>CAWUFW010001097.1:1295000-2495000 GCA_963921515.1 Calotriton arnoldi | reverse complement strand
CATGTGAAAGAGTTACACATAATTACTTAAATTACTCTGATTTCTTTGGCGTAATTAAAATCACTCCCAGGTCTAAATAATATCAATTAACACCCATTTCTGATTTTAACCTCTTTAGATGCGTCATCTTAGCGGGTGGGTCACTCGGATATTGACTTGATGCCATTGGGTTTCTTTTACAAACCCCACTACTCCCTCAGTGTTGTATTCCTCTTAGGGTGTCCGTATATAGGTTTTCCTGTATCATGTCCTTATAAAGGCACAATTCGCCCTGCCCTTATATAGGCATAAAATCCCAGTCCTTATTTAGGCATTAAACCGTGCACTCCAAATACAGGCATGGTCTCCGACATCCGTCCACCCTAACGTCACAACGAGTTCTTGAAGAACAGACCCTTAGGCTTCGGGAATTTCCCTAGCACAGGACTATTGATTTCTTCAAGGACTCATCTATTATGCATGAACCGTTATACGTTAGGGGTTCATTCATGACGTCTTTCGCTGTCCGATTCACGTCAATGCTAACATTGTGAGGTACCTCTCAGGTATAAATATACCTTCCCTAGCCCTTGTAAACTAGAGGAGACCTCGACTTCAGAGGAGCCCGTATCCCGGCCTGACGCACTGAGAAGACGCTGTCATCCCTGCACGCAGAGAGTCCAGCTTCCAGTGATCTGACTTCCCTTGCGGGGTGTTGGAGTTCGAGTCTGGAAAGAGATTCCCACCTCTCTCATTCTTAAGGTATGGAGCTGACTAGAACCTAGAGGGACTCTTGGCATACTAGGCGTCACATACTCTTAGTAAACCATAGTAAGGAATACTTCACCTACTTCATACCTCTCCCTACACCTAGGTTAGGTTAGGTACATTGGGGTAGAACTAGCTTAGAAACGCATCGTATGAGTACTCGCATTTTTAGTCTGTGTTATTTATGTGAATGAATATCTGCTAAAGATAATGCTAGCGCAGTATTATTTATTTCTACTGCTTACGCTGTACATTATTTATCTTGCATACTGTCTTGTGATCGTAACTACACACTTTACTTACACGAGAAACAAGACTGTTCAATAAATCTTTTATTGAAACGCCCGTCTATTCTTTCTGTGTAACTTTGAAGAAAACTAAGTATGCACGATTGAGCTGAGTTAAATAGTTATCTATTGTTTCCACGACTCTGGGACACGTTCTGATTCTAAAAGGGAAACAAAGTTGTCATGTTTTGTGGCTGCCAGAAACTACTCCCTTCTTGTTATCCAAGGAGTTTCTAGTGGCCTCTGAGCTAGCTGGCACAAGTAATTAAGTTTAATATACTCGATAGGGACATACTGACCTTAGTCCTATGTCAAACCTATAGGGGATATTATTCCAATGCGCAGAGCCTATTAGGGAAATAGGAGCTACACTACATGGCGCCCAACGTTTGGTAAGGCGGTAATTTAACGTTAGATACTGAGTAACTCAGCCGTGCCTTTTTCTCTCAGAGACCCCTACCCATATACTCCAAAAGACGTCTGGAGTGGGCAGGGTTAAGTATCCACCACAGCTACATAGGGAAAGACCCTATATATTAGCTGTCTGGTTTGCTCAACGTTGAAGGATACAGTGTTCCAAAATATTGTGCACCTTATCTTTGTTTCCTTGAAACTTGTTCTACATTTAAAAAAAAAACAACAACAAATGTCCACACGCGGGGACAATGACACCGAGAACGGTGGAGCTGCGGCTGATCCAGCCCAAGCAGCAGTTTTTAACATTACAGGTTTAAATGAAACCGAGGAGGGTGTTATAGACATCCATCCAAACTTAAGAAGAGCCATCACTCTAAAACTCATAAAACACGGCCTACCACCAAGAGGCGGTAGAGCAGTTTTCGTGATAGAGGCACACGAATCCTTTCAGACAGAGGTATTCTATTCATGGGTAATATTTCCTGAATCAAATTCAGTAACACACATGTTTCACTTCTACAAAGAAGATGATCCACCAGAGGAATATATTCCTTTCGAGGATATTGAAATTCCACTAACATACCAGGAGCATCAGCTCTGGTTTAAAGGCGCCCTAAAACATCACAAAAACATTACCAGGCTCGGTCCACTAGGTAGACCAGGAGCAACATGGCCGATTCTAGCCGGCTACACACCTCATCCTGACATTGAAGAAATGTCAGACGAGGAACTACTTGTTCACCTACAAGAATTAATAAAAATCTACAGACAATTGGTCCAATATGTCATGAGGACTTTCACAGTCCAACCACCATTGACAGTTCCAAATCACACTCCTCAACAGGGGAATTCACTAAAAATTACACCACAGACACTATACGCAGTCATGGGTAAAATGCCCACAAAACATGAGCAAATTCCATTCTGGATAGCTCAAAAAATTACTCAAATCGAAGCAGTATTTCCAAATACTAGCCCGTATGAGAAACACAGAATACTAACAATCAGTTTACCAATGGGGATCACACCACAACTGGAAGACTGCACCACTTGGGGCTCAGTCTTTGCTGCCATCTATACTAAAACACATGGTATTCCATCAATTGCGGTAATACCTGATGTCCTGAAACAAATTCAAAATGAATACGGGGCAGAGCCTGCTCTAAATTTAGGTATGAAATTACTGAAAAATTTCGACCAGGTCTCAACAATAATATTATCTAATATTAAAGGGAAGGCAGCAGCAGTGGCGATCCGCCAAAAATTAAGGGAATTCGATGTTACAGAACATCAGACAGAGCTACCCAGAATTATAGAACAATCCTATGCAGAATTAGGCAGAGATAGTTTGGGTGGAAGACCAGTGAAGCCAAAACTATCTGAAAGTCCTGAGAAGGACTCTATTAAACAAACTCCTACATCTTCTAAAAAGAAGTGGGATACTAATAAACAAAATTCAAACGAGAAACGTTCTCATTCCCGAGGTAGGTCTCCTCAAAAGGAGCCCTCTGAAAGGAGGTATAACCTCAGGAATAGGGATAATTTGAGAAAACCTGACAGGTATCAAGATACTGATACACGTTCCTCTCGTCCCTTTCAGATCTCATCACAGACTTCGGAAAGAAGAGGACGATCAGAACATAGAGAAGAACGCGTGAAATCCAAAGAAGAAAAACACGCTCCAAAAAATAAAACAAAACCTCAATTCTCCAAAAGAAAGTAGCAGGTCTGAAGATCAGACATGCCGAGAATACTGAGAACACAACTCAAGAACGGAGAATGGGCTCAGACAATGCTGGACAGTGCAGCAGAAGTCACAATAGCTCACCAGAACCTGAAGGGACTTCTGGAGATAGTGGACTTGAATGAGTACATTACAGTTGAGACTGTGGACACCAGGGTTAGTACTCCACAAAAGTTATATGAAATAACACTCCGGATGGAGGGAGACATACCTAGACAGGTGAAAGCACTTTTTTGGGAAAGACTATCAAGGGGCTATGATATACTTCTAGCAGAAAAAGACTGGCCACCACAATTTGTCAGGGAGTGCCCACACGGCGAGGACATTATTATGCCCGCCTTCTCCAACCATATTCCAATACATCTAAAATATACATATGCCAGGAAATGGGCAGTAGCCCAGGCCCCAGCATGTAGGATGGGATGAGGACTCACCTCACCATAAAATACATCTGAAACATGAACCAACTGCACAAAGGCAGTATCCAATAAAGCAAGAAGCTAAAAACAGGTCAGGGAGATCTTAGATCAACTTGAATACCAAGGGGTGATTGAAACATGCACCTCCTCAATGAACAATCCTTTGTTTCCTGTCTCCAAACCAGACAATACATATCGTCTAGTTTTGGATTACAGACACTTAAACACTTGTTGTAAAACATTTGCAGTGCAAAATGCACATAGCACAGCATTAATGAATAACATTGTGCGTAAAAAATATAAAACCACATTAGACATCTCAAATGGTTTCTTTTGTCAAAACATAGCACCTGAAAGCAGGTACTTAACAGCATTCTCCATAATGGGGACCCAGCGTCAATTTTGTCGTCTCCCACAAGGGTTCAAGAACAGCCCAGGTTTATTCTCAGCGAGGGTAACGGAGTTACTACAAATTTATGACAATGAGGCATTGTCCTATGTCGATGACATTTATCTGACAGACGATGACCTGGACAAACACTTGAACAGGGTGAGCACCATTATATTGGGCTTCGCCTCTGAGGGCTACAAATTCAACTTTAAAAAGTCCAGAATTGCCCATCTCAATGTCCTATTTCTAGGATATGAGCTTTCAAGTGAAGGCAAGAGCTTGGCAGCTAACTTTTAGAAAAATGTGCGCTGCTCCAACCTCCAAAGACGCTAAAAAGCTTACAATCCATCCTGGGTTTCCTAAATTTTGGAAGAACATACATTCTAAATTACGCAGAAAGGGTTAAACCTCTCTACGCATTAATCAAACCTGATTTTTCAATCAAGAATTGGACACAAGAACACACAGAAATCTTGCGTTCACTACAGGCTAACATGTTAGCAACAAATCACTTACAAACACGCGTAAGTCAACGCAACCTGGTGATCCGAATAATTTCGGGTCAATGCGGATTCACCTACTTAACCTTCAATGAGGGTGAGAAAATACCAATCGCATACAAATCTCATTTGTACACACAAGCGGAAATGCGCTTCACTTCAACTGAAAAAATTCTGACAGCAGTTCAAACCGCTGTAGCAAAAGAAAGAGCCCTAGCCCAAGGGAAACGCATTATTGTCGTAACCCCAGTACCGGCTTTAGAAGCGGTCACAAAAGCAAGCATTCCAAATGCTAAAGCATTACATCCAAGATGGATACAGTGGGTTAATTCTCTTGCTGCAACAGATGTTGAATATGTTTTTGATCCTGATTTAAAAACACAAGCATTCCTGCAATATGAACAAGAATGTCCTCTGCCCACTGAAATTCTGCCTCTCGATCAGTACGAATTCATAATTTACACTGACGGATCCGCACAACCCGCAACAGGGGGTAAGCAAGCTTACAGTGCAGCGTGTGCAATCGTTAAAGGTCGCATGCGAGATGGCATCTTCAGACCTATGGTCACAAAAACTCAATCTCTAGGAGATTGTACAGCTCAGCGAGCTGAACTACAAGCATTCAAACTGGCACTTGAAAGTACAGATCGAGAATTCCCCACACTGATAGTGTGTGATTCCTTTTACTGTGTTCAGTCGTATAATGAATATATACAAAACTGGCTTGAAAATGGATTCAAAGATGCGAAAGGTGGCACAATAAAGCATAAAACGCTTTGGGAACAAGTAGTTCAGTTGAAAAACGAACTACCAAAGGCTCACGTGATCCACACACTGAGTCATCAACGTGATGGCGTTCACGTTGCAGGGAATTCATTGGCTGATGAAGCCGCAAAGGGGGCTGTTCAGACGGCTTCCGTAGCTGCGATCACTCGTTCAAAAACAAAAATAGACAGTGAGATAATGTTGGCTGTCAATGCTACAAGCAAAGGCAGTGGTGCAGCGTTACCAAAAAAGTTTCCACTCAAGTACTCTTATGTAATTGATGCGAACAGCGTTCCTTTTGCTCGAATCCCTGGAGTGGGGGATAGGGTAATCCCAAACATGGAACGTAGAGCAGCTTTGATTTATGAAGCACATTTGGGGGAGGGTCTGTCACATCAAGGGATCTCTAAAACAATTTTGACATTAAAAGAGATGTACTGGTGGCCTGGGATGAATACAGAAATCCACATCTTCATCAATAACTGCATAGACTGTAAATTACAGCGGGAAAGCCACCAGACACCATGCTACAAATGTAGCTGCCCAGTGCAGACACCACTGTTAGACAGCATTAGACTATCTACGCGCATGCGTCCTTCTGGACAAATGCAATCCCACAAATACTGAATCAAGGTTCCTATGGATATGGCCTCAGCGCCGGCTGACGCTCGAACTGTTATAAAAGATTTGCGAGTCTTTATCGGCACATACGCAATAGGCACGCTACATTCTGACCAGGGCCCTGCGTTTAGCTCTCGGGCTTACAAAGAAGCCATGGCCAGTCTGGGCGTTGCATTGCGGTACTCCTCTCCATTCCATCCTGAGGGAAATTCGGTTGTGGAAAGGAAAAACCGGGACATAAAGCAGTCTATAACAGCTAGGGTATTAGGTTCGGGTGATGGGTGGGTCAAACATCTTTATGGGGTCCAACGCTCATTAAACAATCTGCCAAGAAGTTCTCTAGGGGGGTCACTCCATATGAGGTCCTATTTGGGACAAGAATGTGGGTACCAGATCTCGATGACGTAGGCACAGTGGTGGAAAATAAACCGTTTGATATCAAAGATCGTTTGGCTGTTTTACAGGAACTCAATGAACTGAGATCAAAACAAAGCAACGTATTCCTGCAGCCAACCACCACTGGGGAAAACCGGCGGTCCCAGCAAGGCCTGTCTGGATTCCAAAAGTTGGGGATCTAGTCAGAGAAAAGATTGCGGACAAGAAGGAATTTGGACCTTCTTACAGACAACCAGTACCTGTCCTAGCAGTTCAAGGAACAAGAACGGTACTTCTGCCGCCCCTTGCTGGAAGAAAGGAGAAAAGATTTGTGTCCATCGACCTCATCAAACCACAGTATGTGGCCAATACTAAATAGTAGGCCCCCGTGGACTCCGACCAAGTAGCAGACACACTCCTCTCGCTACTATCCAAGAGGTTCAGACTGAAAGACTGATAACAATTGGGAATTCAGCAGTAACAGATGAAGGACTAAGCAACAATGCTATGGAACTCATCCCTCTTGAAAATCAAGTAACAGTTCGTCCAAATACACCTGTCTACACCAATGTAGCAACGTGATCAACTGGTTCCAGCGATTTCTACAAATCCTGATGCAATTCCAACAATTGATAGAACTGCTTCTGGCTATTTCATTAACTTTGATACGTTCTCAGAAGATCCGAGTGAACCTGAAACGACGCCAGCATCATTGAAATTCAAGCAGCAAGTACAAGACTTTCTTCACTTTCTGAAAAAGACTTATCTGGTTTCTCCATGGATTGAACTCTGGATTACATCTGGACTATTTGTTTTCCTGCTCTGGCTAGCTTTGGTTACAACTGTGAGCGTGCTTATAAGTGGCAGATACATCCATGTGAATACTGAAGGAAAAGACGTGAACGTACTTTTGAAACCTCATAAATCTTCCCATCGTGAAGCAAGAGACTTGTCAACAGTGAACATCACAGCCGTTCCTATACAGGATGGTATAGTGTGGGACAAAACAGATTTTGATATCTTCGGCCCGACGGAACAATTGAACATTCCACATTTGTTTAAAATTTCACTAAGTGATCTAATTTCGTCCAGTACCTATTCAGATGATTGGGACTTTGAGACTGTTAATGACATAATGTTTGACCTAGAAAAATCTGCTGCATTTTCTAAAAATGAATATTTAGAGGGTTCATCAGACTATGAACAACTGTATTGTTATAACCACTATGGTCATCATTATTTGCATAAATCTGCATACCCTAGAAATGTGCTTATGTTTAACCAATGGGAGCATTGTCCTACACCACCACAAGGTAGTTCAATAACATTTGCTAACAAGTTTCCATACTTTTCAGGTTACAATACATCTGATCCAGAAACGTTTTACTATAAAAATGTAAACAAAACAGGACTGAAAATGATGTTAACTAATACAAAACAGATTTACTCTGCAATATTTATTGCCCAACTGTCTAGACAAGGTTTCGATTTATGGAAAGACACAATAGACACAAAAACTGTGTGGGGTACTAAAGATTGGCAAGTACAGGGGATAGAAGCGTTATTTAGAGCCTGTATCATCCCTGAACAAATAATGTTTTTGAATGAAACTATCCAACAAACATCTTGTCTTGGACTAGCCAAGATCAAAGAGATGAAGACACCTTCTGTACCAACGCCTGCCAGTGATAATAATACACAGGCAGCGGTGACAGTTGACAAAATACTACAACTCAACAGATCTAATCCTGATTGGAAAAAATGGTTGATCTGGCCCACAGACACGAACAACTGTCAGGAAAGATTCCTGAATAAAACTCAGGGCTTTACTATTCATAGGCCAGACCCAAGATACGTCCAAAGACAGCATCCGGGGGTAGTAACAACATACAGTGTAGGTAAATTATGCCTCGATTGGCTGCAGAAATCTACACTACAGGATGTGAAACAACACTTATCCTTACTTAAAGAAGACGCAGACCTTAGGGAATTCTTGCTTGGACCAAGAAAACCGCGTCAAAAACGTTTCATATATGCCGGCATTTATGCTGCCTATAATGAAGCATGGAAAGTGTCACAGATGGAGGCCGCAGAACGAATACGTGAACTTGATCGTATTAATTTAGAGAAAACACTCTCTGTGGTCGACAATGGGTTAACAACTTTGTCCTCTAGAATATATTCATTGGACAACATTGTATGCTCTGCTATCGACATACTATAACAAGATTTGGCGATGTTACAGCAAGGCCAATCTCAATTACGTTCTATTGTGTTATTAAGCTGGACGCTACAATCATTGCGTGCGGGCTATGTGCCTTGGCGTTTTATCAACACGTCGGCTCTGTTTGCAGAATACAATCTAACTGATAAACAGATCGAACTGGCACAAAGAGGAGCAAGGTATACAGTGTTGAGCATTGAAAAACTGGAAAAATTACCATTCACAGTGGCAGAAAAACCAGCTACAGAATGGCTCATTCATGGCAAAATTACATTACCTGTGACTACTTTTCAGTTTCAGTATTGCCTCAGACAAATGCAAGCAGGCAAATATGAAAGGTTGGGTAAGGAATACATTAAGACATCTTGGGATTTACTGTATACATATAGATGTTGGAGTGGGGATCGTGAAGTGTTTCTGAGCGGTACACACTGTAAAAATGCACTGAGCGGTTCACTGATATGTCAGGACATTTCTTTACACGGGGCTTGTAATGGTTCTGTGGCAAATTTGTCTTGCCACCAGCAGGGTACACCAGCTGCTGTGATTAATCCAACGTTTGGACAACTTTCGAATGGGAGTTACCTCATGTTGAATGATCAGAGTTGCTGCGGCATGTTGCCAGGCATCCCATATCTAGTAACGGTCAACTCCAGGGTCACTTGCTGTATGCAAGTATTGTTTGCCCCAATAGATACAGTCAGGGAGTCGCCTTTGTGGCCTTCGCTGAACGTCTCTTTTATAAGATTTGATACTTTGAGCAGAATGAAAGCCATTCTTTTACAACAAACAGTGCCTTTGACCTCCGCCAAAGAAACCTATGATCTACAAGTAGCAAGGACTTCGGCTGAGATACAGACTTTAATACGTACAAACTGCCCTATACATTTCGTGGAAATGATAGGACGTATCTTTAACATGTCAGATACAAGCGGAATTATACATGTATTTAAGAGCATCTGCTCCGGTCTGTTAACACCTTTCCAGGCAATACTCGGAATCATCCCAAACTTTGCACATTCTGTGTTTGGTGGCATACCATTAATTCTAGCACTTGTTGTCGGAATTCTATTTCTCTTCCTACTATTACGCTATGGCCAGCCTATTCACAGACATCACTCCGAGCGAAATGGAGAAAGCTCTCCTTGAACGAAAGTGCCATGAGCGAATAGTACAGCTTTTGGGCATGACTCGTCTACGGGACCTGAATACCACGTGGTTCCTGTCGTTCAGACCAATCTGGCAAGATTGCATTTTACCTGTCCTACGATGCCTGCTATGCGGGGAAGAATGCGTATTAGACACCTGTCTAACATTTCCATCAGCAACGCCAACGGATGTCGATACTCTGCTGGACCCGATAACGGCCCATGCTCTGTGTTGTCCCCAGAGGCTACCAATCCTGATGACAGCATTCATTGAGATCTCACAGACGCTTCCGGCTGCTGCTGAGGTACGAGAAAGATCTACAGGCACACAGGTAACAACGGACGCGAACATTGCTGCAGCCTCTTATGCTGAAAGCGATGCTTCACATCTCTGTGCAATTAATTTACTACACGAGGTGTTCCAACTGACACCAACTTCAGTGGACGATATTTTGTCTACAGAAATAGATGATCTCATGTTTTCACCAGACCCGTAAACTGACTCTGATTCAACCTATAGTGTTCCAGAGATGCAATAACAATTTGGCCTTCATATTTCAAAAACTTGGAACTCTTCCCATATTGAACTTTTTTCCGTTTTTTCAACTTAAATGGCACAACAATCTGCTTGAAGTAGAACTATTCTTATAGTACGGACTTCGCGGTACTTCCTCAGACACTTTATCATCGTGTTAGTCTAAAAAGTTTATTAATTTCCATGACATGAAATGAATTTGATTTTGAACAAACTTATCGATCATTTTTTTGTCACATGAAAATATTACTGCTTCCTTCATTCATATTGCATTTTATTTAAAAATGATATGCCTGAAATGAAAAGCAATGCTTAAAATGTACAGTACTTTTTGCATTCTAATAGGTTTTTTAAATGACTTTTAAATGGTTTTAAGAAATATTTTAGCAATATGTGGTACTCCATTTAATGTTTAGCATTTTTTTTTAAATGTTTAGCATTTTAGTATTATCGTACACACGAAAGTGGAGTGGGTGTTGTATTCCTCTTAGGGTGTCCGTAAATAGGTTTTCCTGTATCATGTCCTTATATAGGCACAATTCGCCCTGCCCTTATATAGGCATAAAATCCCAGTCCTTATTTAGGCACTAAACCGTGCACTCCAAATACAGGCATGGTCTCCGACATCCGTCCACCCTAACGTCACAATGAGTTCTTGAAGAACAGACCCTTAGGCTTCGGGAATTTCCCTAGCACAGGACTATTGATTTCTTCAAGGACTCATCTATTATGCATGAACCGTTATACCTTAGGGGTTCATTCATGACATCTTCCGCTGTCCGATTCACTTCAATGCTAACATTGTGAGGTACCTCTCAGGTATAAATATACCTTCCCTAGCCCTTGTAAACTAGAGGAGACCTCGACTTCAGAGGAGCCTGTATCGCGGCCTGACGCACTGAGAAGACGCTGTCATCCCTGCACGCAGAGAGTCCAGCTTCCAGTGATCTGACTTCCCTTGCGGGGTGTTGGAGTTCGAGTCTGGAAAGAGATTCCCACCTCTCTCATTCTTAAGGTATGGAGCTGACTAGAACCTAGAGGGACTCTTGGCATACTAGGCATACTAGGCGTCACATACTCTTAGTAAACCATAGTAAGGAATACTTCACCTACTTCATACCTCTCCCTACACCTAGGTTAGGTTAGGTACATTGGGGTAGAACTAGCTTAGAAACGCATCGTATGAGTACTCGCATTTTTAGTCTGTGTTATTTATGTAAATGAATAACTGCTAAAGATCATGCAGCGCAGTATTATTTATTTCTACTGTTTACGCTGTACATTATTTATCTTGCATACTGTCTTGTGATCGTAACTACACACTTTACTTACACGAGAAACAAGACTGTTCAATAAATCTTTTATTGAAACGCCCGTCTATTCTTTCTGTGTAACTTTGAGGAAAACTAAGTATGCATGATTGAGCTGAGTGAAATAGTTATCTATTGTTTCCACGACTCTGGGACACGTTCTGATTCTAAAAGGGAAACAAAGTTGTCATGTTTTGCGGCTGCCAGAAACTACTCCCTTCTTGTTATCCAAGGAGTTTCTAGTGGCCTCTGAGATAGCTGGCACAAGTAATTAAGTGTAATATACTCGATAGGGACATACTGACCTTAGTCCTATGTCAAACCTATAGGGGATATTATTCCAATGCGCAGAGCCTATTAGGGAAATAGGAGCTACACTACATCATGACTCCAGCTCCCCAACAGTTTCAGCATGGTCAGTTGGTGAATGCTTCGGTGCACGCACCTACTGTTTCCGTTAGTACACAAAGTATGTTTGGTTTCACCACTTCTGACCATTTTGATGTTCTCTGTGATGTTTCAAATTCTCAGGGCAGGCTCCCATAGACACGACTTGACCGAAATAGTGCATGCCAGGAGTCGGGGAGCCAAAAATTAACAGGGGGGTTCCTTTACATCAGGTTTGACCGATATTCCAGCACCTAGAAATAGGCCCCCGCCCACATCACAGCTGGACGATTCAGGCTGCCCATTCGGAGTAAAAAATTAATTACTAAGCTGCACATACAAATAGGGGACACAATTAATCTCTCCCACAAAACTAGTAGGCCCACAGCTCAGCCCTGGGGCCGTATTACACTAAAGGCGCATTTTTGTTGTTTGCGCCAAAAGGTGCGCCTAGCGCAAACAATGAAAATGCGCCATATTACCATGAATTCGCTCCTCGCAGGTCAGCCGAGAACTTGCGCTGCCCTGGGGCAGCACATTCCTGTGAAAAGCGGAGCATCTGCTTTGAAGCCGCTCTGTGTTTTCACAGTGCAGGCGGCACCTGCCTGCACTTTTAAAGGGGAATATTGATCTCCTTGCAGGCGGGTGCAGTCAGTGGCTGCACCCGCCTGTAAGGGGATGTCTGGGATTCCATAGGACCCCCTCCAGAGGGCTGCTCTCAGGGGGCGCACTGACAGTGGTCACCTTTTGGGTGCTTCTTTGCCTCTGCACTCGCATCTGTAATACAGTGCGGGCGCAGAGGCAAAGGGATTACCTCATTTGCATGGGGCATGCCCCCATGCAAATGAAGGAATGCCCCGTGAAGATAGCACTGGCGCTTTAGGTGCGCCAGCAGTATCAGGATTATAGAAGGGGCTGCACAAGTGTCAGCGGCCCCTTCTGTAATACCAAAGTGCCCCAGGGGCGCGCAAAGCGGGCGCAAACTCCTGTTGCAGCACTGGGGCACCTTGTGTAATACTGCACCTGGTCTAATTATGATAATAACAAGTCGGTTCCCCTCCCCAGCTTATCCATAGAACATACTCCTGTAGGGATGGGGGCGGCAGGATAGGGTTTGATCCTACAGATGTACAAACCGCCCAAGTTTAGCTCCCCTTGAAATTACTTTCATGGAATATTGCTGGGCTTGCATCCAACCCAGACTGCAGTGACTGCTCCTCCACTAAGGCAGATGAGCGTCGTCCCACTGCTCGTTGACAAGAAGTTATTATCATTTTATTTTTCTTTGTGGGACACCGACTCCAGCCAGGTTGGGCGGGGCTAGGCTCTTCACCGTCAGAGGGAGCAGGAGTGGTTTGCACTCCCTCCCTAAGTGTGCATGATGGCTTGGTCTGCTCTCTGGGGCCGTCCAAACAGTCATGCGCACTTGGCATGTTCTCCACTGGGCTGTGTTGCACAGCTCAGTGGAGAACATGCCCGGCCTCCCAGCTGCCTGAGTGGCCGTCTCAGCCGCTCAAACCAATCATGACGCTGCTCCTGCAGCGTCGTGATTGGCTGAGAGAGTCCGGGAGACTGGGTGACCCCGGTGCTCTGCGAGGACTAAGGAGAGATAAGGTAAGTTAATTTTTTATTTTTATAACATGCCATTCCCCCTTCTGCCCCCCTGCCCCACCACCCCCATACAGAGGCAGCTGCCACTGCTAGACTGTACCGACTGGGCCCGGTTTATTGATTCACATGGCCTCTGTCTATTTGAAGAGACCTGGTGTACAAAGGTAAAAACAACAATTGATGGACAGAATGCAGAACAATGTCATACATTCACCCCAGTACAGAGATCTGGGCCTAAATCCATCGTTTTTTTGCTCACCATGCCATTCCAGTTAGAACCCAGCCATATGCAAATCAGTCTTGACCCTGTGCCTCATGGGAACAGTCCAGCCCGAACTGCCAAGCCAGGTCCTCCCTGGACTGGAAACAAGCATCCTAGAACCGGTTTCGGGTTTCACCCTCTTCAGCCAGGATAGCTTGATTCCAGTGGCATGGAGAGCACGGGACCCACGTCTGGGCATACCCGTCCCACTCGGGTGACAAATGCAAAAACAACAATTGATGGACAGAATGCAGAACAATGTCATACATTCACCCCAGTACAGAGATCTGGGCCTAAATCCATCGTTTTTGCTCACCATGCCATTCCAGTTTGAACCCAGCCATATGCAAATCAGTCTTGACCCTGTGCCTCATGGGAACAGTCCAGCCCGAACTGCCAAGCCAGGTCCTCCCTGGACTGGAAACAAGCATCCTAGGACCGGTTTCGGGTTTCACCCTCTTCAGCCAGGATAGCTTGATTCCAGTGGCATGGAGAGCACGGGACCCACGTCTGGGCATACCCGTCCCACTCGGGTGACAAATGCAAAAACAACAATTGATGGACAGAATGCAGAACAATGTCATACATTCACCCCAGTACAGAGATCTGGGCCTAAATCCATCGTTTTTTTGCTCACCATGCCATTCCAGTTTGAACCCAGCCATATGCAAATCAGTCTTGACCCTGTGCCTCATGGGAACAGTCCAGCCCGTGCAGCATTCCGTCCATCATCGTGTGTGTTTTGCATTTCGCCCTAAGTGGGAAGGGTATGCCCAGACGTGGTCCCGTGGCTCACTACGCCACTGGAGTCAAGCTATCCTGGCTGATGAAGGCTGATAGCCTGAAACCGGTCCTAGGATGCTTGATTCCGGTCCAGGGAAGACATGGCTTGGCAGTTCGGTCTGGACTGTTCCCATGAGGCACAGGGTAAAGACTGATTTGCATATGGCTATGTCTGAACTGGGGTGGCGTGGTGAAGCAAAATAACGATGGATTAAACCCAGATCTGTGACTGGGGGTGAGTGTTTGCCAATGTGCAGCATTCCGTCCATCATCTTGTGTGTTTTGCATTTCGCCCTAAGTGAGAAGGGTATGCCCAGACGTGGTCCCGTGCTCACTACGCCACTGGAGTCAAGCTATCCTGGCTGATGAAGGCTGATAGCCTGAAACCGGTCCTAGGATGCTTGATTCCGGTCCAGGGAAGACATGGTTTGGCAGTTCGGTCTGGACTGTTCCCATGAGGCACAGGGTAAAGACTGATTTGCATATGGCTATGTCTGAACTGGGGTGGCGTGGTGAAGCAAAATAACGATGGATTAAACCCAGATCTGTGACTGGGGGTGAGTGTTTGCCAATGTGCAGCATTCCGTCCATCATCTTGTGTGTTTTGGTGTACAAAGGTGGCATTTCGGATGTGATTTGTAAATTTTAGGAAGGTTGCTCTATTTAAAGTCAAGGGGAGACCATCAGGGGACTCACTATCTGGGTGCGTACGTCCCTTTCCTGCAAGATGGAGGAACTCATAATTCCCTCCTTGGACAGTCAGGGAATTTCCCTGACTTTTCCACAATTTACTATGCACATTTATAATGTGTATCTAAGACCAGGGACATTGAATGGAGTTTCCACGACTCTAGAGCTGCTAAGCACACATTTGGCATCAGCCCCAGCTGGAGTTTGGAAATTGGTGAGAGGAGACTACAACTGTCAATTTTAACCCCTAGACGGTAACTAAGGGTCGATGGCATAGGAGGAAGACAATGTATGGTCCATTCCTAGGCTAGCAATTCCACCAATTAAAAATGGTCACCTCTAACCCTACAAATCCTTGCTATGACATTAAATCAGGGCCTCCGAGCCTGCAGAGGTAGAACTGCATCCAACACAGACGGTAAGCATACCTTTAATCTCCCTTTTAGTACTAGTCATATATATTACATTTTAGTTGATGTGCGGGTCTGGCCTTACTGAATTGACATGGAGCTCTGGCAGAGACAAGATAGTGTACATTATGCACTCTCTAGAGTTATCGCTCTTCCACTTTGTGGCATGTCAGCCAGCCCCTCTGATCCTTTTGATCATAGACTGAGGTCAACCACTAACATGCGCAGAGCGAAATGGTGCCAAATGGCCCCGTCTGAGGAACGATTAGGGGCAGTCTACAGAATAGTAGCAATTATTTTGGTCTTTTATCTCAGTATGGGCGGGCACTACTGATAAAGTCGGGAAAATCAGTGTAGGTCATATTCAAATGTGTGGAAAGCTATATAGTCTTTTTCTTGTGGAAGCCAGAAAGTCTGTAGGGAAGTTTCGTCCCCCAACATGGTATAACTCTTCCTGTAGGCGGGATAGGGCTATCTTGATGCAAGCTGTCAAGCAGCAAGACAGGCCGGAGATCCAAAGTAAAAGGGCTGCTCATAGAAAGATTATATGTGTAGGAAAGTAGGATCTACTTCTATGGTTACCCCCACTTTTTGCTTGATGTGATGCTATTTTTGACTAGTCTGACTGGGATCCTGCTAATCAGGACCCCAGTCTATCTGCTTTCTCCCTAAATTGGCTTGTTCAGTACTTAGGTACATTCCAGATTGGATACTGGGGTACCCTTGTCCGTCCTTAGTATATGGTACCCATGTACCCAGGGCATAGGTACCCCAGAGGGCTCCCATGGGCTGCAGCATGTATTGTGCCACCAATGAGAGACCATCCAAAATGGAAGTACAGGCCTGCCATTGCAGCCTGTGTAAGTTGGTGCTTGCACCACTTACTAAAGATATAGGTTTACTCTATCTTGGGTCACTGCACTTGAAACCTATAAGTCACCCCTATAGCAGGCCTTTGCAATGCTGAAGGCAGGATGCTTGGTTCTAAGTGAGAGGGTGCCTCTGCATGAGCAGAACACCCCTGCAGGCTATGGAGTCCATTCTCCCAAGTTGTCAGTGAAGCAGCCATATACTATATAGTGGGGCACCGCGTAATTACGCAATGACCATCTCGAAAACAGCTGCAACGAATCCTATCATGTTTGGTATCAAACATGTTGTAATCATAGCCCCCACACCATAAACGGTGTGGGAGGTATGATTCCAACACTGGAAGAGCCCTCCGATAGGCTCTCAGTGTTCCCGGTACCAACCTTCTAGCGCCGGACAGGACAAAAAGGTTGCTGCCGATCAGAGACACATTTCTGCTCTCCTGCTGATGAGCCAAGCTCGAGCAGAGGAAGGTGGAACAATAGGCATCCTGTCACAGGGAGGTGTGACCACCTCCCAGACAGGATTTAGTGTATTGGGACCGGGTGGCTGTGCTTGCCAGCGCCTGAAAGTGTGCATGAGGGGCACATTTGGTGTCCCTGTGCATAGTCTAGTTAAAACCAGTTCTGGCGCGAAACTGGACAAAGGACACGGGAGAATCCTCCCCCCTGTCTAGACCCTCCCCTGGGAGGGTTCCCTGAATCTTCCCAACCCTTTCCCTAGGGTACTTAAGGGCTTACCTGGGTGTAGGTCCCTAGATTCGTCATGGGATAAGATTCAGATCAGACACCACTGCACTTCTACCGTCTGGGCACCCTGGAATTCGCTGGACTTTGTTTGGGCCTGACTTCGTCTCCCTTCCAGTCTGCTGCATTGTCTGTGCCTGTGCATCATACAGGAACCTCCAAGTCCTGTGAAGCATCAAAGACACCTGAAGTAATCTCCCTTGGAGTAAAGGAGTCACTCCCCTGCATTTGTAGGCACCGCAACGAAGTTGACCAGTCTGAAGATCCAAAGCTCCTCTGGACTCCGTGGGCTCTGCAACAAAAAGGTGGTTTTCCACAGCTCCCGTGGCCTGCTCTATCCTCTCACCAAGTTTGAGGCCAGTATTCATCATGGGGGTTGCAATAACCGAACCCCTGTGTACCGCCTCCAACTTGCAGTTGCAAAGGCTTGTTGGCTTCTTTAAAAGAAGATCTTTGGGCTCCAAGTAGCCCCAACCTCGAGCATCTCCTGTGACCAGAATCTTCAGCCACACCGCATCGTGTGCACCATGGCCTGCATCTTTTGGTGAGCTGCTGGAGGTTCTCTCGCGACTCCAGTGACTCCGGCATGTGGATCCACTTGAGGGTCACACTTGTTTGTTTTGAGCTCCCCTGATTGCTCCGTGCCTGCCCTGACTCCCCTGCCTTTGGTGAGTCCCCTGTACCTTGCTGGTCCCAACGTTGCTCCTTCTTTGATTCCTGCATGACTTGCCTTTGCCAAGGCTTGTTGGTGCTCCCGCTGGACACCGAACCCTCAGCACTCGACATCCTTTGTGGGACAGCTCGTTTCCAGGTCCTGGTCTTCCTCAGCATTGCCTGGTCCTCACAGCTGCAGAGTCAAGGTCATCATCATCTTTCCTGAAGCACCCGACATCAGAGGGCATTCGTCTTCCAAGTCTCCTGATCACCCCTGAGTGACGTAGACTCTGTCCCCTCTGCTTTCAGGTACTCCTCTTCAAGAATCAATGTTTGGATCCACACAGAGACTTACTCCTCTTCCAGCAGCGGCACTTTCCTGAAGTCCTCCATTGGGTTCGACGGCGGTTTCCGACACCACGTCACACATATGCACCCGGCTTCCCTGGTGTATATAACATGGGTACTAAGGTATTCATGGGTGGGGTGGCTCTCCAACCTTCTGTCTTCCACAGAGTTTCTTCAGGGTCCACTGGGAAGGGTCCTTAATCTTTAAAAATCCAACTGCGACTTGCACATAGACTTGTACGGAGCACGTGGTCGTGTTCCCACACTGCACACGCTCTCCGTGGGGTCCCTATCTACTTACCAGGGGTGGTTCTGTGGGTCCCCAGCAATTCTATGTCCTCTCAACACTGTCTGGATCCGAGTCGTGGTTCTTATACCACTTTCTTAGTATATGGTTTTGTCCCCCCCTGGGGCCACTGTGTATTTCGTGCTATTTACTGTGTTTCTTTGCTAACGTATTGTGTGCATTGTGTTTATCGCCGTGTTCGAGATACTTGAACATTCTAGAGAGTATTATATAATAAATACATATTTTTATAAATACTTGGTGTGGTTCTTTTCACTTAATCTATACTATAAGATTGCATTCTGGTAAAACAAGCTGCTTTACACTACTATTGGACTTAGCCTGGAGGCTGCTCTCCACAGCTACCACTTAGAGAGCTTTCTAAGGTTGTCTAAGACCTCGTAAATCACCATAAAGTTTGTCGGGGCTGGTGCAAGGTGCCCACTTACATTAGTGGACATTATATACCAGGCCAGCCTCTCACACTATGCCAAACCAAAAGGGAGTGGGAAGCAGGGATGTAGGCAGGGCTTTTAGAAGTGGTACGAAAGGGGGACCAGCGGTCTTTCTGGAACTTGGTCTATTCAGGTTCAGCTGATGTTTACCGCATTGTGGAGTCTAATGTCCCTGCGGCTGACTGAGTTACTCACTTTTCTAGTTTATATTCTGAAACTGAAGAGGCCAGTCCCACTGTGGTAGTTTTTAGTTGTGATACACCAGTCGGCATGAGATACTTGCATGAAAGAGAAGAGCCACCCAGTATCACGCTGCAAGAAGTTAGTTCTGCAATCTCTAAGATTGTTCCCAATAAGGCACCAGGCCCTGACACCATTCTGGGAGATCTTTATCGCAGTGAGATGAACGTTTGGGGTCCATACCTCTCAGTTGTTTTAATGGCATATTGAATGGGGCGCCCATTCCACCCATATGGCTGGGAGTCAAAATCGTTCCCCTGCATAAAAAAGGCTGTCCACTGCTCCTGGTTAATTATAGACCTATAAGCCTTATTGATTGCTCACAGAAGTTATTTAGCAGAATTCTGCTGGGAAGGCTTCAAGAATAGTTAGGCACTGAGGAAGTGCCTACTCCCTTACAGGCTGGCTTCAGGGACAGTCCAAGTTCACGTGACCAGGTCCTCCACCTACAAATGCTTTTTTGGAAGACGGTGGTTCTGGGAGGAGGCAGGTTGTACATAGTATTTGTAGACCTGGTCCAGAGAATTAAGCTTGGGCTAGTAATGTCCAATATGGGTGTCCACAAATACTCATTAGCCAATATTGTAAGACTGCATGAGTATAACTATGCTCAGGTTAGGTGTGGCCAACAAGGTGTGCTGACAGATCGCTTCCCTGTCACAAAAGGGGTAAGGCAGGGCTGCATTCTGCCCACACCCTTTTCACAATTTATGTTAATGATTTGATTGATCATCTGAATGGGTGTGAGAGCGACTTTCCAAAACTTGCTGGAGATAGGGTCCCTGCACTAATGTTTGCGGACAGCACTTTACTAATATTCAAATCACCCATGGGGCTACAGAGGATTTTAGATGGTTTTGATATTTTTTGTTCCAAGAGGGGTTTGGAAATTAACTTCTCGAAGACAAAATATATGGTCCTTAATCCCTGGTTCACAACCGGACCCAGTCCTAAGCTCAACGGCTCCATATTGGAGTATGTGCACACCTTTGAGTATTTAGGATTAATTCTTAATGAGCAATTAGACTGGCGAAGCCATATCGACAGGTGTAGACTAAAACTTGAACAACATACTGGAGGGCTGATAAAAGTGCAGAGCAGTTCAAAATTTCACCCAATATTACTGTCACTGCAAAATTATAAACACCAGGCTATGGGAGCTGCCCTCTATGGAGTGAAGATCTTGGGTCACAAGGATGAAATGGCCCTCACTTTAGTCAAAAATATATTTCTACTCCAGCTGACAGGCCTTCTTGCCAGTACCCCTTTACTCCCTCTTAGGTTAGATATGGGCATCAGGCCAATATCAAAAGGTATAGGATTGAGGCCAATTCTCTATTGGGGGAGACTTTGGGCTACCCCTCAGCTCATGATATACCGCAAGGGGCTAGAGGAGATTCTGAGGCTTCCCATGGATTAGGTACATTAGAGATACACTAAGAAAGCTGGGTCTATGGACCCTGTGGGAAGACACGTTGACAACTGGGTCCATAGGCAGGAACACTATTAAATCATATTATGCTCAGTATAAATTGGATTTAATGCAGTCTCAAGCCTCTTTTGACCCCTTGTCGATGCCTTTTTTGCTGTGAATCAGGAGTTCAAGATGGAAGGATTCCTCAATGAGATTGAACCAGCGGGAGCCAGACAACTTTATCTTCAGTTTTGTTATTGCACTCTCCCTCCATTCTCTTTCACCTCAGGCTGGGGCCGCCCGCATGAGCTGGACTGGTGGGATTGTCTTGCCTGGATGCCAGTAAAGAATCTGTGGAGCATGTTTTAGTTTTTTGGCCTGCTTACGCCAAGGGGAGGAAAAAATGGATCCTTCCAGTATGTCGAATATGAGGGGTGAGAAAGCATGTAGAGGCTCTTCGTATTTTAAGATATAACACAAAACAATGCATTGTCTTTGCCGTTTCTCGCTATCTTCTGGCAATAGAGAGGATCAGGTGTACGATCCTTAACTCTAACATGGGGCTTGATACATTAATAGCATCAGGGGCTTTTAATGTTTCTGTTACCTTACTTTCATCAGTAACCTGTGACGTTGTGGCCTAAGATTATACATGTCCAAAAAACAGCTGTGAGCAGTCACGATTCGTGCGGTATTTGCACACACAGTGAATGTTTAAGGTCCGTTCTGAGTCTTCGACTGTTTCTACACGCACTGACACTTTGGGGCCGATTCCTATCTCGGCCGGTAGGGCTCCGAATCGGATTCGGCTTAACCGGATCCGATTCGGAGCCCTATTTCCCGACCGATTCGTACGTGCGTCCGGACGAGCGAGTACGATGCGAAATTGCCGACCGACTCGTTCGGGCGTCCCAACCGCTCCGACCGACTCGTTCCCGGGTCGAACCGCACCGACCGACTCGCTCGGACATGACTCGCACCGCGCAATGGAGACGTTCCCCGGCCGGGTAAGTACGATGCGCGCCGCGAGCAGTCCGACCGACACGCGCCGTCCGGCTCGAAAGAGCAGTCGGAGCCGTACTTCGGGGGTCCGTGTCGGACCCCCCTGTACGCGTACCCGCGCGAGTCGCACACAAGGGGGACCCATGGGTCCCCCCACCTGTGCGTGTACGGCGCGAGTCGCTCGCCGCGTACCCGCTGTAGGGGGCGCCCTTGTTCGCTTCGCACCCATTGAGGCAATGGGAGCCCGCGTACGCGTTGTAGACGACCGGCTCCCATTGACTTCAATGGGAGTCCGACCGACTCGAGTACGATAGCATACGGACGCATCGTACTCGTTCGGTCGGGCTGCACGGGTCCGATTCGGTCGGAAATCTCTCCGGGTCCGGCTTGGTCGGAGAGATTTCTGGCCCAAATCGGAATCGGCCTCTTTGTGTTTATATGGAATAAAACTGCATTTGCACATCCTTGTGATTTTAATCATCGACCTTACAAAATGTTTTGATAGTATAGATTGCATGATGTTGTTTTATGTTGGTTTTATGTATTTATGGTGTGCATTAGCACGGTTTTAATGTTTCATATTTACGAAAATGTCTTTTGCACTTTTATGGCTTGTAAAAGAAATAAGATATTTGAACAAACGATTTTACCCATACCAAGGTCCCCCAATATCAGATGAAAACTGGGGTGTCCCTCAGGGATTTTTAACCTAAGTAAACCTTGTCAGATGATATCTAAAGTACTTCCTTGAATATGGTTAAGCCAATGCTGGTTTAAAGGGATGAGGATGAAACCCGATGATGAAGCATGCAACCTAATAGAGCAGGTGAGGGTCTTCGAAAAACTCAGACCAGTTCTTTCACATGTATTATTTCCTCACCATTGTGATACTGAAAACTGGCTGATAGGATGCCTTTTTTGGGTCATGTTATGCTAGAGAGACAGTTTCCTCTTCCCAAAAAAATCTCCCACCCCTTCCCAAATAAATAATAATTTACCCTGGTTATAGTAGATGTGTGACTCCTCAATGCCCGTCTGAAATAACACAGTGAAAAAAAGTTTGCTTTGACCCATGCTCTCCTGCTGGAAGAAGCAGGGTAGAAATAACTTCTGAGTCTTGCTAAAAAATGCTTCCCCTGGCACCAACCACCTGACCTAATGCCTTAATGGCACCTGGTGAGCATAATGGAAGAAATGGGTACAACAGAAGACTCCGACATTTAGCAGCTAAAAAGGCCATACCCTCCCTGCGGCATCAGGGAAAATTTCTAGCAGCTCCCAAGATACTCACTGCCTGTATTCATTGATGTCTGGGTGCTGTGCCGAAGGTGAGGCAAAAGAGGGGAGCATGGAGGCAAGAAAAGAAGCAAATACCCTTAGGGAGTAGAACGGGTGAATCTCCCCAGGATGGTGCGATGGGCATGAGGTGACTGCGGTACAATGAGAACAAAGAGGTGGCTTGACCCTTGGCCCAGGAATTTAAAGTAACCACTGGGCTGCCCCCAGCTACTTCCGGTCCTGATCATCCACAACTCAACTTCTGCCAAAATCCACTTTTTGCATGTCCCAGCGTTCCTCCCCCTTACCCTCAGTACCCATTGCTGAGATACCTCCACAGCAGTCCACTCCTATTTACAGCAACTCGTATGTGGGGGTGCACATTGTGGCATTGATTATTAGTACGTTTTGTGAAATATGTGGATGGTTTTGCTGATGAATGTCAGGAGTTGTATTTTATGACTTTAATATGAAGTAATACTCTCTGCTATTAAGACTCTGCCGCCATTTAAATTCTAACTGTTTATGGTTTTGTGAGACAGCAATCTGCACTTTATTTTTTGTGTATAGTTGAAGATTTTTCTACGTTTGTGTTTTTGTGCATTATTAACAACACCCAAAATGTGGATTCTGATACTGTACAGATTTCCTTAAAACATGTTTTCTAGGACATTCAGAAGGGTGTTTTCCCATCCTTGTTAACTGAGCCTCATTTAGGGTCTAGCAGCCATATGTTTCAAAATGGATTCACCAGTGTCTCCCCCTGCCCATTTCTCCCCTCGTTTTTAGGTCTTGCCTAGCGTTGCAGCGCGCATGGGCTGCTCGCTCTGCGAGACATATTGTGGTAGAGGAGATTTCAGAAAGGGACTTAAAGCCCCGCCCATCATTTTCATTCGCTGGCGTCATCGTTTATGCAAAACGGTGGCCTCCGATTGAAAATGAGGCTTCTTTGTTACCGCCCTGTCTCCTTTTGGGACGGCCCATCCGGACTGGATCACTTACTTGACGGCTGTCGTGAGTGTATTTCTTATCTAAAGGAGGCGTGTAGTGATGGATCATGTTTCCGAAGTCTTGTTATTATTCGCCTTTGGCAAGGGCGTCCGCGTGTTCATATTTGCATCGCGCTTTCACTTAAAGTGAAAGCGCGATGCAAATATAAACAAGCGGCTGCCTTTGCGCAATGGTAATAGCTTGTTTTCTGCTCGTTCCTTTGTTTTTATCTATTTCTAGCCTCATCCTAACCCTGTTTCGTATTCCACCTCATCCTCGTCGCCTCCTCTTCTCACCTCTCTCCTGCTCTCCTTTCTCCTGGGCTCTCCCCCTCCCGTCCCAGCCGGTGCACTCCCTGGCTGCCGCTAGGCTCTGTGTGTGTGACGTCGCTTCCTTCCAACATAGCGAGTGTAGGTCGCTGCTGATGGTGGAGCCAGCCATTTCTGTGTGCCATTAATGCCCTGTGTAGCCCAGGCAGCAGAGGGTTTGACCCCGGTGTGCGCGCAGCCAAGGATGGCCCAGGGTGGGTGGTAAGGGTAGCGAGCGCCCACCTTCTCCGGGTGCGAGTGGAGCCGTCGCAGAGCGAGGGCAAGGCGCCGGAGGAGGAGACCGGGGCTGCGGGAAGCAGGAGCCCAGCAACCGCAGCCCCGCCGTGCCTATGCATAAGGGCAAAAACACCAAGAACATCTTCCTGACCCGCGCCCTGGAGAGGATCCTTGCAGACAAGGCGGTGAAGAAAGCGCACCACTCACAGCTGCGGAAAGCCTGCGAGGTGGCGCTAGGTAAGGGAAAGAGAGAGGGGCGGCGGGACTCCACTCATACCCTGAACAGGATTACAGTCCAGTACTGTCACTACTGGATGCCCCTTCAACACTTCCTCTTGTCAGCACTGCTCCCGATGAACCCTCGCCTCTGTCTGTCCTCTCCACACTCACCCCACATGTGCCCTTGCCGACCCGTCACGTGTATAACCTTAACATTTCTATCCTGACCGGAGCCCCATCAGCTGTCACCACTTCTTCCACGCCAGACTTTCGATTCTCACCTGTGCATTCCTTCCTGATTTTGTGTGTTTTTACAACGTGTCCGCCCGAACCACCTGCCTGCCCCTCACCCGTCTCTTGTCTGCCACACCACACAACTCATTACTTGGTTACGTATACCATCACCTGTTACCACTCACCTGCTACTGCCGTCTCATATCTAGCTGATTCTCGCCTGTCAGGTGTGCACTCTCACCCATGGTCTGTGTACCCTCACCCATGTCTCCTGTCTGTCCTTACCCATGTCAACTTTTTACCTTCACCACTAGCAACTATCTATGGAGTCCTCACTGTCTCCCACCTCTCCTGTCAGTGGAATCCTGCTCAGCACTCAATACTTCACAATCTCCATCTTCACCTAACTCACAACGTTTGTCAACCTCAAACCCTGCCAAGCTACTTCCGGACTTAGTACTTCTCTCTTCCTCCTGTTCTTTCTCCCTGTTAACCAATGGCCAGTGCCAACTTTCCTACGTAATAGCCATACTCTGCAATATACCTAACACTGTTATTATAACCACACGCCCCTTTGATGCCTCCCTTGCTATATACACTGTGTTTTTCCCAACCGCAGTGAACCCAGCTGTGGCTCTTTTACCTGTTTGTGCCTTTTCTTCCTCACCTGTAACACCAACCCTGGCCTTTCTGCATCCTTCCGGGACTGTAGCTTTTGCTCTCTGTTTGTCCTTTCACACCCATATTGCTCTTACCCAGTGTACCCCTTCTACTGCGTTTCCTTACACCCGGTGGACTTTCCATTTGCCCATCTGATGCCCATTCGTTAGACACCTCCCCCATCGTTCTTATCTGTGGCCTGTGCTTAGTGTACCACCTTCTCAGTTACACCACAGGAAGGGCACTGTCTGTCGTTGTCCTGCCCTACTGTCAACATACTCCCTACCCCGCCATTCATCTCCTCGATGCCTTCGTCTGTCATTGCATTGTACTATCTGCGCGACACACAATGACTAAAAGAATGGGGCAGTCACAAAGGCACGTTGTAGCGAAGGGCCTGTTGTATTTGGTCAGTTTACTGGTGTGAGGTTTAGTTGTTCAATTGTTCTAGATTTTTTCTATGGTGTGGATATTTCCCTGTTTGGAGTGTAAGTTGCTGCTTCTCAAATACTTCCGCTTCTTAGCCCCAAGCCATATGTTTGCTTTGAAATGATGATGCATTATTCTCTCAGACTCTGTGTGTGAGTCGCCGAGACCTGCCCAGTAACCATGAGATAATCCGAGCAGGCAAGAGGCTCGGCCCACTTAAACCCCCCGGGATGGGGGGGGGGGGGCGGGTGGCTCCTGGTTGTTTTTGTTGATGGTTGAGTGTGTCAGGTAAGCGTGAGGCAGCTCTTTGTGGGATGAGGAGGAGGAGAAAGGCGGCAGTCACTGCTAGGAGGCACCTGCTGGTACTAAGTATTATTTCTAAACCTGCAATGTATCAGAAGGGTTCCATTCGGAAGCGTGTTATAACGTTAAGGTCGTGTGATATAATTTCGTATTTTCAGCAAACTCATTTTGTATCAAGCAAATTGTAGAGAGCGACACAGTAATTTGTGGACATTTGTTTGTAAACGATAAGCGGCTGCCTTTGCGCAATGGCAACAGCTTGTTTTTAATGTATTTCATACACTGTATTAACTTACGTACGATGCGTGACTTCACTATGTAAAGTGCCAAGCTGCGTGCATGTATACACTTATTTATTTACTTATTTTTCACTTTGGCGGCACACGCGCTTTACTCGCGGCACCCGCGCTTAACTAAAGTAAAGCGCGGGTGCCACAATTGTTGAAAAAGTAAACAAATAGATTTTTTGTTCTATTTCTTTACTTTTGCAGCAATCACGGCACCAGCGCTTTACCTTTAACCATGTTAAAGTAAAGCGCGGGTGCCGCGATTGTAGCCAAACTAAACAAATAGAACAAAAAACAGTGGCCCACCATTTTTTTTTCTATTTGGTTACTCTTGATTTTTAAGACACCAGTCTCTAATAGGTGCTTAGCGGTGACTCCAGTGCAGCTATTTCCTAGGGTATACTTGCAGCCAATCATACGCTGTCCTGCAAGCTTAAGCCTGCTGTAGCCAATCAGTAGAACGCACAACCATCCAATTGCATCAGTTGTTGCTTTAGGGAATAGTCATGAGCTCGTCCTCTCCTGCAAACCCTAATCCCTCCCCCTGTGCAACTCGGCTCCATGCCCTCGAATAGCAAAGATGTACTAACGCTTCTGGTTCATAAATGCCAGGCCCACTTTATAATACACTTAATATGCAACCGTCATCTCTCCCTCCTGGGATCCCACAGCGCTTCGAAGTGACCATGGGTAACATAACAACACGGGACCACAGCAACCGCCCGTGTATCCCCACTGCCTCACACCACAAGCGCCCCCACCCCTTCCCGAAAGTGCCCGTCCGCTCCCCAACCACCCGCGCAAACCACCTTCAGCCTCCCCTGCATTCCACCTGCAGCGCGCTCCTTCCTCCCTCCCTGGCCAAGCTCTCCTGAGCGCCACCATAGGCACCATGGTTATATAGAACCTTGCCCCATCGTCCCACCCGCCCAACACATCACTGTTCCCACCATAACGCAACGACCCCCCCAACCATCCAATGGCACTGCATCCTCGTTACCCTCCTTCCCGCATCCCACCATGTTCTGCCACAGGCACCTCGGTGCCACAGCCGCAGCACAACACCGGCTGGGAATAATCATTATGCCCAGCACCAATTCATCTCAGCGGCACATCATCCACTTAGAAACGTTACGCTACAAGCCCAAAGTGCTTCATCCGTGCCCCCCACATCAACGCGCCACCACAATTGCAGGCACGTGGGGGCACTGCTCTGCTCAATAAACGGCCAACCCTCCCGTAGGTCGGCTTTAAAAAAGAAAAAAAAAAAAACATTATAATTTACAATGTCAATAACTCTAAATAATGTCAATGCTTCTGTAGCATCCAGTAAAGCAAAATTTAATTTGTTTATTTCCATTGTTTATGCTGCTCTTGATGAATCCTCCCTGGCTCAGTGACGGAACTGTAACTTTTCCAAGCTCCTTCTGCTAGCTCACTGTCCCCTATAAATTCACAATGATTTGCTGCTGTTCATGTAACTAGTTTGATCCACCATATCCAGATGGCATTAGCATAGAGCATACAGAATAATAATTATGAATGTATTGGGATAGTGCTTAGGTGCTAAGGAAATATGACGTTTATTGGAATTGTACTCTAATTTGCTGAGAAAGTAATTTTTTCCATCACACCACAGTGATTCTGCAGTTTTGCTGAAATCATATGCACGAATAATGTATAACACCCACAATTTGGGGGTGAGTCAGATTTTCCTCCTATGCTTCATAGAATGTTGTCCATTTCTCTCTCGATTTTGCTGCCCACTTGGTACTTAGAATAATTTTGGACTTTTCACTTCTTTGTAATTAGACGACACATGGGAACAACAGTGTAGATAGCTTCGTTCTCATTCTTAGTGGAAGAAGCAGAGAAATCCAATCCAGAGTGCCTTGGCACAGTGGCAAATTCTTGCTATCCCTCAAGACAAATAAGTGTTGCTTGAAAGTGTTGCTAACAGTGGTGGTGATGGAATGTCCAGGAGAGAGTGTTCTAGTGGTGGGAAGCTAAAATAGCGAATTATCACATTTTTGATGTGGAGGCACAGAGACAATTGTTCACTGTAAGTGAGTGAAGGGTTTGGCATTGGAGGTTGCAGTTTGGTGTTTAGTGGGAGATCTAGTGAGAGATATGAGGTCAAGGCTGTGGACCAATTCAAATGCCAGCATATGGAAATGGTATAGCGAACAATGTTAAGCCTGCATGTTGCCCAAAGGGAGAGAGAGGTGGGGTTGGAGTATGAAAGGTTGAACAATAAACATACACATAATTAACATATAGCATACAAATATGGCAACTTTATTTAGCGGCTGAAAGGACTAGAAGAGGCCCTGTGGCTAACTTGGGCATGTTTTGTATCAGTATTTTATGGTAAATGGTGACTGGTACAATTTAACGCTCCGATATTATGAGGGTGGGTAACATGTAGATGGCATATGTGATAAAGTTGGAGACATGATAGAGGATGGTTGCAGAGTGGGGTCTTTCCGGTGACCCGATTCAGTCATGCTATACCAATACTACATATTTATATACATGCATATAAGCATGTGGTATTTGAATAGCATGAAACTAGCCAAAAAGACAGCAGTGCACTGTACAGGGTCAAAGGCAAGCATACTGTTAACTACAGATAGGAGAGGTAGCTGGCTATTGGATTATTACTACATTGTGATACAGTGTTCTCTAAAGAGGTGGGTCTTCAATTCTTTCCTAAACTGAAGCAGCTTGGGGCGGTCCTTATGGATATGAGGATGTTATTTCACATCCTAGTGCATAGATGGAAAAGGCCTGCTGCCTTGTTGTTTTCTTTTTCATGTTTCTTATCTGCACTCTGATGGAGCCTAGCTAACGTTGTGCCGAGAGCCACCAGAAATGGTTAACTTGTTCACAAAATAAACAGAGATGCTGGTCATGATGACGTAAATGATGCAGCTAGTCTTGATGATGGTGTGGGCTGGCAATGTCAACCAGCAGTGTTCATTAGGCTAGGGCTGATATGATCATATTTCTTGCAGTGCTGATGAGATGTGCTGCTGCATGTAGGATGCCCTTTAGGGGTGCCATTGTGGAGACTGGGAGGCCATGGAGGAGGGCATTAATATCACCCAAGATTACGAGGGCTTGAACAGCAGCTCTGAAGTCATATTCTGGAAGAAACGGTTTCACTTTCTTTAGAAGAGATTGCTGGTACCAGGCAGTCTGTGTTTTTTGGTAATGTGGAGGATGAGGTTGGTGTCCAATTTGAATCCAAGTGAATTAGCATTTCAGGAAAGTTTGAGTTTAAAGACATCAAGGTTCATGACACTCAGCCAGGGTTGAACTATTTCTTGCTTGCTGTGCTTGACAAATAATAGGTATTCTTTCTTGGTTGGATTGAACTTCAGGTAGGCCTGGCACATCCAGGTCTGGATTAAGCCTGGGCGTAGTACGCGGAGTTCCGCGTAAAAAAAAACTCCGCTGCGCTATGCAAAGCTCCGCAAGCGGCGGAGTGCGTTATATAAATGCTGTTCGCAATGATTTTCAGTGCCAGATGTTTGTCCGCACTGTGCAATCATCGCGAACGGCAACATACACAGCTCAAGCGGGCGCTGCTTCCTTTCTGCCGCTCGAGTAGATTTTTACTCAAGTGGCAGCTTTCTCAACGCGAACAGACAGTATCCTAACGCGAGCGGTCGCGAGCATATGCGACCACTCACAATGAGAAATCTGACCACCCTCGTTGAGAAATCTCGCCGGAAGGTTGATTTTCCACGCTCGCGATCGCCAACTTGATGTTGACTATCGCGAACGAGGAAAAATCTCCCGGGAGGTGGATTTTCCTCGCTCGCGCTCACCAACTTGATGTTGACGAACGCGAGCGAGGAAAAAAACTCTGCTACGCTACGCGAAGCAGAGTTTTTCGGAACTCTGCGAGCTCCGCGTAACGCAAAGTGCGGAAAACTCCACAAACTCTGTGAGCGGAGCGGAGTTCACCACCCAGACTTAGTCTGGATGAGATGCAGCCAGTGTTTGAGGTGTTGGATGTTCTGCAGCAGAAAAGACTTTCTGGCAGAGTTGAGTATCATTGGTATATTGGTGAATCTTGATGCTGTTATCTGTGAGTAGAAACCCAAGGGTCTCAATGTAGACGCTGAAGAAGGCAGGAGACAGTATGAAAACCTGAGTGACAGTGATCATGACAATACAAGATGGCCGCCGAGTAGGAGCCTCCCAAGGAGCTCCCGGTTTGGGGATTACCTTTTTGGTAGTTATCCCCGATAAACTGTTGTCTCTGGCCCTCCACCTACTCGCCACTGGAGCTGACTGGGACCCCCTACCGAAGCACATCAATGCAGCTACATACGACATCTATCTTACCTGCTGGATCGATCTCCGCAGTGGCCCAGGTCCCACTTGCTCTGCCCAGAAGCTAGCGCTACCGGTCGGACCCTCTACTCCCGGGTCAGTTTGCCGCTGTGGGACTGCCTTGCACGGTTTTCCATCGCTGTAGGTTCCTGCGGTCTCACGCAGCCTGCCCCGCAGAGGATCCGGATCTGTTCGCCTGGTGCCGGGGTTGGCCCTCCAGACTGGCGCCATTTTTGAGGATTTCTACCGATGCCCAGCCGAGTGGACGCCACCTCACAGGACTCCTCCCGATGCCCAGACGAGTGGCCGTCACCTCACCGGACTCCTCCCGATGCCCAGCCGAGTGGCCGACGAGTCCTGGCTCGCTAACGGCGTTCTCCATGTTGGGATTCCGGCTCCACTACGGCTTTGACTCCTCCTTACAGCCCTAACGCTGCTGCCCCTCCGTCCTGCCTGGAACCCGTTCGATGGACTGGGCTCGCTGACGCCCGGTGTCGCTGACGTCCTCCAGTCTTCTATCGAGCTCTGTCCCGGTCCGGTCAGTCCTGCCCGGAGCCCGGTGGCCCGATACTGACCTCCGGGTCACCTAACCTCCGGCGCTTCTCCCTCTGTGCCGCATCCTATTCCGACTTCATTTCCCTCCCACTGTGAGCTTTGCTACCCGCAGGGAGGTGCATGCAAAGACCCGCATCCGCTGGAGCGAGTTCCTGGGAGGCCAGTGGGTGATCCTCGATTGCCGGCTCTCCTCACGGCGACCTCCCCTGGTAGCGTTGCCGGAGATCTGGTCGGCGCTCGAGTTGGTCGGAGGTGACTTTAAGCGAGGAGCCCTGCCCCTCCGCCTCCGGTGATCCGCGGAGTGCCGCACGTCAGATGTATTCTCTTCTATTTTCTTTTCTTTCTGGCTTATGGATTATCAAAACGAGCATTAGCTGAAGGTTGCCTGGACCTAAAATGGCGGCGCCTCACTAATACGGTGATTACGCTTCTTCTCAATACCGATGTTGCCACATACTTTAACTAGGTGATTAGTAAACGATATTCGGAATCATCACTGCCATCAGCCTCTGTGAGTGAGATACAGAATCTAGGTTGATCGCAAATGCATCGCAAGCTGACCACTGCCTGACCCTAAAATGGCGGCGGCTCGTAGTCATGTAATTACCACGCATTGCCTGACTTTAAAATGACGGCGGCAACAAATCAACACAATTATCCTCACCCTGCTAGCTACCTCCACAGCTGCAAACCGAGAGTAGCCTCCTTTTGAATCACTATTTTACTAAACTGCTTCCTCACTTGGGATACTCCATGCCAAGCCCAACTTGGCTGCTGAAGCCTGGACCTGACTTCTGATCCCTAAAAAAAGGTCCAACCTCTACTGGCCCCAGTCTGCCTTGTCGTCACCCAGGACCGAGGCGTTGTGACTGGCCCAGCCTCTCATTCTCTACTGCAGCCTCGCGGACGGCCTCTTCAGACCATTGCAAGTACGCTTGGGCCTTGGCCCCAAAGATTCCGACAGCTCACTCACTCAAGACAGCTCACCCTGGGACACACCCCTCCTTCCATAACCCAGCTGTGATGTGGCTACCCTACCTCCCCGCTCTGAAGAGACCAAGCTAAGTTAGCCCACTTCTACTCCCTCACACCTTGGTAGGTGGCGACCCTGCCTCGCTGCTGCTTAACTGTCCCTTGTCGTTCCTATAGTACCTCACCCCAGCCACCATGGCAAGTCCTAGCCTAACTGCTACAGGGGAAAACTCTTTTACTCTGATTTACCCTCCCAACCTCTCCAAAACCGCTGCAAAATCTTTCAAGCATTCCACCCTGAAAAGTCACCCTGAGACATTGATTTCCGACCTGCGTTACAGCGCGGACAATGGCACAGTCATTAACGACCTTATCTTCTACTCCAGAAGAACCTCCTCCTGGCGCAAAACCTTTGCGCACCTCCTCAATGTACGCGCAACCAGGAACATTCCTCATGGCACTAAGCTTACAATAGCGCCCTCCGCAACCCTGCGAGCTGACCTCACAATCACCCTCTACAAAAATGGCATTGTCCTGATCCAAGCCTCATCCAAAAACCTTAACAAATTTGCGGACCTCTTCACCCTCCTCAGTAACCATATGCACGACACTATCAAGGCACCTAACACCCGCCCCTCCGACCCGCCGACCAGCCTGTCTAGCGTCCCTAGCCACCCACAAACCACCCCTCTTAGGATCTCCAACACAGGTCATCCTATCCCCTCTTGCACACCTCCCAGCCTTGCCAACAGACTCACCCCTAGACCTTTGGTCTCCTCCCCACCAGCTCCCCACGCTAACTGTGAGTCCGTTTTGCCTCCAAAAACCTCTGATACAGGTCGAGCCACCCCTTCTACCCGATCCCCTTTGCATGCCGATAGCTTTGCTCCTGAAATACCACCCTCCTGCCCTCTAATGCCTCCCTCTTATCTGGATATCGAAACCCTGCACTCTACAGCTGCCAAATTAACTCAGAGCATCCATATCTTAATTATGGATCTAATGAACCTCCTTCACCTCGCTGAACTCTCCTTAGCCAACCTCAAACCCCAGCGGAACTCCACCCCCTCACACCACAGAGCCCCCCATGCACTCACTACCGCTATCCCAGAGACACCTCCGCCCCCGCAAGCAACTACTCCACCTCTCGGAGGAAGAAACCCTAGCTCTCGTCCTCTCCTACAACTCTACACCTGACACCCCAAGTCTGCTAGACCTCACTGAAGAGGAAATCCTTGCCATCCTCCGCGACTTCAACTCTACCCCAGCTACCCTTTGTCCTCTAGTCATGAGTGACGAACATGCCATCTGCACGGTCACTATCAACCCCAACAGATCGGCTACCCTCCGCAACAGACGCGTGGTCAAAAGCAACCTAGCGCCAGTTCTCCTGTCCGCCCTGACTCCCAACACTCCCTCCGATCCCTCTTTATCTGGTCTCCTAATCAATTGCCGATCGGCCTTTAAGCATGCCGCCGATATTGCTGATCTCATCCTGAACAAAAACTTCGACTTAGCAATTCTAACAGAATCTTGGCTCAACGACTCCTCATCTCCATGCCTGGACCTCTTAGTCCCTCCCAACTACAACATTGTAAGACTGGACAGGCAATCTAGCAAAAAAGGAGGAGGCATTGCATGCATCTACCGCTCTAACCTCCTTGTCACTGAACTTCTGGCGGATACCACTGACTCCTGCAAATACCTCGCCCTTTCCATTTGCAGCAACTCCACCCAACTGTTCAATTTTCACATCTTGTACCACCCCCCAGGCATGAACGACTCCTTCACTGACCATCTCATGGAACTCATCACAGCTAAGATCTCTTCCAACGCTAAAGATATTTTCCTGGGTGATTTCAACCTGCACTGGAACGACCCCAAGGATCCTCATGTCAATGCCATCAAAGACCTCTTGGCTGATCAAGCCCTGACCCAAGCCTGCTCACTCCCAACACATACGAAAGGGGCCACCCTTGACTGGATCATCTCTAAGGAATCAACAGTCAAGCTTATCTCTATAGACCCTTGCGACTGGTCTGACCACCACGCCATCGCCTTCCTACTACCTAGCACCCTCAAGACAAGGGCACCGCAATTCCTAAACGCTGGGTCAGAGACACTAAAAACCTGGACCACAGGGAACTTGAAGCTCGCTGCAAATCAGACCTCCCCCCCCTCGCATACCAAAACGGTCAGTGACCTCAACGATCACTACTCTACAACTATATCTAACATTATGGATGACCTAGCCCCACTAAAACTAAAGAGAATCCAAATCAAAGACCGGAACCCCTGGTTCACTGGATCCCTCAACAATGAGAGAAGAGCCCTCCGACAATCCGAAAGAATCTGGAGACAGCACCCTCTGTAGCACATCTAAAAATTCTCCGCCAGGCCAGAAATGCTTACAACAGGAACATCATCAACTCAAAAAGAATTCTTCAGATCTGAACTGGTGAACGCCAAGAACAGACCCCGCAAGCTCTTCGAACTGGTCAAAAACCAATCCAATAAACTGGCCAAAACTGCGAAAGAAACCCCCAAGTCATTAATATCATCCGAGGAATTCTCCTCCTTTTTCGCTGACAAAGCCACAGCCTTAGGAAATGAACTTAGTGCCGCCACATACTCTCTATTCCCTCCAGACCTGCCTCCTCCTCCGGCGCTGCCCCTACAGACTTCACCTAAAAATCAAGCACTCTGGACCGATTTCAAACTCTATGACGAAGACTCTGTCGCTAAAATCCTATCGACCCTAAACCCGAACAACCACTATAATGACCCTCTCCCCCCCAACTGCCTAGCGGCCGCCGCCCAGTCCATTATTCCTAGCTGGACTGCAATAATCAATGCCTCTCTGCGGCAGGGATCCATTCCTGACTCTTTGAAAGCCGGTCAAGTCCTCCCCATTTTGAAAAAGCCGTTGCTGGACCCAGCTTCCCCCAACAACTTCAGACCTATCTACAACATCCCTCTCTTAGCTAAAGTGTTGGAGAAATGTCTACAACAGCAACTAAGTCAACACATCAACAACTTCCACCTACTTGATGACTTCCAATCTGGATTCAGACCCGGGCACAGCACCGAAACGACCATGCTCCACATCGTTGACGATGCCGTCCAAGCCCTTGACCAAGGGAAAACCTGCCTCCTAATCCTCCTAGATCTATCCTCGGCCTTCGACACGGTCAACCATGTAAAACTACTCGAACGCCTCAAACTCAGGATGGGATTGGATGGCTCCGTTCTTGAATGGTTTAGGTCTTCCCTCCAAAACCGATCACAGAGATTCCTAATCAACGGCAACCTATCAGCTCCCTCTCCAGTCACGGTTGGAGTCCCTCAAGGATCAACCCTGTCCCCTACCCTCTTCAACCTTTACCTTGAACCTCTTGCCGAAGTTCTACGCACAGCGAATATCTCCTACCATATGTATGCTGACGACACTCAGATATACATCAAATCCTCATCCCTCGAGGAGATTCTCTCCCTGAATGAGGCCCTGAAAGTGACTGTCCAATGGCTCACCTCAAATCAACTCAAACTCAATGCAAAGAAAACAGAATTTCTCCTAATTTCCCCCCCAAAAACCAATCCCGAGATGCAGACATGGATTAAGGCTATCACAGCCTTAGACTGCCCACCGACCATCGTGGACTCGGCCAAATCTCTGGGAATTACCCTGGACAGCAATTTAAACATGCGGGACCACATCAACGCGATGGCCAAATCAGCCAGATTCCACCTGAGCTACCTTAGGAAACTGAAACCCTTCCTCGACACTGCCGACCTAAAAATGGCAGTCCAAGCACTTGTCATCTCCAGACTGGAATATGGCTGCTCAACACTCTCGGGTTTACCTAAGATCTCCCTGGCACCTTTAAAAGCCTGCCTCAACACTGCCGCCAGACTTCTTACCAGCTCAAGAAAATTCGACCACATTTCTCCACACCTGAAAGCTTTGAACTGGCTTCCTCTTGAGGCTAGAATACAACTTAAACTGGCCTGCATCACACATAAGGCCTTATACTCAAGCTCCCCTGCTTATCTTGCACAGAAACTTGTGGTATCCGGAGGAATCAGAAACTCCCGATCCGCCAGAGACCTCCTGCTACAACCTGCACGCTTCCGGAAAAAAAACTTACAATCGGGCATTCTCTGGGGCCGCTCCAAGAATATGGAACTCTCTCCCGCCCACCATCAGAAGAATCCCTTCTCTGACACGCTTCAAACAGGAGGTCAAAACCTTCCTTATGGGTAAATTCCTCGGTTAAATGTTGCCTCCAACCAGCACAGAGACCCTGATTCAACTCCTGACTAGCGCCTCCCCTCAGATTACCTAGTCACCTCTCCTAGAAACCTGGGGACTTGTCTCGAGCAACTACAAAATGCAAACTGTACATACGTATCCTCTATCCTTTATATATCCCGCACCCTGCCTCTTTTTACCTTTTGTATATTATTGTGATTCCAAGCCTATTGTACATTCCTATGTTGTCCTGTAAAGCGCTCTGATACCCTAACGGGTCAAGTTCGCGCTCTATAAAACACTAAAATAAAAAAATAAAAAAAAAAATTTTAAAAAATAATTTGGGACCAGGAGTTGCCCATGTGAACAAACTCATGTTGGTTGGAAAGGTAGCAGTAGAACCAGTGAAGAACCTATGATTTCCAATCGAGACTTCAGGGTGTGGTTGAGGGTTGGGTGGTCGACTGTATCAAAGGCAGCTGGCAGATCCAGCAGTATCAGGAGGCAGGGACAATATTTTTGATATGGCAATGGACTTAGATGGATTCTAATAGACATTACACAATCAATTGGTAGCTCATGCACATAAATCAGTTGTCCTCAGATGACTGGCCTAATGCTTTTATTAAATGAAATGTCTCATTTATCAAGGTGAAGAAACATCTCACTGTCTTAATGACCCAGATGAAGAGGCACTGCTTGGCAAGGATATAGTACGTGCTGTGGAATTATAGAATGTGTTTATCACACAGTTGAATGTTGATCCTATATGTAAGAGAAATGCTCCAGTCAGTTGATCCTGGCCAGCTGGATGAAGAGGTCATCCCTGTGTGCCCGGAATAAATACTAAAGATCATTATTGCTGTGTCAAGACACATAATTGAGTTATGCTAGAGAGAAGCAACTTTAAATTTCAGCAAGGAAATTATATTAGGCTCACATGATTGTGGAAGCACTAAAGAAAAAGAACACAATGTCAAGTCAATTCTATATAATAATGGTGTTGATTATTTAGTTAGTGCGCTATTACGCTTATGCTCTTTATGAATGTATTATCTGACTTGACTTGAGTAACACAGTGCCAGTGGTGAAAAGGGCTCAGTTCTGTGCAGCTACTCTAGAGCTTCATCTATGTTGGTAGGGTCTAATTTCAGAGTGAAGTAAACATATATTTGTAATGAAATAAACAGATTGTGAACCAAAGATCACTGTTCTGATACATGCTACTCTATTCGTGATAGAATTTGAATGATTCCGCAAAAATTGCAACTATCTGACTCATTCAGAGTACAACACTATGGGGTCGATTCCGATTCGGGCCGGAAAAAGCACCGATCGACTCGGATCCGGAAAAAATACCGACCGACACGTACCCGTGGCGCACGACACGCCAAGTACGATGCAAGGCGCGAAAATCCGACCGACACGTACCGAAACAAAGTCGACCGACCGAGCCGCACGGAAAGCAGCAATCCGGCCGGAAAAACACGCGAATCCAACCGACCGACACGCACCCGGAACAAATCCGACCGAAACGTACACGCGAACTCCAAACCGCAAAGTACGATGCAAGGCGCGAAAACCACGAGCGAGTCGGACGGAGGCCAAGCCGTACGACCGACACGCATACAAAACCGAGCCGAAGCAACACAATACACCGCGACCGACGCGTACGCAGCATAGAAAACTGCACAAACACAGCGTGAACGAAACGGAGAACACCGTACGAGACCAATGCAGGGTCCGACTCGGTCACAAGAACGTTTCCAACATACACAAACAGCACAAAGGAAAAATCACCCAAAAAAAGGCCAAACAAGCAATTACCAAGCCAATAAATACTGGGGGTGGGGACAGAGAACAAAGACACACCCACAACTCCACCTATATAAAGGACACAAATCACTACCATGAGCCTTTGCAAATGCCATTCCACTGCCAGCACCCAAGAGAAAGCAACCACACACCCACAGCTCATCCCTCACACAAGCCACACACCATCAGCACACCAACAAATACCTACCTCACATACACCCAGCAAAACACACACTCACACACCCTCACCTGCACACCAACACACACATCACCCACCATCACCACCCATCACCATGCCCCCCAAGAAGAATCCCAAGTTCCTAGATAGTGAATTGGAAGTCATGGTAGACGAGATCCTCAGGGTGGAGCCACAGCTGTTTGGCACACTGGTCCAACAGACCCCCATGTCGCAGAAAACCAAGATGTGGGAGAGGATCATCAACAGGGTGAACGCACAATCACCATGTCGGCGCACAAAGACGGACATCCAGAACAGGTGGTATGACGTGCGCAGGAGGGTACGGGACATGCTGAAGAAAGACTACATCAACAGCCAACACACCGGCAGTGGCCCTCCTGCCAAGCCAATATACCTCAGGCCCTGGGAGGAGAAGGTGCGGGCCATCCTTCCGCCAGTGAGCGTATATGGACTAGAGGACATCCCAGAGCCTGGTGAGTACACAACAAATGTACACAATATACTGCCACAAAACACACACACATCACTGTCAAGGGGAGAGTCAAACCATGCACTCATAGCAATTACACAGCAACCAGAACAGAAGCATCCCAAAATGTGTATGTCAGTCAGATAAACACAACACATGCCATCAAAAAAGTCACATCCAACTGTGCCATCACATGTACAAACAACTACAACTACAGCTAGGCAGTGGCACAAATAGAACTAACAAACACATCCAGACATGTAGCCACCACAACAACACCAACACACAGTGAAGAACACTCAAAGGAAGGAATTCTGTGTATGCTGGCCAAGTCAGTGTAGCCAATAGCACCATGGGAGTCGCAGTCACACATATTGCCCCCCCACAACTGTCCCATCAACACCACCATGAACCATGCGCACATCACAGGGAGTGGAGAAGGACTCACAAGATGGCTGACACTGGCTACTGCTGTGGGGAGCACAAGGCCCTGCTGGCAACTGTGCACCAACAAACAGCAGGACACCACTGACTGACATCCTGAGAGACAACTCCCACTGCCTGCAATGCAAGCACGTTCCATGGTGGGATATCTGGCTAGCTGGGTGGGAAGGAGGACTTGCAGCACTGACCATAGTCACAAGCACCTCCCCTCACACACACCCCAACACAAACTCCACAGAACCCAACTGGTACAATGCAATGCCCCCCATCCTAACACAAGATCCCACAAAGAACCACCACCCTGGGTTATGTTGTGTGAAGCACAGGGACACTCTTGGGACTTTTAGCCAAACAACTGCCAGGACAACACTCCCAGCCATCCTGTCAGCACAGCCAGCCCACCCCACAGGGAAGCAGAGTCAAAAGGAAGGAAGCATGGGCATGCTGGGAAGGGGGGTGGAGGCAATAGCATGATGGGAGTCGTAGTCACTGATATTGGTCACCCCCACAACTGTCCCATCAACACCACCCTGAACCATGCTCACATCACAGGAAGTGGAGGACTCACAAGATGGCTGACACTGGCTACTGCTGTGGGGAGCACAAGGCCCTGCTGGCAACTGTGCACCAACAAACAGCAGGACACCACTGACTGACATCCTGAGAGACAACTTCCACTCCCTGCAATGCAAGCACGTTCCATGGTGGGATATCTGGCTGGCTGGGTGGGAAGGGGGACTTGCAGCACTGACTATAGTCACAAGCACCTCCCCTCACACCCCCCCAACACAAACTCCACAGTACCCACCTGGTAGAATGCAATGCCCTCCATCCTAACACAAGATCCCACAAAGAACCACCACCCTGGGTTATGTTGTGTGAAGCACAGGGACACTCTTGGGACTCTTAGCCAAACAACTGCCAGGACAACACTCCCAGCCATCCTGTCAGCACAGCCAGCCCACCCCACAGGGAAGCAGAGTCAAAAGGAAGGAAGCATGGGCATGCTGGGAAGGGGGAAGGAGGCAATAGCATGATGGGAGTCGTAGTCACAGCTCTACATCCCCCACCACATGGCCCAGCAAGCTCACACTCACGCATGCACATCCCACAGAGAGTGGAAAGGCCCATCAAAGATGTCTGACACTGTTGCTGTGTCGTGGGGAGCACAAGGGCATGCTGGGTACTGCACACCAACCAACAGCAGGACACCACTGTCAGCCATCTTGCCATTGCTCTCACACCCACACACACTGAACTCCACACAAAAGCAAGTAAGTATGGGAATGCTGGGAAGTGGGGTGGAGGCAATGGCATGATGGGAGTCGTAGTCACAGACATAGCTCACCCCCACAACTGTCCCATCAACACCACCCTGAACCATGCTCACATCACAGGGAGTGGAGAAGGACTCACAAGATGGCTGACACTGGCTACTGCTGTGGGGAGCACAAGGCCCTGCTGGCAACTGTGCACCAACAAACAGCAGGACACCACTGACTGACATCCTGAGAGACAACTTACACTCCCTGCAATGCAAGCACGTTCCATGGTGGGATATCTGGCTGGCTGGGTGGGAAGGGGGACTTGCAGCACTGACTATAGTCACAAGCACCTCCCCTCACACCCCCCCAACACAAACTCCACAGTACCCACCTGGTAGAATGCAATGCCCTCCATCCTAACACAAGATCCCACAAAGAACCACCACCCTGGGTTATGTTGTGTGAAGCACAGGGACACTCTTGGGACTCTTAGCCAAACAACTGCCAGGACAACACTCCCAGCCATCCTGTCAGCACAGCCAGCCCACCCCACAGGGAAGCAGAGTCAAAAGGAAGGAAGCATGGGCATGCTGGGAAGGGGGAGGAGGCAATAGCATGATGGGAGTCGTAGTCACAGCTCTACATCCCCCACCACATGGCCCAGCAAGCTCACACTCACGCATGCACATCCCACAGAGAGTGGAAAGGCCCATCAAAGATGTCTGACACTGTTGCTGTGTCGTGGGGAGCACAAGGGCATGCTGGGTACTGCACACCAACCAACAGCAGGACACCACTGTCAGCCATCTTGCCATTGCTCTCACACCCACACACACTGAACTCCACACAAAAGCAAGTAAGTATGGGAATGCTGGGAAGTGGGGTGGAGGCAATGGCATGATGGGAGTCGTAGTCACAGACATAGCTCACCCCCACAACTGTCCCATCAACACCACCCTGAACCATGCTCACATCACAGGGAGTGGAGAAGGACTCACAAGATGGCTGACACTGGCTACTGCTGTGGGGAGCACAAGGCCCTGCTGGCAAATGTGCACCAACAAACAGCAGGACACCACTGACTGACATCCTGAGAGACAACTTACACTCCCTGCAACTCAAGCACGTTCCATGGTGGGATAACTGACTGGCTGGGTGGGTGGGAAGGAGGTCCGGCTGCCAACCAAACACAACCAATGCAGACCATGTTCACACCCCAGAAAATACATAGAAATGCCCAAATAATGCAGGACAATGTGCCACACCAATATCAACCCCTGACTGTGACGACTCAGGACAATGCAATGTACAGGCCCGCACCCAGAGGCACAGTCACAACTGTCATGTGTGTCAACCATTGATGCCTGCAGAAACATGACATACATTGTTTGTGTCTCCCAAAAACAGGTGATGATGGGGACACAGCAGCAGACGCTGAGGAGTCCCAGTCCCAGGCTCAAGAGGATGCCGAGCTCACTGGCGTCGTACAGCCTCTGTCCTCCTCGGACGATGAAGAACAACCTGGCACATCCGGTGCAAGTCAACATGCAGCACCAGCAGGACCACCAGCTGCAGCACCAGCAGGACCACCAGCTGCAGCACCAGCAGGACCACCAGCTGCACCCCCTGCACCCACCCCTACAACGACTGTCACCACGAATACCATCCCTGCCGACATGGACAGAATAAGGAGCAACACCAGCACAGTGACCCTGGACCAACCTGGGGCCATGGACACCACCACCACCACCAACCCCCAAGGTGGACCAGGGTTATCTGTGCGTGCCACTGCACACACTGCACATGTCAGCAGGGGTGGTGGGAGGGGTGGGAGACAGAGGTCGCTGCTTGCAGACGTTGCTGGTGTGCATGATGACCCACAACTGGTACGCATAGCTGATGCGTACCAGTCCAGCACCGGAGAGCTCAGCCAGGTAGTGGGGCTCCTCAGAGACATTAAACAGCAGCAGGCTGCCCATCATGCCCGCTTGGACTCCCACATGTCCCACGTGGAGTCACACATGTCCCGTGTGGACTCACACATGTCCCGCGTGGAGTCCAAGTGGGATGCACTGCATGAGATGACGGCGGTGCACAGGGACATTTTACAATGCCTCCGCCAGATGAACAGCAACCAGTCCACACCTCCCTGTGTGCCAACAACATCTGGTGCCGAACAAACTGCAACTGCCACAGGGAGGGAGGAGGACTCTGGCGGAGAGTCCCCTGCACCGCAGCAGCCTGCACTTGAGGGCCCCCCCAAGAAGAGGGGTCGTCCGAGGAGGGAAAAGTGAGAGGCCGATGGCCAAGCGCAACTCCCAGGAAGCCTGAACCTGTTCTGGATGTTCGCCTTTGTGCACAGACTGTTCACCCTGTTGACGGCAACACTACTCCCACACATTGCATGGGGAGTACAAGTTGGACCAATGTGTCAGACAACTGTGGCCCCGATACTGGGGATCCTGTCTACCCGGACTTTCAATTCACCTAGGAACTTGGGATTGCAAGATTCATGTACAGCACAACCCATCCTATGCACTATTAACACAAATGTATCACAATAAACACACTAATACACCATACTTGCCTCTGTCGTGATTCCAACGTGGGTGCTGTTATGGGGATGATGAACTGCAAAACTACACTGTGTATGCGAACTGCAACAGCAAGGACAACACAGGCATGTGAGTACAGGAAACGTGACACACATGAGGGAGACACACCACCAGGGCTACACGACACATACACACCTAGGCCATCTGACTCATTGCCTACACTGATGTTGCCAGGGAAGACGGTGCAATGCACAGACACCACACCCATTCCCAGTTGTACTCAAGTAGCCCACAGGTGCAGTAAGCAAATGGCAGTCAAATGTGTGACCACAGACAACGCACATCACAAAGTGAAGCACAGGTTTATTACACAGTTGCAACATGCCGTAACCACTACAGATGCAAGGTAACCCCACCTGGCAGCGGGCACACAGTCAACAACTGTAGACGGAAGGAAGTCCATGGGTGTGGCGCACATCACCTGTAGGGACACAACAGCTACCAGCCTGGATGTGCAATCACGTCGTCGGTGGACACAGTTGACCAAACGAATCTGAAAGTACCCTGTGAAGGACAGAAATGACACACAGTCAAAAGCAATGGAGTACAGGACAGAACAGCAAAACACATGCACAATACATGTTACAAGATACCCACCCAGAACCAAGTTAGCATGTCAACACTGTTGGGGAGTACAGCCCACCTGTCACCACACATCGCAACACACATCCAGTCAAGTGGCCCATGGACACACTCCCACAGCACCAGAGCACCACCCACACATCCTGCCAACTCACATCATTGACATGACACCTCAGGATACTCACATTCAGCTGAAGAAGTTGGTGATGAGCTGTGTGCGGACATCACCATCACCATCATCATCATCATCGTCACTGGCATCGTGGTCCAGGCCAGGATCCTCCACAGGTGGCGGATGTTGGTCATTGTCATCCTGGATGAGAGGCAACTCCTTCCGCACTGCCAGGTTGTGGAGCATGCAGCAGACGATGATAATCTTGCACACTTTCGCAGGGGCATATGGGAGGGACCCTCCGGTCTTGTCCAGGCAGCGGAAGCAGCTCTTCAGGAGACCAAAGGTCCGCTCAATCACTCTCCTGGTCCGACCATGTGCCTCATTGTAGCGCATCTGGGCAGGTGTCACAGGGTTCCTGAGGGGTGTCAGCAACCACGGCATGTTGGGGTATCCCGAGTCACCTACGGACAGACAAGTGCACATTAGCTGATTTGGAAAAGTGGGCGGAATACTACAGATCAGATCACACACAATGGCACAAAGTCAGTACACACCGACAAGCCAGGCACGCTGGTTCTGCATCTGTGCCATCATCCTGGGGATGCGACTACTCCTCATCACAAAGGCATCGTGTGCTGAACCAGGGAAACGGGCACACACGTGTGTGATGGTCATGTCTGCAAGACACACCACCAGTGCATTGACCGAGTGGTAGTGCTTGCGGTTCCTGTAGGCCTGCTCCTGGGCCTGTGGTGGTACCAAAGCCACATGTGTCCCATCAATGGAGCCAATTACATGCGGCATCCTCCCCAGGGCATAAAAGTCACTCTTCACGTCAGTGAGTCGTCGCAGTCTAGGGAAATAGATGTACCGGTTCAGGAAGAGCAACATTGCCGCCAAAACATCGCGGAGCACACGGCTGAACATGGTCTGTGACATCCCACCAGCAGTCGCCACAGTATGTTGGAAGGTACCAGTGGCAAAGAAGTGTAGGGCTGCCATCACCTTCACCTTGGGGGTCAGCGCTGTAGGATACGGCCGGCCAGGCTGCAAATGTGGGGACAACTGCACTGCCAAATCCTCAATCAGCTGCCTGGTGAAGCGGTACCGTCGGATGCTGTCCCGTTCCACCATCGTTGCCAGGTCTGGGAATGGCCGATGGACAGCAGGAGCCCTGCAGTGCAGAGGAGAAGTAAGCAAGATTGTCAGTCACCCCACATATGCGGCATTGAACACACTCAAGATCCCAACATACATCATTATGAGGCACAACTACATGAAGTGTGCAGTACCGGAAGGACATGTATGGTACATACATGGCCAACATCTGTCAACACGGTCCAACAGGTGGCATCAATTAGTCCCAGGTTGGCCCATTGGATATCATGAGGCCGTGTCACAGTTCCCATCTCCTGCTGCCGTGTCACAATAACCCCCCACAGGGACATGTGAGGACAGATGTGCCCCAGGCACCACAGCTCAATGACAGGTACATTCCCAGGGACCCTGTAATGCCACATGGACACTGGCATTACATGGAGTATCATGTATACACCACAGCAAAACAACCATGACCCCCACAGGTAGTGGCCCCACTTGCCACGGCAGGACAGACATGGACGTCTGTGACACACACGCACAACATCAGAGTCCATGCACACACAACGTGGATGTGGAGACTGTCTCCCATTGTGCACATGAAATCAGAGACATTGTAAACACCACATGCACAAAGACTGTGGAGGACAATCACTATTGTGCCACTGGGACACCCTGGCTCAAACATACCGTCCCACATGGGACTCACGGGGTATGTGACATGACATACACATACACCACTGTGAAATGTGACCATGGCACATGCACAGATATGAACAGTTGCACATCACAGTGGTCACGTACACGTAACACCCAGGATCCTGTCCCCATGAACACGTGCACAGCCTAGGGGTGGCTGCCCACAGGTGACACCCACAGGACAACATGTACACCAACATACACACAATAGGAAATGCAGCCTTACATGCCTTATGATAAAGTTTGGACAGGCTGTCATGATGTAGGTGTGCCCCTCACTCCCTGGGAGCTATCTGTGGCTGGCATATGTCCATCTGAGACAGGCATGCTGACATATGCCAGTCACATGTACAGTGATGCGTTGAACAGCAATGGACCGATCGGTGCCTCCGGCCGGCCCATTGCTTTCAATGTGTGCGGGTACACGTTGTACCCCTGTGCGCGTTGAACAGCAATGGACCGATCGGTGCCTCCGGCCGGCCCATTGCTTTCAATGTGTGCGGGTACGCGTTGTACCCCTGTGCGCGTTGAACAGCAATGGACCGATCGGTGCCTCCGGCCGGCCCATTGCTTTCAATGTGCGGGTACGCGTTGTACCCCTGTGCGCGTTGAACAGCAATGGACCGATCGGTGCCTCCGGCCGGCCCATTGCTTTCAATGTGTGCGGGTACGCGTTGTACCCCTGTGCGCGTTGAACAGCAATGGACCGATCGGTGCCTCCGGCCGGCCCATTGCTTTCAATGTGTGCGGGTACGCGTTGTACCCCTGTGCGCGTTGTACCGCAATGGACCGATCGGTGCCTCCGGCCGGCCCATTGCTTTCAATGTGTGCGGGTACGAGTTGTACCCCTGTGAGCGTTGAACAGCAATGGACCGATCGGTGCCTCCGGCCGGCCCATTGCTTTCAATGTGTGCGGGTACGCGTTGTACCCCTGTGCGCGTTGAACAGCAATGGACCGATCGGTGCCTCCGGCCGGCCCATTGCTTACAATGTGTGCGGGTACGCGTTGTACCCCTGTGCGCGTTGTACCGCAATGGACCGATCGGTGCGCACCCATTGACAATGGGCTTGCCTGGCAACGGACGCGTTTTCGAATTTCGAACGAGTCGGTTGCTGGAAAATCAGTTGGTCACCCACAACAATGTTGCAAAATCATGTATGTCATGAAGTTGAAGATTTGAAGGATGCTGTGGGCGTGTTTTGGTGCTGCTATTCCATGGATTGGCCAGATTCAGAAGATGCAAACGACTTGGACCTATCACTTTGGACACAAGGGACAGTATCTGCCTCTCCAGCACATATATATTGCTGGCTGTTCCCCTGAGAGCCCACTTGCCTGCACTACATGCTCCAAGACGACATCTGCCACTGCACTGCTGCTGTCTCTGCCGCTCTGGACCCTGCAATGGCACGTACTGTGGAGAGAGCCCCAGCCTTCAGCCTTGAAGAGAACCAGGCCCTGCTGGACAGCCTACTTCCACAGTACAGCAAGCTGTATGGGACACCAGGGGAGCAGGTGAGTGTTCTGTGCACTGCCTTTCTGAATGTGCATTTCGTCTGACTAGCAAGGCTGAGAGTCTGCACGCCACTGGCTAGCAGGCTCACTGAGTAGTTGTCACCCCCCATAGTGTGTAGTGACTTGCACTGGACAGGTATGGTGCAGTGACAGTGCATTTGAACATGCTTTTACTTCCCATGCAATGATACCATGTAGTGACGTCTGGCAAACTGTCCATGGTCAGCTTTGCACTGCCTGTGTACATCATGTGCCCCTGTGATTGAGACATGTATATACAACTGTGTCATGCACGGATATGTTGCATGTGTGGTAATGGCCTTTTCACTTTGTCATCCTCACAGGTTAATGCCCATCAAAAGCAGGAAATCTGGAAGGACATCGTCCGGGCTGTCCGGTCCGTGGGGGTCTACAAGCGCCGGATCCGCAACTGCCAGAAGAGGTGGCAGGACCTTCAGGGCTGGACCCGGAGGATTGCACGGGTCCAGCTGAAGCTGTCGCCTCCTCGCAGGAGGGGCGGAACACGGACCCTGACCCCCCACATGCTCCAGATCCTGGCGGTGGTCTTTCCAGACCTGGATGGAAAGCTGAAGGCCAGACAGCAGCAAGGAGGGGGTGAGTCAAAGACTGCACTGTGAACTCTGTATTACATGCTTTGTGCCCTCCTCTGGCCTGGTTCAACTGCCACAGTGCAGCAGTCATGTTGTCCAGGAGCCATGTCCCTCTATTGTGCACTGCCCACTGCTCATCTGATACCCAGGTGTGGCCCTTACAGTCAGGGAATTGTGTCACTTGGGACTGTGTCCTTGCAGTTTGCTTCACTAAAGGTGGGGGACAGCATCTGTTTCCCTAACTCTGTTGTGGGCATCATGGGTGGGTCCATTGTTCACACAACGCCTGGGTTTGGACATGTGATCTGCGTGTTGCTTTGATATGCGGTCCACTTGCTGAGCTGAGCCACCACATGTGCCTGGGGTATGTGGCACACGCCCATGCAGCGGGTGGGAACAATGTTTGTGCCCCAGGAGTGTGCAGATTACGTGTGTCACACATACATAGTCAGCTATCCACTGTCCAGGGCACATCCCTCATTCATGTGGAGCAGGACAGTCATGCCTACTCCAGGCCATGCAATGCACTCTGTACTCCCACTCCCGTGTATCAGCTGACACATTGTGCACAGTGATTTGACCCCTCCGGTGTCTGCCTCTGTGTCAGTGTGCTGTGGATTAGTTGCCAGGACTGCTGGGGTGTTTCTTGGTAGGGGCTCAGCATGCCCCTGGAGATGTGACCATAGGAGACGATACTTGTGTGTCACAAATAGGTGTTTGATCAGCTGCCCGTGCAGACTGGGGTATGCGAATGTGATGTTCAGGCAGCTGTTCCCCATTCACAGCAAATTGTGAGGGGCTCAGGTTCAGAGGGTAGTGTCACAGGTCTCCCATATGTCCAATAGGTGTGACCTGGACAGATGAGGGTTGAGATGATGTGTTGTGTGGGGGATGTACATGTGCACTTGTGCAGCTCCAGGACTTGCATTCCCCATGACCTACTATTGTGACACAGTGCATAGTGTTGTTGTCTGGCTGCCAAGTCATACATCACTGAGACAGTGATGTATGACTTAACAGTCATGCCTCTGCCATGGCATGTGTCAACTTATTTGTGGTCCTGCAGGGGAGTGACATGTGCTACATGCACACCATAGTGGCGCTGGCTATCAGGACATGGGTGCATCATGGTGTCTGTCGCTGGTATGCATCACATGCATTTCCTATTTGACTCTGGGCATCCCTTTCATCCGGAAACCTGTACTGACTCAGTGGCAAGAGCTGTGATGTGTCCACACCGTGTCCTCTGCACTGTCCAACTACTGTGTACTTGGTGCATGTGTCCACACTGGGGTGTTGCAATCCAACAGACACCAGACAGATGGGTGCAAGGCCATGTGGGATGTGAGTGCCATGCTTGGCATCAGACTGACAATTGGCTTCTCCTGTTCAGTTAGGGCACTTTTAGCAATGTACAACTAATGATGCCAGGGCTTGCTCTGTGATGTGCTGTGCTCACAGTGGTGTGTGCGTTTTGTGCAGGTGACTGATGTCTGTCTGTTTCCCCATTGTTTGCAGATACATCCACGGCCACGGAAGGGGACAGCTCCATGGACCAGGAGGAGCCAGAGAGCCAGACTGGGTCAGCAGCCGAGGAGTGGTCGGAGGGACCCAGTGGCACGGAGGGCGAGGGGAGCCACACCGAGGAATCCTCAGCACCATCCACCTCAGCTGAGGACCAGAGCAACTCGGAGGATGACTCCCTTGTGGAGGCGGGTGTCAGCAGCCACCACACCCCAGCTAGTGTTGCTGTCCCCGCCACCACCAGCACCACCACCGCCCTCCCATCGGCTCCCATTCCCAAGGTCCGTGGAGGCTCCCATGTTCGGGAGCGTGTCTCCTTTGGCCCAGGCACCGCACCCCCTGCCCCTGTGTCCCCTGCTGCCCTGAGTGAGGAGTCTGTGTACCTCCTTCGCCAGCTCCATGTAGGGCAGACAGCCATGCTGAGTGTCCTCCATGCGCACACCGCACTGTTGACTCAGCTGGTGTCGTTCATGGAGGGCATCTCATCGGGCATGTCTGACCTACAGAGGGGCAACAGGTCCATGGACTCCTCCCTGACGGCAGCAGTGTCCCTCCTCAGACAGTCCCTCACCCCTCCTGCCTCTGCTCCATCCACACTCCCCAGCACCTTGCCCGTCCCAAGCACACACACACCGGCACAGGCACACACCAGCACACACACATCCAGCACACAGACACACACGCCACAAACTAAACGCACACGCACGCACAGTCAGGGGACTGAAACCAGACTCACAGGGGATGGGGCCCTGGTACACACACATGCATCCACGGGCACTGCGCAGTCCTCAGTTGCCTCTCCCTCCAAAGCACCCTCCCTTGCCTCACCTGCAACCCCAAAGACCCAGCGCCTCTTCCTCAGTGACCTCGGCCTCTTCCCCTCCGATCCAGCTGCCCCAGCATCCAGGGGGAAGAGGAAGCCCCCCACACGGAGCAGAGTGCCCCTCGCCCCCGGACACCCTCCCCCAGGCGCAGACAGACTGAGGCCCCCACCCGCAAGTCCCCCGGAGTGGTAAGAGCAAGACCCCGCCGCCGCCCTGCAGCTCAAGCACCAGGTCACCTTCCTCCATCCCTCAGGCCCCCACTCCACAGGTGCCCCCGCCACACCCTGCCCCAGGTTCCCCCACCCACAGATATACCATCCCCAAGAGGCTCCGGCCTTCTCCCCTGCCACTTGCTCTCCCGGCACCACACCCCCGCTGCGCTTGTCTGTGCCACTGATGTGGTGAGGGTGTCCTCCCCTCTGTCCAGCCCACCTTGCCTGTTCCCCATTCTCCTCCCCTGGTGGTAGGCACTGCAGTGGAGTCCACTACCACCCTGTCTGACTTGGGCACTGCAGTGGCGGACCTGTCCACTCCATCTGCAGGGTCCACTGCAGTCGTGCCGGCACCCACAACATCTGAGCCATGCCCCCCAGTTGTGCCGGCACACACCATGTCAGACACTTCCACTGCAGTTGTCAGTGGCTCTCCAGCACCCACCACCCCTTCCCTGCTTCCTTCTGGTGAGCCCTGATCCTGTCCCTGCGGTGCCTGGTCTACCCCCCCCGGTTGCCCCTCCTAGTGGATTGTCCCTGGTTTTGTGCAGGCATGTGTAGGGTGGCATCTGCCAATGTCACCCACTTGTGACTTTGTTGATGGACTGGCCATTGGCCTTTGTTTATGTTCTACCGGACTTCTACTTTTAATGCCACATATGCTGAATAAAGCAACTTTCTGTTCTCTAGTGCTTTTGCTTCTGATGTACATGATGTTGATGATGCTAACGATGCCCTTGCTGCAGTGATGGTGATATTTGGTCTCATGATAATGAAGTGTTACTGTGCAGGAACCCATGTGGTCCAGGGGTTATGTGTCCTATCATGTGGTGTATCCATGTCATCCATAGCAGCATCTGAGGGTGTCATGTGTTCAGTATTTGGCAATGAGATTTCCTACTTAGATTGGCAACTTCACATCTGTGGCTTCCACCCCTGCACATCTGTTGTGCCTGCCATTGTTCTATTTGTCTACTTCCCTGACCGTGTGGCCATCTCCAGTGAACATGCAGGTTTGGGCATCAATGGGGAAGGACTCATCTGTGTTGTCAGTGCAACATTGCTATACAAGTGTGTTGGATCTGTGCTGATGATTCCGTTGGCACTTCCATGACCAGGCTGATGGGACGGGAGCCCTCATTTGTTGCTAATTGTTGATTGTGTGTCCCATTGCTGCCAAGGTATGGTATCTGTTCGCCTCACATCTGCAGTCTCCACAGGGTATCTGCATGTGTGTGCCCATTGGTGCAAATATGTGGGTCTGCATTCGGATGGTCACTTCTGTCATTGTGTCATTGATGATTGTTGACGGTGTCAGCCCCCATGGGTGTTGTTTGTCTGCACATGGCCAAAGTTATGTCTTATTTGCACTGCAGGATTTGGCTCCCCCAATTTATGTTGCAATGGGACACATACACTACTTTGCCACTGATGTGTTTGTTGTTCTGTGACCAGGAATCATCCATGCAGTTTGGCAGTTGCACCTCTTACTTTGTCAACACTTGCCTTTTGGTCACTGTGATGATGGGGGTTTGGACCCCATTGCCACAATGTTCAAGATGTGCTGCAGCTATGGACCCCACACTTGCCTTTTGGTCACTGTGATGATGGGGGTTTGGACCCCATTGCCACAATGTTCAAGATGTGCTGCAGCTATGGACCCCACACTTACATTTTGGTCACTGTGATGATGGGGGTTTGGACCCCATTGCCACAATGTTCGAAATGTGCTGCAGCTATGGACCCCACACTTACATTTTGGTCACTGTGATGATGGGGGTTTGGACCCCATTGCCACAATGTTCAAGATGTGCTGCAGCTATGGACCCCACACTTACATTTTGGTCACTGTGATGATGGGGGTTTGGACCCCATTGCCACAATGTTCGAAATGTGCTTCAGCTATGGACCCCACACTTACCTTTTGGTCACTGTGATGATGGGGGTTTGGACCCCATTGCCACAATGGTCATGGCCTGCTTGCATTGTGGGTGCCACACACATATATGTGTGGCACATGTGCTAGGGGTCACATTGTATGTTCAAAGTCATGTTCGGTGTTGTAGGCATTTGACACAGTCTACACACGCTTGTCATGGTGTTGGGGGATGTCTTCTTCTTGCATTCCCTAGGTTGTGGTGTGCTGGTTGTGTCATGCATTGTCCATCCTATGAGTGGGGGTGGTAGTAGTGGTAGGCATCCTGCCCCCCCTAGGTGAGGGTGGTAGTAGTGGTGGGCATCCTGCCCCCCTGGGTGAGGGTGGTAGTAGTGGTAGGCATCCTGCGCCCCTGGGTGAGGGTGGTAGTAGTGGTAGGCATCCTGCCCCCCTGGGTAAGGGTGGTAGTAGTGGTAGGCATCCTGCCCCCTGGGTGAGGGTGGTAGTAGTGGTAAGCATCCTGCCCCCTGGCTATGGGTGGTAGTAGTGGTAGGCATCCTGCCCCCCTGGGTGAGGGTGGTAGTAGTGGTAGGCATCCAGCCCCCCTGGGTGAGGGTGGTAGTAGTGGTAGGCATCCTGCCCCCCTGGGTAAGGGTGGTAGTAGTGGTAGGCATCCTGCCCCCCTGGGTGAGGGTGGTAGTAGTGGTAAGCATCCTGCCCCCTGGCTAAGGGTGGTAGTAGTGGTAGGCATCCTGCCCCCCTGGGTGAGGGTGGTAGTAGTGGTGGGCATCTTGCCCCCCTGGGTGAGGGTGGTAGTAGTGGTAAGCATCCTGCCCCCTGGCTAAGGGTGGTAGTAGTGGTAGGCATCCTGCCCCCCTGGGTGAGGGTGGTAGTAGTGGTGGGCATCCTGCCCCCCCTGGGTGAGGGTGGTAGTAGTGGTAGGCATGCTGGCCCCCTGGGTAAGGGTGGTAGTAGTGGTAGGCATCCTGCCCCCTCTGGGGTGAGGGTGGTAGTAGTGGTAAGCATCCTGCCCCCCTGGCTAAGGGTGGTAGTAGTGGTAGGCATCCTGCCCCCCCTGGGTGAGGGTGGTAGTAGTGGTGGGCATCCTGCCCCCCCTGGGTGAGGGTGGTAGTAGTGGTAGGCATCCTGCCCCCCTGGGTAAGGGTGGTAGTAGTGGTAGGCATCCTGCCCCCCTGGGTGAGGGTGGTAGTAGTGGTAAGCATCCTGCCCCCTGGCTAAGGGTGGTAGTAGTGGTAGGCATCCTGCCCCCCCTGGGTGAGGGTGGTAGTAGTGGTGGGCATCCTGCCCCCTGGGTGAAGGTGGTAGTAGTGGTAGGCATCCTGCCCCCCTGGGTGAGGGTGGTAGTAGTGGTGGGCATCCTGCCCCCCTGGGTGAGGGTGGTAGTAGTGGTAGGCATCCAGCCCCCCTGGGTGAGGGTGGTAGTAGTGGTAGGCATCCTGCCCCCCTGGGTAAGGGTGGTAGTAGTGGTAGGCATCCTGCCCCCCTGGGTGAGGGTGGTAGTAGTGGTAAGCATCCTGCCCCCTGGTTAAGGGTGGTAGTAGTGGTAGGCATCCTGCCCCCCTGGGTGAGGGTGGTAGTAGTGGTAGGCATCCTGCCCCCCCTGGCTAAGGGTGGTAGTAGTGGTAGGCATCCTGCCCTTCCTGGGTGAGGGTGGTAGTAGTGGTAGGCATCCTGCCCCCTGGGTAAGGGTGGTAGTAGTGGTAGGCATCCTGCCCCCCTGGGTGAGGGTGTTAGTAGTGGTAGGCATCCAGCCCCCCTGGGTGAGGGTGGTAGTAGTGGTAGGCATCCTGCCCCCTGGGTAAGGGTGGTAGTAGTGGTAGGCATCCTGCCCCCCTGGGTGAGGGTGGTAGTAGTGGTAAGCATCCTGCCCCCTGGCTAAGGGTGGTAGTAGTGGTAGGCATCCTGCCCCCCTGGGTGAGGGTGGTAGTAGTGGTGGGCATCCTGCCCCCTGGCTAAGGGTGGTAGTAGTGGTAGGCATCCTGCACCCCCTGGGTAAGGGTGGTAGTAGTGGTAGGCATCCTGCCCCCCTGGCTAAGGGTGGTAGTAGTGGTAGGCATCCTGCCCCCCTGGGTGAGGGTGGTAGTGGTGGTAAGCATCCTGCCCCCTGGCTAAGGGTGGTAGTAGTGGTAGGCATCCTGCCCCCCTGGGTGAGGGTGGTAGTAGTGGTGGGCATCCTGCCCCCTGGGTGTGGGTGGTAGTAGTGGTAGGCATCCAGCCCCCCTGGGTGAGGGTGGTAGTAGTGGTGGGCATCCTGCCCCCCTGGGTGAGGGTGGTAGTAGTGGTAGGCATCCTGCCCCCTGGGTAAGGGTGGTAGTAGTGGTAGGCATCCTGCCCCCCTGGGTGAGGGTGGTAGTAGTGGTGGGCATCCTGCCCCCTGGGTGTGGGTGGTAGTAGTGGTAGGCATCCAGCCCCCCTGGGTGAGGGTGGTAGTAGTGGTGGGCATCCTGCCCCCCTGGGTGAGGGTGGTAGTAGTGGTAAGCATCCTGCCCCCTGGCTAAGGGTGGTAGTAGTGGTAGGCATCCTGCCCCCCTGGGTGAGGGTGGTAGTAGTGGTGGGCATCCTGCCCCCTGGGTGAGGGTGGTAGTAGTGGTAGGCATCCTGCCCCCTGGGTGAGGGTGGTAGTAGTGGTAGGCATCCTGCCCCCTGGCTAAGGGTGGTAGTAGTGGTAGGCATCCTGCCCCCCTGGCTAAGGGTGGTAGTAGTGGTAGGCATCCTGCCCCCCTGGGTGAGGGTGGTAGTGGTGGTAAGCATCCTGCCCCCTGGCTAAGGGTGGTAGTAGTGGTAGGCATCCTGCCCCCCTGGGTGAGGGTGGTAGTAGTGGTGGGCATCCTGCCCCCTGGGTGTGGGTGGTAGTAGTGGTAGGCATCCAGCCCCCTGGGTGAGGGTGGTAGTAGTGGTGGGCATCCTGCCCCCCTGGATGAGGGTGGTAGTAGTGGTAGGCATCCTGCCCCCTGTGTAAGGGTGGTAGTAGTGGTAGGCATCCTGCCCCCCTGGGTGAGGGTGGTAGTAGTGGTGGGCATCCTGCCCCCTGGGTGTGGGTGGTAGTAGTGGTAGGCATCCAGCCCCCCTGGGTGAGGGTGGTAGTAGTGGTGGGCATCCTGCCCCCCTGGGTGAGGGTGGTAGTAGTGGTGGGCATCCTGCCCCCTGGGTGTGGGTGGTAGTAGTGGTAGGCATCCAGCCCCCTGGGTGAGGGTGGTAGTGGTGGTAGGCATCATGCCACCCCTGGGTAGGGGTGGTGGTGCGCATTCAGGCCCCTGTGTGCATATGTGGCATTGGTGATGGGCATCCCGCCCCTATGGTGCTGCTGTTGCTGGTGTAAGTATATTCTGCATCCCTGTGTGTGTGTGTGATGTGTCGTGTACGTGTTGTATGTGTTTCGTGGTTGGTGTCTGGCTTACCTTCTGCGCCGTACGCGTCCGTGCCTGTTCCGGTAGTAAATGTAGAATATTGGTATGATCGGGACGAAGGGATTCATGGTTGGTTCGTGTCGTTCGTCCTTCTCGTTGCTTCGCGTCGTCCTCGTCGCTTCGCCTCGTCCTCGTCGCTTCGCCTCGTCCTCGTCGCTTCGCCTCGTCCTCGTCGCTTCGCGTCGTCCTCGTCGCTGCTGTGTTCGTCTCGGAGCCGTGGATCGTGTTGTGGCGCGAATCGGAGCTTATGTGCGCCTCTCCCGGATCCTTTGACGTGCCGTGCGTAGCGACGGGTTCGGCGCGTACGGAAAGCGCATCGTACTTGTCCGGCCGGACGGGGCTGCATTTTTCCTTCCGTGCGACTCGATTCGGCGTTTCCGGATTCGCCTCGGTCGGAGAACAGGACCTGGTTTGGGTGAGTACGGCTCGGCCGGATTCTTTGCTGTTGTGCGCATCGTACTTGCTCGTTCGGTGTGCTGTACGGATCGGTCGGGAAACAGGCTTTGGCATGGCTTTTTTCCCGACCGAATGGTATTGGGTGCGCCTCCGACCAAGATCGGAATCGGCCCCTAAATTGGAAATCAAGCATAAACGGTATTTGCAGATAATGTCAGATTCCAAGGTGCAGTCAGACTAGGGGCATTTCCCCCATGTACATTCACCCAGGTATTAACTGTAGGAATGTGGAGGATGCAGTCTGGGAAATTGGTCTGCAATGGGGAAAATGTGTTTTTAACATGCAGTAAAACTGCAACCACATATATTTCCCATTCTAGTGTTCAAAACTTGGAGTGGTGTGCAGAAGCAACTTAGGGCCTGATTCCGATAAGGTTAGGAAGGCCTCCAAACGGCATTTGGTTCGTCAGAATCAGATCGGGAATGTGTTTTTCCGATCGACTCGGAAAGGTTTCCGACCGACCGAGTACAATGCGAGTTAGGCATTAGGAATATCCCAATCCAAACCGACGGCATTCGGAATGACCGAGCTGTACGGAGCAGAATCGTATGTCTCTAAAGGCCACTTTCCAAACGACTGAGTACGATGCTGGATTCGGACAGCCTTTCCGAATCGTGCCGTCTGACTCAAATCGGCAGTTGGAATCAGACTTTGGGGACCCGTAGCGGGCCCGCCTGCACCCTGAGCCTTCCCAATCGGGCCCGTGGGGGTATACATGGGTCCCCCTTTACCAGCCATGCACAGTGTGGCAGGCATCAGGGGGTGCCCGCCACAGGGTGCCCGATTTTCCCCAGCCACCCCTTTCTTCAATGGGAGTCTATGCATTAGGTCGGAACATAGGCTCCCATTGAAGTCAATGGGAGTCCAACCAAATCGTATCTGGAAGCATCCGGATGCATTGTACTCGGTCGGTCGGACTATCCTAATCCAAGTGGGACAGAAACCATTCCCAAACCCATTCGGTCGGGAAGATTTCCTAAACACATCGGAATCGGGCCCCAAGAAGTAAAACCAAACCATGCGTTACTAATATTTCCCACAGGAGGTTTTTGCACCCTGAGAAATAGTAGAACTCGAAATGAGCACACATGGGCCAATTGGCCAACAATGAAAAAAGCCTCTTTCTTGACCACATTCCCATCAACCAGATCTCAGGTGGCACTTGTGTGCCTGACTCGCAAAGGTAAACTTACAATGCTGTGCAAGTTTACAATTGTTTGCTACTCAAAAAGGTATTTTACCTTTACAACTGCGGAGTTTCCGCACATGAAAAGATAGGGCAGTCCTATCTTTTTATATGCAGAGAATCTGCAGTCCTAAAATTCTCTTAATTTTGTGCATAGCAAACAATTGTAAACTTACCCAAAAGTATACGTTTACCTTTGTTAATCAGGCTCCATGCATTTAAAAACCCTTTCTCTTCTGTAGTGTAGCTCCTATTTCTCTAATAGGCTCTGCGCATTGGAATAATATACCCTATAGGCTTGACATAGGACTCAGGTCGGTATGTCCCTATCGAGTATATTAAACTTAATTACTTGTGCCAGCTAGCTCAGAGGCCACTAGAAACTCCTTGACAAACAAGAAGGGAGTAGTTTCTGGCAGCCGCAAAACATGACCACTTTGTTTCCCTTTAGAATCAGAACGTGTCCCAGAGTCGTGGAAACAATAGATAACCGTTTTACTCAGCTCAATCGTGCATGCTTAGTTTTCCACAAAGTTACACAGAAAGAATAGACGGGCGTTTCAATAAAAGATTTATTGAACAGTCTTGTTTCTTGTGTAAGTAATATGTGCTGTTACGATCACAAGACAGTATGCAAGATAAATAATGTACAGCGTAAGCAGTAGAAATAAATAATACTGCGCTAGCATGATCTTTAGTAGATATTCATTTACATAAATAACACATACTAAAAATGCGAGTACTCGTACGATGCGTTTCTAAGCTAGTTCTACCCCAATGTACCTAACCTAACCTAGGTGTAGGGAGAGGTATGAAGTAGGTGGAGTATTCCTTACTATGGTATACTAAGAGTATGTTACGCCTAGTATGCCTAGTATGCCAAGAGTCCCTCTAGGTTCTAGTCAGCTCCATACCTTAAGAATGAGAGAGGTAGGAATCTCTTTCCAGACTCGAACTCCAACACCCCGCAAGGGAAGTCAGATCACTGGAAGCTGGACTCTCTGCGTGCAGGGATGACAGCGTCTTCTCAGTGCGTCAGGCCGGGAAACGGGCTCCTCTGAAGTCGAGGTCTCCTCTGATTTACAAGGGCTAGGGAAGGTATATTTATACCTGAGAGGTACCTCAGAATGTTAGCATTGACGTGAATCGGACAGCGGAAGACGTCATGAATTAACCCTTAAGGTATAACGGTTCATGCATAAAAAGATGAGTCCTTGAAGAAATCAATAGTCCTGTGCTAGGGAAACTCCCGAAGCCTAAGGGTCTGTTCTTCAAGAACTCGTTGTGACGTTAGGGTGGACGGATGTCGGAGACCATGCCTGTATTTGGAGTGCACGGTTTAATGCCTAAATAAGGACTGGGATTTTATGCCTATATAAGGGCAGGGCGAATTGTGCCTATATAAGGACATGATACAGGAATACCTATATACAGACACCCTAAGAGGAATACAACACCCACTCCACTTTCGTGTGTACGATAATAATATAAATGATAAACATTTAAAATGCTAAACATAAAATGGAGTACCGCATATTGTTAAAGATAAAAAGCATTAAAAAGTATTTAAAAAACCCATTAAAATGCAAAAGGTACTGTACATTTTAAGCATTGCTTTTCATTTCAGGCATATATTTGAAAAAAAAAAAAATGCAAATAGAATGAAATAAGCAGTAATATTTACATTTGACAGAAAAATTATCAAATAGATTTGTTCAAAATCAAAGTCTTTTAATGTCATGGAAATTAATGAACTTTTTAGACAAACAAGATGACAAAGTGTCTGAGGAATTACCGCGAAGTACGTACTATAAGAATAGTTCTACTTCAAGCAGATTGATTTGCCATTTAATTTGAAAAAACAGAAAAAAGTTCAATATGGGAAGAGTTCCAAGTTTTTGAAATATGAAGGCCAAATTGTTATTGCATCTCTGGAACACTGTGGGCTGAATCAGAGTCAGTGTACGGGTCTGGTGTAAACATGAGATCATCTATTTCTATAGACAAAATATCGTCCACTGTAGTTGGTGACATTCGGAACACCTCGTGTAGTAGATTAATTGCAGAGAGATGTGAAGCATCGCTTTCAGCATAGGATGCCACAGCAATGTTCGCGTCCGTTGTTACCTGTGTGCCTGTAGATCCATCTCGTACCTCAGCAGCAGCCAGAAGCGTCTGTGAGATCTCAATGAATGCCGTCATCAGGATTGGTAGCCTCTGGGGACAACACAGAGCATGGGCCGTTATCGGGTCCAGCAGAGTATCGAGATCCGTTGGCGTAGCTGATGGAAATGTTAGACAGGTGTCCAACACGCATTCTTCACCGCATAGCAGGCATCGTAGAACAGGTAAGATGCAATCTTGCCAGATTGGTCTGAACGACAGGAACCACGTGGTATTAAGTTCCCGTAGACGATTCATGCCCAAAAGCTGTACTATTCGCTCACGGCACTTTCGTTCAAGGAGAGCTTTTTCCACTTCGCTCGGAGTGATGTCTGCGAATAGGCTGGCCATAGCGTAATAGCAGGAAGAGAAATAGAATTCCGGCAACAAGTGCTAGAATTAATGGTATGCCACCAAACACCGAATGTGCAAAGTTCGGGATTATTCCGAGTATTGCCTGGAAAGGTGCTAACAGACCAGAACAGATGCTCTTAAATACATGTACAATTCCGCTTGTATCAGACATGTTAAAGATACGTCCTATCATTTCCACGAAATGTACAGGGCAGTTTGTACGTATTAAAGTCTGTATCTCAGCCGAAGTCCTTGCGACTTGTAGATCATAGGTTTCTTTGGCCGAGGTCAAAGGCACTGTTTGTTGTAAAAGAATGGCTTTCATTCTGCTCAAAGTATCAAATCTTATAAAAGAGACGTTCAGCGAAGGCCACAAAGGCGACTCCCTGACTGTGTCTATTGGGGCAAACAATACTTGCATACAGCAAGTGACCCTGGAAATGACCGTTACTAGATATGGGATGCCTGGCAACATGCCGCAGCAACTCTGATCATTCAACATGAGGTAACTCCCATTAGAAAGTTGTCCAAACGTTGGATTAATCACAGCAGCTGGTGTACCCTGCTGGTGGCAAGACAAATTTGCCACAGAACCATTACAAGCCCCGTGTAAAGAAATGTCCTGACATGTTAGTGAACCGCTCAGTGCATTTTTACAGTGTGTACCGCTCAGAAACACTTCACGATCCCCACTCCAACATCTATATGTGTATGGTAAATTCCAAGATGTCTTAATGTATTCCTTACCCAACCTTTCATATTTGCCTGCTTGCATTTGTTTGAGGCAATACTGAAACTGAAAAGTAGTCACAGGTAGTGTGATTTTGCCATGAATAAGCCATTCTGTAGCTGGTTTTTCTGCCACTGTGAATGGTAACTTTTCCAGTTTTTCAATGCCCAGCACTGTATACTTTGCTCCTCTTTGTGCCAGTTCGATCTGTTTATCAGTTAAATTGTATTCTACAAACATGAATTGACGTGTTGATAAAACGCCAAGGCACATAGCCCGCACGCAAAGATTGCAGCGTCCAGCTTAATAACACAACAGAACGTAATTGAGATTGGCCTTGTTGTTACATCGCCAAATCTTGTTCCAGTATGTCGATAGCAGAGGATACAATGCCGTCCAATTAATATATTCTGGAGGACAAAGTTGTTAACCCATTGTCGACCACAGAGAGAGTTTTCTCTAAATTAATACGATCAAGTTCACGTATTCGTTCTGCGGCCTCCATCTGTGACACTTTCCATGCTTCATTATAGGCAGCATAAATGCCGGCATATATGAAATGTTTTTGACGCGGTTTTCTTGGTCCAAGCAAGAATTCCCTAAGGCCTGCGTCTTCTTTAAGTAAGGATAAGTGTTGTTTCACATCCTGTAGTGTAGATTTCTGCAGCCAATCGAGGCATAATTTACCTACACTGTATGTTGTTACTACCCCCGGATGCTGTCTTTGGACGTATCTTGGGTCTGGCCTATGAATAGTAAAGCCCTGAGTTTTATCCAGGAATCTTTCCTGACAATTGTTCGTGTCTGTGGGCCAGATCAACCATTTTCTCCAATCAGGATTAGATCTGTTGAGTTGTAGTATTTTGTCAACTGTAACCGCTGCCTGTGTATTGTTATCACTTGCAGGTGTTGGTACAGAAGGTGTTTTCATCTCTTTGATCTTGGCTAGTCCAAGACAAGATGTTTGTTGGACAGTTTCATTCAAAAACATTATTTGTTCAGGGATGATGCAGGCTCTAAATAAAGCTTCTATCCCCTGCACTTGCCAATCTTTAGTACCCCAGACAGTTTTTGTGTCTATTGTGTCTTTCCAAAAGACAAACCCTGTCTAGACAGTTGGGCAATAAATGCTGCAGAATAAATCTGTTTTGTATTTGTTAACATAATTTTCAGTCCTGTTTTGTTTACATTTTTATAGTAAAACGTTTCTGGATCAGATGTATTGTAACCTGAAAAATATGGAAACTTATTAACAAATGTTTTTGAACTACCTTTTGGTGGTGTAGGACAATGCTCCCATTGGTTAAACATAAACAATCAAATCAATCAGGGGTTTGTTAAAGCGCGACTACTCACCCGTAAGGGTCTCAAGGCGCTGGGGGGGGGGTGCAGGTTCCATCCATCAAGGAGGGGGTCTGTGGAAGAGCCAGGTTTTGAGGTTTCTTGCGAAGATGGGGAGCGATGTTGTCTGTCTGAGGTGGAGCAGAAGGGCGTTCCATGCTTTGGCCGCGAGGAAGGAGAAGGAGCGGCCTCCCGATCTGGTCTTTCTAGTGCGGGGGACCACGGCGTAGGAGAGCTGGGCTGATCGTAGGGTCCTTTGGGGTGCGTGGAATTTGAGTAGGCTGTTCAGGTATGCTGGTCCGGTGCCGTGGAGGGCCTTGTGTGCGTGGGTGAGCATCTTGAAGGTGATTCTCGCCTCGACAGGGAGCCAGTGGAGTGTGCACAGGTGCTGGGAGAAACACATTTCTAGGGTATGCAGATTTATGCAAATGATGATGACCATAGTGGTTATAGCAATACAGCTGTTCATAGTCTGATGAACCCTCTAAATATCATTTTTAGAAAATGCAGCAGATTTTTCTAGGTCAAACACTATGGGGCCGATTCCGATCTCGGCCGGTAGGGCACCGAATCGGATTCGGCTTTACCGGATCCAATTCGGATGCCCTGTTTCCGACCGATTCGAACACCCGTCCGTGCGAGCAAGTACGATGCGAGCGTACGCGAAATCCCGACCGACTCGTTCCCGGCTCCGAACCGCTCCGACCGACTCGTACGGACTCGACTCGCACCACGCAATGGAGACGATCCCCGACTGGGCAAGTACGATGCGCGCCTCGAACAGTCCGACCGACTCGCGCCGTCCGGCTCGAAAGAGCAGTCGGAGCCGGACTTCGGGGGTCCGTGTCGGACCCCCCTGTACGCGTAGTTGCGCGAGTCGCACACAGGGGGGACCCATGGGTCCCCCCTACACATGCATGTACGGCGCGAGTCGCACCGACGCGTACCCGCTGTAGGGGGCGCCCTTGTTCGCGACGCACCCTTTGAGTCAATGGGAGCCCGTGTACGCGTCGTACGACCGGCTCCCATTAACTTCAATGGGAGTCCGACCGAATCGAGTCCGATAGCATGTGTCCGCATCGTACTCGTTCGGTCGGACTGCTAGAGTCCGGTTCGGTCGGAAATCTCTCCGAATCCGACTCGGTCGGAGAGATTTCCGGCCCGAATCGGAATCGGCCCCTATGTCGTTAACAGTCTCAAAGTCCCAATCATCAGAATAGGTACTGGACGAAATGAGATCACTTAGTGAAATTTTAAACAAATGTGGAATGTTCAATTGTTCCGTCGGGCCAAAAATATCAAAATCTGTTTTGTCCCACACTATACCATCCTGTATAGGAACGGCTGTGATGTTCACTGTTGACAAGTCTCTTGCTTCACGATGGGAAGATTTATGAGGTTTCAAAAGTAAGTTCACATCTTTTCTTTCAGTGTTCACATGGATGTATCTGCCATTTATAAGCACGCTCATATTCATAACCAAAGCTAGCCAAAGCAGGAAAACAAATATTCCAGAAATGATCCAGAGTTCAATCCATGGTGAAACCAGATAATTTTTTTCAGAAAGTGAAGAAAGTCTTGTACTTGCTGCTTGAATGTTAATGGTGCTGGCGTCGTTTCATGTTCACTCGGATCTTCTCAGAACGTATCAAAGTTAATGAAATAGCCAGAAGCAGTTCTGTCAATTGTTGAAATTGCATCAGGATTTGTAGAAATCGCTGGAACCAGTTGATCACTTGCTACATTGGTGTAGACAGGTGTATTTGGACGAACTGTTACATGATTTTCAAGAGGGATGAGTTCCATTGCATTGTTGCTTAGTCCTTCATCTGTTACTGCTGAAGTCTCGATGGTTATCAGTCTTTCAGTCTGAACCTCTTGGATAGTAGCGAGAGGAGTGTGTCTGCTACTAGGTCGGAGTCCACGAGGCCTACTATTTAGTATTGGCCACATACTGTGGTTTGATGAGGTCGATGGACACAAATCTTTTCTCCTTTTTTCCAGCAAGGGGTGGCAGAAGTACTGTTCTTGTTCCTTGAACTGCTAGGACAGGTACTGGTTGTCTGTAAGAAGGTCCAAATTCCTTCTTGTCCGCAATCTTTTCTCTGACTAGATCCCCAACTTTTGGAATCCAGACAGGCCTTGCTGGGACCGCCGGTTTTTCCCCAGTGGTGGTTGGCTGCAGAAATACGTTGCTTTGTTTCGATCTTAGTTCATTGAGTTCCTGTAAAACTGCCAAACGATCTTTGATATCAAAGGGTTTATTTTCCACTACTGTGCCTACGTGATCGAGGTCTGGTACCCACATTCTTCTCCCAAATAGGACCTCATATGGAGTGACCCTCCCTAGAGAACTTCTTGGCAGGTTGTTCAATGAGCGTTGGACCCCATAAAGATGTTTGACCCACCCATCACCCGAACCTAATACCCTAGCTGTTATAGACTGCTTTATGTCCCGGTTTTTCCTTTCCACAACCGAATTTCCCTCAGGATGGAATGGAGAGGAGTACCGCAATGCAACGCCAAGACTGGCCATGGCTTCTTTGTAAGCCCAAGAGCTAAACGCAGGGCCCTGGTCAGAATGTAGCGTGCCTATTGCGTATGTGCCGATAAAGACTCTCAAATCATTTATAACAGTTCGAGCGTCAGCCGAGCGCTGAGGCCATATCCATAGGAACCTAGAGCATGAATCCACTGCAACCATGATATATTTATAGTTACCGTCCCTTTGCAAGGGACCTCAGTGGTCCAGGTAAACACAAGCTAATGGTTTGTCTGAAATTAACAGGGGTGTCTGCGCAGGGCGTCTCACTGTGGAGACTTTCATCTGTTGGCATATATCACATTCTAAAACATAGTTCTTTGTTTGTTTTCTAATGCCAGGCCACCAATATCTTTGCTTGAGTAAAGATACTGTTGCAGAAACACCTGCATGGGCAGAAGCTATCCCTTCGTGTGCTGCTAGGATTAGTCCTAATCTACGTTCCTTGTTTGGAATTATCCTATCCCCCACTCCAGGGATTCGAGCAAAAGGAACGTTGTTTGCATCAATTACATAAGAGTACTTGAGTGGAAACTTTTTTGGTAACGCTGCACCACTGCCTTTGCTTGTAGCATTGACAGCCAACATTATTTCACTGTCTATTTTTGTTTTTGAACGAGTGATCGCAACTACGGAAGCCGTCTAAACAGCCCCCTTTGCGGCTTCGTCAGCCAATGAATTCCCTGCAACGTGAACGCCATCACGTTGATGACTCAGTGTGTGGATCACGTGAGCCTTTGGTAGTTCGTTTTTTAACTGAACTATTTGTTCCCAAAGCGTTTTATGCTTTATTGTGCCACCTTTCGCATCTTTGAATCCATTTTCAAGCCAGTTTTGTATATATTCATTATACGACTGAACACAGTAAAAGGAATCGCACACTATTAGTGTGGGGAATTCTCGATCTGTACTTTCAAGTGCCAGTTTGAATGCTTGTAGTTCAGCTCGCTGAGCTGTACAATCTCCTAGAGATTGAGTTTTTGTGACCATAGGTCTGAAGATACCATCTCGCATGCAACCTTTAACGATTGCACACGCTGCACTGTAAGCTTGCTTACCCCCTGTTGCGAGTTGTGCGGATCCGTCAGTGTAAATTATGAATTCGTACTGATCGAGAGGCAGAATTTCAGTGGGCAGAGGACATTCTTGTTCATATTGCAGGAATGCTTGTGTTTTTAAATCAGGATCAAAAACATATTCAACATCTGTTGCAGCAAGAGAATTAACCCACTGTATCCATCTTGGATGTAATGCTTTAGCATTTGGAATGCTTGCTTTTGTGACCGCTTCTAAAGCTGGTACTGGGGTTACGACAATAATGCGTTTCCCTTGGGCTAGGGCTCTTTCTTTTGCTACAGCGGTTTGAACTGCTGTCAGAATTTTTTCAGTTGAAGTGAAGCGCATTTCCGCTTGTGTGTACAAATGAGATTTGTATGCGATTGGTATTTTTTCACCCTCATTAAATGTTAAGTAGGTGAATCGCATTGACCCGAAATTATTCGGATCATCAGGTTGCGTTGACTTACGCGTGTTTGTAAGTGATTTGTTGCTAACATGTTAGCCTGCAGTGAACGCAAGATTTCTGTGTGTTCTTGTGTCCAATTCTTGATAGAAAAATCAGGTTTGATTAATGCGTAGAGAGGTTTAACCCTTTCTGCGTAATTTAGAATGTATGTTCTTCCAAAGTTTAGGAAACCCAGGATGGATTGTAAGTTTTTAGCGTTTTTGGAGGTTGGAGCAGCGCACACTTTTCTAAAAAGTTAGCTGCCAAGCTCTTGCCTTCACTTGAAAGCTCATATCCTAGAAATATGACATTGAGATGGGCAATTCGGGACTTTTTAAAGTTGAACTTGTAGCCCTCAGAGGCGAAGCCCAGTATAATGGTGCTTACCCTGTTCAAGTGTTTGTCCAGGTCATCGTCCGTCAGATAGATGTCATCGACATAGGACAATGCCTCATTGTCATAAATTTGTAGTAACTCTGTTACTCTCGCTGAGATTAACCCCGGGCTGTTCTTGAACCCTTGTGGGAGTCGACAAAATTGACGCTGGGTCCCCATTATGGAGAATGCTGTTAAGTACCTGCTTTCAGGTGCTATGTTTTGACAAAAGAAACCATTTGAGATGTCCAATGTGGTTTTATATTTTTTACGCACAATGTTATTCATTAATGCTGTGCTATGTGCATTTTGCACTGCAAATGTTTTACAACAAGTGTTTAAGTGTCTGTAATCCAAAACTAGACGATAGGTGTTGTCTGGTTTGGAGACAGGAAACAAAGGATTGTTCATTGAGGAGGTGCATGTTTCAATCACCCTTGGTATTGAAGTTGATCTAAGATCTCCCTGACCTGTTTTTTAGCTTCTTGCTTTATTGGATACTGCCTTTGTGCAGTTGGTTCATGTTTCAGATGTATTTTATGGTGAGGTGAGTCCTCATCCCATCCTACATGATTTTTATATAATGCTGGGGCCTGGGCTACTGCCCATTTCCTGGCATAAGTATATTTTAGATGAATTGGAATATGGTTAGAGAAGGCAGGCATAATAATGTCCTCGCCATGTGGGCACTCCCTGACAAATTGTGGTGGCCAGTCTTTTTCTGCTAGAAGTATGTCATAGCCCCTTGAAAGTTTTTCCCAAAAGAGTGCTTTCACCTGTCTAGGTATGTCTCCCTCCATTCGGAGTGTTATTTCATATAACCTTTGTGGAGTACTAACCCTGGTGTCTACAGTCTCAACTGTAATGTACTCATTCAAGTCCACTATCTCCAGAAGTTCCTTCAGGTTCTGGCGAACTATTGTGACTTCTGCTGCACTGTCCAGCATTGTCTGGGCCCATTCTCCGTTCTTGAGTTGTGTTCTGAGTATTCTCGGCATGTCTGATCTTTAGACCTGCTACTTTCTTTTTGGAGAATTGAGGTTTAGTTTTATTTTTTGGAGCGTGTTTATCTTCCTTGGATTTCACGCGTTCTTCTCTATTTTCTGACCGTCCTCTTCTTTCCAAAGTCCGTGACGAGATCTGAAAGGTACGAGAGGAACGTGTATCAGTATCTTGATACCTGTCAGGTTTTCTCAAATTATCCCTATTCCTGAGGTTATACCTCCTTTCAGAGGGCTCCTTTTGAGGAGACCTACCTCGGGATTGAGAACGTTTCTCGTTTGAATTTTGTTTAGTAGTTTCCCACTTCTTTTTAGAAGATGTAGGAATTTGTTTAATAGAGTCCTTCTCAGGACTTTCAGATAGTTTTGGTTTCACTGGTCTTCCACCCAAACTATCTCTGCCTAATTCTGCATATGATTGTTCAATTATTCTGGGTAGTTCAGTTTGATGTTCTGTAACATCGAATTCCCTTAATCGTTGGCGGATCGCCACTGCTGCTGCCTCCCCTTTAATATTAGATAATATGATTGTTGAGACCTGGTCGAAATTTTTCAGTAATTTCATACCTAAATTCAGAGCAGGCTCTGCCCCGTATTTGTTTTGAATTTGTTTCAGGACATCTGGTATTACCGCAATTGATGGAATACCATGTGTTTTAGTATAGATGGCAGCAAAGACTGAGCCCCAAGTGGTACAGTCTTCCAGTTGTGGTGTGATCCCCATTGGTAAACTGATTGTTAGTATTCTGTGTTTCTCATACGGGCTAGTATTTGGAAATACTGCTTCGATTTGAGTAATTTTTTGAGCTATCCAGAATGGAATTTGCTCACGTTTTGTGGGCATTTTACCCATGACTGCGTATAGAGTCTGTGGTGTAATTTTTAGTGCAGTCCCCGATTGAGGGATCTGATTTGGAATGGTTAATGGTGGTTGGACTGTGAAAGTCCGCATGACATATTGGACCAATTGTCTGTAGATTTTTATTAACTCTGTGATTTGAGTAAGTAATTCCTCATCTGACATTATATCCAGTTCAGGATGAGGTGTGTAGCCGGCTAGAATCGGCCATGTTGCTCCTGGTCTACCTAGTGGACCGAGCCTGGTAATGTTTCTGTGATGTTTTAGGGCGCCTTTAAACCAGAGCTGATGCTCCTGGTATGTTAGTGGAATTTCAATATCCTCGAAAGGAATATATTCCTCTGATGGATCGTCTTCTTTGTAGAAGTGAAACAGTTTTGTAACTGGATTGGATTCAGGAAATATTATCCATGAATAGAATACCTCTGTCTGAAAGGATTTGTGTGCCTCTATCACGAAAACTGCTCTACCGCCTCTTGGTGGTAGGCCGTGTTTTATGAGTTTTAGAGTGATGGCTCATCTTAAGTTTGGAGGGATGTCTATAACACCCTCCTCGGTTTCATTTAAACCTGTAATGTTAAAAGCTGTTGCCAGGGCTGGATCAGCCGCAGCTCCACCGGTGTCGGTGGCATTTTCCCTGTTGGACATTTGTTTTTTGAAAAATGCAGAACAAGTTTCAAGGAAACAAAGATAAGGTGCACAATATTTTGGAACACTGTATCCTTCAACGTTGAGCAAACCAAACAGCTAATATATAGGGTGTTTCCCTATATAGCCGTGGTGGATACTTAACCCTGCCCACTCCAGATGTCTTTTGGAGTATATGGGTAGGGGTCTCTGAGAGAAAAGGCACGGCTGAGTTACTCAGTATCTAACGTTAAATTACCGCCTTACCAAACCGTTGGGCGCCATGTAGTGTAGCTCCTATTTCCCTAATAGGCTCTGCGCTTTGGAATAATATACCCTATAGGCTTGACATAGGACTGAGGTCGGTATGTCCCTATCGAGTATATTAAACTTAATTACTTGTGCCAGCTAGCTCAGAGGCCACTAGAAACTCCTTGACAAGCAAGAAGGGAGTAGTTTCTGGCAGCCGCAAAACATGACCACTTTGTTTCCCTTTAGAATCAGAACGTGTCCCAGAGTCGTGGAAACAATAGATAACCGTTTCACTCAGCTCAATCGTGCATGCTTAGTTTTCCTCAAAGTTACACAGAAAGAATAGACGGGCGTTTCAATAAAAGATTTATTGAACAGTCTTGTTTCTTGTGTAAGTAATATGTGCTGTTACGATCACAAGACAGTATGCAAGATAAATAATGTACAGCGTAAGCAGTAGAAATAAATAATACTGCGGTAGCATGATCTTTAGTAGATATTCATTTACATAAATAACACATACTAAAAATGCGAGTACTCGTACGATGCGTTTCTAAGCTAGTTCTACCCCAATGTACCTAACCTAACCTAGGTGTAGGGAGAGGTATGAAGTAGGTGGAGTATTCCTTACTATGGTATACTAAGAGTATGTTACGCCTAGTATGCCAAGAGTCCCTCTAGGTTCTAGTCAGCTCCATACCTTAAGAATGAGAGAGGCAGGAATCTCTTGCCAGACTCGAACTCCAACACCCCGCAAGGGAAGTCAGATCACTGGAAGCTGGACTCTGCGTGCAGGGATGACAGCGTCTTCTCAATGCGTCAGGCCGGGAAACGGGCTCCTCTGAAGTCGAGGTCTCCTCTGATTTACAAGGGCTAGGGAAGGTATATTTATACCTGAGAGGTACCTCAGAATGTTAGCATTGACGTGAATCGGACAGCGGAAGACGTCATGAATGAACCCTTAAGGTATAACGGTTCATGCATAATAGAGGAGTCCTTGAAGAAATCAATAGTCCTGTGCTAGGGAAACGTCAGAAGCCTAAGGGTCTGTTCTTCAAGAACTCGTTGTGACGTTAGGGTGGACGGATGTCGGAGACCAGGCCTGTATTTGGAGTGCACGGTTTAATGCCTAAATAAGGACTGGGATTTTATGCCTATATAAGGGCAGGGCGAATTGTGCCTATATAAGGACATGATACACGAAAACCTATATACGGACACCTCCTCTGATCTCCAAATGTATTGCGGTTGTGGTTACATGTTTAACAATAACATTTCACCTGTTACATTTCAGCTTCATAACCTCCATAGCCTAACTATCCAAATTCTCAGGCCCTAATGCCACATGGTCTTTGTAATTAACACAACTGCATTACATGCACCAGGCTATTGCACTGTCCCTCCGTGGGTAATCCCTTTTTAGCACATACATGTCCATAGCCACATAGATTAAATTTCTACTTGTTTCAAATCATTCGCACTTTGTGGATGAACACACTACAAATTTTTCCAGAAGAAAATCTGCCTGGCTCAGACAAAAAAAACCTTTGTAACTCGACTACTCTATTTTTCTGTAACCTATAGTGTTTTTTCTTAGAGGTTTTTCATAGAATTTAATTAAAGACTTACAATTTAAATACTAGAGGGCAAAAGGGATTGCCTTTTTTTAGGCCTGGGCTTAGTAACTGCAAATTCCGGATATTTTTATAAAGCGAGGAGTGTCCAAGGAAGTATTCCGGAAAATACAATCTCACATTGAAGCACAAATATTTGTGTGAATTTTCTGGTCATGAACAGCATTCCTTACACTATTATTATTATTAATATTATTATTATTATTTGTTCACACCGCAGCATTAACATTTCTACCAGAAATATTATCCAATAGCATGAAGATGACAAATAAAGTGTCGAGGTAATTCACATAAAACCCGAATTAAAACAATGAAAGTTATTTTTTTTGAGCGCCGATTGTGTGTATCATAGATGTAGGCATACTCATGACTATAATAACTTCATATCTACGGTTATTGAGCATGCATGCGTGAAATATACACATTTATATCAATGGTGGGGGTATGGGTCAGTCCTTGCTCCCCTCTTTCAATTTGCAATAAAGGACCTTTTAATTTAGGTTTTAACTCGTGGCGTGAGGGGATTGACAACGCGTGGTGGTTGGACATTCCACTGGTGTGGTCTGTGGAAGTAGAAGGACCGGAAGTCAGGGCAGCGCGTGGTGGTTTGGGTGCCACAAGGAGATCATGCTTCGTGACCCAAGACTCAGAGTTGGTGTGTAGTAAGAGAGGACGTCTGAGGAGTAGTAGGGGCCATGCCGTTTACAGCCATGAATACAAGTGTCAATGTTCAGTAGTTGATTTCTGGTGTGGTTACTAAATATTTTTGTTAAAGACATGTTCCTGTGTTGTTGGATTTTGTTGGGCCATTGTAGGATTGAATAAATCTGAGTGGCTGTGTAGTGGTGAAGAGGTGAGGCCATCATTTTATATTGTTTAAGATTTAGAGAGCATAATCTTAATTCTCCAAGAAATCATTATAGCCAAAACTTTGTGCAATATTTATTCTTGCTTGACTAATTAGGTCCCAATTACAAGTGATGCAGGTTTCCATGTGGAAAGTACAGGCAGCCAGAATTATCGATAGCAGCTGGAATTTTATCATAGAATTCCTGCAATTACTAGTTAAACCCCATGGAATGGGCAATAACTGCGCTGAGCCAGCTTTTCCAGGTGGAATTCTGCACTGTATTCCATGTTCAGTAGGGATTAACATGTACATCTACCACCTGTTCTAAGCAGGTGACAAATGTAGCTGTGGGGTCAGTGGGGTTTGAGGGGAGGAGGTTGGCAAGGGTAGGGAGGTAAAGTGTGACTTACGCCTATCAGGTGGGATTATTACATGTTCCTCTATGTCATTGCTGAGGGTCCTGAAGGGGTTTGAAAATGGGGAGTTGTAATGCTCCCCTTTCCCCCTAGCAATTTTACTGGCCACTAAAATAACGTCTGCACAGACTTAGTTACCATTGGTGCACCTGTTGCAGCGTCAGCACTGGGGTCAAGAACCTTGAAGGGCCCATTGAGCCCTGGTAGTTGCTGTGTTTTACTACCCCAACAGCAGACAAATGGGCCATTTTCTTGCTTGCACTATAGCCCATGGCATTCTTGCTAAACTACTGTGTGTCTGATGTTTCCACACCTGGTAAATGTGGGTGCTGGAACTCTGAACACTGGTGCACATGTGATTGGGTGGAGAGAACGTCCAAAGAGGAATTCCGTTCCGACAGACTCTTAATTGGGTTCTGTGAATCAATGTATTTTAAAATGAATCCTGTTATGTTACTTAAAGAATTTGTATGTTTTTTTTAAAGGGTGAACTGAGCTGAAGTTGGATATTTAGACGGTTTTTACGCATTCAAATGTAAAGTATAAAAAGTGCTGTTTTTTCAGGTTTTGTCTTAACAAAAAAAAGCTTAATTCGCGCTTAGAGCCCGCCCATTTCTTACCATTACTTACCATTGGTTGGCATGCATGTCATTCTTGTTTCCTTGCCTCTGATTGGTAGGTGCCTCCTGCTCCTTCTTGATTCCTCCAAGTGCTTCCAGTGTGTGTCCCTGCCATGCAGCATGGACCTAGTCTGCTTCCTGTCTGCAGCCAGTGCCCTTCCACTGGCCACAGGTTCATACAGGCCCTTTTAAGATTTTTTTTTACATGCGCTCTTGAAGAGTGCATGTGTCTTCAGCCCCTCCTTACTCTCACCTTCCAGGCTCTTGGCCCCAACCCTCTCCCGCTCTCCGTTGTTGGTGCTCCCTCCTTCCTCCGACGCACCTCCCTCATTTTGCTTCCCCCATGGCCCCTCCTCCCGCTGCCCATTATTGCTGCTCTCTCTAATTCCCCTCATGTTGTTTATTTACCCTCTCCCATTGGTGCTGCTCCCAACCCTGAACACCCCTCGTGTGGCTTGCCCCCTCACGTTTATTTTTTGGCTGTGCTACACGGCTTAAAAAAATCGATATGATGAGGCCAACACTGGCTTAGCTCATTTTTTCTTGATGTTAAGCCAGGTTGCACAGCAGCTTGCAGTGCTGTGCAACATGTCTAAAACACAATAAATCTGATCACATTTGTGCGTTCAGTCGAAGCCAAAAACACACATATAAAAAATGTGTAACCTACATACAGGAATATACAAAATGGAGCAGCGTTTACTGACCAGTGTCATCAAGCAATATCCAAGCAATGATTTTGGATGGTGTTTTTTTTTGCACAGTGCACATAAGATCACCTGTGGGGGTCATGAGCAAAAGTAGGGCTTCTGCAGGGTGCTGCAATCAGAAACCAAAGCTCTAAGAAATCGTGTTTACTCTTGTGTGACTTCATTAAGTTACCTTCAGCTTGAGCTCAACCACTGTCAATATTTTATGGCTTTAAGATGCAAGTGAGACTTGAGGGAAGTATTAACAACCATTGGCAAAGTTGCACTTTTTTCCTTTACTTTAAGCCATGTTTCAGAGCAGCCAACGCTCCTGATTAACACAACTAAGACACAGTCAACGTTGGACGTATCATTGCACTTTTTTACCTTTAGTTTAAGCCATGTTGCACAGCAGCTGCATACAAAAGTATTGACAAAGCCAGTAGATCTTGCATAGGCGAAACCTATTGGCTTTGCCAATGCTTGTGTTTCCCAGCCTTGCTAGAAGAGTACTGCCATGTGCTTTAATTACATCTCTGCAGTGCATGGTGTGTATTACGGTTGTCAGACACAGATTCCCGAGTAACACTGTATGCCTCTAATGATAACCCTGGTTTGGCTGCACATTTCAATCATCAGGCAGTTGAATAGATTTATTGCACTTACAAATGTCAAATAATTAAGAGAAAATAACCCTGGCATTAAAAAGAAATTAAAATTCACAGTCATCCAACAATCTAACGATTGGTAATTACAAACGAAGACGTATATTAAAGAAGCAATTTAAAACAATGTATTATTAAGTTTGTACTTGCGCGGAAGACAATCTCTAATTTCCCTTTATAAGGGGCACTTTGTCCTCATTAAGGCACAGCAGCAGAGTGCTAAGTAATTACTGTAATAAGAAGGTATTCTGAGTAAAAGCAGAACAAACAAGCACTTCACTAGCCATAAATTATAGCTGTCAAATGATATTCGGGAGATCAATTGAACTGGGACTAATTATTTACACTGCACTTTATAGAGCAATTAAAAATTCCCCAAATGGTGTTAATTGCCTTTTATGTTCTAGATCTGCTACTCGGGTTTCAAATGCATATTTAACAGAAATGTCTGCTGTTTAAAGATTGCTTCGGCTCGCACGTTGAAGTACTGTGCTCGGTTTTCTTGCAGGAGTTGGAAAGGCAAGCCATGAAGCCCACGACGAGGACCACATGTGACATTTTTGTGAGAAGCTGGAGGTATATCACAAAGTTGTTTTGTCTAATTAATTTTATTACACTTTCATTTTTGAATTTTTGAGAGAAGCGAAAATTAGAAAAAAAAAATGAAGGATGCTACCACACATGGGCAGGCACTTCAGAGGCCCAGAGCTCCTGGGCCCACTTCCAGCTTTGGAGGCCTTGAGCATAATTGAGTCGCTACCAAGTGCCAAGCACATTAGCACAGGTGTAAATCTGAGGCTGCCATTCAGCTTCATACCGGTTCACCTTCTGGGTATCTTGCGGGTGGCGGGGGTTCATCGCCTCCAGAGTTTAACACATTGTACATTTGTTTGCTGAAATCATTATTTTGGTGCCCATATTTTATGAAGGAGGGCAGTATCATTTAATTCTAGAGTTGTCAAACATGCTTCCACAGATGCTCTGCTGCCACACACACCATCTTTGGACTCCGTGTGACATTTGTCAGCTCTGCCAGAAAACTGTGTCTTCCACAGTCGGGACTGGAACATGACCACAAAGTTCAAACATAAACCGAAGACGGCCCACTTCCATCTATGACAACAGCACAGAGGCCTACCGTACATCAATCAATCAATCATGGGTTTGTTGAGTGCGACTACTCACCGGTAAGGGTCTCAAGGCGCTGGGGGGGAGGGGGGGAAGGCGCAGGGTCCTGTCCATCAAGGAGGAGGTCTATCGAAGAGCCATGCTTTGAGGTCCCTTGTGAAGATGGGGAGTGATGTCGTCTGTCTGAGGTGGAGCGGGAGGGCATTCCAGGCTCCGGCCGCGAGGAAGAAGAAGGAGCGGCCTCCCGATCTGGACTTTCTGGTGCAAGGGAACACGGCGTGGGAGAGCTGGGCCGATCGTAGGGTCTTTTGGGGTGCGTGGAATTTGAGTCGGCTGTTCAGGTATGGTGGTCCGGTGTTGTGGAGGGGTTTGTGTGCGTGGGTGAGGATCTTGAAGGTGATTCTTGCCTCGATGGGGAGCCAGTGGAGTGTGCGCAGGTGCTGGGTGATGTGGCAGTGTTGTGGCAGGTTGAGGATTAGTCTGGCGGCGGCGTTCTGGATGTTTTGAAGCTTGCGGGTGAGGTTTTTGTTGATTCCGGCGTAGAGTGCTTTGCCGTAGTCAAGTCTGCTGGTGACGAGGGCGTGAGTGACGGTCTTTCTGTGTTCGAGGGGGATCCATTTTATTCTTGCGTAGGAGGCGGAGGGTGTGGAAGCAGGAGGATGCAACAGAGTTGATCTGGCGGTCCATTTTGAGTTCGGAGTCCAGGATGATTCCGAGGTTGCGTGCGTGGTCCATGGGGGTGGGCGGGCTTCCGAGGGCGGGGGGCCACCAGGTGTCATTCCAGGCATCGGGGTGTTCGGCCATGATGAGCCCTTCTGTTTTGTCCATGTTGAGTTGTAGACAGCTGCTCTTCATCCATTTGGCGACTGCTTCCATGCCTTCTTGAAAGTTGTGTTTGGCTGCATTGGGTTCGTTGGATAGGGAGAGGTTGAGTTGGATGTCGTCTGCGTATGAGACAATGTTGAGTCCGTGGGATCTGACGATGGGGGCGAGCAGAGACATGTAGATGTTGAACAACGTGGGGCTGAGGGAGGATCCTTGGGGGACTCCGCAGGTGGTCAGTGTAGGGTCCGAGAGGAAGGGAGGGAGTCTGACCCGCTGCGTTCTGCCGGAGAGGAATGAGCGGATCCAGTCGAGGACCTTGTCCCGGATCCCTGCGTCGTGAAGTCTGCATGTTAGGGTGCGGTGAGGGACTGTGTCGAAGGCCGCTGAAAGTTCGAGGAGGATGAGGGTTACTGTCTCTCCTTTGTCCAGGAGGAAGCGGATGTCGTCTGTTGCAGCGAGGAGGGCGGTTTCTGTGCTGTGGTTCTTTCTGAAGCCAGATTGGGAGGAGTCGAGGATGTTGTGCTCTTTGATGAAGGTGGCGAGTTGGCTGTTGATGGCTTTCTCGATGACTTTCGCTGGGAACGGGAGCAGGGAGATGGGTCTGTAGTTCTTGAGGTCGGTGGGGTCCGCCGACGGTTTCTTCAGGAGGGGGTTGATCTGGGCGTGCTTCCAGTCTTGGGAAAGGAGGCGTTCGCGAGGGAGCAGTTGATGGTGTGGCGAAACATGGGGGCGATGGTGTCAGCGGCTCTGTTGAAGATGTGGTGGGGGCAGGGGTCCGTGGGGGCCCCGGAGTGGATTGACTTCATCGTCTTCAGTGTATCTTCGTGGTGAGGGCTGTCCAGCTGTCAATCGTTGGCTTCAAGGTGTCGGGGGTGGTTGGTGAGGGTTCCATGTGTTGGCTGTCTTTGTCGAAATTGCCATAAATGTTCTTGATTTTGTGGTGGAAGAAGGTGCTGAGTTTGTCGCAGAGATCTTGTGATGGAGGGATGTCCGTAGACTCGCTGATGGGTTGGGCGAACTCCTTGATGATGCTGAAGAGTTCTTTGCTGTTGTGCGCATGCTTGGAGATTCTGTCTTTGATCGCTTTCTTTCTTGTATTTCTGATGAGTTGGTGGTAGGCATTGGTGGCGGCTCTGAAGTTGTTGTGGGCTTCTGTAGATCTGGAGTACATCTCCTATGACTCATTTGAATGGTGACTGTCACCATGTCCAACATGGTAGAATGCTCGAAATCAAACTTGTCTGCCTGCTATAATGTATAAGGTGGTCTAAATAGAAGAAACCCTAAGGCCTCACTCTTTCAAACCCCTATCAGCAGTTAGAATAAGGACAGTCTGAACTATCCATTTATGTAGCTGAATCCAATATCCTCCCATTGTATGCAAAGCTTAGGGCCTGATTTACAAAACACCTCCAAATGTGTGCTACGGAATTGTGGGCACTTATGACTGAATGATTAATTTATTTGAGCCTCATTTTCATTGTATGCCTCTTTTCTATAATTGTAGTTATGCAGAAGCTGCACACTGGCAAACATCTGCTATGGAGGTGCTGAAACTGGTGACATTTCACCATCAAGTAAAGAAACAATATTCACACAGAAAAAGCATTTCATATGAAGTTTTCTCTCCTCCTACACCACCACTCAAAAGGGAAATTTTTAGGGGCGTGGCTTAACACGCAGTGAAGATGGCTGCTTTTCCGTGAGCTCCGCAACTGCTACGGTGCGGACACTCTATTTAAAATGTTTGTCGGTTGACTTTCGCTCACCCAGGGACGGTGGAGCACGGCAAAACCTCCCGTGAGCAGTTGACAGTGTTCTTGGAGCCGAGATCGTCCTCTGGCAGACGATATTCCAGCCGTACTTTTTCGGTGTCTGTGAAATGGCGGCCGCCATATAAACTGCGTCACAGCAAGCGGGACTTGAAGCCAGGTCGTCAGTGCCTTTCAGACTACAGGGTCAGCACCGGAGAGATTCTTTCATAATTACAAAGGTACTGTTTACTACAACTCTTTGGAAACAGGACCCAGGTCTTGGATTCTTCATATAAAATTACTAGAAGTACTAATATATCTCTTCAGTGAAGTTTCGAAAATGGCGGCCGCTAAGAGGAATTTTTCTGTGACGTGTTATTTTGCCTGAAAGTCTTTAAGTTTGCCTTTGAGTGACAAACCCAACACTTATCGTTGATTGAGCACTACTCAGAGGTTACTTGTTTTATTGAGACTTATTTGGCAATAACCTTTAAGGTTCTGTTTGCTACAACTCTTTGAAATAAGTCCCAGGTCTTGGAATCTTCATATACAATTACTGGGAGTACCAATATAACTCTTCAGTGAAAATTCAAAAATGGCAGTTGCTAAGAAAATATTTTTCTGCGAAGTAATATTTTGCCTGACAGACTTTAAGTTTGCCTTTGAGTGACAAACCCAACACATATTGCTGACTGAGCACTACTCAGAGGTTACTTGTTTTCCTGAGACTTATATGGCGATCACCTTTTTCCTACAACCATTAGCATTTTAGGGAAACCTCTCAATGGAACGTCAATATTTGCAGCTCTCTACTCATGATTATTCATAGCTCTGTATTTGGAATGTGCTTCCATTTCTTTCTTTCTTACTGCAATTGAGCAGGGGTGTGGAATTTAATAAAATATCTACTTGTCCATGGGGCAGGTTGCTTCATAAATCTACTTGTCCTGTAACAAAATCCACGTATCCCTTTTGTGCCATGTGCGGCGACAAATTATGGCAGCAATCTCATTATATAAGAGCTCTGAAATAGCCTCTCTGATTATGCCAGGGATCATACCATAATAGGGTTTGAATACCAGCTATTCCCTTATGTTGTCACATTTCCGCAGATCTACATACTAGGGCTGAAGGTAATGGTAATCAACAGTTCCAGGGTTGGAATGCCCTTTTGAGTCTGTGCAAACCTACTAACTTGCATGTTTTAAGGGTTTGCACTAACTCTTCTCTAATCTCTTCCCACACTGAGAAATGTTGGACATTTACTCCTGACAATGGCAGACATAAAACTTCTTCCAGGGTTGGGAAAAAAGTGGTTGGAGGGAAAGTGGACTTGCAAACACTCAGATTTTTGCATGAGCAAATCTACACCTGCATATTTGCTCATGCTAAAATGCAGTTCACAAATATCTTCTAGGAGTACTATTTCTTGGCCTGCTTCTGTAAATTCTTGTGAATTCACGAAAGCCGTATATCTGCACTAAATGCAAGGACATGGGTGCACTTGTGAGACTTTATTTAAGAATTGGGCCCCTAATTAGGTCTGGCATTAACCATGATCTTTTGTGTTTATTAAAATTCTGTCTCACCTCTGTCTATTGCCTAGCTTCACTGTGAGAGACAGCATTCTGTTCTTTCACAAAGAGCACATCGACACACAGTCGTTTTGTTCAGTGCCAGGAACTACTGTGGCAATGTGTGCTTTTTGAGACCAAAACAATTTTTGCTTTTGCCAATGTTTGTTATAATGGTGAGGGCCCAGCAGCTCCCACACCAATAAGGTTTTACAAAAACCATGCCAGAACAAGTCATGCATTGACAAAACCAAAAGACTGATCAACAGTTTCAGACTTGTTGGCTTTACCAATACTTGTTTATTTTTAGGTTTCCCATAATCTTATTAAAACTGGTTACACTGGTTTCCCATTATGAATATTTTTGGGAAATAGTAGCATGCATCAACACATTTTACTAAATGATGCTGCAAAGAAATGGTACCTACAATTTTACAGTAGTTAAGCAAAATGCTTTTGAATTTTTTTGTGAACATTTTATTTTGAAAGCAAAGAACCATCAATCTTGCTTTCAAGCTTCTGCAAATATTTGCATCTACTCAGAGAGCATTCTGGGAGCATTATACATAGACTCATATTGCTAAACATTGAAAATGTGTGTACACATTTTTATACTGTAACCTCTGTCAGTAGTGCAGTCTGAGCTTACAACATTTATTTAGAGCGCTCAGCCTAATAAGAAAGGCTTTGCATTAATGAACCATAGGTACAAGTTTGAACAACATTAGCACATGCACACAAATATTACCTTAACTGCAGGCAATGCACTGCCCTGAAACATAAGGTGGGGCTGTAAACTGGCAGCCAAAGGGTTTGTGCTGCAGGGGATTGGCCCTACTTGTCCCAAGGTCAAAATACACATGAAAACTTGTTGTCCTTGACCCCAAACAATATGTCCCTGGCATCGGGCTATAGGAATTCCACATCCCTGTTGAGAATCTCATGGTTACATGCTGATTATTTCCCTTTGCATATTTTTCTTCCTAATACGCATTGGATACTTCAACAAGTGTTTCACGATGTGCAGACAGATTTTTCTAACTTCTTTCACATAACAGCTAGATTGCTGATTTTGGTTTTGGTGGTGCAGTGTTCGGCTCATATTTATTTCTCTGCTTTTCTGTGAATACACTAAAGCTTTTTAGCCTTAGTCATTACGAGTATCCAATGGCGGAAGGTACAGGTGGTACCATTAAAGACAGAGACTTCAAAGGGAATCTGAAACGCTCTAAATATTCTCCACCTATTTCGGAATCTCCAACTAAAGGAAGTCCTGACTATGCTTCAACTTTGGAGGTTATTCTACTTAAACTTAACACGGTACATGACATAGCTCAAAGCACTACAACAAGTACGGATCTACTTCAGGTGGAGGTGGCAGGGATCCGTAATGACTTTAAAGAACTTTTAATACGAGTGTCCAATGCTGAGAAACGAATAAGTAATGTGGAAGATTACACGAATAATCAAGCTAAACATATTCAAAATTTGGAGTGCTCTCTCTCATCTTTAAGGAGAGATCTAACTGAAAAGGAAGATCATAACCGGAGAAGTAATGTTCGTATCTTTGGTGTGCCGGAGGGTGTTGAGAACTCTGCTCCTTCAGTGATTGACTTCTTGATCTCTTGGACCCCAAGTGTTATGCATCTCTCTTTCAAACAAGATTTCGAAATTGAACAAGCTCACAGAGTTCCAACTTTTAAACCTAAAAATATGTCCTCCCCTAGACCACTGAACTTCAAGCCATTGAGACATCAACACACAGATCAAATCTTAGCACAAATGAGGAAAATTAAGTCGATTCAATGGGAGGGTCACAAAATTTCAATTTTACAGGACTTTGCCAGAGATACTGTAATCCATCGGAAAGCTTTCTTTTCTGCGTAGAAGGCTTACTGACATGGGAATCCTATTTTCTTTTGCTGGACCCTCAAGATTCTGAATGATTTTCAAGGGGAACTCGCAGATCTTTTATGAACCTGCAGATCTCTCAGCGTTTTTGGACAATCACTCCGAAGCTCAGATGGATTCAGATTGTCAACCTGGTTCTTCACGCTCCTAGTCAATCATGTGATCCTGTTATGCTCTTTATGCTTCCATGATAAACTGTATCCTTTTTGTTGCTCTACAATATTTGACTCTATCCTTGTATATTCTATGAATTACTGGAGTGCCTGTACCATGATTTAATTATTCTAGGTTGCTCCCACTGTACCTTATACAGATTTTTCTGTCATGATTGTACTTGTTATTACTGTTCTGACACATTTTGCATTCTGCACAGGTCCATTTTGTGACACTTTATACAGCACTATGTATCACATATGTGATATTCAAGGTTATTATAGGGCTTATTTGTTTGGGAGTTTCTTATAGGATACCAAGAGGTGGGGTATTCGTTTGAACTTCACTGACACTATTCTATTTGTTCAGTCTGTGACTATCTTTCTTTTAGCATTGCCTAGTACTATATCTCCCTTTGCTAGCTTTCCTAATTTAGGTAAGTATTCTCCCCGTAATCAGTTTTTATATGTAAGTTTGGGGCATATTAGCAAGGGCACTATCGCCGCTTTAGCGGCACTTTTTGCCGCTAAAGCGGCGATATTTTTATCGCCCTATCAGCAAACTGTCTCTAACAGCAGTTAGCGACAGTTTTCGGGCATTAGCGCCCGTTTTTACCGCTTTGCATGTCAGCGATATTTATCGCTAATGACATGCAAAGTGGGCGTTCCTCACTAAAAATACACGCAGACAGTCGCAAACACAACTTCACACTATTAGCAAGGCCCGCGAAGCGATAAAAATGTGCGTTAACCCCGATTAGCGCTGGATTTTAACACCTGCTAGAAACCTGACTTAGCCATTATAGTCTATGGGAGGTGGATTCTACGGTTAAGTCCCCACCTGCCTATTAGCGAGTTTTTCCTTAGCGATAGGAATTTATCGCAAGGAATTCTCGTGCTAATGCTGGGAATCGCCGCTATCGCTGGATTTGTTTCGCATTGGAGATAAACGTTGCTAATAACGCGTTATCTCCGCAAACGAATCCAGCGATAAAAAAAACGACGCTAACTGTGGTTTGCGTTAATTAACGCACGCTGTTGGTAATAGGCCCCTTAGTTTTTATAAATATATTTATTATCTATTTACCACCTATTAATTATTCTGAAGAATATAGAGGGGGCCTAAGGATGATATGTATCTACTGTGCTCTACTTCTAATTTTGGGGTCACTATTGACCAATTCTATGATATTTGATATATTTACTTCTTTATTCTACCATATTGAAACGTTAGATCATTATGTAATACTACTTTAGGACTTATGATGCTCGGTCATGCATTGTTTTTATACCATATAGTTAGTTTGCGATGACCCTGAAATATAGCACTAGATCTTATGTTTATAGATGTATGGGGGTGCATATAAATTGAGATATATACGTTACATTTATTATGAATGATCTTTTTTGGTACGGTCATCTTTTTATATATGTGTTCTTTACTTCATATTTAATTATTTATCAAATTGGTTGTTGCCATATCCCTGATATATAGCTGATATGTCTGCATAACCCGCTGGTCATTTATTTATGATGTATCACTCATTCCGCTGTTTCCCTGATTCCGCTGATTCTCCTTGATGGAGTAGTCTGTTGTGGTGACAGTAGCTGTTGTCGCTGCTTATCCACGTTGATTCCCATTGCAAAATGTCTCTTACAGACATCCCCTGGTGGGACTTGGTTTGGATGTTGCTCCGGGTATATTTGGAGTGCATCTGAACCCTTTTGATGTTTTCCTATTCTTTCTCCTTCTCCCTTTTTCTACCTTCTTAATGGGACATCTGCCTCACTGCCTCGATTTTATATATATTTTGTAGCTACTATTGTGCTCTTTCCTCAGATTTTACTGGCGTTTATAAATCATACATACGAATGCCTGGTATAAATGTAATTTCCCTTAATGTTAAGGGTTTGAATCACCTGGTTAAGAGAGCCAAGATTCTAGATTATTGTAAGAGTTTGTCTGGTGATGTGGTACTACTCCAAGAGACTAAAATAGGCTTTAAAGAAGCCCTTCTTATGAGGAGAGACTGGGTGGCAGATATTACATGCTCTGAAGCCTCTGGTAAGAATAATAGGGTTGTTTCTCTTATTTCTAAAAAATCTGGCTTATCTATAATTGCAGCTGCACATAATGCCAACAGGAGATGGTTACTTACACGACTGACTAATGGTTCGGATGACCTATATATTGTGAATTTATATGCTCTAAATATTGATGACCTGAACTTTTGGCATGCTATAAATAAAAAACTTGCTGATATCTATGCCACAGAATTCCAAAACGATTATTGGAGGAGACTTTAATCTTCCTCTTGATCCTACTTTGGATAGACACTCTGCTTTTAAATTTCGACCTCCTAGAGATCATAAGCAATTGCTTAATATGTGTTCATCACAAAATCTCCTGGGCGCTTGGAGACTACACAATCCAAAGGGTAGTGATTTCACCTTTTTCTCTTCCTCCCATTCTAGTTTTTCTCGTATCGATTATCTTCTCGTTGACACTAACCCTGGGCATAATACTTTGCTACGCTCACGAAGCATGCAAAGTTTGTGCTACTACGCACTACGCAAATTGCACGTAGCAGAGTGAATAACTGTGCTAATAAACGTAGCGTAGCAGGAGTATAATAAACTCCTTCAAATGCTTTGATAAAGCAATTTTTATGCTAAAAAGCATATAACCAATTCACAAAAATGAATTTTGACAATAAAAAATCAAGCAATGAGAGAGGTGATGATTTTGGAGTTCCCCTAACCTAGGGGAGGACCAAGCAGATGCCTTGAACACAAAAAGCATATCATGTGAACGATTCAATGGTGGTCCCTTCCTCCTAGGACCACCCCAAGCACAGTTATGGGCAAAAATACAATCCCAACCAAAGGCCCTGCAAAGCATTATGGGACGAGATTAGCAGTGGGCAGTGAATATTATAGTGTCAATATCAAAATAATTCTACAAAGAGCTGCAGTTCAACTAGTCGTTACTAGGTGTCGTCCCTCACGAGTCAAATGCAAAAGCTTCATGAAAGGTTTTCAATACTTTTGCATTTCACTCTTGAGGGACGACACCTAGTAACGACTAGTTGAACTGCAGCTCTTTGTAGAATTATTTTGATATTGGACACTATAATATTCACTGCCCACTGCTAATCTCGTCCCATAATGCTTTGCAGGGCCTTTGGTTGGGATTGTATTTTTGCCAATAACTGTGCTTGGGGTGGTCCTAAGAGGATGGGACCACCACCTAATCATTCAATAAGATGTGCTTTTTGTTTTCAAGACATCTGCTTGGTTTTCTCCCTAAGTTAGCGAGGATACCAAAATCATCACCTCTCTCACTGCTTGTTAACTTTTTGTTTTCACTTTAGTGAAATGACTATATGCAATTTTAGCATATAAAGACAGAGATATTTATTTTATCTTAACTTGCACTGTACAAGTTTGCTTTTGGTAATTAATGTACAGTGCAGTCAAGCACACAGCTACGCACTACGCAATTTGCATAGCTACACCCAGGCTTAATAATAAACTCCTTCAAATGCTTTGATAAAGCAATTTTTTATGCTAAAAAGCATATAACCAATTCACAAAAATGAATTTTGACAATAAAATATCAAGCAATGACAGAGGTGATGATTTTGGAGTTCCCCTAACCTAGGGGAGGACCAAGCAGATGCCTTGAACACAAAAAGCATATCATGTGAACGATTCAATGGTGGTCCCTTCCTCCTAGGACCACCCCAAGCACAGTTATGGGCAAAATACAATCCCAACCAAAGGCCTGCAAAGCATTATGGGACGAGATTAGCAGTGGGCAGTGAATATTATAGTGTCCAATATCAAAATAATTCTACAAAGAGCTGCAGTTCAACTAGTCGTTACTAGGTGTCGTCCCTCACGAGTCAAATGCAAAAGCTTCATGAAAGGTTTTCAATACTTTTGCATTTCACTCTTGAGGGACGACACCTAGTAACGACTAGTTGAACTGCAGCTCTTGTAGAATTATTTTGATATTGGACACTATAATATTCACTGCCCACTGCTAATCTCGTCCCATAATGCTTTGCAGGGCCTTTGTTGGGATTGTATTTTTGCCAATAACTGTGCTTGGGGTGGTCCTAAGAGGATGGGACCACCACCTAATCATTCAATAAGATGTGCTTTTTGTTTTCAAGACATCTGCTTGGTTTTCTCCTAAGTTAGCGAGGATACCAAAATCATCACCTCTCTCACTGCTTGTTAACTTTTTGTTTTCACTTTAGTGAAATGACTATATGCAATTTTAGCATATAAAGACAGAGATATTTATTTTATCTTAACTTGCACTGTACAAGTTTGCTTTTGGTAATTATTGTACAGTGCAGTCAAGCACACAGCTACGCACTACGCAATTTGCATAGTTACACCCAGGCTTAATAATAAACTCCTTCAAATGCTTTGATAAAGCAATTTTTTATGCTAAAAAGCATATAACCAATTCACAAAAATGAATTTTGACAATAAAATATCAAGCAATGAGAGAGGTGATGATTTTGGAGTCCCCCTAACCTAGGGGAGGACCAAGCAGATGCCTTGAACACAAAAGCATATCATGTGAACGATTCAATGGTGGTCCCTTCCTCCTAGGACCACACCAAGCACAGTTATGGGCAAAAATACAATCCCAACCAAAGGCCCTGCAAAGCATTATGGGACGAGATTAGCAGTGGGCAGTGAATATTATAGTGTCCAATATCAAAATAATTCTACAAAGAGCTGCAGTTCAACTAGTCGTTACTAGGTGTCGTTCCTCACGAGTCAAATGCAAAAGCTTCATGAAAGGTTTTCAATACTTTTGCATTTCACTCTTGAGGACGACACCTAGTAACGACTAGTTGAACTGCAGCTCTTGTAGAATTATTTTGATATTGGACACTATAATATTCACTGCCCACTGCTAATCTCGTCCCATAATGCTTTGCAGGGCCTTTGGTTGGGATTGTATTTTTGCCCATAACTGTGCTTGGGTGGTCCTAGGAGGAATCGTTCAATAAGATGTGCTTTTTGTTTTCAAGACATCTGCTTGGTTGTTGGTTCTCTCCTAAGTTAGTGAGGATACCAAAATCATCACCTCTCTCACTGCTTGTTAACTTTTGTTTTCACTTTAGTGAAATGACTATATGCATTTTTAGCATATAAAGACAGAGATATTTATTTTATCTTAACTTGCACTGTACAAGTTTGCTTTTGGTAATTATTGTACAGTGCAGTCAAGCACACAGCTACGCACTACGCAATTTGCATAGCTATGTGTAGTTGAAGCTGTACTTCACGTAGCTACGTGAAGTGCTACTACGCAAACTACGCCCGGGCTTAGTTGACACTTCTCTTTTAAAACATACAATGAATGTCATGATTCATCCAATGGTTGTCTCTGATCATGCTGCAGTCTCGTTATCTATCCTTAGCCTTAATGATTCAAAAGGACTTCGTAACTGACGCCTAAACACAGAAATCTTAGAGGATGATGCTGAAGTCAAGGAACTTAATGATGAAATTGTGGGTTTCTTCAAAGAAAACGAGTCATCAGTGGACTCTCCGATAATATTATGGGATGCGTTTTATAAGAGGTCATATTATTAAGAAAATGTCCAAAAGGAATGGCGATATTGGAAGATCTCTCCAGCCTCTGGGGAATGATATTAAACCAAAAGAGAAATTATACAGACATACTAGTGACAAATCGCTTTTGCAATACATTAAATATTTAAAATATTTTTTTAATTCTATAGTTATCAAATGAGCCTATCTTGGAGTGCAAGCTCAGAAGTCATCATCAATTACTGCTACGGAATAGAGCTGGCAAATTGCTAGCCACTATTCTCAAATTTAAGAATACTAATAACACACAAATTGCCCATATTATTGACAGAAACGGTTTGAAAAAATTCCATACACAAGAAACTCTTGAGGTCTTTAGAATTTCTAGGAAAAACGATATACCCCTCAAAAGCAGTGCTCTAAGATTAATTGCCAACAATTCCTTGACTCCTTTCTTTTGCAACAATTTCGGACGATGACAAAGTCGAGTTGGGTAAACCTATTGAAATTGAAGAGATTATTCAGGCTATTAAGGCTACTCATTCTGGGAAAGCTCCTGGCCCAGATGGGTATCCCATTGCTTTCTTATAAAACGTTTACTTCTTCAATTATTATATATCTTAAAAAGACTTTTGATTACTATGTCTTATCTGGAAAAGTTTCGGGTACGGCTGCCGAGGCTACTATTGTAGTCATACCAAAAGAAGGTAAAGATCATTCCGACCCAAAAAACTTCTGTCCCATTTTCTTATTGAATATGGAAGCAAAGATTTTTGCTAAGATTTTAGCAAAACGACTAGAGTGCCACATTCCTATTCTTCATGGCTCCCAAACAGGGTTTATTAAAGGTAGGCTTGCCAGGGACAATATTCGCACGTTCTGTCACATTTTACAAAAAGCGAAACTCTCCTCCTTACCATCTGCGGCGATTGCCGTCGATGCCGAAAAGGCATTTGATAAGATTTCTTGGCCTTTTCTACATTCGGTCTTAGAGTCTCACAACCTTGGCAACTCCTTTATTAATATGGTCATGGCTCTTTATGCGTAACCTAAGGCAAATATTAGAATTAATGCACAATGTCTTCCTTTTTTAATCTCCATCAAGGAACAAGACAGGGGTGCCCACTTTCTCCTCTTCTCTTTCTTTTAGCTATTGAGCCGCTTCTCCGATTGCTGAATCTGAACCCAGAGATTAAGGGGTTCCAATTTGGAACACATATACTTAAAACGGCTGCATACGCTGACGATGTGCTTATTTTTTCAGAGGTTATTGAGTCAGCGATCCCTTCTATTTCTAGGATTATTTGTGATTTCTCGGTTGTTTCTGGCTATACTCTTAACAAAGAGAAGACTGAAGTGTTCCCTTTGAATCCTTTGTGTCTTCCCTCTCACTTGGGTGATTCAGACTTTAAATGGCAATCCACTCATATTAAATATTTGAGGATCTGGTTCTGTAAAGATCTTACAGATACGGTTACTTCTAATGGATCCCACATAATAAATAAAGTTAAAGATCTCTTGTCTTCTTGGTCTCCTAAGTATATTTCTTGGTTGAGGTAGGTTACAATCTCTTAAAAATATGATAACACCAATTATTACATTTTCATCTTCTATGCTCCCTATAAAACTTTCATCTTCTTTCTTTCATGAAATTGATGCACTCACTTCAAATGTTTTATGGAACGGTAAAGAGCTAGAATTTCCTATAAATACCTCAGGAAACCTTCTGCATTGGGAGGTTGTAATCTTTCGGACTGGAATCTATACCAAATATCCTTCTTGGCGGCCCAAGGAGCAATCTGGTTTTTACCAGAATCTCATTTTATACCTCCATGGGTTCATATAGAACGAGATTTATGAGCTCCCTTTAGTACTCTTTCTTTGCTCACATCTTCTAAACTTACAATTGCACATTCTCAACTAATTTTATCAGATACAGTTAGCGCTCTGAAATATCTTGATCGGAAGCTTTTGAAACCCATTCATAAATCAAGATGGACATCCTTATGGCTTAATCCTAAACTTTTTACTGATATCGAGTTTAACACAGCCTCCTTCTGGGCTGCTAAGGGTATAAGACTAGTGAAAGATCTTTATGATACTAATCATGACCCTCTCCCCTTTTCCTTTCTAGCTAAAGAATATAATCTCAGTAATTTAGATTTTTAAACTTTTTTAAAGCTAAAAGTCAAACTTTCTAAGATACCCCTTTCCATAGACTCGGTTATTGTCTCACTTTTGGGTATGTGGCTACATGCAGGCCATATAGCTTCTAAAATTTACAAATTTTTATCTGCTCCATTGCCTTCAAAACCCACTACTACTTGTGTTAAATGGTCCCACCATTTTGATGATGTTATTTTTAAACATATTACACAGAATACCTGGCAGCTGATTGGGAAACTCTCCCTTCGCAACAAAATTGCTCCTTCACTGACTCAATCAAAATTTTTCACTATGAATCTTCTACATTGGACTCCTGCTTGTCTACATAAACTAAAACTATGAGATAGTGATTTATGTTGGAATTGCAATTCAGAACCAGTCACCCACCAACATATGTTCTTTGAATGTAAGTTATTAGATTCCTTTTTGAACCCTATACAAAAACACTAGTCTCTAATATTTAATACACCTCTAACTCTTTCCTTGCCTATGGTTATACTAGGTCCCTGGGCTGCAGTTACCCCTTTGCCTCTTGATAATACAGATTTGGAGCTATTAGATTTGCTATTAGCCATTGCAGTCAAAATTATACTCACAGAGTGGAAATCTTTTCATCTTTTATCTTACCATACCTGGTGGGCGTTGGTGTCTTATCTTCGTGGAGCTCACATTCTTATTGAAAAGAAGAAAGACTCCCCTCCAATTACTAGCAATGTATGGTCTTCTTTGGCTAAATATATTGATTTGTCTGCTCGGGTTTGGTAGCTCAACATCCTTTTGGGTCCCTTTTTTGATTTTGTTCTTTTTATGTGTGGCAGATGTCCCATTGCACCCTTCTAAAATTCTCTCCTTTTTCTCTCCTTTTCCTTCTCTTTCCTCCTTCATTCTTCCCTCGCTGAGATATTCTATTCATCATGCGATACATATTTTGTTATACATAATCTGACTGAGCATATCATCTGTTCCATACTACTTGAGATTATAATTAATACTCGATGAACTTGTGTATTTGTTAATGAGCTTCAGATATATCTGATCCTTTTACATTATAACCTCTTACCTTTTTCACCACAATCCAGATAGTGCTTGTCTACATCAATGACTCATTTTTATGTATCGCTATTGATGTGAAACAGTATTTCTTTTTTCTAAATACAATAAAATATTTGAACACAAAAAAGGGACATTTTTATGTACTTTCTCACACTTTCTACAATACTTACATCTGTATCATAAAGCTTCCATTATTTACATCTATCTCCTATAGGAGTAAGTTTACATGTGCAGATGCATGTGGGAAATGCATTACATTTCACACATGGCGGAAAGTGCACTCTCAGACAGCATTGCCTCTGCAGATGTAATGAATGTTTTACTGCAGACGAAAATATTGTTGGGCCACTAAATACCTGCTGGGGACTGCTGCCCTGCTTTTCACATGCAGCACAGCAGTTTAACTCAGTTGCTGGGACATCATCCCACCTCACGTCTCCCACTTCTCACGCCTCACTCCTTATCCATCACTACCCATCCTTCATTTATCTTTCATCAACCATTATCCCTCATCCACCATCCCCATTTTTCATTCCTCATCCCACATTTATCCGCCATCATCACTCATCCCTTATTCACTATTTTTAATCCATCATCCATCTTCTCTCATCCACCATTCCTCATGCATCTTCCATCATTTGTCATCAACTTAATGAGTGGTGGAGTAGGCAAATGAGTGGTCACAACTTCCCAGAGATATGGAGAGGAAGAAATCTGGGATGGACACAGGGTGATCATGAAGGACTGGATGAGTAGCTGGAGAACAAAGAAATGAAGGCTTTAATGATCCAGTTGACTGTGAAAGAAAACAGAGAGCCACGTGCAATGACATATCATAAATACTTGGACTCTTAGAATCATCGATCAGAAAACGCACTATCATTGGACAGAAAAGGCTGTCCTAGAAATTTGAGAAGGGACTTACACAGCTGGTGTTACCTGGAATGAAAATAAGCAAGAAGTCTAAACTATCAAGAAGAAATTATGTCGCACCTAAGGACTTAGAAGACGTCGAAAAATAAGCACAGAGAAAGAAACTATCTGTAGTTTTTCAAAGCTGCTAAGCAAAAAAGGTACAAGGGATGTTTGTACTTGGTATCCAGCGGAGCAGCTAATTATTAAGGGAACATAGAAGCAGAAATGTCAAATGCCCATTGACTAATGCGCCTTGAGAACACCCTCTGAAAGCAGAATACATATAGAGAGCATCAGAATGGACGAGCCTGAAAAGGACAACCTGTATACACTTCAAATGTAGATCAAAAGCATGTGCTGCAGCTTTCTGCTGAAGGTACCTCAAACGCAATGAAGCAGCTAAGTGACCACGAAGCCACAGACTCAAATATGATACCCAGAGAATACTTCCTTACCCAATAGACTGGTGGCTCCCAGTTCTACACAAGGCCTTCAAATCAAATGATCGAGAAGTCACACTTTCAGGATTCTTATCAAACTGTGTTTTGGTGCCAATACATCAGAAAGGAGAGAAAACAAATCCTGAATACTGCTTCCTAACAAGCCTTGTAAATATTGATCAGAACATAATCTATCGATCTATCCGTCCTGAATTTGAGTGGTTGACTAGAATGATATACTGGTTCTCATGCAATGGGTTTTCAGAAAATGTCTATCAACTCTAGATCAAACATTTGCCCTACTATATATAATTGAGAAATACAGCTCTAGGAAGCAAATGGTCATTATAGCTGTCCTTTCCTAATTCTAGTAAATTGTTTAATACTGTTGAGACACATTTGTGTTTGAAAAATGTAATGGTCTACAAATGGAGACAAATGGCCAGGTCTAAACTGGGGTGGCATGGTGAGCAAAAGAATGATGGATTTAACCCAGATCTCTTGACTGGGGGTGAATGTTTTGATTTGTTCTGCATTCCGTCCATAAATTGTGTGTCTTTTGCTTCCTCGCCCTAAGTGCGCCGGGTATGCCCAGACGTGGGTCCCGGGCTCACTGTGCCACTGGATTCAAGCTATCCTGGCTGAAGAGGGGTGAAACCCCGAAACCGGTCCTAGGATGCTTGTTTCCGGTCCAGGGAGGACCTGGCTCAGCAGTTCGAGCTGGACTGTTCCCATGAGGCACAGGGTCAAGACTGATTTGCATATGGCCAGGTCTAAACTGGGGTGGCATGGTGAGCAAAAGAATGATGGATTTAACCCAGATCTCTTGACTGGGGGTGAATGTTTTGATTTGTTCTGCATTCCATCCATCAATTGTGTGTCTTTTGCTACAAATGGAGACAAGCCTGCTACATGCTAACATGGGGCTGAATACCAACACAAAAAGTGTAAGTAAGATCTGGAATAAAAGATTAGAAAAGTGAGACTTTAGCCCAAGACACCTTTGCAGTTAAAGGTCTTAAAAAAAGAAAATCCATATCCTAATCGTAAGAATGCCAGCTACCGCGCAGTAGATCTTAGTGCAGAGCAGAGGAGGGGACCTTTAGATTAAATCAACTACAATACATGAAATAAGTACATTTCAATGCTATTAGGCGGAGTATCTAAGGTAACAAAGAACTCCATTTTCCAATCAATGGACAGACACTGAAGTGGTGACATCATACCTCTGTTTTTGGCTCTCAATAACCAGCAAATGCTTTTGGCTCCTTGTCTAGAGAAAACCTTCAAAACCCAGGACGCAGTCTGGGATATAAAAAATATGCCAATGTGTTAGGCCACAACGCCAGTCATGGCTCCTAAAGGTAAGCACGGTGGGGCAGGGCAGTGGGGGTGGGGGATGTCAACAGACAATGGAATAGAGAAAGTTAAATAAATCCTATTCCATTGTCTGTCGACATCCCCCCGCCCCGTCCGCCCCTCCGCACTTACCTGCATGAGCCGCGACTGCACAACTCTGCATATTATATAGATGATGCAACTGGTGCATAGGTAGGAATATCTATTACTGATGGTGTAGAGCGCGAACCCCGACTACAGTGAGACTTCTACATCCATGGTACTCTACATCAACACCACTAAATCAATGTTTCAATTACATTTCATTGATTTAGGTTAACTATAACCGAATTTATTATCAATAGAAGAAATTTAATTTAACTAAGCAGTAATTTAATTTGAATTCATTTAAATTGTTTAAGGTTTGGAGTTTAGGTAAATTATTTAATTTAATATTATTTATTTTTGGTAACTGTATTCAGGATAGGGTGAATGGATACTTAATTCATTAAGATAATTAAGGCTTACTATTAATGTTAGTTACAGAAATAATTAAATGTAAATAGAATTGTTCAAGGGTTAAAGTCATGGTTGGCAAGACAGTTATGCAAAAACTTGCCAATTTATTTTATTTTAACTGAAAATTAATTAAGACTTAGAGATAAGGTCAAAAATTTAAATTGATTTAATGGGATTCATTTATTGTATTATATTTTAATTTTTAAAAAATGAAGAGTTTGCATTAAGAAGGTCATTAGGCTAGGTCACAGTCATGTTATAAGTAAATTGATGCAAATGAAAAACATTTAAAAAGGATAAGGATTGTTTAGTACTAGTCTTTTGGACTAAGGTTACAGGTAGGGTTAGAATTAGGAAAATGACCTAATATAATAAAGTAGAAAGTAAACTTTCAATCAAAATGACTCATGTAGATGTGGGGCCGAGGTAGTGGGGTCGAAGTAACTGCAAGATACATCAAAAACGTATTTGATCAATGTAGTTTTCTTCGAAGTAGTAGCACTACCTTGACTTAGTGGGTTTTGAGGTAGCAACATACAACCAGCGCAGAAATATAGGGGCAGATTTACAATTAACTAACGCAGCACGGCGCAGCAAGTCATTTTGCTGCGCCATGCTGCGTTAGTTTGGAAAGCTCAGGGATGCGACATATTTACAAGAATATGTCGCATCCTTGTGCTTCCCCTGCGCTGGCGCACAAACTGCAGCCATGCGCTGGCGCAGGCACCCTTGCACCATGGTGCAAGGATGCCTGCGTCGTGGGGAGATTGTTTTGTGCAGGAAGGGGAACCTTCCTGCACAAAACAATCACTACACCATTTTCCTCTTTCAATGCGTGCTGCAGAATGCAGCACGCATTGAAAGAGGAAAACGAGGAGAAATGAAAACATTTCTCCTCGGTGCGCCTCCTACGCCACCTCTAGGGTGGCGTAGCTTAAACGCATCTCCAGAGTTACGATTTCTCGTAATTCTGAGATGTGTCTTGTTCCATGGGTGTTGCGTGGGAACACCCACAGCAACACCCATGGAACGCCCCTTCACCGCAAAGTGCTGCGTGTGAAGGGGCCGTATTACAAGGAGAGGAAAAGTCACGCAGGGTGGCTTTTCCTCTCCTTGTAAATATGGAGCAGCCCCCTGCGTCACCAGTACGTCACAAAAAGTGACGTACTGGTGGCGCAGGGGGCTTGTAAATCTGCCCCATAGAATTTAATGAAGGCAATTAGTCAAGCAGAGAACATTGGAAAGAAATTATGGAAATAGCTCCACTTTGCTGCCATAGGAATGTAGACTGTAGATCTGTTTGCCAATCACCAGATCTACATTCTTGATCACCAAAAAAGTGCAGAAGAGTGAGTCCAGTCACATATGCAAATCAGTTTTTCAGTATTCAGTAAATAACAAATTGGTGGAAACACCAAAACTGACCTTTAATCACAGTTATGTATTTTTACTTTTAATGGAGTTTTGTTAAGTGCTGTCTGTTTCCCTTCAGTTGTATCAGGCTGCTGAAAATCATGAAGAACTGAAATCGGCTTTGTTCAGTGCATACAGTTGGATGAGTCTGATCATTAAGTTAGAGGTTTGCCTGACATTTTGCATTAGCAGTCTCTTTCTTGCAAGGACTCAGGCATAGACAAGTTTGAAAAGTTTCATTTGTAATAGCTTTCTGAAATTTGTGTGGTTTTATTTAGGTCTCAGATTCGGGTCTAGGGCGTTCAAAAGCATAATGCATTGAACTCCAAGGGATCTGCCATTTTAAAGATTGTGAGGTGATGAGAGGAGCATTAGTGGAGCAAAGGTTTCTGGATGGTAAGCAATGGGGGTCAGGAAAGTACCCTTTTTGTATGCCCCCCCTCCATGTTTTGCTCCAATGCTGATGGTTATGTCTCTGAAAGTGCACTGGTGCCTGCTGCCTAGGCCCTGGTACCAGTGCTCTATCCATAAAACTGTTAAATGTGAATTCATGATCCCAATTGGCAAAGACTTTGCCCCCTTATAAGTCGCTAGTATATAGTACCAGTGGAACCCAGCACATGGGTGGTAAAGGGGTCCCAGGGCTTGCGGCACTATTTCTGTCACCCTGGGTGACCCAAGTAAACCACTGACAGCAGATCTGCCATTGCAGACTGCAGGAACAGTGTAAATTGCTCAAACTGGATTTTGCCCTCACCATGTGTGACAAGGTCAAAACACTATCTTTAATATATGTCAGTCCCCACTAAGTAAGGCCTCCTCAGCCCAGAAAGCAGGATGCATTATATAAAGAATGAGGACATATAAGTGCAAGCTTATATGACCCAATAGTGGCCTTTACCATTAAAGCACACTATAAAAGTCAGACGGTCGAAAGGATAACATAGGCTGGCACCCAGGCAAACTTAAGGTATCCTGGTCCATTATGGTAACACCTAAATATGTTGTGTGTGGTGTAAAAAAACATGCCTTCTCACCCCTGACACAAATCTCGTGCCAGGAGCGATGTGGCATGCATCTAGGCAGCTACCTTAGAGGTTGCCTACCTGGTTGCCCCTGCTTTCCTGTGCTCTGGCTGGCAGCCCACGCTTGCTGCCCCCAAAACGGAATTTTGACCTCCCTCCTTGGAAGGCAGGAAGGCTAGTGATGTGGCACATCAAGGCGGTGAGCTTCAAAGGCTACACCACCTCCGATATGCACCCATGCTGCCTCCCATAGGAAGGAACAGCCATCTCCCTGCCCTGAAGCACATTTGCACCCAGGCAGGCAGGAAAATTAGGTATTCAGGAGGCGTACACCCTCAAAGGCCAGCCACACCTTTATGGTGGGCTATCTAGTCCGAACAGCTGAGGAAGACTTCTGCCATTTTTAAAAGTGGTAGTATAGAGGGCTCTGGGTAGAAAAAATTACCTACATCCCCATATGTGGTCACTTCAGCGGCAGATTAGCTGCTGGGGCATGTAGCCCATTAGCCACTTGAGCCCATACCCCCAAAGCCCCTAAATATAGGATTTAAAGGCCACCCCTGACACCAGAATCTCAGTTCTGATCCATCTTGCATCGAAGAGGACCAAGAAGACGGTTACAGGATTTTGCACAAACCGAAAGAGGGAGAGTCTGTATCTGTTGCAACACTCCTGGAACTGCTCTATCAAGGCTCGTCCTAGACTAAACGTTGGTTTCCTAGATAGAGGAACCCCTGTGAGATCCAGAAGCAACCTCAGACTCCCCCAGACTAGTGGCTCTATTCACCTGCAAACTGCAGGTAAAACAACGCTCTGGATCCAAAGAATCACTGGCGATCGGACCCTCTGAGAGATCGCCAAAATCCAGATGGTCTAGTGAAATGTGGGAAATGTAGTTCTGCCTTTCACGAAGTTACAGACAGCCACCATGTTCCCTGAGACCACCGGACATCGAAGTATCATTCTGCTCCAATTACCGCTGCCAAGGCTTGTTGATCGGCCTCCTGGCAACCGACTCCCGCACTCGACGCTGCACCTAGAGGCAACTCCATCCAACATTCATCCGAGATCAGAAGCAGCCCCGTTGTTGTGTTTTTTGCATCTTGTTCCCTGCAGCACTGTGTAAGTGGTAAAAGCAGCTCTCCCGCGGCTCCTGTTCAGCATAGGGACAGCCAGGACAACTCTGCGCCCGGGCTCCATGGGCCAGTAAAAGTTGAACTGAATGTTGTGGCTTGGTTCTGGGACCCGCATCGCCTTTACCCTGCAAGGGTTCCACACAACTCGAACTGCAAGTGACCAATTATCACTAGTGATGAAGTTTCACTGTATTATTTTGTACTGATTTGATATTGCTTCTTAAATCCATAACTCTGGTTATATGTATCTGTTCAAGTTAATTTTGGTGTCTAAATTAAGATAAAAATAGGATTCATTTTTATAAATTTGAGTCAGATTTCTTTTGAGTCGTGTCAATTACTTAACATCCATGTTGGTACACTGAAATGCTTAACACATGTTCCTCTTCTAAGGCTTGACTGCTTTGCCACACTACCAGACTGTGCTAAGGATTTCTTATTGTGAATCCAAGGGCCATCTTTGGGGTTTGTGACAGTATTGCATGGTGAAGCCTAACTAGCATTACCACATAATTCTCCACCTTCCTACAGGAGGCTAAATAGTGTAGGGGATTTTGGTCTTTCCCCCAGTCGGCTTAGTGAACAGTGCAGAAGACCTTAATCTTGATCCTAGTGCCTATCTGGAGCAAATGAAGGACTTTCAGTGATAGCCTGATGTGGTAATATTTTCTTCGCTAGCCCCAAGTAGAAGGCATTCCAGTAGCCCAGGTCTGCCATGACCAACGCCCTCTTGACTTGTTTGGCGTTAGAGAAGACTTATTTGATGAATGGAGAGCTGTAGGTTGACCCCTTTAACCACTGTGTTGACTTGGTGTGGAGGAGAGCGCAGATTCAAAGATCGTCACCAGGTTCTCTGCTTTGGATGATGTTTTCAAGGCTTGGGTATATGCAAAGGACACCTTTTTAGCTGTATTAATACAAAGAAAGCTCTCCAATGGAAGATGTGAAGCAAATATGAAGTGACCTTACTTGAGTTTTCAAGGTCGTTCCCAGGCTAAAGTGGATCTGTGTGTCATTGGCATAAATGTAGAAATTTACCTTGTGTTGGTCAAGAAGCTGAGCTAGAGTTAGTACGCTGAGGTAGAAGAACAAGCATGAGAGTAGTGAACCTTGAAATACACTGCATTATACCAAACGAAAATGGTATGCCAGTCAGTCGAGTCTTAATTTCTGGGTAGGGTTGGAAAGAAAGTATTGAATATAGATCAAGGTATTTCCTGACATGCCAAATGCAGCTGAGATGGAAAGGGTGGATTGAGACTGATTGTTTGTTTATCTCAGAGATGAGAGGAACTTCTCTGCTGTTGGTATAAACAATACATTTTATGTACTCCTGTTGAACCAAAATCCTGACTCAAAATCACATATGGCATGGTTTTGTTTTATATACTCCTGGACCGGTCTCATGATTCTCTGTTCCATGATCTTGTTGGGGTATGTTAGGAATGAGATTGGTCAAGAATTAGCTCCGTAGGTAGGTTATGCTCTTTTGTTTTACTGACCAATTTCAGAACCTCCTTGGACTTTAGGAGCCTCAAAGTAGTGAAAGTGGAATGTGACAGTGGAGGAAGGGTAGGAGGAAAATGCAAATGGGTTGGGTTATGAGAGATGGACTCATGGACGTTGACAACATTGGACATTTGGACTCAAATAACTCGGGAGGTTGCAGTGTTGCTGTAATGCACAGGAGGTGTTCTTCACAGTGTCTCTAGTAGACAGTCTGTAAAAAATGTAAAAGATCTCCCTTGTTTGATTGTAAGCTCCATTTATGTATTTTGCAATGTAGGCCATTTTGGCTTCCATGATGGACTCTCGTGTTTATTTTCACAGAGGAGCTTATGTTCTGTTGATATAGACTTATGCCATTTACTCTCCAGATTGCAACTAGTTCATTTATTTTCTGATATCACCTTCTTTAACCATTTATTAGTCAATGTAATATCCAATTTTAGTTTTCTTGTCTTGGACAGGGCAGCTCGTCGAGGGCAGTGGATGTGTTTCGGTGCAGGTTGTCAACCAAGTCAACAGGTTCATCTCTAGGCTCTATGATATGAGGGGTGGGATCGTTTTCAGGTTTAAGAGTTGGAATGTGATGATGCTGTTATCTATTTTGTGTGTTTACATTATGTTGTGGATCCTTATTCTCAGCATTGCTGCATAATAAGGTAGCTGCTGATGTGCTACAACCTATGGGCTATTAGTATGTCTTCTTATCATCTTGCAGATAATATTGCTTGCTTTATTTTTACACTTATGCTGATCCATATGCTGAGTGCAAACAAAATGTTGGATCCCCTGTTGTAATCCGTTGAAAATCTACCAACATTTTTTTGAAAAACAAGAGAAGCTGCCACCCAACCATCAGATGGCCATTCCAATTTCAGGATCCACCTCCAGCATTCTTTCCTTTATCCCTTACTTTCAACCATTTCCTTATTCATTTCCATGCTCAGACATGTAACAGAGTCCCTCATTCACTAAGTGTACACGTATACTGTAGTGTATTTCCCCACATTTAAATTTTACTTTGTGTTACAATTGCAAATAGTAAAAACTATTATTTAAAAAAAAAAACAAGCGTGATCTGCCTAGGTCATAGGTAGGGCAAGGGCAACAGTGTGTCAGAGTTATCCAGATTATGATTAAACACGGGTTTGAGTTTGTGTTCAATGCTGCACATAGGGCTTCTGACTGTTCAAGTGAAGTCTAAGTCCTCCATATATTTGAGAAATTTGGTTTCAGGTTTAGAGTCTGGTCCCAGAGATTGAACTCACCATGATCACAATTTTCTAGTTGATGGTTTGCAAGTAAAGACATATTTCAAGGCATTCATCCAAGAATGATGGCTTGTGTTTGGGGGACCAGTGTATCACTGAAATGATGAATGAACTATTGGGACTGATAATGGCGCAGGTGAATATATATTTGAAATAAAGTGAAGCTGAGAGAGTTAGCTCTGAGCAGCTTAATTCCATGGTGTTGGCAGTGGCTACCTGACACCTTCTCTTTTTGTTCTACATCTCTGATGATTAAATTGTAGTGATGGGGGAGAAGTTTGTTTAGGATGACGGTGGACCCGTTAAAAAATCAGGTCTCTGTAAAGGCAATTGCAGAGAATGTTGATTCAGACAGTTTGATGAAGGTATGCTTCTAGGCTGAAAGTTTTTTGATGAGACCAATTATTATGACATCATTAGGTTAGTTCGAATGCTAGATGTAATATAAAGCAAGAGACATTGATAACTGATTTTCTGATGCTGTGCCAGCATGGGTTTATTGGTGGTGGTAAGCAACAATATGAGGATAAGGCAAGGCTGAGGTCTTCTGGGTGAGGCTTGTCTGTAGGGAAAGGCAAGATGTGAGACTGTTGGAACTAAGGTGTTCCGGCAAGCAGACATGTTCTGTCACCCCAAGATAATGATTGCAGAGGCACGGATGGTTGGACTTTGAGGGGAGTGCTTGCCGCACTGTGGTTGTGAAGAGGTGAAATTAGGTAGTGCTTTGAGATGGAGGTGATTTTTTGTTTGGCCCTTTTTAGTTTCTGGAATGCCTCTTGTAATGTGGCCAGTTTTTGCTATGTACCTGGATCATAATTGTCCATTTGAACAGGCATTGAGGGTAAGTTTCTGGTGACTCTTCAGGAATGTAGGAATGCAATAAAAGGTTGGGAATTTAATGATTAGCTACCTGTGACTATGTTGTGGTGTAAATGCCTAAACGTTGCAATTACAAATAGGAGGATGACCGATCTGGTAGTTCCTCCCGTGCACTGAGATGGGTTAGTTAACTGTAAAAGCTGGGACCCGCCCTGGCCCACGTATCAAGTAACACCTCTGATAACATGATATGCTGTGAGTATAATATGTATATATGGAAAGGATAATTTATTGTGTAACACAATTGTCGCGTTAATGCCTCTTTGACCAAGCTGTTGTAATGTTGTTGTTTTCGAAATGCCAATAAAAAAAACAAAATTTAAAAAAAAAAGTTTCTGGTGACTCTGGATGCAGAAAACAACGTCGATTCCAGTGCCTCCTTGAATGCCTGACATTTTGGTAGTGGGAACCACTTACTGAAATGTGTCTACCAAGCATTTGGATTATCCATGCAGAAGATGCCAGTTTTGGTTTTTCCTGTGATGAGTGCTTCTGGAAATGATTTCAGAGCAGTGTTATGATTCTGGAGCAGCAAAGAGGACAGCTGTAAAAGGCAATCTGGAGTCCAACTCTCCTTTTGTTGCAGGGATTCTGCACATACACAGAACTATGCGCAGGAAAACAGGACCTCAGTGAATAGGGGTGTACCAACCTACCACATCAGTACCCAAAATCCCAAACCGACTAGCTATAGTGTCTCATTCGTTCTCCTCCAAAGTTCACGGAGCTACAAATGATTAGACAACCCAGAACACAACACTCCCGACTCTCTCAGGAATCGCGGGAGCAAGACGTACTCTTTCGCTCACTCACTCGTACTTGTCCACAATGAGAATAGACAGAGTCACTGAAATAGTTCAAAATGTTTATTTGAACTATCGTGCTCTACAATACAGTATACGTGCCACTACCAGCAGAAAAATGCATAAACTCAGTACAGTTAGCATTGTTACAATTCCATAGAATACAAAGGGAGAAGTCATTTTATATAAAGACTGTGGAAATAAGGGCCTATTGGCCTCACCACCCTCCCCTTGACTAAAAGAAGTTTATTTTATAAAAAAGATGATCTCTGGGCTTTGACAGCAGACCCCATACCTTAAAGCCTGGTTGTAAGGTTTACATCATAGGAACAGCGGAGCTCTTCTCCATGGAACGGCTTTCTCCAAGTGTGTTAAAACAACATGCAACAACGTAATATCAAACCACGAGTCTTCAGTACTGCAGCTGTGAGTAGCATATTATGTCTAGGTGCTAGGGACTGACCAGAACAGAATAACAAAGGGCATTGTTTATCGACCTTGCACATCGTGTTCAGACTAAACTCCAAGAAAGGCAGAGATTGCGAAAAGCAACCCGTTCTCATGTGAAAGGCACAAACAAAGTCTTGCAAAAACAAAGTCATGTAGTAGCGTGCGCAAAAGCAGCATCATGGCAGCGAAGCTCATGCTAACTTAGCAATGTCGATAATGTGCCTAAGAACCATATAACACCCTCCCCTTGGTAAGGTCATAGGACATAGAGAAAGGACCAAAACAGAGTTCAAAAGTCAAGCAGAGGTCAAAGCGTTTGGAAAAAACCAAATTGGAAAAAATTCGAAATTCTCAACAAAAAAATTTCAAGGTTGTCAATAGGGCTTATTGTAGGAGAGCCGCCTCCGGGATAACAAAGTTATTATGAAAAAGGTGGTAAGTCCATCAAGGTGTGTGAACCGAGGAATGCAATTCCCTCCAAAAGATCATCTCTATTGTTGGTAAAAAAGAGGGATGCCATCCAACTAAGTAAGTCGAAGGAACAGACGTGCTCCTCATAATAAGACGCCTCTAAAAGCATGAGTGAGCAACTTGCGTGATATTCGATGAAACTTCGTTGCAGGACATTCTGCGCAGCCGCACAGACATCCCATTCAGCCAAAACTCCATGTGCAGCTGCATGCGCCATATGGCCATCCCCAGAACAAGCCTGGTCATGGGCCCCCAAGGGACCCATCAACTGGTTAAAATCCGGGACTGGAAGGGACGTATTGGAGAGGCACATATCCATTGCCCAATAGAAGCAACATCGCCGACAGTAAAACACTGGTTGCACGCAAGTGAAATAGGCAAAGCGAAAAGTCAATCCATAACTGACGCCAAGCGTGGCTAATGACAAGCATCCAAAAACCTGTTGCATGCGATCACGGTACAGCTGCAACTGGCCTGGTCTGTGCATTACCACAAGATGAGCAGCCATTGCGCAGCAGGAGCAGGAGAAGCAGGATTCCAGCGCCTAACGCCCAAATTAAGGGGAACCCTCCGAAGACGCTGGAAACATTGGCAAGGATCATATCAGCAACCACGTCGAACACCCCCACCAATCTCATCCCCAGCTCCACAGCCTCTTCGGCTCCATGTTCATCTTAAACACGCTTAATCACCGAGGGGAGCACGATTATGGAGGGAATGCCGAAACACTTCGAATATACCGCTGCAAACACCTTGCCCCAGGTGTTACAATCAGCCAACTCAGGAAGTAAGTCTTTAGGCAAACTAATAGTCAATATCCTGTGTTTTTCCACAGGAGAGGTATTTGAAAAGACAGCCTCCAGTTGTCCAAATTTTTCAGCAAGCCAATAAGGTAATTCATCCTTATTCTGTGGACGCTTGCCCATTACTGAATTAACCATAAGGGGACTGATGGTCACACCACCAGGTCCCGCAGGTTGCACAGCAACGCCAGGTGGTCCCACCTGGACGTTGCGCGTTATGTACTGTATAACAGCCCTATGAACGCGTATCAAGGAAGTATGCAATACGTGAAGGTCTGCAATCGCAACAGTCAAATAACGTGGGTGTGGGGTATACCCAGCCAAAACGGGCCATGTGTATCAGGACTTACTTCAGTCAAGCAGAAGAACCAGGATCCACGGGAGCAAAGACGTACCTCAGCTCTCCAATAAGGTATAGTCAGCCCAAGCAGAACTATTACAAGGGTGATGCCTAATACCCCTTAGGAGAGAAGAGACAAAAGAAAGGACCACTCGGGGACGACTCTCAGCAGAACAGGCGTGTGGAAGTGGTGAAGTTTCTTAAGCTTGTAGCCCCAAAACTGCATACACAAAACATAATAAAGAGAGAAGAAAAAAGAATAACCAATGTTACCAAAATGCTGCTATAGAACCTTTCCAGCTAATGATAATTAACCAAGCACCTATACTGTTGATTGTGTACTATCACATACTCACACTTTTAAATGTAGGTTGAGCTCCACACAAGATGTCTCTTCAAGTAAGGTAAACAAAAGAAAAGAGTCCGCTCTAGTTTGATTTAAGAACGGAAGGTACTTCTGTATTGTCTTCCAGTAGTATCAGAGGCATACGTCTGCCTTCCAAGGAGATTGAAACCTGGAGAGATCAGGAGTTCAAAATGAAGCACCCTTCCTGGGTAACAATCCGTGAACTATGTGTCCTGCTCTCAAGTCGCCAGTTAAGAGCTTTAAAACGAAAGATTGGTAGCCTCAGCTCTAAGCGCATTCATACGAGGCAAACACAAAAAACAAATATACTACAAAAAAACGGGAAACGCTGCTTGAGCGAAGCGCGGCAGACAGTCACTGAAATCGGCTTGTCTTTAACTTCACACGTAAAAGGGAAGGAAACAGCTGACCTGAAAGCCAATGCAGGGATACAATGTAGCAAGGCAGTCTTTGCTCGAGCATTACCTCGTCCAAGCGCTGGGGGAGGGAACCCTCCTCAGGGCACGCGTAGACAGCTTGGGCCGAAGGTGTCCTAATGGGGCCGGCAGTTTTTCTCTGTAGCGCGAGTGCGCGCTTTAACGAAACTGGAAGGGAGAGTCTTGAAAAAGGGAAATACTTTAGGAATCCCAGAGCCGCGTAGCCGAGATGGTAGACAAACGTGATACAGATCCTCAAGAGTCTCTTGGGGAATCCACGATCTTGACGTTGCGTGATTCACGGTTCTCCAGAGGGAAAGAGGAAGTCCAAACGAGGCTATCCAGGTCAGGGGGCGTGGTCCAGCACTACAAAGAAGTAAACCAAGCATCAGTATCGGTGGGAAGTCCTCTTTTATACCACGCTAGTCTTTGGCCCAGGTGATGCATGGGTGTTTTCAGAGATAGTCCACAATCAAGGATACTGCATGGTAGAGAGGGTGCATTATGAGAGTTGTAGTAGGGGTGTTTTCAGCCATGTCAGGGTGGAAGAAGCCTGACGTGTAACAACGTGGCCCCATCTATTGATAAAGGACCCAAACGGACCGGTGATACTGGGTGAGGAAGGGCGCCATTAAACCAAATTTGGTGTTGCCAAGCTGTAAGCGGAACCTCAAGAGCCCTATAAGGCTGATAAGCATGAGGAAGGGCCGTGGCAGTTTATTTGTGAAACAAATCATCTGTTCCATCCACCGCCGGAAAGGTGACCCAAGAATAAAACACCTCGCAGTGGTAAGCAGGATTCGCTTCCACCACGAAAATAAGCGCAGTACCCGCATCAGGCACTCCATATTGAGCCAAATATGCCTTGAGCGGGGCGCGGCTGTGCGCCGGAAATTTCAACCGCCATCACAACAAACAAAGAATAACTACCTAGAGCCCGGAAGCGCAATAATGGGTTATGAACAAAGATAAAAAACCTTTAAAAACTTCAAGCTTGAAAGAACCTACACCGTCACAGCTGTTTCCAGAAACAGAAGTGAGGGGATTGTGGACAAGCACAAGCACTACTCAAGCGTCACGCAGATAAGAACCAGACCAAACGTTGGGCGCCATGTTGCAGGGATTCTGCACATACACAGAACTATGCGCAGGAAAACAGGACCTCAGTGAATAGGGGTGTACCAACCTACCGCAGCAGTACATAAAATCCCAAACCGACTAGCTATAGTGTCTCATTCGTTCTCCTCCAAAGATCACGGAGCTACAAATGATTAGAAAACCCAGAACACAACACTCCCGACTCTCTCAGGAATCGCGGGAGCAAGACGTACTTTTTCGCTCACTCACTCGTACTTGTCCACAATGAGAATAGGCAGAGTCACTGAAATAGTTCAAAATGTTTATTTTAACTATCGTGCTCTACAATACAGTATACGTGCCACTACTAGCAGCAAAATGCATAAACTCAGCACAGTTAGCACTGTTACAATTCCATAGAATACAAAGGGAGAAGTCATTTTGTATTAAGACTGTGGAAATAAGGGCCTATTGGCCTGACCACCCTCCCCTTGACTAAAAGAAGTTTATTTTATAAAAAGGACGATCTCTGGGCTTTGACAGCAGACCTCATACCTTAAAGCCTGGTTGTAAGGTTTACATCATAGGAACAGCGGAGCTCTTCTCCATGGAACGGCAAGTGTATTAAAACAACATGCAACAACGTAATATCAAAGCACGAGTCTTCAGTACTGCAGCTGTGTGTAGCATGTTACGTCTAGGTGCTAGGGACTGACCAGAACAGAATAACAAGGGGCATTGTTTATCGACCTTGCACATCGTGTTCAGACTAAACTCCAGAAAAGGCAGAAAACGCGAAAAGCAACCCGTTCTCATGTGAAAGGCACAAACAAAGTCTTGCAAAAACAAAGTCATGTAGTAGCGTGCGTGGATCACTGACATAATATCGATGACAACAATATCGACCTACCAGAATATCGTGTCAAGAATATCGATGAACAGAATATCGACATCCTATCTCTACAAAGGTAAGTACAAAAATATTGAAACCAAAACATCGTTGTTCAAAATATCGTTGTTCAAAATATCGTTTTTTTTAAATGTCTTAAAAATAATATAAAATAAATAAAAAATAAATATAATTAATAAAAACATAGGGGGTCATTATGATGGCGGGCGGATCGCCCCCGCCGGCCTGGCGGTAGTCACCGCCAGCCCGGCGGGGGCGATCCACCCGCCATCCACACAGCAAAGACCCCCGCCATATTATGATGGCTGGGGGGTCCGCGGCGGACGGAAAGACCGTCCGCCGCTTTTCCGCTGGTCGACTCGTCGACCGGCGGAAAACAAGGATAATATGGTGGCGGTGTCTCCAAGACACTGCCATCCATATTATGATGCCAGCGGAGATCAGCCTTTCCAGGACGGCGTTGCCGCCACGGAAAGGCATACGGTCTTTGCATTTGGGGGCCCGTTGCGGGCCCACAGGATGTTGGGGGGTGGGGGGTGCACATGGGGGGTACCTGTGGTACCCCCCTGCATTTGCATGCACACAGTGTCACGTTGTGCATGCAAATGCACGACGTGCATTCACAGCATTGTGGCGAGTGGTGCGGTGAGCACCGCCCACCACAATGCTGGGAATAGGGTGTCCCACAGCCACGGTGGCGGTGGCATCCTAATGTCAGGTGCGGGACCGCCGCACCCCTTGCGGACGGTCCCGCATCCCGTTACGGTGGCGGGCGGACGTCATCGTAATGACCTCCTTAGTTAGAATTATTTAAAAATGTTAAAAATTATAAATAATAAATATAATATAAAAATACATATATAAAAAAAATATATATATTTACTTAATACTATTAATAAATAATTATTTTATTAAATTATAAAACATTAGAAACATAATAAAAATTATAAATACACACATATATATATACATAAACCTGTAAGATAAATATAAAAATAAATTATATAGATAATAAAATAAAATATTAAAATAAATATTTATCTTTAAAACAACATTTTACAGTACATTAACTGAAACAGTAGGGAAAATGTTGGATAGCGTAGGGAATAAAATAACTATTCCCACTCCAGGGAGTGCAACAGTAGGGAAAGTGTTGTTTAGCGGAGAGGAATAATTTACTATTCCCACTCCAGCAAGTGCAACAGTAGGGAAAGTGTTGGATAGTGGAGGGGAATAATTTACTATTCCTACTCCACGGAGTGCAACAGTAGGGAAAGTGTTGGTTAGCGGAGGAGATAAAATTACTATTCCCTCCAGCAAGTGCAACAGTAGGGAAAGTGTTGGATAGCGGAGGGGAATAATTTACTATTCCCACTCCAGCAACTGCAACAGTAAGGAAAGTGTTGGATAGCGGAGGGGAATAATTTACTATTCCCACTCCACGGATTGCAACAGTAGGGAAATTGTTGGATAGCGTAGGGGATAAAATTTCTATAACCACTGCAACTAATGCAACAGTAGGGAAAGTGTTGGATAGCGGAGGGGATAAAATTACTATTCCCACTCCAGCAAGTGCAACAGTAGGGAAAGTGTTGAATAGCGGAGGGGAATAATTTACTATTCCAACTCCAAGGAGTGCAACAGAAGGGAAAGTATTGGATAGCGGTGGGGATAAAATTTCTATTCTCACTCCAACAATTGCAACAGTAGGAAAAGTGTTGGATAGCGGAAGGGAATAATTTACTATTTCCACTCCAGCAAGTGCAACAGTAGGGAAAATGTTGGATAGCGGAGGGGAATAATTTACTATTCCCACTCCACAGAGTGCAACAGTAGGGAAAGTGTTGGATAGCGTAGGGAATAAAATTACTTTTCCCACTCCAACGAATGCAACAGTAGGGAAGTGTTGGATAGCGGAGGGGATAAAATTACTATTCCCACTCCAGCAAGTGCAATAGTAGGGAAATTTTTGGATAGCGGAGGTGAATAATTTACTATTCCCACTCCAGCAAGTGCAACAGTAGGGAAAGTGTTGGATAGCGGAGGGGAATAATTTACTATTCCCACCCCAGCAAGTGCAACAGTAGGGAAAATGTTGGATAGTGGAGGGAAATAATTTACTGTTCCCACTCCACAGAGTGCAACAGTAGGGAAAGTGTTGGATAGTGGAGGGGATAAAATTACTATTCCCACTCCAACAATTGCAACAGTAGGGAAAGTGTTGGATAGCGGAGGTGAATAATTTACTATTCCCACTCCAGCAAAATAATAAACATTAATTAACAAATACTTAATTAATAAAAAATAATTTACTTATCACCAAATACCCCTATAAATAACGCCACCACTATTGTAAAACATGACACAATTAACATAATTGCTTAACAATTAATTAATTAACTAATAACAATAAACAATAACATTAAAAACAATGAGTAATAAATTAATTCATACTATTAAGACTATAAAATACAACAATTAAAGATTATATAAAAAATTAAAAATTATATTAATTTTTAATTACTTGCCACACTACTCCCCTCTGAATACACAACTCGCTCATAAAAAAATAACACAATTTACATATTCACCAATTAATTATTAATAATTAATAACCAATTAATAATGAATTAATAAAAAATTATTTAACACAAATAACAATATGAAATATTAAATACACAAATATTAATTAATAAAAATTATTGATTAATGAATTTTAATTAAATTACTTCCCACCCTACTCCCCTATAATCCCACAACCCGCTCTTAAAAAAATAACACAATTAAGATATTTACCAATTAATTATTAATAATTAATATCTAATTAATAACTAATTAATAACAAAATATTCAACACAATTAACAATATAAAATATTAAATACATACATATTAATTAATTAACTTATTAATTAATTACTTATAATAAAATTACTTCCCACCCTACTCCCCTATAAACCCACAACCCGCTCCTAAAAAATGACACAATTAACATATGTACCAATTAATTATTAATAATTAATAACCAATTAATAACTAATTAATAACAAATTAATTAACACAATTAACAATATAAATTATTAAATACAAAAATATTAATTAATCAAAATTATTAATTAATTAATTTTAATTAAATTACTTCCCACCCTATTCCCCTGTAAACCCACAACCCACTACGGAACTAAAACGCAATATTTAGTTTCTTAAAAAATTAATAATTTCTAAAAATGTATTAATAAATAAATTATAATTAAATTACTTCCCACCCTATTCCCCTATAAACCCACAACCCGCTAGAGAACTAAAATACGCAAAAATTACTTAACATAAAATTAATTACTTCTAAAAATTTCAAACATACATTAAAAAAATAAGCTATACTTTTAACACATATACTAAAATACAGAACACTAAAATAAATTTTGATATTATTAACAACGATATTTTGACTAACGATATTACTAACTTCGATATTAACAAAAACGATATTTCTTACCTGCATGTCGATATTCTGGTCGACGATATTCTTGAAGGTCGATATTGTGTCACATCGATATTTAAACATCGATATTATGGCATATCGATATTTAAACATCGATATTATGACTCTATACCAGCGTGCGCAAAAGCAGCATCAGGACAGCGAAGCTCATGCTAAACTTGGCAATGTCGATAATGTGCCTAAGAACCATATAACACTTTAATGAGACTCCATTTCAAGATCGCCACCAAACTCAGACTTAACTTTAAGATGGCCAGCATGCCTCCACAACATAACAACATGTTCCATTCTGAGACCAGACCCTCCCTGTCAGGTGGTTGCTAGTCTAACAGTATATAAAGAGCTTCTCATCAGAGCTCCAGTGTGTTACACCTTCACTGACTTGTTCCTGCTGTTGGATTCATAGGGGTCAATTACGATGGCGGGCGGACAAAGTCCGCCCGCCATCGCAGTGGCAAAAGGGACCGCCCGCCGTAGGTGCGGCGGTCCCGTCTATACGAGCTAGGATGCGCCCACCACACTGGCGGGCACATCCCGTATTTTTACATTGCGGCGGGCGGTGCTGCAAGCAGCACCCGCCGCAATGTAAAAATACATGTTGTGCATCTGCATGTACAACGTGGCAGGCACCGTGCGGTGCCTGCCACCTTGTACATGCAGATGCGTACCATAGGTACCCCCCATGTGCACCCCCCACACCCCCTCCAACACTCTGGGGGCCCGCAACGGGCCCCCGAAGGCATTCTCCGCCTGTCTTCTTGCGGCGGGATCTCCGCCGCAGAAGACAGGCACCGTAATGCCTACAACGGTGCCTGCATGGCACCGCGGCCATTGGCCCATTGTACCGTGTCCCGCAAGGCGGGTGGAAAAGGACCGCCTTGCGGGACCACGGCGGACGGTATTTCCATCCGCCGCGGTACCATTCCCACCGCCATACTGATTTGGCGGTGGGAATATTCAGGTGAATGGCGGGCGGATCGCCCCCGCCGGGCCGGTGGCAACTACCGCCAGCCCGGCGGGGGTGATCCGCCTGCCATCGTGATCGGCCCCTTAGCTCCTGATCAGCTCCACCTTCAGTTCTACTCCAGTCCAGCTAGCTTTGCTCCAGCTTTGCTCCAGGCCTCCCAGCTCCATCTCCCCTCCAGTCCAGATCTTACTCCAGCTCCACTTGAGGTCTGCCAGCTCCAACTCTGCTTCAATCCCGGTCTTACTCAAGCTCTGCTCCAGGACTGCCAGGATCATTTCTATTCCATTCCTGTTCTTACACCGTCTCTGCTCAAAGTCTGCTAGCTCCAGCTCTATTCGACTCCTGGTCTTACTTCAGCTCTGCTCTCAGCATACCAGCTCCAGCTCTGCTCCAGTCCTGGGCATACGCCAGCTCTGCTACAGTCCTGGTTTTACTCCAGCTCTGCTGCAGGCCTGCCACCTCCAGCTCTGATCCAGTCATGGCTTTACCCATATCCAAACCTACAGCCAGCAAGAACTGTCCTGCAATAAGGACCCAGCAATTTAGATGTTTTTTGTGCCTTTTGCTTGTTTCCTTGTTTTTCTCAGGCACTACTTACCAGAAAGCATCCTCGCTGTAACCCTATTACAAATGGGACAATGTGGCTCCCAGGAGAGGCTGCCTTTTATTCAGAGCCTCCAGGAAAAAAGTGAAGAATCGATCTCTCTGTCCAGCCCTTAACAGGTGCCGCCTTTCATCCCCTTCTCTCTGTTCTTTGATAAAGCTGTGGGAGAAATTATTGCTGAGCCTATGCCTTGGAGCCATACTGCTGAGCCTCTACCGCTGTTGCTCTATCAGTCCATGGCATTTTGTTCCTTCAGATCTTAGTGGGAAGGGAGACTGGGGATCTTGAGAGATTCAGATACTGTGAAGTACAAGGTGACGTTAGAGGCTGGTCACAGATCCTCATCTAAGAACAAAGAGTAATTATGAATATCAAAAGTCTGACTCTTTTAGTGTGTGCACTCCTTATAGTATCTATTAATCAACCACTGACTATTTAATGATGGAATGAGCAAATAGGAAGCACACTAGTACAATGATAGCACAAGCAGTACATAGAATAGATTACACATCACATAATTGTAAACATTCTTCTTGTACAATAGTTTTCCTCTTTATTTTTAGTTCAGTTTTATCCACAGACGCATAAAATAACTGAACAGCCAACACGTTTCACACTTAAAGAGACTACTTTCTCGTCCCCCACCATACGCCCCAGATCTCCCCATCGAGACGTTACCAGGGACATACACCTGCCTAAAGCGCCTGGAATTGGCTGAGTGGCAGACAGCCGGCCTGACAACTTGGGGTGGCCTGTTTACTGACTCAACCCTATGTGATTTCGACACTGTGATGGACGACTATGGTGTGTCACCTGGGACTTTCCTTCTCTATGTGACATTAACGCAACAGGCAACATGAATTTTGGGGGACAGTAGCACTGTACCTAAAAATTCCGAAGCCTTGCAGACACTATTGACACACGGGACAGGCAGGAAAGCCATCACGGCCATCTATAACTCCTTCAGAGCAGACACAGCCCCCTCATTAACTCCGCTACGAGAATACTGGACGAAGGCACTATCCACTGAAATAACAGACAAACAGTGGAAGCATTGCGCATGGAACCCCAAGATAATCGCAATAAACACCAGACTAAAATTCACTCAATTTAATTATTTACACCACACATACTTAACCCCGCATAGGCTGGCGAGTAAGTACCTGACCTCTATTGATATATGCCCCAGATGCCATAACTCGGACGCCGATTTTGTGCATATGGTCTGGACGTGCCCTCACTTCACGACATACTGGGAGAAAGTTTCAGATATACTGTCGGCAGCAACAGGAACCACAATCCCAACCCAGGGCGCGCACTACTTGCTAGGCATTACGAAACGTAATGCACGTCGCATGAACAAATTCCTCGACTTAGCGCTGGTTCTGGCCAAACGTACCCTGGCTATGGCCTGGAAATCCCTTCCACCAAACACTGGGTGATTGCCCTCCGGCGGGCCCTGGTGGCCAAACACGAGATACTGGCATCCCAGACCCCACGTCCAACGTCTAGGGCACAACCCGTAGACTGGCAACATTACGGAACCGTCATAGAATCTAGTCTTAGCGACACACACGCTCACTTGTACAATATCAGTGGCACCTATGCCTCAGTCAGTGGATACGACTAGAACATCCCGCGTACTCACTCTGGGGCACACACAAGGGAAGCGCTGTGGTATGTGCACACGTGCGCGGCAAACGGACGCAGCTGGCTCACACCTTAGGCCAGGCCCAGCCGCACCTAGTCATAGAACGGTATCTACACTGCACAACTCCCCCTCTACCCCATCGCCATCGAAGTAAAGATTGTAGCATGAGCCCCGCAGATCGCATTATTAATAAGCGGCACTTCTAGTGGTACCATATTTATAGTAACTATAGGCTAGGCACACTAGTTAGGTAGCATTATGTTTTTTATATTATGATTTGATGCAGCATTTGAAACGTAATATATGTTGACAAATCCTGAGGTGAATTTAATGTCGTTGTTAACTGTCTGTAACATTGAGCATAATGGTTCACCCCCCCCACCTAGGGGGCACAAAAATGCAAGTTGTGATGTACTAAAAAACATGTACTTTATTATGTTGAATATACTGCTGTAAGTTGCTTTGAAAAAAATTGAAGATTATAAAAAAAAAAAAAAGAGACTACTTTCTCAAGGCAGAAATTTAAAGACCGCAAGTAGCACCTTACCACTTCTAGAGACACAAAGATGGTGGGGCTGGTGTCAGATGTTTTATGCACTTGGCAAATTAAATTGAAATGATTACTCAAGCACTTTATCTTCATCTGCCCTCTTGCAATTGCCAGAGGAAACTTTGAATAACATGCAAATCAGGGATCAGAATGACAGACAAAATGACGCTTTGTCTTTTAGGGACCAAGGGGCCAATTACGATGGCAGTCGGAAAATCATTCCGCCGGCCGTGGTAATGGGAAAAGACCGCCCGCATGGCCTGCTGCACCACCGCCGATCACATTACGATGCACTGCCGGAAAAATCCGACCGCCGCGGTCGGATCCCAAGAAACACCGGCGGCGCACGTGCAGAAAAGGCGAAATACCCTCCACTGCGGTCGGATTCCCTCGGAAAGCTCACAAACCGCCGATACACAAGCGGAATTTCCACAAGTGCAATTATGATCTTACCGCGGTGCCTGCGGTACGACCGCTTGTTTCCGACTGCCGCGATTGTCAGCAATGATGAATGGGAGAGCTGGAGGAATGACCATTGCAGTCCGACCGCGGTGTTCTCGTGGAAATAGTAATGGCGGTCGAAAGCAACTACACCACAAAACTACCAAATGTGGCTGTGTATCTGGCTCAGCCAATAAAAACAGCTAACACACCCCATTGACACATGCCCCTGGCAAATAAAAACTACAAATCCCAGCTCAACACAGACAACACACCTGACATGAATACTCAGTTTGGACCCACCCACATAGCAGAGCATAAAACCAGCCCCTGCATGACCACAATTCTTTGCACAACTCCAGAACTGAAGGGCCCAACAATATCACACAAAGGATAGGCAACCCTGCACACATCACACCACACAAACACACACACACCACACACATCACCATCACCACCTTCACACCTGCACTCTTAACCACTCAGCACATCACACACCATGGCACAGAAGATGCCCAAATTCACTGATGGTGAGTTGTCAGTCCTGGTGGAGGAGATTATAAGAGTTGAGCCATATATTTTAGGAAGCAGGGTCCAACAGACCCCATCAGCCAGGCAAAATAAAATGTGGCAAAGGATAGTTGACAGAGTCAATGCTGTAGGGCAAGTTCCACGCAACAGGAAGGAGATCAGGAAGAGGTGGACTGACCTCAAGAGCAAGGTCAAGGAGAAGAACAGCAAGAACCGTGAGCTGGCAAACCGGACTGGCAGTGGCCCTCCCATTCCACCAAGCACATTCAACGCATGGGAGGAGAAGGTGCTTGGCATACTGCACCCAGAGAGTTGCACTGGAATTGAGGGGGGAATGGAGGCTGGTAAGTACCAACAAAAGTCTGCCATAACACTGCTATGTAGTAGCTTGCACAACTAAAAAGCACCACCTCCTAGGCCTAAATGTACTCATGTCCACCACACTCCCCCCAAACATGTCTCACAGATCCCACAATAACTCCTTCTCATTCACCACAAAGGTACATAACAATATTTACATGGGGGCACATGTACAGGCAGTCAGCACTACAACTCCCAACAGGCCCCCTTGTCCCACAGCTGAGCAGGATGGAGCATTCCCCACACCCCCAAGCATGGGCCAGCCATGTCCCTCCAATGTGTAACCTTACAGGTAGGTAGCCATCTCAACAGGGAGGGGTCTTTGTGGCTGTGAAGTCTGCACTACAACTCCCAACAGGCCCCCTTGTCCCACAGCTGAGCAGGATGGAGCATTCCCCACACCCACAAGCATGGGCCAGCCATTTCCCTCCAATGTGTAACCTTACAGGTAGGTAGCCATCTCAACAGGGAGGGGTCTTTGTGGCTGTGAAGTCTGCACTACAACTTCCAAAGCTATGTATAACATGACAATGGTTCCTTCTAGCTCTGTTGAAATAGATAACATGAACAGCTAAATGAAAAGACGCACAACAGAAAGTTGATGTCACGCAATTAGGCAGATGAGGACATGTCCGTGTAGTTACACTATCTGTACACTGCACCAAGTTTCAATTCACAACGGACACCATGAACTACTAAGGTATGTACCTCAACGTCATGTCATGGTGCACAGTATATAGCAGGCATACAAAGTCATTGCATTGTAAAGTGTATGTTGTATCAAATGTCTCAAACAATTGTCTAACATCAAGCTTGTTGCGTGCAACTCAATTACCATATGACCTCTGTTCAACAGGAGATCAACAACTAACTGCAGAGGATGACACCAACATGCAGAGCCAGTCTCCCCCCCCCGGAACGTGGACTCTCGGATGCAGATTCCCCAACATTCTCGGACAAGGATTCTCAAGCTGGCCCCTCTGGTGTGGCAGGGACTAACATGTCTCAAGCCCTCATTGTCCCCACCACCACTACCACCACCACGGCAAGAACAACTGTGCTGCCCCCATCCACTACGAGCTGTGTGGCCTCCACCACCACCACCACGGCAAGAACAACTGTGCTGCCCCCTGCCACTACGACCTGTGTGGCCTCCACCACCACCACCACCACGGCAAGAACAACTGTGCTGCCCCCTGCCACTACGACCTGTGTGGCCTCCACCACCACCATCACCACTGCTGCCTGCAACACACGCACTGCCACAGTGGTTACCAACACCACCACACAATCACAGCATGTCAGGGAGAGTGTGCCAGTGCGTCGGAGGACTATGCCACAGGTCCGTGTCAGGAGGGCAGGTGGGAGTACAACTGGGGCAGAGACACAGGAGGACAATGACCCTGAATCCCTGGCCACCATTGCAAGAGTCCTTGGTGCCTACCAAGAGAACCATGGAGTAATGGGCCAGCTTGCTGAAGACATGCATGAGATCCGCCTGCTGCAGCAGTCCATGGACACACGGATGGGCCAACTTGTCAACCTTGTTGGCCAGCTAGTGGGTGTTCTGAGGGACAGACTCCCAGCCCCAAGTGCAGCTCCACCACCCTCGAGTGGATTGCCTGCTGTGCTGCCCACCATTCCAGCTGCAACCACAGAGAGGGGTGTGCAGGAGGAGAGTGAGTTCTCAGACACCACTGACCCTGCAGCAGATGCCCCCCCTCCCAAACGCACCAGGGGCCGTCCGAGAATCCACAGGGGAGGATTTGGTGGCAGGCCACCATACCAACGCCACTCACAGAGCCAGCCATGATGGTATCTTGTTGTTCCCCTTTGCATTGACTATGTTGACTATCCTTGCCCACATTGCCATGTTGATGGCCTGAGTCTGTTGGACTGTGTGACTTCAGCTTTGTGGTGACTACACTATTTGTCTCAACTACCATGACTGACAACTCATTTATTCACTGTTCACATTTATGTACATATTCCCTTCACTTGCACAAAAACTAATTTTAAATAAACACTCTTCACATACCTATGTCTGTGTGAGCCACATGTTTATTCCAGTATGTACAATGACAAATCAGATATCAATGTTCCAACAGCTCTGAAGCAGAGGAGGCATTGAGAGGGTGAATGAACCTAGAAAGACACACGAGAATGACATTTACTTATCAGGTGACGCCTTTACAGCAGAAACACAACACTAGGCATCAAGGTACAAAAACAAGCACCCATAGCAATGGTCAACAACCTCAACATACACATGATGTACCTGGATACAAATACCCTGTGCCACACACATCATCCCTTATCACACACACAACAACAGCCAGCAGTTAAAATTCTCTATGCCTTGATACTAACATCCAAGCAAACACACAATGTCACTGTTCTACAAAGTCACTTACATTCAAGGGAAGAAGTTGGCAATGAGCTGTTGACGCAGGTCAACACCTTCCTCTTCACCACTATCGTCCGCACTGGAAGTGTGTGGGTGTGCAGGAGGGGGCATCTGCTGCTCATCGTCATCCATGATCAGCGGAACGGCTTTGCGCAAGGCAAGGTTGTGTAGCATGCATCATGCTACAACTATCCGGCACACCTTTCGTGGGGAATACAACAGTGCACCTCCGCTCTTGTCCAGGCACCGGAATCGGGACTTCAGGAGGCCAAAAGTGCGCTCCACCACACGTCATGTCCTACCATGTGCCTCGTTGTAGCTGACTTCACCCGGGGTACTTGGATTCCGCAGTGGGCTCAGCAACCACGGCCTGTTGGGATGCGCTGAGGCATCTAGGTGTGACATACACAGAGAAATGTTGTGATACAAACAGTTGACGAGAACAGCATGTCACACACAGCACACTACTTGACTCAGTGTACTCACCTACAAGCCATGCACGCTCTGGATGTAGATTTTCCATCAGCCGGGGTACAATGCTGTTCCACAGGATGTAGGAGTCATGGGCGGAGCCAGCAAATCGCGCACAAACATGGCTGATGATCATATCAGCTTGGCATACCACCTGCACATTTATGGAATGGTAGTGCTTCCTGTTCCTATACACCTGCTCACGTGCCTGTGGAGGGACAAGGGCAATGTGTGTGCCGTCAATGGAACCAACTACATGAGGAATGTGGCCAAGGGCATAAAAACCAGCCTTCACAGCAGGCAAATGTGCTGTATTTGGGAATCGTATGTATTGATCCTTGTATAGCATCATTGCGGACACCACATCCCAGAGCACCATGCTGAATGTGACTTGCGACATCCCACCGGCGCTGGCCACCGTGTATTGGAAAGAGCCCGTAGCAAAAAAATGCAGCGCTGCCATGATCTTCACTGTTGGGGATAGGGCAGTTGAATATGTTCGTTGAGGCCTCAGATGGGGCTCCAACTGAGCACACAGCTCTTGCAGTGTAACGCGATCCAGATGAAATTTCCGGATGATGTCCACATCCTCCATGTCCGCCAGGACTGTGACAGGCCAGTGTACATTTGGTCATCGCCTACATGAAATGGAAGAGGACTAATGTTATTCAAATTACACAATGAGATGTGTCCGACTTCTCACATCTTGACTCACGCAGCAGAAACAATGAATGTACTCCAACAATTGCTTAATCCACAACTCAGATGCAGAGACACCTTCACCACATGTGTTTTTACAAGTGGACATGTTGTACATACTGACTACCCCGAAAACATAATCAGAGGTTGTGAATGGTACACCAATACATCTGGTGTCCCTAGGCCTAGGAGTAGGTGACACAGCAGATGTATGAGACAGCAACACTGCTGACTCATATGTAGCTGCTTTACCTGCCACACCTTCTTGCTTAAGTTGCACAGACCACTAGTTATCATCACAATGTGCACAGTGTGTGTAAGCTGATCACATATCCTACTTAAATCAGCTATGGGCACAGTAAAATACCACCATTATGTGGTCAGGCAATCATTACTGTTGTTTGATTAGCCATCTCACACATTGAGTTGATTTCAAAGATGAGACAACATCATACAACCAATAGATGTACATCCACACACATATCATAGGTGACTTGAGTAAGTGCATGGCAATGCATGTCACATTTTCCACAGACATGGCATGTGTAGGCATCAGTGAGTTGAATGTCACACTAGCATTCATTGTATATAACAAGTGCAGTAAGACACTATGGAGGCATAGTGTTCAATTGTTAAATTTGACCATTGCCATTGCTAGTGCATAATGTGTCCATAACCGCGGTAGGCGTGCACCGCCACCGCGGGGCCGCTCATTGGCCACACTTGAAAGATGCAGCATAGCGGTAGCGACCGCCTGGCCTCCGCGGTGTGACACCACCAATGCCATTGCAGACAATGAGACGCGCGATCGCGGTAGTGAAATGCTACTTTGAAAACTGCGGTAGGCGTGCACCGCCACCGCGGGGCCGCTCATTGGCCACACTTGAAAGATGCCAGCTAGGTGGACCAATTGCAGCAGCTGACTGCCACTGATACCACCCCAGGGGCCTATAAATCTCTGTGGGAGAGCCACACATTTCAGATGCATTCAGACACTGCTGACTGCCATTCCTCTACAACTGCATATTTTTCTGTATCCTGGACCCAGTGATGGCGAGAACAGAGAATGTCAGGGCCCGTCCCTTCACTACAGAGGAGCTGGAGCTTCTGGTGGACGAGGTCCTTGCACAGTATGGGAGGCTTTTTGGTGCGCCAGATGTACTGGTAAGTGTTCCTGATTCCAAGTGTGAGAGTGATCAAAATGATACCATGATTTTGCTGTGCAGTAGTATGTGACTGTGAGTGCAAGTCGATGTACAGGCATCCTAATAGTTACCATGGCATGCTCCATACATGTTCAGTGGAAATTGCATTTGATTATGTATAGAAAATGGACACTCCTACAGCCATTCTTGCACAAACTTAATGAACATGTTGGTCTGAGACTAGGTGATGTAAATGTGTGTTACACTGCCATGCATGCTAACTTCATGTCAATGGTGTCTGTAGGCTTATTTCCACACCTACATAAGTTGATTGAAGGTAGGGGGAGACATGCATTGTTTAAACAGCCACACAGATATGATGGTGTTTTGAAACAGTACAAGTCGGGACTAATTTTTACTGTGCCATGTTATGTAACTGTCCACTCACTCTTCACAACCTCATATGTGACTGTTGAAATGTATATTGGAATGGAGCAATAACTTATGTGTGTTGTATATTTCTTAAGTGCACTATGTTGATGTGAGCATCATGCACAATAGTCCAATGCATGAGTGGAACCCACTTTATGTTAATGCAACTATGAGACTTCACATCAATGTAAGTAGTAGATGTCATCCTTACATTGATTTGAACATGTGTTCAGTCTCGCATGTGTTGGCACTTTTCACCCTCTCATGCTGTACATCCATGTGATTTATCTGAGGGACCATGTTGAACCGCAGTGTGAGTTCCTCTGGCCTGCACAGACACTGTCCAATGTTACTCTGAGCCATGCCTAACTGGACTGAGTCAAACATGTGTTTAGTCCACACACCTAAAACTCACTGAGCCATCATAGTCCTGAGAATTGCACAATAGAGGACTTAACATTGTGAGACGGGCGTGATAATTCAGATTATGTCCCAATATGTTTCCTGAAAAATGCATTGAGCCATTCACAGGCCAAGGGCATCGAGGGGTGTGTAGTGGTGGACACAGTGAGTCTGCCACTACACTTCATTAGCACTGTATTGCATGTCATGCTCACTCACATACTGCATCACAGATGAGGGCCTTCTGCACATAGCTGTCTGTGCTGCCATTGTGCATGTGTATGAGATGGCCATGTACTGTGTGCCGCGTCATACATGCATTCATTTCTATGTAGTATTGTAATGAACATGTACTATGTGTCATGCTTAGGCTTTCCTGTTTTCAGTTTCTATTTTTGGTAAATTCTGGTGGGGTTTTTTCAGTGTTTTCAAGTGATTTCAATACCTTCAAAAAACAGTGGTTATCAGTGGTTACATATTTTCGCGCCATTAAAAACAACAGAAACAGTGTTTTTCCGGTGCTTATAGAACTTTTTGCTTTTATTATTGCTTGCTTTCTGCACTGATAGTGCCTGGTATACAGACAGTGTTCGTACAGTGTAAATGAGGTCCAAATTCATTTTTACAAATCAAACTTATCGTAGTACACCATACAATACTTCTTCAGTGAGTCTTTGGTCATGCACGCTCGCTCTTTCCTTCCCATGTAAACTTTTATCTGTGAAAAGGCCCTCTCAACATTGGCACTTGAGACAGGCAACGCCAAAATAGCCAGTATACAATTTGCTAACTCTGGCCACTGACAGCTTTCCATGCCAATACTGGTGCCCCTGAAGATTGTGATTCTCTTCGACAGGTTCTGCAGCATATGATTTTCACCCATTCTCTGTGGGTAAATGTGATGGTACATATTAGGAAAGATTCTTATGAAACCTACATTTTTCCTATCAGTTAAGGACTCAAATGTAGCCGAAAAAATCAAATATGATTTTGATATTTCCTGATTCTCTACAGTTTATAAAATAAATAAACAACACCTAAAACATGCTTCTAACCCCTGTATCTTTAGACCAAAGACAACAAAACTGAAAAAGGAAGAAGAAACAATATTTTAGTGACATCCCTAAACAACAAAACTCAAGCAGAATAATGTTAGCCCAGTCTTTCTTACTGCTACCTTATATAACAAAGTTACATTGTATTCGCCCCTTCAGAAAGAAATAAAAATGACTCGTTCACTCTTCTTTTCCTTTCTTTGAATGGCATTTAGTTTGTGCGTGTGCAGGGGTTTTTTCAGTGTTTATATGTTTACACTGGTGAGGGCTATTTCCCTTCTGGTGGGGTTTTATCAGTTATTATAGGTTTAAACCTAAAACCGGACAGCATAGTCATGCTGTATGGCCTCTGATGAAGATGTAGCGATTTGTGTGCCATGCATTTATGTTCTCCTGTACTGACACACAGTGTGAATGACACAGGGTCTCTGATACTTCCTTTTCTTATCTCCCATGCCTGCAGCTGAAGGTCCACCAGCGTAAGGCCACATGGAAGAACATTGCACGGAAGGTGCGGACTCTGGGTGTATCCAACAGACGGCACACACACTGCCACAAGAGGTGGGACGACATCTCCCGTCTGAGCAGGACCGTGGCAGAGATGACGGTGGGGCTGCTCCCTCGCAGTGGCAGGTTGGCGCGCTGAACCATGACTCCACTAATGTCCCGCATCTTGTCTGTGACACAGCCAGAGCTGTATGAACATTTGAGGGACCATCAGCAGGGAGTTAGTGGTGAGTATTCTGCGTAGGCTGACTTTGGGTGTGAGTGACTGCATGAATGGCGACCGGGAGCCATTGCTGATCTTGCTGCTGTGTAAATTTTGAGGAAATACTTCTCAGTGGCCTATGTGTTGAGTGCAGGTGTCATGTATTTTCCCTAGATGGACTTTATCATGTGTTTCATACAATGGCCCTTGACATTGCATGATGAGATGTGGCCTTATGACATCTTCTACATTCTGGGTGTCATGGACATCACCAGGCAGTGTACAGCAGTGTGCATCATGTCAGTGTGCATTTAACGATGTGTGCACTGCAGGACTTGTAAATGGTGTGAACTACACATCTGACACCAACGTGCAGCAGTCTGCGTGATGAATTGCTCAACTTGTTAGACATCAGTAGCTCATGGACATTCTAAAGTACAAATTTGAATCTGTATCTGTGTTGTCCCCTTACAGTGACTCCATATGTGACAGAGGCAACATGCTGAGATGTATGCCTCTCTCACATACAGGCACGTGGGTATGCTTGCAGAGATGTTTATGTTGGATTACAAGGAGGCAGGGACCTGCTATTTGCCTGTGTGAACCTCACATGACTCATTGATGTAAACAATGCATATTTCCATGCATCTTCTGTGTTTAGCATGATTGTTGCACATGCAGATTACACAGGGTGTTGTGCAACTTGGGGTTGTCATTATCTAGTTTAGTGCTGTGCTTGCATTTGATGTTTGTGTGTATGGCACTGTACTGAACTTATGTCTCTGTCCATTGCAGCATCTACCGAGTGCACGGAAGGCCATGAGACGGACACCAGTGCTGAAGCATGTGGCACGCATGATAGCCATGAGATCACTGACACTGAGGTGACCAGCGCCTCGGAGGGGGACAGGAGTGTCCTTGAGGACTCGCGCGCAGAAAGCACAACCTCAACATCATCTGACTCCAGTGGGGAGTCAGCGACAATGGTGGTCACAGGGAGTGACAATGCTGCCTCTTCCTCCACCACACATCGGCCAGTGCCCACCATCCCGGCTTCTACCACTAGTGCTGTCCATGCCTGCAGGGCTGTTAAGGGTAGAGTCACCTTCACCCCAGGCACCGCTGCCCCTGCCCCTGTCTCCCCTGCTGCCCTCAGTGTTGAGGCGGTGGAACTCTTGCGCCAGCTGTGTGTGGGTCAGACAGCTCTCCTAAATTCTTTCCAGGATCAGGACAAGAAGTTGGGACAGGTTCTGGCATTTATGGAGGGCATTCATTCGGACGTGGGTGGGCTACACAGGACTGTCCAGGGTTTGTCCTCCACCGTGACGGCAGCCATTCAGCTATCACAGCATCCAAGTCCAGCCCCAATGCCTTCAACAACCACCCTGCCAGTGACAACCCCTGAGGAGAGTGACCACACAACTGAGCCCTCAGGCCCCGAGTCGTCGACACCCAGCACACAACAGCAGTGCTCCAAGCGTGCCAGACCACAGACACCATCCCCAAAAAGTAACACAGGCACACAGGGACGCAAAGAAAAAAGCCCTTCACATGGCACTCAGGGGCATCAGGCAAAGAAGCAGCCCTCTAGCTTACGGTCCACAAGATTGCACCCATCACAAGAGCCTCCCATCCACACAACTGCTCCAAGTGACAGACAAACAGTTGGCATGCCTGCTGTGGTGCTGGTGCCGCTGGAGGGAAAGCCCAAAAAGCTCCCTAAGACTGCTTCACCCAGGACCTCTACTCCCACCCACACCGCTGTGAAGCGTGGTCAGGAGAGCAATGTGAGTGGTTCACCAGGACTACAGGGGATGGAGGGCAAAAGGCAAGCAAAAAGCAAGGCTAAGTCCATATCCAGCAAATCCCCACAAGGAGGGCCACCTGCACCTGTCACACCTTTGGTGGAGAGGGACTCTGTTGTGCCAGCCACACTTCCCACTACTCCCAAGACACTTCTGCAATATCGGATACCCAAGAAGTGTAGAGGCAGCCCTCAACATTCACCCTCACCCACTGTGTCTCACGGCAGCATCTCTCCGCCTCCACGTGCCACCATGCCACCCGGTCCGAGCAGCCCTACACCTGCCACAGCCACTACTGCCTCTGTGTCTCACGGCAGCATCTCTCCGCCTCCATGTGCCACCATGCCACCCGGTACGAGCAGGCCTACACCTGCCACAGCCACTACTGCCTCTGTGTCTCACGGCAGCATCTCTCCGCCTCCACGTGCCACCATGCCACCCGGTACGAGCAGGCCTACACCTGCCACAGCCACTACTGCCTCTGTGTCTCATGGCAGCATCTCTCCGCCTCCACGTGCCACCATGTCACCCGGTCCAAGCAGCCCTACGCCTGCCACAGCCACTGCTGACTCTGATGATCCTCTCTCTCCCAGGTCCAGTTCTGCCGGGTGGCCACGACAATCAGCCACCTCCCAGTTCAACTGACAGGCAAGTCTGAGGCACAGACTCCCTCCCATACCCATCTCCCCCACAGCGGTGCCTGGACTGAGCTTTGATATCCCCGGTGCTTTGGTCATTCACATGGCAGTGTACAGTGTTACACATTCACTGTGAACATTTTCATGCACACATGTGCATTGTTTGAACCGTGGACTGGCCAATGGCCTTTTATTTGTTTGAAATTTTGTGCCTATCAGGATATTTTGCAATAAACACTGTTACTCCTGTCGTATAGTTTGTTACTGCCCTTGCTTAATTAAACATTTTAATGTGTGGGTATGGATAAATGTGCCACATGCTCTGCATGGCACTTCCACATTGACATTTACTTCATTCACTTTGTCATTGTTTGGCAAACGTAACACACACTTTTGGTCTGCTTGACTCTGAGGTTTGGGGGTGCAATGATGTTTGTGGGTGTTGATGTACTCTTGCAATCATCATTCATTGTTGATTTTAGTATGATTGTACACATGTCATGTTAGGGGGCTATACCACAACAGAGGTGAATTCTACACACAGTCTAACTTGCGGGGTGTCCAAGGTTGGTGATGTCTGTGTGATGTGTTTGGATGTGTGAACAGCAGTGTGTGTGTGCTAATCTTGTGTAGGCCTGTCTTCGTACTCACATGGGTATATTTGGATGTGTGCAGTTGAGTGGTCACACAGTGTGCTTGGCCTGTCCTTGTCAGTGGTGTTGAGGTGTATGTGGCCCTGTACATGCCAACTACACACGTGTATGTTCCAGGTGGGGTTTGCCCCCTAATACTCATCTTGGCAGTGGCAGGAAGGGATTTAACACCACAAGCACCTTTTTGGCATTACTTTGCAGGTGGGGTTTGCCCCCTAATACTCATCTTGGCAGTGGCAGGAAGGGGTTTAACACCACAAGCACCTTTTTGGCATTACTTTGCAGGTGGGGTTTGCCCCTAATACTCATCTTGGCAGTGGCAGGAAGGGGATTTAACACCACAAGCACCTATTTGGCATTACAATGCAGGTGTTGTTTTGCCACAATACACCTATGAACTTGTTCACATACATCACTATCCCTGAATATCAGATGGGCACACATTTTGATGTTGATCAGGGTGGGATGGTAGGAGCTGTGATGGTATCAGGTAATGACAGCTGCTACCAACAGAGGCACACAATATACATTTGGCCCAGGGCCAACACAATCCTTACACGTCCCTGTGACTGCCCATGCGTGCCGCTGGACCTGCCTACTAGATTGTGCGGAACTTTTGCCGCGTCTTCACCGCTGCGGTGACGTGAGCGGAAGGATGCGGTGATGACGTTGTTGATGGATGACCCCGATGCGGAGGTGTGGCATTGACGTACCTGCGGTGTTGTCGACGGCGGCGGCGTCTTTGTTGATCGCGGATCAGGAACAGCAGCGGTAGGGCTTGTAGAGCAGGATCCATAGCGGTAGCGAACGCGTGGAGTTGTGTGTGATTCCCGTTTTCCTCCGCAGTATTGCTTCTGCCGTGTTTCAATGGGTGGTTTCTCCGTTGTGGTCCGATTGCCTATTTGAGGCATTGTGATTCGGACGGCGGTGTACACGTCATTCCGCACGGCGGTCTCCCGCTATTGGCTACGTCCGCCCTCGTCGCGGAACCAAACTACTGGCGGAACTAAAAACACCGCGGCGGTAGGGATTTGGCCTATGTCTGCCCATCGTAATATGGCGGTCAGGGATTCGCGACCGTGGTAGGCAAAACAGCACCCGCCAGGCCGGCGATCCGCCCGCCATCGTAATCGACCCCAAAAATCCAGAAATGTAGGTGCATAAAAGATTGGACGTGGTAAAATCTAGCACGACCATAAAAATGAGGCTGGAGAACATTTTTTTGTGTTAATATTGATATAGACAAGAGGAAAGCACAAAAGTCCCCAAATGGCACACCCAAAATGTTAGAGAAATCCGAAACATATTTTTAGCTTCCAGTTCAGAATGAAGCTATTAAAGCCTTAACCATGGCATGTTTTGAATCTGCGTGAACTTTGCAGTTCCACTCTAAATGAATTGTCTTCATTGTAGTAACTATCCCGAGTATTGAAAGGATGTAGGTTTTTTTTTATTCTCTTGTCCTATTCAATTGATTTCTTAAAACTGACGCCTTCACGTTTTACTCAACCATAACACTTAAAATCCACTTGTTGACAGAGAAGCAGACTTCGTGAAACAGGTTAGGGAGAATAGGGGTCACTTAAATCCCACAATGCGGAATTGGTGAATACACTAAAAACGTGTAAGAATGGAAACTCTCAAAAACCTCTGATGGAGCAGGGCTTTCGCGAAATAAAACCTGCTCGAATTGAACCCTCAGTAACATTTACTAACAGTGTGCGGTGAAAAACTAATATGGAAAAGAGCCTAACATGAGGGAAAATGCTACTGCGCAAGCGCATGCTGAAGCACTGGAGTAGGCCGCAAATGCTTCTTGACAAAATGAAAAATAAAAGGACTAATGCTGCTTTTGTGCACATTATTAACGTTTGCTAGAAAAATAATATTAACACGGGTTGCGCATGGATAGATGCAGCACGGGGTGGAAGAGTAATGAAAAGCATTACAAGTGATTAATAATGCCTGTGTTTGTTTTTCATAGAAGCATGGTTTTCTGTTCTGCGGGAAAACATTGGGTTAATGAAATGAAATAAAATTCTGAAAAATAAAGTTGAACAAGATGGTGAAAGTGGAAGACAAGTGTCCTTCACAGATCCTGTGTGCCTGCCAAGAGACAGCTGAAAGAAACATTTTCTTCCTCGAGTGAAAGAACATTTCCTCTTTATGCAGCACGAGCAGATAAATGTGACACAGAATTTGCTACATGACTGGGATGGAGGAAACGAATGCTATGACAGTGGCTCGAATTTGTATTTCCTGGGGTGGAAGTAGATATACAGAATAAATAAACAATAAGACATTGAGTGAGATGGACATGACGAGAGCGTTGTGACGGTACACCCCCTTCCTTAACCAATCATGTGTAGAGAAATCCTCTGTTCTGACACAAATGTGGGTTAGACATTTGGGTTTTAGGGTATAATTGAGGTTCCTGGTGGGAGGGGTTAGGTTAGTTGGTGGCTTGCTTTCCTACCTGCGTGAGGAGAGGCCTTCTTTGCTGTCTCCTATTCTTGAGCTGGCTGTTCCTGTCTGCTGATTCCTGACTTAGGAGCCGATTCCGATTCGGGCCGGAATTCTCTCCAACCGAGCCGGACCCGGAGAGAATTCCGACCGAATCGGACCCTAGCAGTCCGACCAAACGAGTACGATGCGCACGCATGCCATCGGACTCGAGTCGGTCGGACTCCCATTGAAGTCAATGGGAGCCTGTCGTACAACGAGTACGCGGGCTCCCATTGACTCAATGGGTGCGAGGCAGACAAGGCGCCCCCTACCGCGTGTACGCGTCCAAGCGCATCGCGGCGTACATGCACAGGTAGGGGGGACCCATGGGTCCCCCCTGTGTGCGACTCACGCGCCTACGCGTACAGGGGGGTCCGACGCGGACTCCCAAAGTCCGGCTCCGACAGCTCTTTCGAGCCGGACGGCGCGAGTCGGTCGGGCTGCTCGCGGCGCGCATCGTACTTACCCAGCCGGGAAACGTCTCCATAGCGCGGTGCGAGTCGTGTCCATGCGAGTCGGTCGGAGCGTGTTGAAGCCGCGTTCGAGTCGGTCGGCGATTTCGCGGGTGCTTGCATCGTACTCGCTCGGCCGGACCCGCGTACGATTCGGTCGGGAAACAGGGCTCCGAAACGGATCCGGTGAATCCGAATCCGATTCGGAGCCCTACCGGCCGAGATCGGATTCGGCCCCTATATCTTTGCCTCTTCAACTCTTCTTGAGGGGCCTTACTGCTCTCATGGCCAGGGAGTAGATTTCCTATATCAATTGGGTTAGTATAGACAGAAAACTGAATTTGCATAATCATTTGCAAATGTAATTTGTTTCTGAACCTTTTGTCTCTTCGCCTTTCCACTCCTTTATGCGCTGGTAATTGAGATGTATTTTTATCACTATTTCTCTGATATTGTTGCTTTGTGATGATCTATGATTTGTACTGTATTGTGGTATTGATGAGCATTTATTTCACATTATTTAGATAAACATTATAAATATATAACTGAGTCTGTCTTTATTAGAGATGTTTTTCTAGTTTATGAGTATTCTAGAAACAAGTATTAGTTTGCCAAACCCTGTTAACTATATAAAGATCGCATCGCCATAATTGGTATAATAGAAATGAAGGTACAAATTGGATTTTGGTAATTTGGTCATTTGTTTAGTAATTCACTAACCCAGCGTGAAGGGACTTGTTGGGTAATGAAATTGGGCCTAGTCCGTAGAAAATTATTAGTCCCAGATCGCTGGATCAGTTTTGGTAGCAGCCTGATGGTTTATATTGATTATTTTGGCAAATTAATGGTTGAATTATTGATTTTGGTTACTAATATGAAAAGTTTGCATCTTTGTTTTATGTAGTCTGGAAGTACGGGTACGGAGTTGCTTAAGATCCTGGGATGTTGATTTAGCCTCAGGGGCATAGGAAGAGTGTGGAAAAGTATCACACTGCAGAAGTACTTTGTCTGTTGTAATATCGAACAGTGAAAGGCTGTTGATATTATTCTAAGGGACCTATTCTAAAGTATGTAAGCAAGCTGGATGTAATAGTGAAGTCCTCTTCCGAAACTTTAGAAAGTACACCTAAAGGAGTACCAAGACCTAACTTCGCTTGATTGTAATTGTGAAAGTCCTCTTCCGAAACTTTAGTAAACCCACCTAAAGGAGTACCAAGACCTCCTTTCACTTGATTGAGAGTAGAGTGACGCCTGACCTTGACTGGTAGGTCGCTCCCCCACCACACAGCTCCGTCTGTGTGCCCTGCTGCTGCCCCTGATTGTGCTCGTTTTTTCCTTTCTGTGCCCCCTTGCTGCCCTGATTGTGCTCGTTTTTTCCTTTCTGTGCCCCCTTGCTGCCCTGATTGTGCTCGTTTTTCCTTTCTGTGCCCCCTTGCTGCCCTGATTGTGCTCGTTTTTTTCCTTTCTGTGCCCCCTTGCTGCCCTGATTGTGCTCGTTTTTTCCTTTCTGTGCCCCCTTGCTGCCCTGATTGTGCTCGTTTTTTTTTCCTTTCTGTGCCCCCTTGCTGCCCTGATTGTGCTCGTTTTTTTTTTTCCTTTCTGTGCCCCCTTGCTGCCCTGATTGTGCTCGGTTTTTTTTCCTTTCTGTGCCCCCTTGCTGCCCTTATTGTGCTCGTTTTTTTCCTTTCTGTGCCCCCTTGCTGCCCTGATTGTGCTCGTTTTTTTCCTTTCTGTGCCCCCTTGCTGCCCTGATTGTGCTCGTTTTTTTCCTTTCTGTGCCCCCTTGCTGCCCTGATTGTGCTCGTTTTTCCTTTCTGTGCCCCCTTGCTGCCCTGATTGTGCTAGTTTTTTTCCTTTCTGTGCCCCCTTGCTGCCCTGATTGTGCTCGTTTTTTCCTTTCCGTGCCTGTTTCCCGCCGCTGCGCCCCTGCGGCCCCGCCCCCTCACTGCCCATTCGCTGCCCCATTCCCTGCTCCTCCCTCCCACCTCCCCATTTATGGCGGCTGCTGGGCGGCCGCGCAGCGGACATGCGCAGCGGGCGCGCGCTGGCGCGCCAAAGGCGCGCCTAAGGCAAGCCCGTCTGCGCCCGTCCGCGCCGGGACCGCGCCCAGCGCCAGAACCCCTGGTCCGGGCATCCCCGCGCCCGCCACATCAACAGACGCCGATACGACGCCAGCACCCTCCACGCACTCAACCCCGGAAAAGATCACGCCTGCTACCGGGCCACCCCGAAGCGCACCCAAGGGCCCTTCACCTGCCGGAACTGCAGCTTCGCCAGCACCCGCCCCGCCAAACCACCGCCCAGGAAAGAACCCAACTACCTCAGATGCATCCTCCTCAACACCCGCTCCGCCCGCAAACACGCCATCGAACTCTGGGACCTTCTCGACTCAACCTCCCCAGACGTCGCATTCCTGACGGAGACCTGGCTGAATCCCGCTTCAGCCCCGACATCGCCATTGCCATCCCGGACGGCTACAAGATCACCCGCAGGGACCGCACCAACGGAGTCGGAGGAGGCATCGCCATCGTCCACAGGAACACCCTCAGAGTCTCAACCAACACCGACGACACCCTCAGCACCGCCGAACACATGCACTTCCAGATCCACACCGATCCCAACACCACCCTCAGAGGAACCCTCATCTACAGACCCCCGGACCCCGACCACAGTTCAAGCGATTCTATCGCTGACTTCGTCAGCACACACGCCATCGCCTCCATGGACTACATCCTCCTCGGGGACCTGAACTTCCACCTCGAGAACAACAAGGACACCAACTCCACCACCCTGATCGACAACCTCGCCACCCTCGGACTCAGACAGCTCGTGACTACACCCACCCACGCCGCCGGCCACACGCTAGACTCCATCTTTTCCGCAAGCCAACACGTCTCCTTCAACCACACCTCCGAACCTCACTGGACTGACCACCACTGCATCCACTTCACCTACAGGAAGCCCACCACGCACCACCGCACCGAACAAATGCCTCGCCGCTGCTGGAGCAGAGTCACCGAAGACCAGCTAACCACAACCTCGCCCTGAGCCCACCCGCCGAACCCTCCGACCCCGACACCGCCGCCCGCAACCTCAGACAGTGGATCGACGACTGCGCCAACACCCTCGCCCCGCTCAAGAATCCGCCCAACAGCCACACCAGCAAGAAAGCCACCTGGTTCACCGAAGACCTCCAGGCCTCCAAACGAACATGCCGAAAACTGGAGAAGATCTGGCTCCACGAACGGACAGAGGACAGCTACGCCGCCCACAAGAGCGCCACCCGCAGTCACCATCACCTCATCAGATCCGCCAAAAGGGCCTCACTCAAAGACCGCCTAGACAACAACGCACACAACAGCAAAGAGCTCTTCAACATCGTGAAGGAACTCTCCAACCCCAGCTCCAACACCAACGACATCCCGCCGTCGCGAGACCTGTGCGACTCACTGGCCACCTTCTTCCACCGCAAAATCGCCGACATCCACGACAGCTTCAACACCACGACCGCCCCGGCAACCACCGAGACCACTGCCCCCACAACCACCATCCGCCTGCTCTCCTGGACCAACATCAACGACGAGGACACCAGCGAGATCATGAACACCATCCACTCCGGCTCACCGCTAGACCCGTGCCCTCACCACGTCTTCAACAAAGCCAGTACAGCCATCGCGCCCCATCTCCGGAAAATAATCAACATCTCCTTCGAGACAGCAACCTTCCCGGAAAGCTGGAAGCACGCCGAGATCACCGCCTTACTCAAGAAACCCAAGGCAGACCCCAAGGACCTCAAGAACTTCCGACCCATCTCTCTGCTCCCGTTCCCCACGAAGGTCACCGAGAAAATCGTCAACAAACAACTGACCCGCTACCTCGAGGAGAACAACATCCTGGACCCTTCCCAGTCCGGCTTCCGCAGCAACCACAGCACCGAAACCGCCCTCATCGCCGCCACCGATGACATCAGGACCCTGCTAGACAACGGAGAAACAGCAGCCCTCATCCTCCTGGACCTATCAGCCGCCTTCGACACGGTCTGCCACCACACACTACGAACACGCCTTCACGACGCCGGGATCCAAGAGAAGGCCCTGGACTGGACCACATCCTTCCTCTCCGGCAGAACACAAAGCGTCCGCCTCGCCCCTTCCGATCCAAAGCCACCAAGATCATCTGCGGCGTACCCCAAGGCTCCTCCCTCAGCCCAACGCTGTTCAACATCTACTTGGCACCCCTCGCCCACGTCGCCCGACAGCACAACCTCAACATCATCTCCTACGCCGACGACACCCAGCTGATCCTCTCCCTCACCAAAGACCCTCACACCGCCAAAGCCCACCTCCACGAAGGAATGAAGGCCGTCGCCGAATGGATGAGGACCAGCCGCCTGAAGCTGAACTCGGACAAGACGGAGGACCTCATCCTTGGTTCCAACCCTTCAGCATGGGACGACTCCTGGTGGCCGACATCACTGGGAACAGCCCCGAAACCCACCGACCACGCACGCAACCTAGGGGTCATCCTCGACCCCACCCTCTCCATGACTAAGCAGGTCAACGCCGTTTCCTCATCCTGCTTCAACACCCTCCGAATGCTCCGCAGGATCTTCAAGTGGATCCCCACCGAAACAAGAAAAACAGTCACCCAGGCCCTCGTCACCAGCAGGCTGGACTACGGAAACGCCCTCTACGCAGGAACGACGGCTAAGCTCCTGAGACGGCTGCAACGCATCCAGAACGCCTCTGCACGTCTTATCCTCGACATCCCCCGACGCAGCCACATCACACCCCACCTGAGAGACCTGCACTGGCTCCCTGTCAACAAGAGGATAACCTTCAAGCTCCTCACCCACGCACACAAAGCACTCCACAACTCCGGACCAGCCTACCTCAACAGACGACTCAGCTTCTACACCCCCACCCGCCAGCTCCGCTCCACCAGCCTCGCCCTCGCCACAGTCCCCGCATCCGGAAAACGACCGCCGGCGGCAGATCCTTCTCCCACCTCGCCGCCAAGACCTGGAACACCCTCCCCACCAACCTTCGGCAGACCCAAGACCTACTGGCCTTCAGAAGACTCCTCAAGACCTGGCTCTTCGATCAGTAGCAGCACCACCCACCTCTTCCCCCAGCGCCTTGAGACCCTCGCGGGTATGTAGTGCGCTTTATAAGTGACATGATTGATTGATTGATTGGTCGTTATTCTGCTGGTTGTAAAAGGTTCTCTTGAACGACTGAACTATCTTTCATTTAGTGGAGCAGACAAAGTAGCAGCTTTTTGTGTCATTTCGAATAAGAATTTATTTAGAAAGACTTTGAAGTACCTTGCCGTATTATTTTGTTAAGGGAGGGTCAATCGCAGGAGTTATACTGAAGTCACAAAAAAAGCAGCGCTGGCATTGGTCAGATAGCAGGCGTGTATTGTGCTGTGATTGGTTGGTTGGTGTGAGTCGCGCTGGTATTGGACGAGTGCGAGCGAATAGAGTGAGTGGAATTACAGAAGGATTTCCTTGATTTCTAAAATATTTAGTGGAAAAGAGAGAGTTGAAAGTGAAGTTGATAAAAATGATACAAGATTTGTTTAAAAAAGACAAGCCAGAAGTTACTAGAGAGGGAATTCCTGTACCTCCTCCAAGATCGCCTGCTTCTTTTATGATGTTAGAGCGTGGATATCATACATGTACATGGTTAGAGAATTGGGTGAGTTATACAGAGGATGATGGAGTTTTAGTTTTCCCAGAGCACGGTACTTTCAATGTAAAGGTTTTGGAAAATTTGAGAAGACGAATTAATTAGTGAAAACCAAATCCTAGACCTATGCAGTATGAGGCGCTTGAGGAATGGGAACATGAGGCGTACAGAAGGGATAGAGATAGGAATGGGATGAAATATAGGAATACAATGAGATAGTATTCAGAAGCTAAATGGGATGCGCAGATGAAAAGGTGGAGGAGAGATGTAATCATAGATGGATTATATCCAGTAATGGTTGCTGAGGGACAAGCTGATGGAAAGTGCAAGGAGAAAAAGAATAATGTAGAGACTTCAGAACCAGATACAGATCCGAATGAAATTGATGATGAGTTATTAGATGAGATGCTATTGAAGAGACCTCCACATATCAGGAGAGTCTGGATGGGATTACTCCAAGTGCACCATTAATTGAAATAGAAGCTCCACAAGTTCCACAGGTACCACAAGCTTCACAAGTTCCATTAGTTTTACAGTCTTCATCAGCTACTCGAGTTTCACAGGAGAGAGATATCGAAATGCTCAATAGAACAAAGGAAGAACTGACTCAGAAAATTAATCAGATGAGTTTAAATGCAGAAGCGTTATCAGTTCTGGTGACAATGTGTCCTATAGTGCCATTGTATAGTGAGGGTCAAAACATTTCGAGAGTGCATGCATTGACATTTCCAGTGAATAGTTCTAGGAATGTTAGTGGACCAGAATCAAATGAGATGGGTACGTCACTGATTGACATTCCAGCAAATGGAAATGTGACTGAAACACCAAAAAGGAGTGTACAGATTGATCCTAGAAAATTAATGTCAAATGTGAGAGAAACAACTTCAGTATCAGAAGAGTTGGATGATTGGATTAGAGGAATGGCACCTAGTAAGTCCAAACCGAGTATAGATATAGGTAGATTAGGAGTAGATCTGGAAGAAATGATTATTGGTACAATAAGTCCGGAGAGATTGAGTAAATATCAAGATGATGAGTTGTTATTCTTGTGTAAGAATATTACATTGAAAGCGAGAAATTTGTATGAGAAGATGGCAGAAGCAGCACAGGAATATGGAGTGGATATTGAAAAATTGAAAGCTTTACAAAAGACATATAGGTTGGATTTTAGTGACAAGGATCTAGAGAGTTTGAATGCATCTGGTAAACGTTTGCAAATAAAGGAGTTGATTAATACTCTGAAAAGATGGGGTGAATTGGAACGATGCAAAGGTAGATGGGCGAGAAAGAAAGAAGAAATGCTTGCAAGTAAGGGTGTAACTGCATCTCCTTTGCTTCCGTTAAGAGAGACAGAACCTGCTGAAATGATATATCCAATGAGAGAAGTTCCGGGTGGTGGATATGTTCACATTCCTTGGTCAAGACAGGACATATTGTCTTTTACAAATGACTTCCCAAAGTTGAGAGAAAAAAAACCTGTTGAGTGGTATAAACAGGTAGAGAGATTTGCAAAGGTCTCAAAGGTCTTGTTGAAAAATTGGGATGGTTTGTTTGATATTGTAGTTCCAGCTAATTTATGGACTGAGTGTAAGTGCAACCTGCGCTCGGCCCACTAGCAATTCCTGTCTACTCCCTCATTTAAATTGAAGCGTGTTGGCGGTGCAAGGTTTGCTATCCTGGCCCCTAAACTCTGGAATTCTCTTCCTTCTGAAATTCGCTTTTGCACTGACCTCCTAGGTTTTAGAAAACTTCTTAAAACCTGGCTGTTTCGACAGGCTTATGAGTAACCCCTTAGGGCACAGGTATCTTTCAGGGTAGCGCCATGAAACCAGCCCGGTGTACGCGCGCTATATAAATTCTTTTTAACATAACACATAACATAAGATTGCAGTTGATTGGCCGAAAGAGGAATATCCTAGAGATGTTAAAACTGGAGCCCCTTCAGAAGAGGTGATGAAGAAATATAATCAAGTGATTACTTATTTGAAGAGTAAGATTTCCCCAAAGGAAACAGATTGGGTTAAGATTGACAGGACGACACAGGAGTCAAAAGAAACAGTACATGCCTACTACGAGAGACTTTTACAGGTGTTTAAACAGTATAGTGGTTTTGAAAGCATAACTGACAAAGATATGGGACATTTTGTGTATAAGTTTGTGTTTGGATTGAAACCTGAAATTAGTAATATGATTCAGCATCATTTGATTTGTTGGCAAAACAAGACAGTGGATGAAATACTGAGGTATGCAAAGTATTGTAGTGATGATATTGAATCTAGGCATAAGAAATTGAAAGAGAAAATGATGTGGGCGCAAGTGAAAGCGGCACAGCAGAAAAATGGGAATTTTGTTGATTTTTCTCAAACAGGAATGAAAGGACCGAATCAGAATTTTCAAAATGGTCAGGCACCTGGTATGAATGTTGTACCGAATGGTGGTGTTCAAGTGCAATTACCGGGAAAGGGTAGAGGTAGAAATAATAAGGAAGAGGAAATTTCCTTGTCATGCATGCGGAAGGTTAGGACATTGGAAGAAAGAGTATAAGTTTTTGTTAGAAAATATTGGAATGGTTCAAATTTTAATCCACAGATGCAGAATGAGGTGGTTGTGAATCAACAACAGCTGCAACAGCAACAGGCAGTTACACCACAGGTACAACAGATACAAGTGCCTCAAGCTCCTATGCCAAATAATGTGAACGCTCAGGTACAGAGATACAGTGCGAATGCTGGATTTCACGAGAGTGAACACATTGGTAAGAAACAAAATGTACAGATGGTTTCGCAATATTGGTTGCAGTGTCCTGAGAGTGATTCAGATTCATCTCAATGACGGTGCCTGAGGGGGGAGGAAGAGTGCGAGTTTGGCGCATCTCTAGAGGTAGATCGATCAGGTCCTTTTGTGGATGGGAAAGTGGAAGGTAATGATATTACATTCCTTGTGGTCACTGGTGCTACCCGTTCTACTGTGAGAGCAGCAGAAATTCCAAACCTACCCCTCTCGGGAGAAACAATCCAAGTTGTAGGAGTTTCAAATAAGTATATTAGAACTCCAGTGACCAAACCAATGGAGGTTCATATTGGAGAATTTAGAGATTTGCATCGGTTTGTGGTGTGCGATACAAGTCCGGTGAACCTTTTAGGTAGGGACTTACTGTGTAAGATGAATTGCACCATCTATTGTACACCAGATGATATTGCTTTTCAAACACCAGATGAGGATGTTGCTTTCAAAGTGATGTTAGCAAGGCAAGGGACAGAAGTGAATGATTTGTATCCTTTATTTACAGCAAAGGATTTGCCTGTTGAATTGAGAGATACTGTGACGACTGATGTGTGGGATTTTACAGGGAAAGAAATCGGATTGATGAAGGGTGTTGATCCAATTCAAATTTTGGTCAAACAAGGTGCAGAATTTCCGAAAACACCACAGTATAAAATGAGTCCTGAGACCATTGCAGGAGTTACTCCTGTAATTGAGCAAATGATTCAACAAGGTATAATTTCTGAGAGAGATACTAGGGAGTCCTTGTAATTCACCTATTATGGGAATTAAAAAACCGAGCAGCAAGTATAGAATTGTGCAAGATTTGAGAAAAATTAATAAGATTGTAGTACCTTGTTGTCCGATAGTGCCAAACCCAGCATTAATTCTTTACCAAATTCCCTGTGATGCGGAATGGTTCACAGTGATTGATTTGTGCCAAGCATTTTTCTCGATACCCTTGCATCAGGATAGCCAATATCTTTTGCATTCCGGTTCGAAGACCATGTTTTGGCATGGTGCCGAGTCCCTCAAGGGTATACAGAGAGTCTTTCAATTTTCAATCAAATTCTGAAAAAGTGTCTGGAGTCATTGGTTATGCCAGAAGATTCAGTATTGGTGCAATACATCGATGACCTAGTGGTTGCATCAAAGACACGAGAAGCATGTGTGACAGATACAATTGCTCTACTGAACCATTTGGCAGTAGGTGGGCATAAATTGTCACCAGCAAATTTGCACTTTTGTCAAAAAGAGGTGCAATATTTGGGACACAAAATTGAGAAAGGAGTCAGGAAAGTATCACAAGATCGAATTGCTGTGATCTTGCAAATGGGTCCTCCCAGAACACAGAAAGAGGTTCGAATGTTTCTGGGCATGGTTGGATACTGCAGACAGTGGATCAGTGGTTTTTCACTGATAGCCAAGCCCTTACAGAGATTGACTCACAAAGATGAGTTGATTCGATCGAACTGGATGAAGAAAGCATGAAGGCTTTTGTTGAGTTGGGAGATAGTCTTTGTCGAGCACCTTCATTGGGAATGCCAGATTATTTTAAAGATTTTGCATTGTTCTGTTGTGAAAAGGATGGATGTGCACTTTCAGTTTTGACGCAGACACATGGAATGGCGCGTCGTCCAGTGGCATATATCTCTGCTACTTTGGACTCAGTGGCTGCAGCGTTGCCAGGTTGTTTGAAAGCAGTGGCTGCTACATGTGTAAGTCTGGAGCAGAGTGAATCAATTGTGATGGGACATCCATTGAGAGTGTATGTGCCACATTCAGTTGAAATATTGCTGACAAAGACAAGAACACAGCACATGAGAAGTAGTCGTTTGACTAAATATGAGAGAGAGATCTTGGGTGCTGAGAATGTGACAGTAACAAGATGCACGAAACTGAACCCAGCGACTTTGTTGCCGAGTTCGAGTTGTGTAGAAGTAAAAGATGAAGCAGATCATGATTGTCTGGATGTGACAGAGTTGTGTACGAAACCAAGGCCTGACATAAAAGACACACCATTGCCAGAATCAGATTGTGTGATGTTTGTAGATGGTTCATGTCTGAGAGATGAAAAGGGTGTATTGTGTGCTTCATATGCAGTATGTACAGTGGCCATGGTTCTTGAAGCATCTTGTCTAAGAGGGATAAATTCAGCTTAAATTTCTGAATTGGTCGCTTTGACCAGGGCTTGTATAATTGGCAAAAGTTTGAGGATAACCATATTTACGGATAGTCAATATGGTTTTGGGGTGGTGCATGATTTTGGTCAAATATGGATGCAATGTGGATTTCTGACATCTTCAGGATCCCCGATCAGAAATAGCAAAGATGTAAAAGATTTGCTGAATGCATTACAATTGCCTAAAGAGATTGCAGTGGTCAAATGCCAGGCACATAAATCAGGAAATGATTATGTGACTAGTGGCAACAGATACGCCGGCCAAGTGGCTCGTTTTTGTGCACAGAATTCGGTTTCGATTAATAAAGGAGCAGAAAAAAAGAATACAAATAGTCCATTGATGTTCTCTTCGGTAGAAACATCTGATGAAGTTAGACAATTGCAAAAAGAAGCTAGTGAAGAAGAGAAAGAAATTTGGATTAAATCAGGTTGTACAAGGAGACCTGAAAATGAAATATTGGTGTATGTGGATGATAGACCAGTAATGTCAGACTGTTTACTTTCTCAAACGGCAAGGATGTACCATGGAGTAATACATGTGGAAAGAGATGCTATGATTAGACTCTTCAAACAGACATAGTACAATCCTAAGTTCAGGGTTATTGCAGAGAGTCTTTGCCAGAGATGTGTAGTGTGCCAGCAGCAAAATCCAGGTAGAAAGACTGTTGTTATTTGGGGGCGGATTGGAAAAGCAGCAGGACCTTTTACTAGATTACAAGCTGATTTTATTGAGCTACCTCCTTGTAATGGGCTGAAATATGTGTTGGTTGTTGTTTGTCTGTTTTCTCGTTGGGTAGCAGCATACCCAACAAGAAGAAATTATAGTTTAACAGTTGCTAAGTTGTTTTTGAGAGAGATCATTCCTAGATTTGGATTTCCAGTCTCTTTAGAAACAGATAGAGGTACACATTTTTATAATGAAATAATTCGTGTGATTTGCGCAGCATTACAAATTGAGCAAAAGCTGCATTATGCCTATCGACCAGAAGCCTCAGGTGTGGTTGAGCAAATTAATGGCACTATTAAATCAAGACTGTCAAAGGTGTGTGCATCCACAGTACTGAAATGGCCAGATGCTTTACCTTTGGTATTAATGAGTCTGAGAAGCATTCCTGATTAAAAGACTGGATTATCCCCTCAAGAAGTTATAATGGGGAGAGCAATGAGACAGCCTATTGTACCAGCAAATCAACTGATGAATATAACTGATAATTTGGTGCTTGATTATTGCAAAGGATTGGCTGATGTGATGCGTTCTGTGTCTCATCAGGTTGGAGAAAGTGCAACCACAACACAGCAAGAGCAAGCACATGATTTAAGTCTGGGAGAGTGGATCCTGGTGAAGAAGCATGTGAGAAAGTCATGTCTGGAACCTAGATGGCATGGCCCATACCAGGTAATACTGGCGACAACGACAGCAGTGAAGTGTGGTGGTTTGCCGAATTGGATACACACAAGTCACAAAAGGAGAGTCCCAAGTCCACTTGAAAGACAAGAAGAAGAAAAGCAACTGGCAGAGAGCTGAGAAGAGCCAGAAGCTGTAGAACATGAAACCATAGAGTCTGAAGCTACAGATTCTGAAGGTATTGAACACGTGATTGATTGGGAACAAAGTTGAATAAAGTGGGCAACAGCTACTGGGTCTCATAAGTCTGCTGTTGAAAGTGATGATGGAGAAGTGTTAAATAAGAATCAAGAACAAGTGCAACAAAGGAAAGAACTGAATAAAAGAACTTGCGAACTTGACACTGAAGCAGAAGGAACTGTGCAAGTTAAGAAAGCAAGAAAAGGTGATGTGTGGCCAAAAGGAGTGAAAAGACTGAAATACACTCTGAAAAGAAAACACCAGACACGATAGTTGAAGTACCCAACAAAACAGAACAAAGTGAGTCAGAAGAAGAGTTAGTTTGGAAAACGAAGAGAGCAAGAGTTCCGAACAAGAAATACACAGCTCCAGAATGGACATATGTGGTATTGGAAGAAATTGAACATACAAATCAGAGCAAAGAAGACACTGGTACAAAACAGAGTGAAGCAAATGGTTTTGAAACACCCTAAAAGAACTGTGTAAAATTTAAAGTGCAGAAAATGAAAGAATTTGTTCAGAGAAGTGCAGAGAACTAATGAAGAAATTGAATCAAAGGCTGTGAAGAAAAAAAAAAGGGTGGGTGAAGGAAGAAGAAGAAGGCTTGAAGTGTTTGGATACACTACTTAGATAGTTTTATAGTTTTTCTTTTTGAATTGATATAAATGTTGTCCTTAAAAATGGCAAAAATAGCAGAGACTGGATATCAAAATCACAGGTTAAAATGTAGATGTATTAATGCTTGCTTATTTAGTATTTTATTACTAATGTTGATGTGTTTAACACTATGGGGCCGATTCCGATTCGGGCCGGAAATCTCTCCGACCGAGCCGGACCCGGAGAGATTTCCGACCGAATCGGACCCGTGCAGCCCGACCGAACGAGTACGATGCGTCCGTATGCTATCGGACTCGAGTCGGTCGGACTCCCATTGAAGTCAATGGGAGCCGGTCGTACAACGCGTACGCCTCAATGGGTGCGAGGCGAACAGGGGCGCCCACCTACAGCGGGTACGCGGCTAAGCGACTCGCGCCGTACACGCACAGGTAGGGGGGACCCATGGGTCCCCCCTGTGTGCGACTCGCGCGGCTACGCATACAGGGGGTCCGACACGGACCCCCGAAGTACGTCTCCGACTGCTCTTTCGAGCCAGGCGGCGCGTGTCGGTCGGACTGTTCGCGGCGCGCATCGTACTTACCCGGCCAGGGAACGTCTCCATTGCGCGGTGCGAGTCGTGTCCGAGCGAGTCGGTCGGTGCGGTTAGACCCGGGAACGAGTCGGTCGGAGTGGTTGGGATGCCCGAACGAGTCAGTCGGCGATTTCGCATCGTACTCGCTCGTCCGGACGCGCGTACGAATCGGTCGGGAAATAGGGCTCCGAATCGGATCCGGTTATGCCGAATCCGATTCGGAGCCCTACCGGCCGAGATCGGAATCGGCCCCTAATTGTTATTGTGCCTGTCTTAATGGTAACTAACCATAAAAATAATACTAATGGTGTGACGAGTGAAAAAGTAGATTTTAAAAAGTCTTAAAGAAATCTCACATACTAATTTAGAAAAGATGGAAGGTGACAGCATTTACCATCAAGATAATTCAATGAATGACTTTTTGTTAAATGTTTTTACTAAGTTGTTGTATGAGTATGTTGATACGATGGATGCGAGAGATTGTTATGTGTGCATGCAATTACCATCGTCTGTCTCAGAGGGGGTGACTTACCATCACCTACCTTTAACATATGTAGTGTCTTGTAGTGTTCTAACGAGTCTCTTTTACGAGAAAGGTAGCTTACAATATTATTATTCTAACATGGATTTAGTGTTTTCAGAAATTCCTATTAGAAATAACATGAATAGAGTAAGTAGTGCTGAAAATGCAGAATATATGGGGGAATTTTTTCATCCAACAAAAACAATAGATATAGTATACGCACATAGACATAACTTAACATGTAGACTGCGGTTTGAAGAAATAGAATTTATTAACATGGTAGAGGATAGAAGGCAGGATTTCAAGAGAGAGAAAGGCTGCTGCACAAAAGTCTCATGTACCTCCATGGGCTTTCAGAGAAGGAGATTATGAAAAGGGTGAGAGATACGCTGCCAAGACCCTGGATGGGCATCATAGAGGGAAGCTTTGCTTGCTTAGATTAAAAACTGATTTTAACAATTATTTCATTAGTTCTAGTGAGTGTGATCATACTTTCCTAATCACGGGAGGATGGGGAATAAAAGGAGGAACTGATCCTGTCTTTCCGGGAATCTATCACATGTGTGGTAAGAATGCCTACTATAGGTTGCCTGCACATTGGTATGGATGTTGCTATATTGGGATAGTATTTCCTAAAGTGTATCACTTGGATAAAAATGATAGAATCAATGAAGTAAAGAATGGATTAATACGTAATAAGAGAGGAGCGAGTTTTCAGAAATAGTGGGAGATATTTTTGGAGCATTGATACCTTCATTTGGAGTCATATTAAACTCACATAAAATTAGAAAATTGTCCACAGTGGTTGATCGTTTATCAACAGATACTGCTGGTGGTTTCTTGATGATTGATACTGAGATGGTTGCAATTAGGTCAATGGTTTTACAAAATCGACTTGCCCTTGATGTATTACTGGCCAAGGAGGGTGGAGTCTGTAATATGTTGAAAAGTCAACAATGTTGTACTTATATCCCGGATAAGGGTAAGAGTCTGGAGAGGTATATTAAGAACATTACAAATCTTTGAGAAGATTTGGCTGAACTGAAGGTTGACGGTGCTTGGGAGAAACTTAGTAAGAGTTTTTCCTCTATAGGTAAGTGGTTTTCTACCTCAGGAATAGTGTACTAGGAAGAATACTAACGCCTATCATTGCAGTAGCTACAGCACTACTAATGATTTTTCTGATTTATAAATACTGTAAATGCAAAAAGGAAACATCTGATGTGAAACGAAGAGCAAGAAAGAGAAATAGAGAAGAGATAGAATTAGAGGACAAGAAAGGGAATTATTATGAAATAATGAAGGATTTAGATGGAATAATGGTAAAGCGAGAGAGAACAACTGCTTTCTGAAAGTGATAATTTGTATTGGTGGGTATTTTGGTGATGGCTCAAAACGCCATCAAAGGGGGGATTGATGGAGCAGGGTTTTCGCGAAATGAAACCTGCTCCGATTGAACCCTCAGTAACATTTACTAACAGTATGCGGTGAAAAACTAAAATGGAAAAGAGATTAACATGAGGGAAAATGCTACAGCGCAAGCGCGTACTAAAGCACTGGAGTAGGCCGCAAATGCTTCTTGACAAAATGAAAAATAAAAGGACTAATGCTGCTTTTGTGCACATTATTAACATTTGCTAGAAAAATAATATTAACACAGGTTGCGCATGGATAGATGCAGCACAGGGTGGATGTGTAATGAAAAGCATTATAAGTGATTAATAATGCCTGTGTTTGTTTTTCATAGAAGCATGGTTTTCTGTTCTGCGGGAAAACATTGGGTTAATGAAATGAAATAAAATTCTGAAAAATAGAGTTGAACAAGATGGTGAAAGTGGAAGACAAGTGTCCTTCACAGATCCTGTGTGCCTGCCAAGAGACAGCTGAAAGAAACATTTTCTTCCTCGAGTGAAAGAACATTTCCTCTTTATGCGGCACGAACGGATAAATGTGACACAGAATTTGCTACATGACTGGGATGGAGGAAACGAATGCTATGACAGTGGCTCAAATTTGTATTTCCTGGGGTGGAAGTAGATTTACAGAATAAATAAACAATAAGACATTGAGTGAGATGGACATGACGAGAGTGGTGTGACAGTACACCCCCTTCCTTAACCAATCATGTGTAGAGAAACCCTCTGTTCTGACACAAATGTGGGTTGGACATTTGGGTTTTAGGGTATAATTGAGGTTCCTGCTGGGAGGGGTTAGGTTAGTTGGTGGCTTGCTTTCCTACCTGCGTGGGGAGAGGCCTTCTTTGCTGTCTCCTATTCTTGAGCTGGCTGTTCCTGTCTGCTGATTCCTGACTTAATCTTTGCCTCTTCAACTCTTCTTGAGGGGCCTTACTGCTCTCATGGCCAGGGAGTGTATTTCCTATATCAATTGGGTTAGTATAGACAGAAAACTGAATTTGCATAATTATTTGCAAATGTAATTTGTCTCTGAACCTTTTGTCTCTTCGCCTTTCCACTCCTTTTTGCGCTGGTAATTGAGATGTATTTTTATCACTATTTCTCTGATATTGTTGCTTTGTGATGATCTATGATTTGTACTGTATTTTGGTATTGATGAGCATTTATTTCACATTATTTAGATAAACATTATAAATATATAACTGAGTCTGTCTTTATTAGAGGTGTTTTTCTAGTTTATGAGTATTCTAGAAACAAGTATTAGTTTGCCAAACCCTGTCAACTATATAAAGATCGCATCGCAATAATTGGTATAATAGAAATGAAGATACAAATTGAATTTTGGTAATTTGGTCATTTGTTTAGTAATTCACTAACCCAGCGTGAAGGGACTTGTTGGGAAATGAAATTGAGCCTAGTCTCTAGAAAATTATTCGTCCCAGATCGCTGGATCACCTCCTTCCTTGAAACAGTCACTTCCCACCCCTGTGAGTTGATTTACTCACATGAAAATCTTCGTTGGAGTAAATTCTTTCACAGTAAAAGTGTTAGTTTAAAACCAACGTTTTAGAAACCCAAAAGTAATTTTGCATCCATAGAAAAGGCTGTTTTCATGCTAAAGCCAAACGTATTCAAATAGATTTTTGAATCAGGCCCTTGGTGTTCTAAAGCAGTTACCATCTCACCTGAGCACCGAATCTGGAAATTTCATAAAAATACAGGCAATTCAACATAGATTTGTTCTTCCTGATAAGAACAAACATTGCACAACAACAAAGCAATGATTACGCTTTCCTTCACCTGAGAGAACATCCGAATATATTGATGATGAATGTTGATTGTTTGGAACTGGCAATGAAGCTGCACAGTCTGTCACAATGGGGCAAATTATGTTGTTCTTCGACCAGCTGTAAATTTGCAGCATTCAGACATCCCTCCTACCGCAGAGGATTTCAAGTCCAATTTCTTCGCCATGAGACTGATGTATGCTTCATGGACTTTCTTGATTGGATATGAATTTCGTATCACAGGGAGAATGTTTTTGTGATTTTCCTGGAGTTTAGTGGTCACTTAAAAGTTGCTGGGGCACCACAGACCTCAACAAAACAAAAGAGGCAGAATGCTTGTCTGGCCACATCACTTGTGTTGTCAATTAACCATTATCCATTTAATACTTAAGTCTTGAGTCTTCACACCCACCAATCTTGTCCTGTTTCACAGCACTGACTATAGGGGTTGATTACGATGACCCCAGGTCGGAGGCTTTCCAACACTCATCGTCGGTTTCACTTTCGACCGCCTAATTATAATCTAGGCGGTTGGAATTGAAACCGCTGAGTCATTCCAGCTGGATTCCGATGGGCTCAGCGAGCCCGTCGGCCAGTCAGACACCTGCCCGTAATCCCAATGGACTACGTTTTCGCCGTTGGGATTACGATGCTCGGTTTCCCACACGCTTTCCTTGCCGGGCTTTCCGGCATGGAAAGCCTGTTGGAAAGCAAGTTTGGGTGGCCCTAGCAGGGCCCTCTTCTCCTTGCGGCCTCTGGTTGGGGGCCGATGGGGCACCTATGGTGCTCCCCTGTTGATCCCTGCACCGTGTGGCAGGCACCTTAAGGTGCCTGCCACGCGGTGCAGAGATGAACACAATCTCCCATTTCTCTATGGGAGCTTGTGCTGCGGCCAGTTTATGGACGTAGCACAAGCTCCCATTGAGAAATAGAAGTATGCGACCACACCATGTGTGGTCGCATTGAAATTGCGTTGTCGGGACTGCCGACTGGAGGTCGGTCGGTCCTGAGACCACAACGGTGTCGGTCAGAGGCGCCTCCGAACGACATCATAATAAGGCCCTTAGTGTCAAACAGGAGACCTTCCGGAAACTGTAGGGTTGAGCCCACCAATCAGCTGATGCTGCTGCATCTGTATTTCCCATTAAGCTGTTGGAAGGTACAAGACTTCCTGGGGAAATCACCTGAACCTGGGTCACTGCAATAAACTTTACTCTGTTCAAAAGAAGAAGTAAAAGTATTTTGCTAGCAAAACCTAGGAACAGCATTATTGATCGACACTTCAAACACACCTGAGCAGTGGAGTGAAACTATAGAGCTCCCACAGGCTACGACCATGAAACGTCTGACCCAGCCTCCAAGAGAGGACAGCAGTCCCTAGGTGTCATGTACCTGCTTCCGCAGCACATAAACCAACATTTACAAGGACAAGTGAAAGGCCAAAAAAGTTGACCTCTGCTGCTCTTAACCAACTGCAGTTTAAGAAAACACATATTGTCTTCCTCTGTACTTTACAGTTCATATAAAAGCTAAGATATCATTCATCAATTCCATCAGACTGGGTAACTTGCAGAGACCTTCTGTGGCAGTGACAGACCTCTGCAATGTGAAGAGAAATAAGGAAAATAAACTCACAACAACTGTAATATCTAGGCTCTCAAAAGTGGAAGAGCTCCTGAACACCAAGTGAGAACCATATAAAGAGGGTTTTCACTTTGCCTATGCAACCTTTACATATTACATGGATGAAGATTTATCATACATGGTACCATATTTCAATAGCCCAAGCACAATGTCCCACACGTTTTTCTATTTGGTCCTTTCTGATCCTAATTCCATTGCAAATTATGTGTGAAGCAGCACTCAATTAAAGGATCTACCATTATCTCAATATATTTTGTTTGAGTTTAATTGAATTTAAATAAGGAGATTGGCTCAGAATAATATCATTTGATCTGCAATATAAGGCGGGAAAGACACACAGGCAAGCCAGGTCATGGGGCATGAACAGTTTTATAGTAGCATGTCAGTTTAATCAATCATGATCTTGAAAGAAAAATCTTTGTTTCTCCCTCACTGGCAATATATTTCTTACCAACTAAAAAGTCAGCGGATCAAAAGGTTAGAGTGCACTTTATGCCATATAGAAGGATTTAAGTGGGACAATAAATATTGATTAAGAGACATTTATTTGGAACTTTCCACATCGCATCTGATGAAATATAATTTGTCAGCGTTCCTTAATCTCATCTCATGTATGTCAGTACCAGAACAATTAGAACGCACTGTGTAATTCCGCAGCACATGCATGATCCATATTCAGGGAAACTCTTTCCAGAAAGGTATTTCTGTCTGCTCACAGGGCAGCATTCAGAAAACTCCAAGCAGTGGACACTGCAAGTGGAGTGTTACCTGTCCCCACATATCACTGCAGCAATGCCCACCTGTGTTTCTATTTAAGGAACTTCTTCGGCTCTCTTGGGTGGATTCTATAGGGACCTACACATTCAGGCAAAACAGTAATATAATAATGTACAGTGTGTGTGCTCGTCCCTTCTCTTGTAGCCATTACACACTTAGCGCAGCGACCCAAGCCAAGATAGAAGCACCACGCTGGATGCTCACACACAACCAGCGGCGGCCGCTCCATTAGAGCGGAGGAGTGCCACTCTCCCCCATGCCACCACCAGCAAATAAAACGATAATAAAATGGGTTTTAAACCCGTTTAATTATTGTTTTATTTTAATCCCCTGGACCCACCCCCAGGACTCTGACGAGTCTTGGTGGTGGGCCCAGGGGATGAAACTGCTGGTGGGGGAGTGGTGGGCACTCCCTTCACTGCGCATGAGGTGTTTGGCCGGCCATCTCAGGCTGGCCAAACCCTCTTGCGCAGTGAAGCTCTCTCTAACCCCATCTGCGTTGCTGGGGCTGGAGAGAGCAGGCACAGGCTCCCAGTCTGCCTGGGAGCGCAAGTTGCTGGCGCTCAGGCCAATCCCGACCCTGATTTCATGCAGCGTCAGGATTGGCCGCAGTGCATTCTGGGAGCCTGTGCCCAGAGTCAGGAAGAGCGCGGTACGGCAGGAGACGGCGGCGTCATTAAGGTAAATCCCCCCTCCCTCATCCCTCCTCCGGCCTGGCCTGCCCCGCCACTTTGGCTGGGGAAAGGCCCCTACTACGCACAACAACCAAACACATCCTACATAAAGCACACTGCAAATTAAAATTGTCACAACCTACCAACCCTATAGTGTAGTGTTCAATAATGCACTTTGGTGCCTTTTCGGGGCTTTGAAGGGCCAAACTAATGCAACTACAATATAATACTATATTCAGAATGAGAACACTCAAGGGGAGACGACATAGTGTAACTTCTTTGTTTTAGAGAAAAATGCTTGAAGAGATACCTGACACTGGCATAAACAACCTGACAAAGCACCTAGCTAACTGAACAACCTGACAAAGCACCTAGCTAACTGACCAACTAGCTGGAGTCTGTCTCACCCACCACTCCACAGCTCCTCCACTCCATCCATTTCATTCTATTCTAGATTCTTTCACCGAGATGTATACCTTGCAAACAGCACGCACACACTCACAACACACACACGTAATATTCACTCACAGTGGCTGGAAAGGAATTTTCTCCCACATGTTCCCCTTTTCCGCATTTGTAGTTGTTATTTGAGGACTGCAAGACATTAACAGTCTGATTTCCAGCTGAGTGGGAACAGAAAATACAATTTTGAGACAAATGCTAATCTGTAGAATTACTACTATTGGAAGATCTTCCAAATAAAGATGGTATTATGCATCAGATTCTGCCCTAGAATTTAGCACTTTCACTGGAAATCACACGGGTTTCTCTCATCTCCCAACCCTAAACCAGGTACCAAGGGGCATATTATCAAGAACGGCGTTAAAATTATCGCCGGTTTAGCGGCAGAAAACTGCCACTACAGCGGCGATAATGGGCTTGATAATATGCCCTGGAGAATTCCAATAGAAGCCCATGTTCACACCAGAACATGGACTTCTATTGGAATTCTCAAGGGCATATTATCAAGCCCATTATCGCCGCTTTAGCGGCAGTTTTCTGCCGCTAAACCGGTGATAATTTTTAACGCCGTTCTTGATAATATGCCCCAAAGTTTTTGGTTCTTGTAGGCACTTACATTAACAACTGCTCAGAATTCCGAAACAAAACGTTTTCCACATGAAAGCGGACACTCACACTAATCGTTGTTAAAACATCTCCATTGATACCTAATCATATCTAAAATGGAACTTAAGCTGCTGTAAAGGACTTTCTTCAGCAAAACAATAATAATCTTTTTCTCCTTGAACGTCCAGTTACCAGTTGTCTGCACATTTCATTGAGTGTCTCAGCTGAACTCCTTGTTCACTGCACCGCTTGAGCCCCTCCAGTGGGAGATGGTTTGCCTCTAATCACCTATAAGTCATCAGTCAAAGGTAAGAAATGACGGCCCCAATCACATGAATTGTACACATAGAAATCACTTATTTTCTTATCATCCACTGATATGTACTGACAGTGACTGTTTCTTGCCCCATTACCTAAAAACACTCTGATATGATGAACCACATGTACCGCAGATAAACCGTTTACCAAATATGATTTTGCCTTTTATTTGATTTTGTTTTTAAGCATTAAAGGAACCTCTTAAATTATGGTCATGTTTTGGCCACTGATCAAAGTTCTTAATGATTTCTCTTTGTATCATACCTCAGTCTCAGGTAGTGGGTTGCAGTGAATTTAGGATTATGAAATGTAAAAATTAGGCATACCCCAAACATGATTCCTAGCACCATCAACCCAACACAAAACAAACTATAAAGCTCTCCAAGAGTGTTACTCGTGTATCACTCATAAATGATAGCCATCAAAGTTCACTAAATGGATTGACGTCACTTCCCATCTTTGTCATGAAATCCATGTGTCCTCTTGTAGTTGAAGATATGCCTGTGTGATTAAGTGCAATCACTGTCTTTAATGCCAAACAACAAATTGGTTCACTAAAGATTACCCATGTGTTTAAGTTTAATCACTCTCTTTAATACCAACCAACAATATATCTCACAAAAGATTCATAATCTTCATGTTTCCTACTTTACTGCATTTGCCGCCTTGCGTTTTTCATATCAATCCCAGTGTCAATGGTCTTTGGAATACTTGAGCGATCCAAACAATCTGTGGTATTAGCATGTGTTGTGTTATTGTTCTCATGACCAAAAAGCAGAGTCTAGCTTTTTTCTCCGTTCTTTTATTATCTACTTCTTCTTTGGCTCTGCCTAACATACTTTTGGGATAGATTTTCACTTACTGTGCTGCTCCTACCCTGTCCATTTAGTGCCCTTTATCACTCAGCACTCCCCGTCTTTGTCTTGGTCAAAGGCAGTGATGTTCAGAATCCAGTATCCAGACGATAAGCTCCTGGGTCATAGTGTCCACATTATGATACCATAGCATGTTGGCTTTCTGGCAGCACATGCCTTTATCAGAATAACAGTGCAGCACAGATAGCAGTTCACTAAAAAACTGCTAGAAGGCTGGTGTACTCTTTTTAGGTCTGGATTTAAGGCAGTGTTACTTGTCTCTCCAGACATGTTTTTCCAACAATATCACATTAAAAATGCATACATATCTATGTACATAGGAGGGATTTTGATCAATTCCCTTTATCCATTTGTCTGTTTGACTGTCATTCACGTTCTTGCCTCGGTCCACCACAGCCTAAATCATGGGAAATGGGTCAACAAACTTCAGACTTTACCTCTCTTCATTGTGAGTGACTGCATTGTATTCCTGAGAATGTGCACCTGTGACTGCAAAATAGTACACTTTAGTGCCAGGGCTGGTAGGCCATTCTCAGCTTTCATTTCTACAATCATTTCATTTTTTAATGTCATTTTTTACTTCTTTTTTTTTTAACTTACGGAAACCAACTTTAGATGGCAGCACTTTTACTTTTTATTACTTGTATGCTTTTAATGTGCTCGTTAAAAAGAAATACAAAAATCACAGGGTTGCTTGCTGTTCGTTTGTCTTTCCACAGAAAATAGGCACTGAAGGCTCAGGTCTGTGACTGATTAACAACAAACATTGCAAAACATATACCACTGGGCCTGTCCAAATAAATTACAAATCGCATATTGTCAGGTAGTCTCTGATGTCCCTTGGGGAAACCACCCTCCCCAAAGCCCCCAACCACCTTCACCCATGATCCGAGACCATCCGAGACTATGAATACAAAATCAAGTTATTAGGGTTAGGGGTCGTAAACCCTCCAGCCATATTTATTAAACAGAAAAACACATTTTGTCATTTTTATGCACAGTAACCAATAATTTTACATTTCTACTTACAGAGTTACATCCTAGCCTTAACAGAGTTGCTAATACATGGGAGTTATCTAACCATAACTAAGATTGTTCCTGTGCATCCATCACAAACATCTTCCCCGAGTGAGATCATGACTGGTTCCGGGACCCTTCCTCTTAGAACCCCTTGTCCAATGCCAAATGGACATGTATGGGCCCCTCCTTTTGGGAGCACCCCACTCACTGACCTCCCATACCGGGAGTGCCTGTGCAGGGGGTTCGTCTGCCTGCTAGGATACCTCCCTCTGGCACCACCCCAACCCATCTTCCTCCCCCCAAGGCCCTGTGATAGCTTGCGCCCACTGCGCATGCATGGGTGGGTGCGAGGTAAGGGCCACATGTCAACGACCGCCCCCAATCCCCCATGCCACTGCAACCTTCTTTAGACTTGCTGCCAGCACCCCTTGGACGGCCCAATGTTGCTGCTGTTACTTTGGTCTGAAAGGGGGCCTTACATTTACCCGAACTGTCCCACCAATCATGACCTCACCCATCAACCAACATAAATACAACATAGTAATCTGGCCTGCAAAAGAAAAGATCCAACATAACCACAACATACTACGATGACCTGCAAGAGAAAAGGTGTGTTAGACATGACACAAGCCATTACCATGACTTCCCATAAAGCTCAGATGGCTTCGCCAAGAAAGATTGCAAAACCTAACATTTGCCGCTCCTGCTATGCCACAAGAACGCCCCCTCTCCCCACCCGGTGCCCTTTGCTCTGGGGATGGTGGGTGGGGAAAACAAGCTCTCTAACCAATGCGGCTCTCTGGAGCACCAATAAAAAACGAGGGCTGTGGCTGCAGTCACAACAGAGGAGCGTGCCATCCTGGAGATATGCAGGGGAATCACGAGGTCCTGTTGTGTCCGAGGCAGTGAGCGGGAAAGAGACCTGCCCGCTGCCTCACGGCACCTTTTAAAGGAGTGGGGCTGACTACACTATTTGGAATGACTCCAGAAGCATTCTAATGCTTTCAGGTGCCGTGGCCCGATCAACCAATCCAGCACCTGACCCTGCCCCACAGATCGCGACGAGCTGCACCGTGTCCCCCGGTTCGGGCCCCGGCATCACTGCCATAGGCACGGCTCCCCCTAGATGGGTAAGTCCCACATCACAACACGTCACAACATGCTGCAAAAAGAGCCAAGGAAGATAAATAACTTGTTTTTAAGATAGTGCTTCATACAGCACTTCTGGCTTTTCGTGGTGCTGAAAATAACAGATTTAACCATTACCCAAATTAATGGCTCACAGTGTATTGACCTCCGAAAGATGGAAGGCCATGTTATTTTGCTGAGAGTCAAACTTTATGATTTGCAGATCACATGAAATGTCTTTTGAGAGTGTCAATTTATTGAACCATGCAGCTGGTTAATTGAAAAGAATATGAATGTTAGACTAAAGCAGGTTTATTATTTTTACAGGCGTCGATACTCAAAAGAAGCATATGTTTTTGAATGAAAAGATTTCTTACCAGAGGACTATTTACTTGTAAGGTGATATGAAAAGCATTTGAGGTATAATTCATATTGTGATGCAATGTTTCTGGTGCAGTGTTCAGTTTGTGACATGAAACAATAATATGGCCCCCAGCAGTTTCTGTTGCCAACTAAATATAACATTAGGAAAATTGATTTAATCTGGATCTATGATTCCTTTTTAAAGTTTCTAGACAGATTCACATGCATTGCAATCCTCAGGACTCTCTTTTGTCGCTAACTTTTCCAGGGCACCAGATAGCAGATGCTGAGCTCCCTGTTTAGCTATTCATCTGTTATTGCAAATGGAGCAGAACACCAGATGCAGGGAGACATAGTTCGAACTAAATTTCATTGCAACTCTGTACACAAAATACGGTAAGGCTCGGATAAACATTGACGTACATTTTTACAAAAGAAGATTGGACAATGCTTGCAAACATCTTGGCCACTTGTAATTGTTGGAACTGAAGTCTAGTCCAGACATTTTTGGCAACTATCCCACACTAGGTGAGGGCCAGCCATATGCAAATTAGTCTTGGCTCTGCTCCAGTAGTAACAGTCTAACCCAAACTGACATGCCCCCCCACCCCCACAATGGGAACACAAACAACCCCAGACAACTTTTGGCCTTGTTGGGCCTCATCGGCAAGGTACTTCTAGAGTCCTGTGGCACTGGACCCATATCTCTGCACTGCCATCGCACTTAGAGGACACGCAAAAGAGAAGGTTGGAATGCTTGCAAACGTATCAGCCACAGGCAAAATTATCATAGCAACCACACTGCCAAAAGCATGAGACGTTTGTTGTTTAACTTATTTTAAACTGTCTCTGATCCCAGACTTAAACCAGAATACAACAAATCTTCCACTTTAGAAATGATTCCATTTACTTCTCTCTTGATGTATATTCCAAAAAAGAATTACTTCTTAATAGCCTACATCTTATCAATATGCAAATGGGTAAAAAGATCAATAGTCTCTACTCTCTCGAAACCTTTGACACACTTCTATCTGAACTTTCAATTATCAAATTGTTTCCTAATTGACACGTCATTAAATACTAGATGATTCCTTTGTGACCTATCCTAACCCTTCTGTTAATACCATGCAAAACCTTTTTATTATGTTATCCCCTCTTAATGTTTCTACACTTGGGTCGGCAAACTTAATTAAACTGGTACACTGTTATCCACCTGTAGAAAAGTAAGGTGTTCATGTCTTTCTTTCTATTAATTAGCCAATCAATGAAAGATAAAAAAAATATTGACAAACGTTTCCTCTCACCGACACCACACACAACATTCAAGCACGTCTTGGGCAACATAGACCTTTTAGATCTGCACAAAAATATATCTCTGCACAGTGACTACCGGGCAGATCCTTTGCAATGAGATTTGGGACTCAACAGAAAATGGCATTTTACTCTTTTGCCACTACCCTACTCCGAGTAACACTGCCATTTTTTGAGGTCATGTGTTACAATCTGGTGCACTCTTGTGGAAAGCGCGAAAATCAGAGAGCGCGCCATTAGGGCCCGGCCACCTGGGATTCCGGCCACGCCCACCTTGCATGCCGGGGTAGCCCAATTGGCGACCGGCAAGTGTGAAGTGCTTCCGGGTCACCTTGTGACGTAGTTCCGGCTGGGACCGGCGCTGGGAGGGGAGGAGCTGGAGCCTATTTATGCTGGAGGGCTCCAGACTTCGTTCTCTCTCTATCCCGCGCCGGCCCCAGTCAGTCACCAACGTGGCATCTTCTCCAGGCAGGAATCTTTCTTTGTTTCCCTCTACAGGTCCGGAGGATCGGAGAACGCGACGCGACGTGTGTGGGCCGGCGCGCATCGGGCTTTGGACGGTGATCGTGATCGTGATCGCAGGAGTTCCAGAGTCGGGAGTGCAGTGTTCAGTTCGCAGCGCGGCAAAGGAGGAGCGGGCGGTCTCGGTGGGGGTACTCGCGGTACCTGGAGGTAAGGTGTCGGAGGGTTGGCGGCACGGGGCAGTCGCGGGGGGAGTGGTAGTACTGAGGGGGACTTGGTAATTAAGTCTGCTGCCCCGAGCGTTAGTGCTGCACGCCGTCGACCCCTGCGGCTGCCTTGTGCCTTCAATCGCCGGCGCGCTTTGCAGGTTGTGCGCGCGGCAGTCGGCACCTCCCTCTTTGGGCCCACGAGTATCCGGCGGGAGCAGCGGGCCAATTTTCAGTTGCGGGGTGAATTTTACAGTATAGACAGTGGGAGTCTGTGGCCTAGTGGTTAAGGTATCTGACTCTCAACCGGAAGGTTACATGGTCAAAACTAGGTGTTTCCCTTGTTTTTGGTTAAATCAGCCTGCATACTACAGCCGGCAGAGCGCCACCACCGAGTGAGCTTAAATCTATCTTTGCCCCCAAATACTACGGCGTGTCTAGCCAGATTAATACAGTGGGCAGAGTCGTGGGGAATAGGCGTATAGTGTAAGTGCACAAAAGACAGTCACTATATCAGCTGGTTTGCGTGGGGGGGCCACATTTCGGGCCATATTACCTGTAAGGGGGCCATTTTTACAGCGTGAAAGCGGGGCACTCGGGGCAGCAAAGCGTCAGTAAAGCGGGTGGGTGAGCCTATGCCAAGGAATTTAGAATGCCTGCCAAGGGACGTAACCCAAAGAGGAAGGATAGTGACCCCAACTTGTCCCAGTTGTTAAAACTTGTCCTGGCCAAGTTAAGTCAGGATGAGGGGAGCGATGAGGAGGCAGTGGGGCAGGCCACAGAGCGGGATTAGGGCATGGAAGGGGAGGGTCGTCTTCGTAGAACCAATGTCCCCCCCAGGGCAGCATTCCCCCCACTGGAAAAGAGGCCCAGGACTCGCCCGAGTAAGGAGAAGAGTAAGGGTGAAAGAGGGGCCAGAAGGAATACTGATGGACAGGGGGAAGGAGAACTTGAGGATCAGCTCCCAGCTCAGGAGGCGCCTAGCGGGGCACAAAATGAAGCACCCCCTCCCACGACAACACAGGCAGTACCCAATGGGGCAGAGCGGGATGATGTGGGGGCAGTGTTAGAAGAGATTCGGGGCACATTGAAGGCATTAGCGCCTGCGCCCCAACCCCCAGGCATAGTGACAATGGTTGTGCCACGCACTGAGGAGGTAGGGCAGAGTACTCAGAAGGACCCAGCTCCGGCACAAGGGCTAGCCTCAGTGCCCCAGGGTGGGCTCGGAGGGGGAGTGCCATCACAGGGTGGCACATCAGGGGGGGTAGCTCTCCCCGCTCCTGGTAATTCTGAGGGGCCAGTAGGGGTAACGCAAGGGACAACGGCTAGCATATTAGCCTCAATAGCAACCTTGCTAGCACAATTGGCAGCGCCTGCGTCAGGGAGCCAGGGCAATGGGGGACCGGTGGCACCATGGGCACCACCATCAGCCTTAGGGAGCACTGTTAATGAAATCAGTAGGCAAGTAGCTCTCTTGGGTAGGGCGCAGGACAAAGACATGAGCACAGCCTCTTCAGCGGTGGGTCAAGCGGCCCCCGCACAATCCGCTGCCGCGACAGTGACCGCAACAGGTAAGGCGGTGGAGAACACAAGCAAAAGTACCATCAGCGGGGTCAACGCGATTGGGGGGCAGGATACACTGTTGTCCAAGCCAGGAAAATTGGCTTCACACTTTCCTCTGGACATTAGGGAAAAGATTTGGAAGGGAGAATTCATAGATATATTCTCCTTGATCAGACCAAAAAGAAGGGAAGTGGAATCTAAGGAAAATGATGGGAAAGAGGGCTCTTTCAAAGACAGGAAACCAAGGGTTGAGGAGTCAATTACAAATTGGCTGTTTGGTTTTAATGTATTTACAACAGTAATGTTGGAAAGAAAGCCTGAACTGGCGATACCATTGATATTCTATGCTAACAAAATTCTAAAAGCACACACAATGTACGGCGGTATGGCATGGCTGGATTACGACAGGGATTTCAGATGGGCTAAGGTAGAGGACCCAGACATGGGTTGGGATCAGACGGAGGTGAATGTTTGGTTAGAGAGCGTAAACAACAAAACACCAATGAAGCAGCCCTTTCGGACTTCACAAGGGGGGGCAGGCGAGAAAAAAGGGACCTGCTGGGCATTCAACCGAAAAATATGTACTTGGCCGGCAGGGACGTGTAAGTTTAAGCATGCCTGTGCATTCTGTGGTCACCCATCCCACCCCGAGTTTAAGTGCATTAAAAAATCAAAGGATAGAGGTAGGGAGCACAAGGCACCCCCACAATAGGTTACCCACGCCAGTTGAGATTGGGAAGCTGATTTTCTGGCTGAATCAGTACCCCAATAGGAATGCAGCCAAGATACTGTACCAGTGGTTTTCTACAGGTTTTCGCATTCCCGCACAGGGGGTGCCACCTGTTGGACATTGCAGTAACCTATTGTCTGCACGCACACATTCCACTGTGGTGTCTCAAAAGGTTAGTAAAGAAAGCGCGTTGGGGCGGATAGCAGGCCCATTCGCTACCCCCCCCCCCCCTGGCCAGATTATGTTTGTTTACCGTTAGGGGTGGTACCTAAGAAGGAGCCAGGCCAGTACAGGATGATACATAATTTATCTGCTCCTAGGGGGGCATCAGTAAATGATGCCATAGATCCATCCTTATGCTCGGTGACATATTCTTCCTTTGACACAGCATTGCAGAAGCTGTGTGACTTAGGTCCCAATGCCTTCATGGCAAAAACAGACATTGAGTCAGCCTTCCGGCTCATGCCTGTACACCCCGAGGATTATCACTTATTGGGTTTCCAGCTGAATCACCAGTATTACTGTGACAAATGTATGCCAATGGGATGTGCGGTGTCTTGTAAATATTTTGAGATGTTTAGCTCCATGCTCCATTGGCTGTTTACTTTCAGAAAAGGGCACATCAACATTGTGCATTACTTGGATGACTTCATGGTCATGGGCCCGTCTGCGTCTGGGACATGTGGTCAGGCTTTGAAGGAACTGGTCTCCATGTTTGAGGAATTTGGGTGCCATTGGCGCCTGGGAAAACAGTAGGTCCCGCAACATGCATGTCTTTCCTGGGGATTGAAATAGACACGGTGGTAGGAGAGTGCAGGTTACCAGAGGACAAAGTGCAGGCCTTCTCTCAAGCGATAGATTCAGCATTGGCAGGAGCAAAAGTGACGTTACACCAACTCCAGGTATTGGTGGGCCAGTTGAACTTTGCCTTACGGATCATTCCGATGGGGCGCCCCTTCTCGAGGTCAATTGCTAGAGCAATGGTTGGGTTGACCCAGAAGCACCATCATGTAAGACTGCGGTCTGAGGTGAGGGAGGACTTGAGAGTGTGGCGCAGTTTGTTGAAGGATTTTAACGGTAAAGTTGTGTGGCCGGCGCCGGCAGTTACCAGCGAGGCCTTGGGCTTACTCACTGACTCAGCAGGTAGTGTGGGTTTTGGAGCAGTGTTGGGACCATGCTGGTGCAGGGAAGATTGGCCGTTGGCTTGGCACGAGAGTGGGTTGACCAGGAACATAGCCTTCTTAGAATTATTCCCAATTGTGGTGGCGGTTACGGTGTGGGCCGACTTATTTTGGTCAGACAACATGGCTGTGGTGGAAGCTATTAACAGACAAGGGGCTACCTGTACGCATGTTCTGAGACTGTTGAAGCATTTAGTATTGGCATGCCTGAAGCTGAATCTGCTGTTCAGAGCAGCACATATCCCAGGGGTAGAGAATCAGGCTGCTGACGCTTTGTCTCGCTCCAAGTTGCAGGAATTCCGGAGGTACCATCCACAAGCAGAGGACCAGATGACAGTGTTCCCGACATCTCTGTGGAGGATTGGAGCCCTGCATTAGCGGGGTTGGTGGGTGCCTCGTTGAGCGAGCGCACCCGGAAGGCTTATCAGCAGCATTTTAAGGCTTACAGGTTTTTCGTGCAGCACTCAGGGGTAGCGGGCCTCTTTTTATCTGAGGCCATATGTGGTTTCTTGCAGATTTTAAGGGAGCAGGGCAGGCCGGTTTCTTATGCTAGGGCGCACTTAGCAGCGGTGGGCTTCTTTGCTAAATTGGCAGGAGCGCAGGACCCGGGGAATGCATTCTTAGTCAGAAAAGCGCTCACAGGGTGGGCCAGGTTGGAGGGAGTTAAGAAGGATTCCAGAAGGCCTCCGGACTTGCACATGCTGGGGGAGATTCTGGACGCCTTGCAGTCAGTATGCTCCTCAGATTATGAGAGCACCTTATTTGGGGCTGCTTTCACTCTAGCCTTTTATGGGGCTTTTAGATTAGGCGAGTTGGTTGGGGCCTTCAAGACAGATTATACTGGCGGTTTGCAATGGCACGACACAAAGTTGGTTCAGGGAGGGCTACTGGTGGTACTGCGTAAATCTAAGACTGACCCTTTGGGCAAAGGTACCACGATTCGGCTTAGTCCGGCACCCGGAGCGAGGGTATGTCCGATAGCCCGGATGGAGGCATGCTGGCGATCCGACCACTAGGGAGAGAGCAAGCCTTGTTCATACATGAACATGAGGGTGCCTGTCTAAATATCAATTCAGGGCAGTGTTCAGGAGTTCACTGACAAGTTTAGGGTTAAATCCCATCGGTTACTCATCCCACTCATTCAGGATTGGGGCAGCGACTCTAGCTGCGGGGGCTGGCCTATCAGTGGAAGATGTGAAGCGGGTAGGGCGGTGGTCGTCCGCATGTTTCAAGCGCTATGTGCGGCCGGAATTATTGTAGTATGATGCACGAATACACTGGCATGACCACTCTAATGACCTTTCTCTTCCTGCTATAGTATGCCCTCTAAAGTGATATGTGTGTTGGGACACTCTTTCGTACGGCGCGCCGCGGGCCGGTAGCAGCAGCAGCGGGTGTCGAAACCGGCGGGTTTGAAGGAGATGTCGTTCCATTGGCGAGGCATTGGGGGCCTGCGAATCGGGCAACTGCGGCGGCTAGTGGATGAAACGAGACACACGAGGGACATCAGTCCCCGGATTTAATTATCCTGCATTTGGGCGGCAATGACATGGTGGACCTTGGGCGGCAAGCAGTCAGAGAGGCATTTCTAACAGAAATCGCATGGTTGGGATGGACATTCCCACGGGTGCGGATCGCCTGGTCATGCATGATTCCGCGGCGGACATGGGGCGCAAGAGTAAGATCAAGAGCACTGATTGTGTCAGTAAGGCGACTCAATGGGGAGCTGGCAAAGCTGTGCACTGGACAGGGCTGCTTGTGCCACATACCGCACAAACTGATCAGAGGCGACCAGATGTTCCACCACGACGGAGTACATTTGTCAGACATTGGGACTGATGTTTGGATCAGCGGCATTTGGTCATTTGTGCAGAATTTGTTCTGTGGTGGGGAGGGTGAAGGACCTGTGGGCCCTGGTCACCCTTGTGGCGGTAAAGAGGCCACAGAAGATTGACTCACATGGTTAACAGGAGTCCTCCTACATACTCCCTTGGCCAGCACTGAGGGGGAGAGACGGTAAGCTCTCCGCAGAGAGAATGGGGACACCGGCTGGGGGGGCAAGGGCGCCAGGTCACAAGCTAGGGCATGGGGCAGCAGCCCCTGGGTATTCCCTACGAGCCTCCTTGTCAGCCTGGTGGTAGAGGGGTGGGCCCTAAAATGGTGGACAAGGACCAGAGGGCTGGGGCTCACCTCTCAAGGTCGCAGGTGGGTTGCGCCTTGCGTGGTTCTCAGTTGGGGGATGCGAGCCGGAGGGCCCCTTCGTGCTGGAGCGATAGAATGTCTTATAGATAAGGAGGTCAGTCAGTTAGGCTGATTGTTTATGATTGCCAATATTAAAAGTGTGAATATGGATTTGTGCAATGTGTAAATAAGTAATTTCAATTTGTCATGGTTATGTGTGATAGTGTTATAATAAAGATGGCCGTTTGTACCCACATTTATGGTATCAAGTATTGATTGTGGGATTTTTTGGGGGCGGGGCTGGGAGCATCCTAGGGGGTCCAGGCTCTATGGCCCTGGTGCAAGGCAGCTTCCTACAGTCAGCTTAGCGTAGCATTCTCCCAGTAGGCAGAACTACTTCCAAGATGTACTAGGACACAAGTTGCGACCTGCCTACGATTTTGCAATGTGATTTATATAGTAGTAGGTCATATTACAAAATCTCCAGTAACAGGGATCGCAGAACAACCTGCCTAATAAATATTAATTAGGAAGGTCATTATTTGTGAAGCCCTCTGATTGTCTTCAACACATGAATAGTGTCTTGCAAGGACCAGCAGACAGCCATCCCTGGGCCTGCATTCACAAATTCACAGGAAACCTGTTTTTAAAAGCAGCCCGTGTTCCTTAAAGAAACCAGCCCTGCTTTAAATAAAAAAAAATGTTTGCAGTTTGGGAAAACTTTGGGGAAGCGTGCAGTGGCCCAGTGAATCATTGCATTTTCCGACCGAGGTTACTCTGAGGGCCTGATTTAGAATTTGTTTCATGGGGTTTACTCCATCAGGGTGATGGAGTAAACTGCTCTATTGCCCTGATGAAGTACCTGCCTACCGATGTCTGCTGGCCCAGCGGACGTCTCCTGCATTAGCAGGTACTGCTGTCATGGCGGTTCCTGTCAATGTATTTAATGTTTGATGGACGGCTCTGTCAATATTTTTCTATTTTCAGAAAACAAAATCCCAATCCCATTTTAATTTTTAATTTTATTTTTATTGCCTCCCTTGCCATGTGAGACTTTTCCTATGGCAAGGGGGTAATTTACATTTTTTTGCTGTCCCTTCCCGCCAGGTTTTACCTGGAGGTGACATACAGTCAAAACTGGACATTTTACTATGCACTCTAAACCGGGCGGGTGATCAGATGGCCAAACCTCCAACAGCCCTTACTCCATCCGGCCGTCGGAGGTTTATGTCAGCGGCGGTGATGAATTAGTAACAACATACTTCAGTTCAATGACTCGAAATGAGGAGGGCGGAACTTGAGTTGGGTGGAGAGAGTACTGGTGTCTTTGTGACGGAGTACCCTCTGTGCCAAACTGTAAATCAGGCCCTAAGTGGGCATTGGGTATGCCCCTTTAAACAACTGGCTTTTTTGACAAGCCTTTTGCAGCCATTTGCTTGAGACTTTGTCAATCAGAGCTTAGCTCCACCCAGTGGAGTATCTCTTTCTCACCTCCTGCTATTGGCTGTTTCCTACCTTCTTCAATGGAGTAATTGCTTTGCAATACATAAAAGACTGCTTTACGTTTCCCTGTCTCTCCCTGTATTCGCTCCTCACGGTTTCTTCCCACCCATCCCACTTTGACTTGTAGTATCAGTCCTTGTTCTTCCAGTCCTTCCTCCTTCTAGTTGCTCCCTCCCATTCTCCATCTTTCTTCCGTTTGTCAGCATCCTCTTACCTCCACATCTGGCATTTTCTGCCTGTGTGACTACTGCAAGTTACTCACACCTGCTCCTCAATCGTCCTGTGTTTGGCTGCTGAAGGTTCCCTATCTCTAACATGGCTGATCAAGATCGCTTTCTAAATTTTTCTGCCCACCTCCCGCTCCCTCATCCTGACATTGGAAGCTAAATGCCACCCTACCACTTCCTAACATGTGTGTTAAGAACTTTCTGATTTAAAGTGACAATATAGATTCCTAAGCGTGCACATATGCACATGTAGGCATATTAACTCAGACCTCTGGGCTTTCCACAATGTTTGTTTATTTATTGCAGCAAACGTACAGAAGGTACATAAAGGTACAGCTAGGATGGGAATATATAGAGAAGGCATTAAATGAATGATTAAGGGATGTTTGACAAAGACATGGATGTACATATGGTATTATAGATGGGTAACAGTGAATAGCAGTGCTGTTTTTTACTGAGGGGTACTGCGGGCCATCAAATATGCAATAAGAGTGAAGCTCGAGTTGTCCATGATGTCACTCAGAAACCTAATTTGTTAAATATTCCTGTTATTCACTGTTACCAGTTTGCAATTTTATGTTACTTATGTCCCATCCAAATCATCTGCCCCTGATTTCAACAGCTTTGCAGGAGTAGACGAGTCACGGTTGAGATAACAGTATGGACTAACTTGTCACAGACCCCTGTACAGTGTTACACCTGGTGTCCTGCCATCTGGCCCCACTACCCTCTGGATATCAGGCCCCTCCTGCCAAAACATATCTGGCATCAAGCCATCTTCTCACACCACCCTCAGCCTTACCCCCCCTCAAAAAAGCACACAATGTCCTCCAATCCACCCTCAACCCCTACATTTACTGCCCCTGTACATCCAATTTTTTAAATAAAAAAATCAAAATCCCGATGTTCTGCTGCCCATCCACACCATCCCCTCTGCAACCCACCTCTCCCGAACACAGACATATAAACATAATGCCTGGTCTCCTGCCCCCCATCCCTGCAACACTCTGTGCCGTCCCCGACCCGTCCCTTCCGCTCTATCAGCTTGAAATTCCTTTATGAGGTTACAATGGTAGGAAAGAGCTTTCATTTCTCACTAATGCTGTATCAAAGCAGTGAATACCCACATTTACAATCTGTTATCCACAGGCACTGAGAGCCACACACAACACATACATCCCTGTTGCGTCACTGCAGTGAATAACCAGATTTTTATGCAGTTTTTCACTAAAGAGGCATCCTATGGAAGCCATATATAACAACATTTTCCACGATTTAGATGTTGGTACCTAAATGTTTTTAATTCCCAAAAAGCTTCATAAACCTGCAATTTTCAAAAATCAATGATTTACTGATTTATTAAAGGGTAGCAAAGAAATACAATTTATTGTGCATTAAAGCATGGGTAATTTAGATAAGGACAGAGGACACGGATCCTTTAAATTAAACTGCGTGAAAATATCAGATTGATTTATCGTTTCCACTGTTTAATCAGAATGTCTGATACTTGGTAGCACTTCAGACCACAGCAGTGTTATCTGCAATAAATTATCTTGTAAGCGTTTTTTCTAAATCTGTAACAGAACTGGCGTTCATGGGCTTTGACTGCTGAGGAGATGTTTTTGTATCTTTTATGGGGTTTTTTTAACACCGAGTAAAGATCTATGGCTGACCGACGAGTCTGTAGATCTGAGAGTGGTTTGGCGCCCGCAGTTGGGCGATGCCTTCTCGCTCGTGACAGTGACAGCTGCTTCACGGGAAAGTTCTTGAAACTAGCTTTCAGTGCATATAAGTGTGCGGCTGAGTTGCATTATTATCTTCTTGAAGTAAATTGGCCTCTGAAGACAATGCGTTTGATTTATAAAGCAGTCAGTTTGGAGATGCTCTCAGCAGCACAAGGCAGGCAAAATTCATCGAAAGCTCTTTCAGTGGCGTCTTAATCAAACTGACATATCCCTCTCCAGTGACTTTATTAACCCAGATTGAAGGAGTGAGGCTAAGCGCCCCCTCAGGAACCGCGGGAACGGCGGAGGAGCTTATCTCTTAATATACTGGGTAGTCCAATAGGAGCTAATAAATATCGCTGTAAATAGATGCCGCCCTTTCACCACAGTCAATGTGCTGACGCAGCCCGCTGCTGCACGGCCCTGCCGCCTTCATTTAATAAAGCAAGAGGCCGCAATAATTAACTTTACTTTAAAATGTCTGCCACCAGCTTTTAATGGCAGGATCCTTTTTGGAGGTCTTTAGTATAGATCTGAGTTACGCCATTCTAGGAGCACCCATACAAAAGCACAGAGGGCCAAGTTACAGCTCCCGCGGCATGAAACCGCAGCCTTTTTCTTCATCTATTGACGCAGTTTTCTGTAGCACAAGCTAAGAGAACCCACATGGAAACATGAATGTTTGGTACCAGGAAATAAAGGATAGAATTGACGCAAGTGAATATACAAGCCATAACCAGAAAGAGGACCCAACTTCCTAATTTCTAGGAGTGGGTGAAGAAGTAAGGTATGATCTTTGAACCCTGTAACATCACTGGAAGTGACATCACTATGGGCCATATGTATGAAGCCAATTTGCGATCGCAAACGCCGAAATTCGCAGAATTTTAGCGTTTGCCATCGCAAATTAGCAGTGTGCAATGTAGCACACTTAGGGGCACATGCATCAAAGGTTTTTGCGATCACAAACGGTGCGATTCGCAAAAATCGGCCGTTTGCGACCGCAAATTGGCCTTTGGAGATGCATGAAAGTGTTTCCTATGCGCAATTTAAGAATTCGCAATTATTTGCGAATTCCTAAATTGTGATTGCATTTAAGGAATCGCAATTTGCGATTCCTTAAATGCAATGCTAAAGCACTTTCAAATAGCGATTTCGCTATTTGGGACCGCAAATTACAGACAAATCAAACTTGTCTGTAATTTGCAAAAACTTTGAAAAATGCACTAAAATGCATTTTTTAAAGTTTTAGATTACACACACACATGCCCTTAGGGCATGTGTGTGCATAACATGGGTGCACATCACAATTTCAGGGTGCAACAGGGTGTCCTTTTGACACCCCTGCACCCTTGAAATTGCATCACTAATTGCGAGTACCTATTGGTATTCGCAAATAGCGCTCATAATTTCCATTCATTCCTATGGGCCTGTAGGCCCATAGGAATGAATGGGAAGCCATTCCTTATTTGCGACTCGCAATTTGCGAGTCGCAAATAAGGAATGTGAAAGGAATCGCTATTATTATAGCGATTCCTACATGCATAGGCTTTTGCGATTCCTTAATTGCGATTCCTTAATAATCGCAATTAAGGAATCGCAAAAGCCTACCTTGATGCATGTGCCCCTTAAACCCCCTTGAAAAATAAGGAATCGCAAAATTTGCGATTCCCTATTTTGCGATTGCATTCAAGGAATCGCAAATTGCGATTCCTTAAATGCAATGTAAGAAGCACAAAAGAAAGTGCGATTTGGCCTTAGGAATCGCAATTTACCACCAACTTCAGGTTGGTGGTAAATTGCGATTTCACTTAAAAATGCAAATTTTGCATTTTTTAAAGTGCCATGTGGCGCACATACATGCCCTTAGGGCATGTATGTGTGCCACATGTGCACACATGCACATTTCAGGGTGCAACAGGGTGTCCTTTTGACACCCTGGCACCCTTGATATTGCATTCTCAATTTGCGATTCTCTAATTGGGAATCGCAAATTGAGAATGTCTTCCCATTCATTCCTATGGGCCTCCTAGCCCATAGGAAAGAATGGGAAGGTATTCCTTATCTGCGAATCTCAATTTGCGATTCGCAAATAAGGAATATGTGGGATTCGCAAAATTATTTGCAAATCCCACATACATTGCATTTTGCGATTCTCAAATTGCGATTCGCAGAAAATCGCAATTTGAGAATCGCAAAACTGTATTTTGTTACATATGGCCCTATATCACTGGAGAATTCCCTTACAATACCACTCACTGAGCAGCGCAGACATACACACACATACACGTGCAAGTCTTTTGTAGACCCACAGTGTAGTGGAAGCACACACATCTACTATACTTAAATAAAAATGATCTTAGTCCCTTACAAATCTTAAGGCTGATAGGAATCATCCTATTAAAGGTGAATGACTAACCCTTGATGTTTCTCGTCCTTTGCTTTCAGGTTTTTTTTATCTTTTTATTATTTATTTATTGTTTTAAAAACATGAATATAGACAGTTCAAGCCATATTTAAATCACAGTTCTACATGTTTCAATTCTCAACAAGGCATGTCATGTCATTTGAAAGACCAGAGTTTAAACGATGTTACAGTTTATGTATCGAACCCGCTGTAGGGGAATTGGCATGCAACACAAAGATAGCATCCCCGTGTGCACATTTATGATAGCAGCAAACAGTATAGCCAGCTTACATTTAAACATCTAACAGGTTTCCCAGGCTGCGCTTTTAGCATGTGTTAGTACGGTGTTGCGTTCAGGTGTGTTACAGGGAAATGTGAATTCATCGACTTGCAAGAGGCTTCTATTTTTAAGGGTTGTGGTACCCGGCTCAGAAGCTCAGATGGCTATGTCTCTGTCAGGAGCTGGCCCCCTTCGACCCTGATCCCATGGATGAGACCTCACCTCAATGGGCCGCACGTCTCTTTCCCTTTCAGCCTCCGGGAACTGAAGTCGAGCAAGGCAATCGGGACGAGATGGAAATCCCGTACCACTGGCCCTTTAAGATTCGGGAGGAGGGAGCAGCAAGCCCCGACCCTTGGAGGCGGGACTACAACATGCCTGGGACAGATAAGGAACAGGAAACTGAGTCCGTCGTCGTCAAACACCGGAAGGAGGAAGTTCGTGGGAGTAGACGGGAAGAAACACAGAAAGGAATCCAACATCTAGGCGGAACCCAAGAGGAGCCGAGAGACCCGCGAGACGCTGACGAGCCCTGCGAAGGAACACCAGGAGGCCACCGATATCCCGAGGCGCCCCGCCACATTCCTGGAGGGACGTGGCTTGCACAGGTACGTGCAAGATTCCTGGGACCTGGGAGTCGGGTGGGAACAAAGTCCCCGGGAGGCGAGGAGGGAAACACATAGAACTCCCCTCAGAGAGTCCAGGAGTGTTGTTAGCTCGTTGCTACCTCCCCTCTATCTCACGGTGACGGTTTCCCTATCCAGTGCACCCTGCATCTCGCCTGATTCGGTGTTATATCCCTCACTCCCTTCCCACGCTTTAAGTTCGGTACCTCACCCTAACAGATGCACAATTTTCTTTGTCTTTTCGGTACTATCTGACCAAGCTGATTCCCACGACGTACAACCCCTGGAAAAGACACCAAGGAGAAGAAGATTATTCCCCTGACAGAACGTCGAGACTTTGTTTATTTTCTTTTGAGCACTGGCTGGGTTTCTCGTAACACCTAATAAATCAAGTAGACAGCATAGTTTGTCGCGTGGTTCCTGCCCAACCTGACAGTCTCTAATGTGCCTTAGGGGGTGTCTGATGGTGTCGTATTCTTTCCCCTTGCCCATGTCATGAATGGCGCCCGAATGTCTTTTGGCGAGACACTAATGGCATCAGGTCCCAGAAGGCGGCTAGCTGTTCTTGACAGTAGGTGATATCGTGTATCCAGGTGTCTGTGAGGGACCGTATTGGCACCCCAGTGCATTGCTATTCTATGTTTGGCGAGCAGTAGCATCATGGCTGTGATCTGACCTGTTCCACGGGGGACCTCCCTGACGTGACCTAATAAAGCAACTAGTGGTGTGCATTGCGGTCTGAACCCCGCAACTTTGTGTATGATCTCATATACTCTCTCCCAGTATCGGGATATTGGGGGGCAGGGCCATGCTAAGTGTTGGAATGTCATTTGTTCTTCTTTACATTTCCAACAGTCTGCTGTCGGTCTCAGCCCCATTTTGTGCAACTGTAGGGGTGTACGGTACAGCCTGTGGAGAAATTTAAAATCAATGAGTCTCAGCTTGTAGTTCGGGGAGAGATGCTTGAGCCGGGAGCAGCAGTAGCTCCACTGGCCGTCTGTGGGGAGGCGTGTCCAGTTCCGTGCGCCATTGCTCTAGCTCACGTGCTGTGGTGAGAGGTGCAGTGGTTTGTGTAGAAGTATAAAGCCTTGTGATTATCTTCCTAGGCGAGGAGATAGTTAATACATTTTCTAATATTGACAGTGTGGCTGGCGCCTCTGGAAACGAGCCATGTAATTTGTCCTGTGCTTTCAGTTAAACAAAGTGAGTGCCTTCTAGCAGCTGTACTGTTAATTTACTTCAATTTACCCATTTGGACTAAAGCGTCATAATGTAATGATTATTAAAAGGACGCCTGACGACTGGTCACATGGTAGATGTCCTTTGACATAAATCCACATGGCTGAAATCTCCACAGTACCTTAGCAAGCATCTAGCTCATTAGCCAGGAAAGTAGACATTGAGCAGTGACCATCTTGTTCTCCTCCCCTGTCCTAGCATTATCTTTTGGTCTGCTGTTGTATATGTATGTCCCTTAGTTCAAGCTCTTCTTTTCAAAAGGGATATAAACAATCTAGTTTGTTTCTCTTTTCTTCTTCAAATCTTTCTCACTGCTCACCTTGCTCACCATACCTCCCAACATCTCATCAAGCTGTTTCTAAGGAAATCAGATCTTAAGTCATTGATGTCCCGTTACCACTTTATAGTACCAATCTCAAAGGGATCTGTACACTGCTCTCAGTACTGAGGTGGGTTAGATGTCATTGGGCAGTGACTAGGTGATGAAGCTAATAGGGACTTGATCAATTCTAATCATATAGTGTTGAACAATTAATTTGCTGTCAATATGGTTTTTTTCATTACATTTATTCCATTCTCCCTTAGGTATGGCCTTGCATTGCTATACAAATTTTAATATGAAAAGGTCTGTGCACATGTTGTCAACAGAGACAAGTAGAAGGGGATAGTGTCGTATTCGGGTCATAATATGTGAGTCAGAGGTAATCATACACATGGCAGTGTTTATTGTGCATCTGTTGGGCTGAAACGTGGACCGGAAAGAAGAATTTACTAGTTGGTCCATGTATTGAAAAAGAAATAATTTTAAATGTATGCCCCACTTAGGCATTGTTACTGCATTGCCAGCTAAATAAATTGAAAAAAACTGAGAATGGACAACTCCGTAAATGCATCGCAATTCTGTGAAATGCTATAGTAACGACAAAGTGGCACCATGCTAGTGAGAGTAACTGCCGTATGGCAATTCTAAGGTAGTAGTAAAAAGAGCAGAGGTCCGGAATCAAATACAGTACGCACTGTGATATTTCGGTGACAATCCACCTTGGGTTACGTCATCTTTCCTTGCTTTTTGATTCTTACCATCTTGAATCTGTCCCTGTCGCTCTTGTTATTTATACGGTTTATACAGTTTGCAGGATTCCACATGAATTTATGTCTCACCATGTACAATCACAAGTATCTAAGGACAATCTTTTGAACATACTTCACATTAATACACAGATTCTGATTTATTCTTGCATTTTGTCACATTTCAGCCTTGATAAAGTCCAGTCAGGATGAAACACGTTGCCTGCTCTCTTTACTCTGCTGTTCAACTTTTGCATTTGTAAAATAATATCAACAACTGCACAATCATGTCCCACTCTGAGGAGCAATAAACACAGTTAATTAACTTAATTAGAAATCTAAGACAAACTCTTTACTACTGTTGTTGGTGTGTGCTCCAAACTTCTTTGTGAGTCTCAAAATCTGGTGGAGGCCATTCCTAACGAAACAAATACTCTCCCCTAAGACCTATATTTCTTTACAAAAGATTAAATCTTGTATAAGGCCATTCCTAACACCTCAGCTAGCAAGGTGTTTTGGGTTGCTAGAGGACCTCAACTTTGCTCATACTACTATGGGGCCGATTCCGATTCGGGCCGGAAATCTCTCCGACCGAGCCGGACCCGGAGAGATTTCGGACCGAATCGGACCCGTGCAGTCCGACCGAACGAGTCCGATGCATTCGTATGCCACCGGACACGAGTCGGTCGGACTCCCATTGAACTCAATGGGAGCCGGTCGTACAACGCGTACGCGGGCTCCCATTGCCTCAATGGGTGCGAGGCGGACAAGGGCGCCCCTACAGCGAGTACGCCGCGAAGCGCTCGCGGCGTACACGCACAGGTAGGGGGACCCATGGGTCCCCCTGTGTGCGCCTCGCACGGGTACGCGTACAGGGGTCCGACACGGACCCCCAAAGTACGGCTCCGACAGCGAGTTCGAGTCGGACGGCGCGAGTCGGTCGGAGCGGTCGAGGTGCGCATCGTACTTACCCGGCCGGAAAACGTCTCCATTGCGCGGTGCGAATCGTGTCCGAGCGAGTCGGTCGGAGCGGTACGATCCGGGAACCAGTCGGTCGGAGCGGTCGGGTCGCCTGGACGAGTCGGTCGGCGAATACGCATCGTACTCGCTCGCCCGGACGCGCGTACGACTCGGTCGGAAAATAGGGCTCCGGATCGGATCCGGTAAAACCGAATCCGATTCGGAGCACTACCGGCCGAGATCGGAATCGGCCCCTATGTGTTTCTAATGCACCCACTGCTTCTACATATGGTCATATATTGTATGGGGATGTGCAGTCATCTATAGTCACTGCTACCATTGTACTAGAACACTTTCAAATGTTAATACACTGCTTTTATACAACCTAGATTATGTTAACAGTATATGTGTTGGCTTGTTCACCCGTGTGTGGAAACATTTATTTCAGAGTATTTACAAAATAGCCCACTTTGTGTCAGCGAATGGAACAAAAAATATCGGCTAAAATTAAACTCTAAAAACAGTGACTTTTTAATGGAATTGCAACTCTTTGAAGTTCTCAGTTTTGTCCTTCTAAAATGGGCCTGTGTCCTAAGACAGAAGAACTTTGAGTTCGCATGACTCAAATTTGTTTTAGTTCACATAACTCAATTGGTTCAGCCACCTGTTTCTATTGCATTTGTGACCACTTGTCACCCGCTAGCACCTCTTAGACCCTCTGCCCAGGCATCCACATAATGGACAGAGGGGTTAAGTAAAGCTTTCAGAGGTGACTTCCCTATTGCGGCCTGTGAGTAACAGGTTGACCTTTCCTCCATACCCCAAGGCCTAACTACCACACTCATATCCTCTTGAAACACTGCTTGCATCTACCTCACATTTTCAAGAATCAGATTGCATTACTTCCACTGAGTTTCTGATTGTCGGCCTACACAATTCACTTCATGGGCTTCCCCCACTCCTGTGGACCCTATAGATCATTTACTCTAGTGTGGGTGGTTTTCCTGGCATTTTAATGCCACCACTTCCGCGTGGGCTCACGAGTTTCTTATTAAACCCACATTATGTGATTGTTCTTGACTTCCTCAGCACATTTTCTCTGCTCTGGGTATACTCAATAGTCCCATACACTCTCCATTTTAGTTGCTATAATTGGCTTGAGCAGCACAACAACCCCCAACAATGAGGAGATAACTCGCTCAATAATTTACGATTATTCAATTGGGTATGTAAAATAAATATTGCATATATCACTCTCTATCCCTGTTACACTACCTTTAAAATATTAGTACAAAAGCAACAGTGTAACGTTTGACACAAAGACACTGGGAGTCAGGACCTCAAACACCACATCGCAGCAAAGACCTGGAACACCCTGCCTCTCCACCTCAGTCAATCACCGTCACTGCCTCAATTCAGGAAGGACCTCAAGACTTGGCACTTCAACTGAACCACAGCGCCTCGACAGACCAGCAGCTCCACCCACCAGCATATTGAGACCATTACAGGTGAGTAGTCGCACTTTACAAGCCATTGATTGATTAATTGATCCAGCTCTTTCCACATAGGATGTCCTACAACTGCGCACTTTTGCAGCTACATATAAATGTCCATGTGTAACCACTTCGGGCAGTTTAGGTGCTTTGAGTCCACACTGAAGGTAGTTGCGTGCTAGACAAGTGCTATATAACATGAGATAACAACATAGAACCGTACCAGAAATAATAGGAATTATGTTATATTTGTAGAACATATTTATCAGGCCACGAAAGGCCATAAGGCAGCTGCAAAAAACATGAGCACATAAACCACACGTCTAACATATGCTCTGATGGCTGAAATACTGCAGGCGAAATATTGCTTTCTACTTATCTGTGTAATGATATGTATCTATATATCGTAAAACTTTAGACCACTATACAAACAGGAAAGATTCTGAGAAACAGGAGCGTGAATAGTTGGTAGCCTGGCAGAGAAGCAATTCTTGTTTCTGTCAAAATACAGGCGTTTCAGTTCTTTTGAGGATGATTAATAGCCACACATGTTGAAAATGATTTTAATGGCAATGGAGCCAACCGAGCAGCAGTATGAGAGACAAATGGTAAACATATTTCTGAAACTGTGAATGTGACACCATACAAATTGCATCACCAAATGTGCCAGCCACAGCCTGATTATGCAACGCTACTCAAACTCTTCTACACCCTTGCCTCTATGTCAATATGTTCGGCTACCAAACTATCTTCATATGAGCAAGGCTTGGTAGCCGGACATATTGACAGGTGAGCATAATCATTAACTTGCACTCATGAGTGCACATCATCTTTCTTGATAGAAGACAAAGGGGGATATGTACAAGAACTGCCGCTAACTAACGCTAACGCTAGTTAGCGGCAGTTTTCTTAACGCGGCCTATCACCAAAAACTATCGCCCTGTTAGCGATGTATTTCCAATGCGTCGCTACATGGCGATAGTTCCAGGTAGCTGCGGTGAAAACTCCCGTTAACACTAGCGTGAAGGCGATACAAATTCTGGCGAAAACTGACGAAAGGCCAATTTGCGGGCAAAAAACTCACGTTAGTCAGCCTAACGTGAGTTTTTTTGCCTCTAGAGGCAAAAATAGCCTATAATCCACCCACAATGAAAAATAGGAAACAAAACCAATGGAATGCAGATTGGAGCAGCCAGGGCCAAGTGCAGCACAGATCAACAACCCCCCCAAGCACCCCAACAGCCAGGAAGACCACCCAGAGTCCAGAGGAAGAGGAAATCCAGGGCTACAATCATGAAAAGAGGCGCATCGCTGGGCAAAACCAGTGATGCATCACTTATCATTGCGCACTCCTTGCAACACATTGGCATCCAAAACCTTGAAAGCACGGACAGTCCCCGGGGCCCAAAGGCCTCGCTGGGCCTGCGTCTGGTCCCCAGAGTGAGATGCGGGGGTGCTGTGGAGTTGCTGGCACGTGGTGGTAGATATTGAGGCGTTGGTGATCACCCTTACCTGGTGGTGAAGTCTGCAGGTCACATTGAGACACGTTGCTGACCTGTGTGAGAAGACCGCCTTGCGCCCCTTGGAGCTGTGAACCGTAGAGGTGCTCCTGCGCAGCAACGTAGGGAGGTCTGCATCGCATACTATGATCCACCACTACACCGGGGTGCACGGAGGAGATTACAAATGGTGGGCGGCGCCTCTGTGCATCACAGGCCGGATGATGTTGCGTTGACCGGACGCTGTGGAGGGTGAGGCCCCTGAGCTGCGCTGAACTTGTGTGGTGGGAGCGCTGCAACCACGCCTAAGGGGGCCCTGTTGCATCACCTGCATCGGGAGGTTCCCCAGTGGACTTGGCGGCGACTGCTGTACCCAGTCTTGTGAAATCCCGCCTGTCTGTGGCTCCTGCTGGCTGAGTCACAGATTTGGAGAGAATGCAGCGGATTGCGCCACGGTGTCAATGTCCAGGTGAGGAGAAAGAGGGATGTGTAGCAGAGGAGGCCCGGGGGTCGAGTCGCCCAGGCCTAGCACCTGTGGGTGATGCACCCCCCGTGGCAGTTCATCCGCTATGGCGGAAGAGCGTTGCCCCACTGCTTTCAAGCAGTGCAAGAAGAGGAAAAATAATAACATGATGATAACTTTCTGATATACTCATGCTATGTTTCCTTTGTGGGAGGGGCTGCTCTACTCATGGAGCAGGGCAGGGGCGGAGTGGTATGCCCACTCAAGTGCACAATGACTGTTTGGTCGGCCCTCTCAGGCCACCCAAAGCAGTCATGCGCACTTCCCTGTTCAAAAATGCAGGCTGCATTACAGCCTGCATAGAGAACATGCCCACCCCTCCAGCCCCTGGCTGAACGCCTTGTAATGGTGCTCAAGAGCATTGCAGCGTTGTGATTGGCTTAGGGGAGGGAGCCTGGCTGCCTGCTTCCTGTTCCTGGAAGCAGACTCAGGACAGCAGGAGCACAGAAGACGCGGGACCCGGCCTCGAGGTAAGAATTATTTGAAAAAATATTAACAACCCCCGCTCACCCCGCCCATCCCCATCCCCTCCAGCGTCCTTTCCTGCGTTTCCCGCATCCCAGCTGTCCAGTCCCCCCGCAGCACTACTCAATGGCGGCCGCTGTGTGGCCATGCGCAGTGGGCGTACCACTGGTGTGCCAAAGGCAAGCCATAGGCAAGCCCGTCTGCGTCCGTCTGCCCTTGGACCGCGTCCAGCATCAAGGACCCTTCCTCTCGGACACACCACCACTACGACGCCACCTCCTTGCCTTCAACCCTGAATGCCACACCGCCTGCCATCTAGCAACACTGTAGAATTCTCTTGAACCTTGCGCCTGTCGAAACTACAAACGCACCTTCTGCCACATCAGCACACTAGTGCCTCCTGCCGCCCAGCCGACCAACAGCGCACCCGACCGGCTCAACTGCATCCTCCTCAACGTGCGGTCCCTCCACAAACACGCAACTGAAATCTGGGACCTCCTCGATGCCACCTCTTCAGACATGGCCTTCTTCACGGAAACCTGGACCAACCTCTGCTCCGGACCAAACATCGCCATTGCCATCCCTGACGGCTACTAAATCATCCGCAAGGACCACCACGACCATCCAGGAGGAGGCATTGCCAGCGTCTACAAAAGCACACTCCGACTGACCATGCACTCTAATGACCCAACGGTGACCATGGAACACCTCCACTTCCAGATCCGGACCAATCCCAATGCTGTCCTCTGCGACACCCTCATCTACAGGCCTTCTGGGCCAGGGACCCCCATTCACCGATGCTATTGTAGACCTCATTGCACCCCAGGCTCTCCCATCCACCGACTGCATCTTACTCGGAGACCTCAAGTTCCACCTGGACAACCCCAGTGACCAGAACACCACCCCCCTCCTGGAGAACCTCACCAACATCGGACTCAAGCAGCTAGTCACCGTGCCAACCTACATAGCCAGACACACGCTCGAGCACGTCTTCTCCGCCAGCGAGAACTTCAACTACAGCCACACCACCAGACTCTCCTGTACGGACCATCATTGTATACATCACGTCTTCACCATGCCCACTGTACACCACCGCCATCATCGCCCCCCCTCCTCGCAGCTGGATCAAGGCCACCAAAGAACTTCTCGTCACCACCCTCAGCACCACCACTCCGCCAATGCTTACAGACAACACTGAAGAGCGCAGACTCCACCGATGGATCTCCAACTGCGCCGACACCCTGGCACCCCTCAAGAAAAGACCAGGCAAACAACAACTTGTTCACTCCCGCCCTCCACTAGTCCAAATGCCCTGCAGACGTCTCAAGAAGTGATGGAGCCACAACATCAATCAACTCCGCAACACAGTCCCTCTTGCACCATGGCGCAAGAGTGCCTGCGTTGGCGCATGGCAGCCATTGTGCGCCAAGGTAGGGGAAAAAGACAGGGGGGCTTATTCATGAGCCCCTTCTGACAGTTTTACCCTGCCAGTACGTCATTTTCTTGACATACTTGCAGCATGATTCTTGCACCACATTGCGCCGTATTTGCAAAGTGACGCATCTAGGCATATGCGTGACCTTGTGAAGCCCTGTGCCACATTATACCTGCATCAGGTATGATGTATGCAGGGTGGGCGTTCCCACGGAATCACTGACATAATATCGAAAGACACATTATCGAAATACAAATATTTCGACGCAAAAATATCGACATCAAAAATATCGATATTGTATACTTAATTATAAAAATACACTAATATCGAAACAACATTATCGTAATGAAACTATATCGACTACACAAATATCGCACACATAAATATCGCAATACAAATTATCGACGGTTATAAATAAGTATAGGACATGTCCAAAATATCGAGAACAAAAACATAGACAGCAATATTATCGTTTTTTTTAAAATATCGACAACTCAAATACACATTAAACTACTACTTTCAACACCAATAATACAATAAATGACATAAATACACATAAAATTTATATATAAACATATCTATCAAAATAATAACAACAGAAATTAATAATAACATAACAACTACACAAATAATATTTACAAACAAATAATAGCAACATATTCAACATTTAAAATATATATTATACATTTCTTTTTAAATAATAAATTCAACATCTCCTTCCTCACCTAAAAAAACCTTTTCTCTCAATTTGCGTTTTCCATACAAGTAAAACAATTACAAAACAAAAAAAAAAATCAAATTAACCAATAGAAACACAGAAGATCGAAATAGACCAATGATTTTCAACAAACAATTAAGAACACACTATATAAACAAAAAAATATGTCTTCTTTTACACCTTAAACAAAAATAATTAAGGAAGGAGAAACTCTGCCGGATTTTCACCACTCTCAAACACACCTCTAAAATCAAGCCTACTACACTAAACTGTTAAATTAAAATGTAACACAGATTTCAATGGCTAACTTAAATTACTAACTCATATATTTTATCTCTTTATATTTCAACTACAGATATTACTCCAAAAACGCGAAAAAGATTTCACCTTACAAAAACAGATAAATAACAAAGTAAGTATACTCTAAAAATAACTTGTTAAATCTCACTAAAAGGGAACTCAACACCTAAAATGTCCTAACCGCCAAAACGACCCTATTTATACTTTTAAACTTTTTTTAAAACGTTTGAAAAATAAAACTAAAACATTAATAAAACTATACTCTGTCATAAACACCAAGACCACCATATATAAATTGTAAAACATGAAAAAAATATGCTTTACTTTCTTTTCACAGAGCACTTCAAACAAACAACATTTGTTGAACAAAGAACATCTCCATTCAACTACAACTAAATAACAGTTGGTAAGTATATAATTAAAATGCATTTATTACTATTCATATAAACATGTATAATATTCTTTTACATATACTTTCATGTACATTTTTATAGATTTTACCACCTCACAATGACTGAAGAGGCCCAATTTATAACATCTCAGAAAGGGAAATTCTTATTGTGTTATATGGGGTACGTCTACACCCAAGAGAAGCAAACAGGCCTTAAAGTGAACTGGAAATGTTCAAAATATTACTCAAACAAATGTTATGGTTGTGCTACCACCAGGAAAACAACTGTATTATATACAAGGGAGCATAACCATCCACCAAATATTTCTGAAATTGAAGTGAAATCAACCCTTGAAAATATTAAAGAATTAAGTAGCACCTCACAACTTCCTACAAGTGTTATACTTAAAGAACTATTACCTAAAGTACCCAGAGAAGCAACAGGTCAATTACCATCAATTGCTTCTATTAAAAGAACAATAGCTAGGACCAAAAGTCAACAACACCAACAATACCTACACCTAAAAAGTTTGAGGATGTCATAATTCCCCCAGAACTTAGTATAACACACAATGATGAACCTTTTATTTTCTTTGACAACAAAAATAAAGATAAAGGATTATTATGTTTGCTACAGCAAACAATATAACTAAACTTCAACAATGCCAAACATGGATGATGGATGGCACCTTCAGCATATGCCCTAAACCATTCTACCAACTGTACAGTATCCATGGGCAATATCATAACACTTGCATTCCATTAATATATGCTTTATTACCAAACAAACAGAATGCAACATATACTGAAATGTTAGGTAAAATAAAGCAAGAAACAAACGACTTTTTCCCTCAAAGAATAGTAATAGACTTTGAACAAGCCATCAATCAATCAATCAATCAATCATGTCACTTATAAAGCGCACTACATACCCGCGAGGGTCTCAAGGCGCTGGGGGAAGAGGGGGGTGGTGCTGCTACTGATCGAAGAGCCAGGTCTTGAGGAGTCTTCTGAAGGCCAGTAGGTCTTGGGTCTGTCGGAGGTTGGTGGGGAGGGTGTTCCAGGTCTTGGCGGCGAGGTGGGAGAAGGATCTGCCGCCGGCGGTCGTTTTCCGGATGCGGGGGACTGTGGCGAGGGCGAGGCTGGTCGAGCGGAGCTGGCGGGTGGGGGTGTAGAAGCTGAGTCGTCTGTTGAGGTAGGCTGGTCCGGAGTTGTGGAGTGCTTTGTGTGCGTGGGTGAGGAGCTTGAAGGTTATCCTCTTGTTGACAGGGAGCCAGTGCAGGTCTCTCAGGTGGGGTGTGATGTGGCTGCGTCGGGGGATGTCGAGGATAAGACGTGCAGAGGCGTTCTGGATGCGTTGCAGCCGTCTCAGGAGCTTAGCCGTCGTTCCTGCGTAGAGGGCGTTTCCGTAGTCCAGCCTGCTGGTGACGAGGGCCTGGGTGACTGTTTTTCTTGTTTCGGTGGGGATCCACTTGAAGATCCTGCGGAGCATTCGGAGGATGTTGAAGCAGGATGAGGAAACGGCGTTGACCTGCTTAGTCATGGAGAGGGTGGGGTCGAGGATGACCCCTAGGTTGCGTACGTGGTCGGTGGGTGGCGGGGCTGTTCCCAGTGATGTTGGCCACCAGGAGTTGTCCCAGGCTGAAGGGTTGGAACCAAGGATGAAGACCTCCGTCTTGTCCGAGTTCAGCTTCAGGCGGCTGGTCCTCATCCATTCGGCGACGGCCTTCATTCCTTCGTGGAGGTGGGCTTTGGCGGTGTGAGGGTCTTTGGTGAGGGAGAGGATCAGCTGGGTGTCGTCGGCGTAGGAGATGATGTTGAGGTTGTGCTGTCGGGCGACGTGGGCGAGGGTGCCATGTAGATGTTGAACAGCGTTGGGCTGAGGGAGGAGCCTTGGGGTACGCCGCAGATGATCTTGGTGGCCTTGGATCGGAAGGGGGCGAGGCGGACGCTTTGTGTTCTGCCGGAAAGGAAGGATGTGGTCCAGTCCAGGGCCTTCTCTTGGATCCCGGCGTCATGAAGGCGTGTTCGTAGTGTGTGGTGGCAGACCGTGTCGAAGGCGGCTGAAAGGTCCAGGAGGATGAGGGCTGCTGTTTCTCCGTTGTCTAGCAGGGTCCTGATGTCATCGGTGGCGGCGATGAGGGCGGTTTCGGTGCTGTGGTTGCTGCGGAAGCCGGACTGGGAAGGGTCCAGGATGTTGTTCTCCTCGAGGTAGCGGTCAGTTGTTTGTTGACGATTTTCTCGGTGACCTTCGCGGGGAACGGGAGCAGAGAGATGGGTCGGAAGTTCTTGAGGTCCTTGGGGTCTGCCTTGGGTTTCTTGAGTAAGGCGGTGATCTCGGCGTGCTTCCAGCTTTCCGGGAAGGTTGCTGTCTCGAAGGAGATGTTGATTATTTTCCGGAGATGGGGCGCGATGGCTGTACTGGCTTTGTTGAAGATGTGGTGAGGGCACGGGTCTAGCGGTGAACCGGAGTGGATGGTGTTCATGATCTCGCTGGTGTCCTCGTCGTTGATGTTGGTCCAGGAGAGCAGGCGGTTGGTGGTTGTGGGGGCAGTGGTCTCGGTGGTTGCCGGGGCGGTCGTGGTGTTGAAGCTGTCGTGGATGTCGGCGATTTTGCGGTGGAAGAAGGTGGCCAGTGAGTCGCACAGGTCTCGCGACGGCTGGATGTCGTTGGTGTTGGAGCTGGGGTTGGAGAGTTCCTTCACGATGTTGAAGAGCTCTTTGCTGTTGTGTGCGTTGTTGTGTAGGCGGTCTTTGAGTGAGGCCCTTTTGGCGGATCTGATGAGGTGATGGTGACTGCGGGTGGCGCTCTTGTGGGCGGCGTAGCTGTCCGCTGTCCGTTCGTGGAGCCAGATCTTCTCCAGTTTTCGGCATGTTCGTTTGGAGGCCTGGAGGTCTTCGGTGAACCAGGTGGCTTTCTTGCTGGTGTGGCTGTTGGGCGGATTCTTGAGCGGGGCGAGGTGTTGGCGCAGTCGTCGATCCACTGTCTGAGGTTGCGGGCGGCGGTGTCGGGGTCGGAGGGTTCGGCGGGTGGGCTCAGGGCGAGGGTTGTGGTTAGCTGGTCTTCCGTGACTCTGCTCCAGCAGCGGCGAGGCATTTGTTTGGTGCGGTGGTGCGTGGTGGGCTTCCTGTAGGTGAAGTGGATGCAGTGGTGGTCAGTCCAGTGGGGTTCGGAGGTGTGGTTGAAGGAGACGTGTGGGCTTGCGGAAAAGATGGAGTCGAGCGTGTGGCCGGCGGCGTGGGTGGAGTGTAGTCACGAGCTGTCTGAGTCCGAGGGTGGCGAGGTTGTCGATCAGGGTGGTGGAGTTGGTGTCCTTGTTGTTCTCGAGGTGGAAGTTCAGGTCCCCGAGGAGGATGTAGTCCGTGGAGGCGATGGCGTGTGTGCTGACGAAGTCAGCGATGGAATTGCTGAACTGTGGTCGGGGTCCGGGGGTCTGTAGATGAGGGTTCCTCTGAGGGTGGTGTTGGGATCGGTGTGGATCTGGAAGTGCATGTGTTCGGCGGTGCTGAGGGTGTCGTCGGTGTTGGTTGAGACTCTGAGGGTGTTCCTGTGGACGATGGCGATGCCTCCTCCGACTCCGTTAGTGCGGTCCCTGCGGGTGATCTTGTATCCGTCCGGGATGGCAATGGCGATGTCGGGGGCTGAAGCGGGATTCAGCCAGGTCTCCGTCAGGAATGCGACGTCTGGGGAGGTTGAGTCGAGAAGGTCCCAGAGTTCGATGGCGTGTTTGCGGGCGGAGCGGGTGTTGAGGAGGATGCATCTGAGGTAGTTGGGTTCTTTCCTGGGCGGTGGTTTGGCGGGGCGGGTGCTGGCGAAGCTGCAGTTCCGGCAGGTGAAGGGCCCTTGGGTGCGCTTCGGGGGGGCCTGGTAGCAGGCGTGATCTTTTCCGGGGTTGAGTGCGTGGAGGGTGCTGGCGTCGTATTGGCGTCTGTTGATGTGGCGGGCGCGGGGGATGCCCGGACCAGGGGGTCTGGCGCTGGGCGCGGTCACGGCACGGACGGGCGCAGACGGGCTTGCCTTAGGCGCGCCTTCGGCTCGCCAGCGGCGCGGCCGCTGCGCGCCCGCCATAAATGGGGAGGTGGGAGGGAGGAGCAGGGAATGGGGCAGCGAATGGGCAGTGAGGGGGCGGGGCCGCAGGGGCGCAGCGGCGGGAAACAGGCACAGAAGGGAAAACAAGCACAATCAGGGCATCAAGGGGGCACAGAAAGGAAAAAACTAGCACAATGAGGGGCAGCAAGGGGGCACAGAAAGGAAAAACGAGGCACAATCAGGGGCAGCAAGGGGGCACAGAAAGGAAAAAACGAGCACAATCAGGGGCAGCAAGGGGGCACAGAAAGGAAAAACGAGCACAATCAGGGGCAGCAAGGGGGCAGAGAAAGGAAAAACGAGCACAATCAGGGGCAGCAAGGGGGCACAGAAAGGAAAAAAGCGAGCACAATCAGGGGCAGCAAGGGGGCACAGAAAGGAAAAAACTAGCACAATGAGGGGCAGCAAGGGGACACAGAAAGGAAAAACGAGGCACAATCAGGGGCAGCAAGGGGGCACTGAAAGGGAAAAACAAGCACAATCAGGGACAGCAAGGGGGCACAGAAAGGAAAACGAGAGCACAATCAGGGGCAGCAAGGGGGCACAGAAAGGAAAAAGCGAGCACAATCAGGGGCAGCAAGGGGGCACAGAAAGGAAAAAGCAGAGCACAATCAGGGGCAGCAAGGGGGCACAGAAAGGAAAAAACGAGCACAATCAGGGGCAGCAAGGGGGCACAGAAAGGAAAAACAAGCACAATCAGGGGCAGCAGCAGGGCACACAGACGGAGCTGTGTGGTGGGAGAGCGACCTACCATGATTTTTTCTATCCTCAAATGATACCCCCACACATCTATACAAGGATGTTACTTCCACTTCAACCAATGTTTATGGAGACATTTACAGAAATCTGCACTTAGGGGCCTATTACGATGGTGGGCGGAGGCACCACCGCGGCGCTGGCGGTGTGGAAAAATGCAATTTACCGCGCGCCGGCAGCGGTCCTCACGCCCGCCATATTAGCATGTCTAGACAGAGCCCATTTCCCATCCGCTGCGGCGTGACGCGGACCGCCATCAAAGTGCGCCCGCCACCGCGGCGGTGTGAGCCAATGAGCACTCACCGCCGTGCGGAATGACGTCCCGTCCGCCGAACAAATCACGATGCCGTAAACAGGCCAGCACACCGCGGCGGAGCAACCGCATAGCCAGAGACGGCGGAGACACCACAGCGGAGCAAGAAAATAGACACCCGGCCCACACCGCGATGGATCCAGCCCTACACGCCTTTCCGGTGCTATATATGATACACCACCTGCAAGTGATTGTCCGGCGCGGACGCCGCCGCAGGTACGTACACACACAACTGGGAATGCAACACAATACACAAGTCAAGGGTTTGAAAACGGTGCATGTCCACACCAGACACCCCTGTGGGGACAGGCACACAGCCATCACTGCATCCACACATGTCCCACCTGTCACAAAAACACCTCGCCACATCCTGGTCACCCATGTTCCGCGATCATGAACAAATGTCCCAGTCTCGTCACCGCCGCGGTCAGTGTGAGGAAAACATGCACACAACGCAGAGGCCAGCGCCAGCCATGGCCACATTACAAACAGCACAAAACCACTACTCAACACACAACACACTAGCCCTCTCCCTGAAGGGACATACCATGTGCCTTCCATGTGCCACTCCTGCACAACAACAACACAGGTGAATACACACCCTGCCCCACATCCCTAACAACTGCAGAGATTGCCACAGCAGGAGTTGTTGCACAGGAACACATACCACAGAAGGCCAGGCCCCAGCCCACACACACACCACAACAACACCACACACATGCCAAGAACACTGAGCCCCAGCACAAAATGTACACACACACACATATTGATGATCAAACAATCCACTGCACACACAGCCTACCAACTTACACAGACACACCCTACCCTGCCTCACAGCCACATACACAGACCACATGCTAGCAGCAATGGAGGACAACATACATGAAAGCTAAAGTGATGTGCCCACAAATGGAAGGACAAGGACACAACTATCAAGCATGTGTACATCACATGCAAGACAACAGTCATCTGAGAACACCCACAGCCCATCAAATCACACATGGCTGCCACAGTGAGTCAACCCAAACCACAAGCACCTCAATTCAACAACTCAGGGAGACAGCAAGGCCACCCACGTCAAGGCACAGGGATGAGAGGAAGGCCATGAAGTCAAATGCTGAACAGACACACATAGGTATGCAATTACCTGACAAGAGCATCTCTGCACCACAACACACAGGCCCCATTCACACACTCCATGATTGAGAAGCACAAGTAGGATACGTCACACATCCACCCTCTCACATCAGCAGCACACAACACCCCCATGTGCACCAAATCACAATTGCAGGGCACAACAAGTACACATTCACGCACACCACTCCAGGGTGACACATGGGTGTAGTTGACAATGCAGGTGCACACACATCAACAGTCACCACAAACTCACCCCCTTCACACCACACACTTCTCTACCACCAAAGTGTACACTTTGGAAGTAAGGCATGGGACCAGGATTACTGACTACCACAAGATGACCGTACACATACACTGCTGGGCACACAGTAAGTAAGCTCACACAGACACCATGACCCGTGCCAACCTGCATGCAAGCCTGTGCATAAACTCCCACCCTGTGCTGACATTGCCTCCAAACATGACATGTCTACAACATAGACAACATGGACAAAGAAGGATGATGACAACAAGAAATTTGCACAAACCACCTTCACTGCACCCACAAGTATAAGACTCAGGAAGAATTGAAGTCCCTGTCACCCCTGCAAAAACATGGAAATGTGAGACAACCCATTGCCAATGTTGAAGTGCCATACTGAGCATGTGACACAGTAAACCATGCACACACAGAAACAGTTTTATTGAGAAATTACACTGACAGAACTGACAACAGGAACAACTGTCTTTATTCACACTTGTGCATAGATAGACAACAAATGTGGGCAACTGCAGGGCCAGTGGCCACTACGATGTACAGAGTAGTTACATCAGAAGCTGCACAGGCAGGGGGCAAACAGCAGTGATCAACAAGGCAAGTGGCCAGGACACAGTGCAGGTGAGGTACATGAGAAGCTGCACAGGCAAGGGGCAAACAGCAGTGAACAACAAGGCCAGTGGCCAGGACACAGTGCAGGTGAGGTAGAAGAGAAGCTGCACAGGCAAGGGGCAAACAGCAGTGAACAACAAGGCCAGTGGCCAGGACACAGTGCAGGTGAGGTACATGAGAAGCTGCACAGGCAAGGGGCAAACAGCAATGAACAGCAAGGCCAGTGGCCAGTCCAAAGTGCAGGTGAGGTACATGAGATCCTGCACAGGCAAGGGGCAAACAGCAGTGAGCAACAAGGCCAGTGGCCAGTCCAATGTGCAGATGAAGACCATGAGAAGCTGCACAGGCAGGGGGCAAACAGCAGTGAACAACAAAGCCAGTGGCCAGGACACAGTGCAGGTGAGGTACATGAGAAGCTGCACAGGCAAGGGGCAAACAGCAGTGAACAGCAAGGCAAATATAATGTGCAGAGTAGTTACATCAGAAGCTGCACAGGGAATGTGTGCGACTATACCATGCCATGCTCAGCAACAGAGTCATGGGGATAAAAATGGGCATCACAGACACTGCTGTGGACAGACAGGTGTGTGAGGGTGACTACCACTCAGATGTGGCTGTCTGTCGGACTTGGAGGTGACTGTGTGTCGCGGTCAGTAGGAGGACTGCCCCGGGGAGTGTGAGGAACATCTGTGGAAGAGACATCTCTGGCTTGGGAAGCTGGAGGACTGCTTGGACCAGGTGGGGTGGTGGCACGGGGAGGTGGACTGATGCTGTGGTGAGACCCAGTGTGTGCAGGAGATTGTGGAGGGGTGCCTTTCCACTTCTTGGGGATCCTGAAAGGCTTCCCTGTCTGGGGACTAATGTGAACTGGTGTGGACACAACAGGTAACCCCACCACCAAACCTGCTCCTGGTGCTGACTCTGGGCCCCCTCTGGGGACATGCTGGATCCAGCTGTGCGCTTCCCTGGGGCTTGCTTCCGCCCTTCCAAACCCTGTCTACCATGTTTAGCCCCTACAGTGCCCCCTTGTGCCTGCTTCACAGGGCTCGGGATGGGAGTGGAGGTTGTGGGTGGATCAGCCATAGGGCCCTCATCCAGTGAAAGCCTTGCAGGTAACACCTCCTCAGTGGGCAGGAAAACTGTCTTCTTTGCTTTGCGAGCGGTCCTTGGGACAGGAGAGTCCTTGGCGGGGGATGACTCTGAGGCCTGTGACCCTGAGGCCTGTTTCTTGCCCCTCTGGCCCTTGGTGTCGCCTGACGGGCTTTTATCTCTGTGCTCTGGGGTGGTCTTAGTTTTCTGTGGGGATGGTGTCTGCGGCCTGGACCGTTTGGGCTGTTGCTGCTGCTGTGTGCTGCGTGTGCTGTATCTGGACTTTGGGGTCTGTTGAGCATTGTCACTGTCATCAGAGGTGCACACTGACAGGACGGTGGACAAAGGGACAGGAGCTGCTCCCTGAGAATGTGCCTGTTGCAGGGCTGCCGTCACTGTTCAGGACAATGACTGCACAGTCCGGTGTAGCCCACCCACATCCGAATGTATGCCCTCCATGAAAGCTATCACCTGGCCCAACTTTTTATCGTGGTCTAGGAAGGCATTGAGGAGAGCTGTCTGCCCCACACACAGCTGGCGCAATAGCTCTACTGACTCAGCACTGAGGGCTGCAGGGCTGACATGGGCCGGGGCAGCAGTGCCTGGGGTGAAGGACACTCTTCCCTTTCGACTTGTGCGAATACGGGCAGCACCAGTGGAAGTAGATGGGAGGCTGGGCACTGGACGCTGTGTGGCGGAAGAGGAGGCAGAGTCCCCGTTGCCTGTGGCCCCCAACATGGATGCGTCACCGCTGGCGTCAGATGACGTAGAGCTTTGCGTCTCGGGTTGTGATTCCTCCAGCAGACTCCTGTCCCCCTCCTCGGCGCTGGTCACATCTGTGTCACTCTGCTCCGGTGCGGCTGTTGCACTGGATGCCTCACCGCTGGTGTCCGTCCCCTGTCCCTCAACGCACACGGGAGATGCTACATGGGAGAGAGATGTAGTGTTAGTGGAGTGGCACCAACTGAAGTAACATGTGCAAGTAAATCACCATACAAGAAGATGTGTTATCCACGTTGCACATCACCCTGACTAAATATACATTGCCACCACAATTATCAACCCAACAGTGCATGTAAAGAACAAATCCAGCCATAAGTGATCCCGGTGACTCACACAGCACACCATCCTGCCTGTGGCCCACTTCAGACACAGGCACAAAAATCTCTCTGACCACACAGGGTGCTGAGGATGGCAAGGATGAACACCACAACATGGTGTCAATTACGTACATGGATGGAGCAGTAGGGGAGCACACACACACAGACCACAACATAATAGCCCACAATGGCCATTAGCGCATGCCAGCCACCATGTTGCTTGCACGGGCACAAGTACTGTAGCACATTGTCCTCAGAAGTTGTAGCAGCTGAAATCTGCTGTCAGGCATTGCACGCATTGATTCAAACACACTCAGATTAGACACACTGCCGTCAACATCAATATGAATTCACACAGTACCCCACTGCACAAGGTACCTGAATGCCACAGCTTTGAATGCAATGGCAATGCACATTGCGCAGATCACATCAGTGAGTACAGGTGGGATAAATGCATGTCAGATGCACCCAGCACAGACGCCACTTACAATCCACTGCATCACACTACCCACTTCACATAGCTCAGAGTTTGTCCAATCTGTGGACACATGCAGCCACTCCCTGCCAAAGCCACCCGTCAACAAATACTCACCCCTAGCTTGCTGCTGATGCTCCTTCAATTGTGCATCCAACTCAGGCTGTGTTACGGCCAAGATGCGGGCCATTAGTGGTGTCATGGTGCGTTGGGCCAACCTGCCGCTCCGAGGGAGCAGCCCCAGCGTCATCTCGGCCACGTTCTTGCTCAGCCGGCAGATGTCGTCCCACCTTTTATGACAGTGGCTGCGCCGTCGGTTTGACACACCCAGATCACGCACCTTGGAGGCAATGGCACTCCACACGGCTTTACTCTGGTGGACTTTCAGCTGCAGGCATGGGAGACAAGAGGGGTAATACATCAGTGACACAGTGTATACTACCAAAATCTCTCAATACAGTGGCACGATACTCACTCATCCCAAATCAACAGATATGTGTAACAGAGCCAAGAATGCATGGCACATGGTACAACGGCATTGGAGAACCGCACGTGAATCCATGAAGGTGGGAGGGTGGACACAGTACCTGTACATCCCATTCACATGCAGGATGCCAGCACATCAAGCAATGTGTAGTCTGCCCACATCTACTGTCCGCTGTTAGCTAGAGCAACACATAGATTAGATAGCAACACATGGTTGTTGGTGGACTCACTGTGTCCAACACTGCGCAGCCCCCAATGTCCTTGCCCTGTGAATGGCTCACTGTGTCATGGAGCTCACATACAGTGACATCAACTCTCATACACACCCCCTTGTCACAAGGCTTGTCGTGTGCAATCTACAGGGCTGAGATGGCTCTTTGATGAAGATGTGTGAACAAAAGACACATGGAACACACTGTACATGCAGTGATGTGTACTTGTGGGATTGGGCAGCGACTGTGCAGGCCAGGTGGGAAGACACTAAGAGGGACATTTGGGACCCACACAGCCCTTCACACAAGCAATCACTGGCCTGACTCCTGCATTACCAATTTGCTGCTTCACTGTATGGCTGACAGGACAATACATGTCCCTCAAATCTGGATGGGCATGCAGGGAAACGTGTGAAAGAGGCTACACAGCCCTTCCCCCTGGAGAAAACATGCTAGGCAGTGCATGTCAGAGCCCCACACTCACTGACACATACTGCAGCACCTCCACCTCACGTGTGCCCCCTGCACTCTCACTCACACTGTTGTAGACTTACCACGACATTAGGGGCACCATAGAGCCTTGGGTACTGTGCAAGCACCCCGTCCACCAGGACCTCCAGCTCCTCGCTGGTGAAGGGACTGGCCCGGATCTTCTGTGTCCTCGACATCACTGTGGACAGGTGGCAGCAGCAGCAGGTGGAGTTCAGGGGTGGCAGGCAGCAGTCCCTGGAGACAGCAGCAGCAGGTGGAGGGTGGCAGGCAGCAGTCCCTGGAGACAGCAGCAGCAGGTGGAGGGTGGCAGGCAGCAGTCCCTGGAGGCAGCAGCAGCAGGTGGAGGGTGGCAGGCAGCAGTCCCTGGAGACATGGAGACAGCAGCAGCAGGTGGAGGGTGGCAGGCAGCAGTCCCTGGAGACAGCAGCAGCAGGTGGAGGGTGGCAGGCAGCAGTCCCTGGAGGCAGCAGCAGCAGGTAGAGGGTGGCAGGCAGCAGGTGGAGGGTGGCAGGCAGCAGTCCCTGGAGACAGCAGCAGCAGGTGTAGGGTGGCAGGCAGCAGTCCCTGGAGACAGCAGCAGCAGGTGGAGGGTGGCAGGCAGCAGTCCCTGGAGACAGCAGCAGCAGGTGGAGGGTGGCAGGCAGCAGTCCCTGGAGGCAGCAGGTGGAGGGTGGCAGGCAGCAGTCCCTGGAGACAGCAGCAGCAGGTGGAGGGTGGCAGGCAGCAGTCCCTAGAGGCAGCAGCAGCAGGTGAGGGGTGTCAGGCAGCAGTCCCTGGTAGCAGTGGAAATGTGGGGCACCCTCCCACACATATATAGGCCCCTGGGGCTGTGTCAGTGGTCCCAGGACGGTGCAATTGGTGTACCAGGTCTGCTATTTTTAAAATCATCCAATGTCCGCCTACGCGGTGGCGGTGCACGCCTACCGCGATTTTCAAATCCATATGAAGCAACCGCTACTGTGCGTCCCATTGGCTGCAAGCGCATGGACCATGGCGGTGACACACCGCAGGGGCCAGGCGCGCGCTACCGCGGTGGTGCATCTTTTGAATGCTTCCAATGACCGGCTCCGCGTTTGTGGAACACGCCTACCGCTATTTTCAAAATTGCATCAGGCTACCGCGAGGGTGCCTCCCATTGCCTGCCAGGGCATGGTCCATGGCGGTGACAGTCCGCAGGGGCCAGGCGGTAGGCACCGCCAGATGGGTGCCATACAGTGCCTGTAGTGACCGTGAGCTGGGTAGCGGTGCATGCCAACCGCCATTTACACATGTAAGTATGGCTGAGACTACCGGGATCGTGTCTGGGATATTGGCGGTGACAGTCCGCAGGGGCCAGGCGGTAGGCACCGCCAGATGGGTGCCATACAGTGCCTGTAGTGACCATCAGTGGACTCGCGGAGCAGGTTTGCTGCACATATGGAGTCATCCAGCTCTATCCATAGCCCAACATGAACAGTGCCCAGTGTCTCCAACATTGAAGGACCCTCATGAGGCCAACATTATGAATGGGACATTTAACTCCATGTCACCTACACATGCCATATATGTGTATGTGATAAATTGCATTGACACATACACACGCACATGTCACATTTGATGTGTAAGGGCATGTAGACTGTACAGTTTTTGTGTTGCATAGCATATGTAGATAATGGTCAATGTGTGTAGGTGCAATGTAACGCACAATGCTGTCTCATTGTGTGAACTAGGGGCATCATTGACTGTCACATTGTCTACTGCACATGCACACACGTGTTCACCACGTTCAGCCTGTGGTCAGTGTGTACTTGATGTGTGCCATGTGCAACCTGTGTTGGGAGGTGTATCATGGACAGCAGCACGGTGTGCTAGGGTAGTATTGTGGTCTGACACATATGCTGGGGGTAATACTCACAGGTGTGCGCACACATGTGGTTCCATATCCCACTGTGCATGCCAATGAGCAGGAGGTGTGCACAGATCATTGCTGCGGGGAAGGGGACAAGTGTACGAGTAGTGTGCCTGATGTGAACCGACTTGTGCAGTGCTCTGTTGGTTGATGGTGCAGTATATAACATTTGGCAATGTGTCTGTAGAAAAGTGAAATGTCCTGTACATCTCATGGTGTGTTTCGTTGACATATGTGCACTTTCATCTGACCTAGGAGGAGGCCCAATATCCATCGTCCATTCACAGTGCTGGCTGACATGGAGAATGAAGAGATCATCCGCAAATTCAGGCTGGATAGAGTTTCCCTACAAAACTTATGTGCCATGTTGGAGCCCCACCTGCAGCCACGTCGCACATATCCAACAGCTTTCACCGCAACTTCAAAGGTGATGGCGTGCCTGCATTTCTTTGCGACAGGCTCATTCCAGCACACGGTAGCAAGTGCAGGTGGGATGTCACAACCGATGTTCAGCATGGTGCTGAGGGATGTACTGTCAGCTATGATGAACTACAAGGACAGATACATTCATTTCCCCAGGGTGCCAGAGTTGGTGGCTGTGAAGGGAGATTTTTATGCCTTTGGACACATCCCCCATGTCGTTGGTGCCATTGATTGCACACATGTTGGGCTTGTGCCACCACAGGCACGTGAGCAAGTTTACAGAAATCGGAAGCATTACCACTCGGTAAATGTTCAAGTGGTGTGCCAGGCGGACATGATCATCTCCCACGTGTGTGCCAGGTATCCCGGGTCAGCCCATGATTCGCACATCATGCGCAGCAGCATCGTCCCGCAGCTGATGGCCAATCTGCTTCCTGAGCGTGCATGGCTTGTGGGTCAGTATGCATAGTGGAGTAGCGTGGTGTGTGTGTGACATGCTGTCCTGTGGCATTGTGGAACATCAAGGTTAATCTGTGTTTCTCACACCCAGGTGACTCTGCATATCCTAACCGTCCGTGGTTGCTGAGCACACTGCGGAATCCTGTGACAGCAGCTGATGTGCGATATAATGATGCCCATGGGAGGACACGGCTTGTTATAGAGCGTACATTTGGTCTCCTAAAGTCACGATTTCGCTGCCTGGACCGTACCGGAGGTGCCCTGATGTACTCGCCAAGGAAGGTGTGTCAGATAGTCGTGGCATGCTGCATGCTCCACAACCTGGCCATTCGCAAGGCAATACCCCTGATCCTGGATGATGATGAGCAGCCAAGGCCCCCGCCTGCAAACCAACCCAGGTCCAGTGATGAGGACAGTGGAGAGGAGGAAGGTGTTGGCATGCGTCAACAGCTCATCAACCGCTACTTCACTTGAAGGTGAGTGACGATGTAGGAGGGACACATGGTCTGATAGTGTTGCAGTTGCTGTGAGGGTGTATGTGAGCTTGGTGACTGCAGCCTTGTGTTCACTCATTGCTGGTTGGCAATGTTTGTGGGATAGGGTAGTTTGACACAGATACAGGATGTCTCTATGGCGACTGTTGCTCTGTGTAATGTGTGAAGATTGGAGTACCTTGTTGACAAGTGTTGTGTGATGTGTGTGATGCCACACCAAAACAAGTGACCCTTGTTCTAATGTTTTTCCTAGGTCCCTTCAGCCTCTCCTTGCCTACCTACATTCCATTTCCCTGGGACATTTACATCACGGTGAAGGTTGCACATCCTGTATTAAAGACGAAGCAGACACAACAACATGTGTGTAAGGTGTATTTATTTACAATTGTGACATGTGAGGGTTGAGAAAATATACAGGGGGGGGAATTTGAAGAAATGAGTTGACGGTCATGGTAGATGAGATAATTGAGTTGTCACCACAGTGATGTGGAGGCCCAGTCCAACAGACAGATGCCATTCACATGGCAGTGTGGGGAAGGATAGTCCAACAGGTAAATGCAGTGGTGCAGTGGTCTGCCATCATGGCTGGCTCCGGGACTTGCCTTTGGCAGGTGCTTTGGCACTTGATGCCTCCTGGCCTTTCCTTGGACGGCCCCTTTTGCGCTTGACTGGAGGGGCCTGTGCTGCAGGGGCAGTGGTGTCTGAGGACTCACACCCCTCTGTGGAAGCAGGGGAGGATGATGAACTGTCATCCTGCTGCCCATCAGGGGGAGGCGGAGGTGTTGAATGTTGCGCTGGCCTGTCCCTCCGAACCACCACTAGCTGCCCCAAGAGGTCCACAATTTGTCCCATGCGGGTGTCCATGGACTTCATCAGCAGGAGGAGCTCCCGAGAATCTTCCCCAGACCGGCCCATTCGTCCCTGGGCCTGTTCGTATGCCCCAAGGACTCTGTTGATGTGGGACAGGGCTTCCATCCCAGGCTCAGTTCCCCTCTGCATGACCCTTACCCTCCCACCTACACTGCTGCCACGGGCCTGTTGGCTCCCCACATTGCTCCGCTGCATCCTCTCCCTGGCCTCCTGAGTAGATGTCGTGGGGTGCTCATCACCTGGGGCAGGGAGGGTGATGCGGGCAGCTGTGGTGGGGGTGGGGGTGGTGGTGGTGGTAGTGGTTGACACACAGGCCGTGACAACAGCTGTCTGGGGAAGGTCATGGGTTGCAGAAGATGTGGTTGTGGGGACAATGGGTGCCTGGGACTGGTTGCGGCCTGCCACACCAGATGGGCTGGCTTGGGGCTCCTCATCCAAGGAATCCAGGGAGTCTTCATCCAGTAGTCTCTGTTCCGGGGTGGGGGACTGGCTCTGCAGGTTGGTGGTGTCGTCCTCTGCAGTGAGTTCTTGGTCACCTGTGGGTCAGATGAGAAATGGTCATTGTGTTGCAACCAGCAAAGTTTCTGTTTGCACTGTTACATCAACTGTTTGTACATCCAGCAGTTGTTCACTGATCTAATTTGCAGTTACCGACATCCAGTGATTTATTACAAGCTGTTGAGGTACATGCATTACTTGCCCATTTTGGGAGTTGGCAAGACATGACATGCACAATTTACATATTTTACATTGACAGGTTCATGTTGGCATCTAGTGAGTGTTAAATCATATGTGATCAAGTTACGCATGTATGTCACTTGTTGTGCCCTTGCAGCCATTTACTCTGCACATTGGGTGAACATTGTAGTTGCATCCATACCTTTGGCATGTGGTGTACATATCTGTATTTGCACTTCCAGCCATGCTTTCTTTGCTTTCATTTGGTCCTTGCTGGTCTGGACCCCTGCCATTTTCAGATGGCATGCAGTGGTGTGCAGGGTTGTGCACTGAGTTACATCTACATGTGGATCTGAATGTCACACTTTGGTTGCTGTCATGGTTTCATTTGCTCGGGTGCGTGCACACTATAGTGGCCAATGCTATCTGGGTGTGCAGTTCTGCAATGTGAGGCCTGGTGTCCTATGCCACCATGCTTGTCGTGAAGCATATCTGGCTGCATGTAGTGGCTGGTGATATGTTATCTTTGCTTTTTTTTGCTTGTATTTGTGAGACCTCACTGTGTGTGTGTGAGGAAGGCTTCCATCTTGGTCCAGTGTGGGACAAGTCAGCATGATATGTCTACCTACCAGTGATTTGGAAGTGGACAGTGCAATGACTAACACGTGCATCTTAGTGTGAGGGTGTAATCAGTCTTGGGGGCTGGAGCTCATGTGGGCTTGTGTGAGTTGTTGTGCAAGCTTCCCACCCCGACCTGTGAGATGCGGTTAGCTACCTGTTAGTTGAGTGAGTAGCATACAATGCCTGCCACATGATTCTGATTGGGGGTGGAGTGGCCCATCCTACTCAGGGGTGGGACAGCATGCATGGTGGGATTTGTGGGACAATTTGCCAACCCCACAACACCGTCTCCGTGTGAAGATGGCTACCTACCGGTTGAGGTGAAGGTGAGCAATGACATGGCTATGTGACTTAAGAGTCATTCTTGGGAGGAACGTGCCTGTGGAGAGCAGAAGGTGTGTGTGGGTTTCAGTACCCAAACTTTTCACATCACATTAGGGCATGGGGTGTAGCCCCACCATCACTGTTGTCCCAACTATCTGGGTGTGGGGTTCACTCCCCCAAGATTTACAGGCAAAATAGGTCATGGGGTATATCCCCCCATCACTGTTGTCCCAAGTATCTGGGTGTGGGGTTCACTCCCCCAACATTTGCAGCCACATTAGGGCATGGGGTATAGCCCCCCCATCACTGTTGTCCCAACTATCTGGGTATGGGGTTCACTCCCCCAACATTTGCAGGCAAAATAGGGCATGGGGTATATCCCCCCATCACTGTTGTCCCAAGTATCTGGGTGTGGGGTCCACTCCCCCAACATTTGAAGGCACAATAGGGCATGGGGTATAGGGTCCTATCACTGTGGTGACATACAGCAGGTTGAACATCTCACCCAGCAAACATTTCCACACTATCATGGTTTCATGGTATTTGTGGACCTGTGAACATGAGCAAAGTACTGGTGATGCAGTTGTTCCGGGGCATACATACACTTACATGTTGTCATCAACAGTGGTGTGTGTGTAAGATACAGTCAGCCATGTGCAGACAATGTGTGCTTTTGGGGCCAGACTATACCAGCACTGTTCAGACAGACAGTGTGAGATGTGACCATTGTCAATGCATACACACATTGCTGGTCCCAAGCAGACACATCTGTGCATTTTAGTCAGACACAGTACTCTTGTTATGCAATTCATTGCAGCACTGTGGCTGCTGGGTCTGTTGCAAGACAGTTGGGATGTGCATAGTTTAGCAGTGTGAGTCCCAGGTCCAGTGGAGTTTTTGGGTAATCTGCACTTCCACTGTTTACATTGCAACACTGTGGTATGACATGGGTGATTAGCACATTGACAACCAACCTGCCAGACACTGCTGCAGGGAAGCATGATCGGTGTTAGTGTTGCAGTGTGTGATGCCTGGCACAGTAGACACAATGTGGGTACGTTTTGCACTGAGACTTGTGCATGCTGAGTACAATACGACTGTTTAGCATAATTTGTGTAAGTGACTGTGGACAAAGTGGTATGGTGTGATGTGCGGGGGAACAAACGTCACATGCCTATGAGTGGGACAAGTGCTCCATCATGCTGAACTGTTGAAGAAGTGGGCCTGTTGTGGGTTGTACTGCAGTGTCACCAATTACACACACCACTCCCAGTTGAAATGGTTACCTACCAGTAAGTTTGATGAGTCACATTCAATATCTGCCACATGGTTGTGGTTGTGGGGAGTGCTCCATCTTGCGCAGCTATAGGACAAGGGGGCCTGGTGGGAGTTGTAGTGCAGACTTCCAAACCACCCACACATCTCCCTGTGAGGATGGCTACCTACCTGTTAGGTTAAGGTGAGCAATGCAATGGCTGCCACATGGGGGGGTCAGGGCTCCATCTTGCACAGCTGTAGGACAAGGGGGCCTGGTGGGAGTTGTAGTGCAGACTTCCAAACCACCCACACACCTCCCTGTGAGGATGGCTACCTACCTGTTAGGTTAAGGTGAGCAATGCAATGGCTGCCACATGGGGGGGTCAGGGCTCCATCTTGCGCAGCTGTAGGACAAGGGTGCCTGGTGGGAGTTGTAGTGCAGACTTCCAAACCACCCACACACCTCCCTGTGAGGATGGCTACCTACCTGTTAGCTTAAGGTGAGCAATGCAATGGCTGCCACATGGGGGGGGGTCAGGGCTCCATCTTGCGCAGCTGTAGGACAAGGGTGCCTGGTGGGAGTTGTAGTGCATACTTCCAAACCACCCACACACCTCCCTGTGAGGATGGCTACCTACCTGTTAGGTTAAGGTGAGCAATGCAATGGCTGCCACATGGGGGGGGCAGGGCTCCATCTTGCGCAGCTGTAGGACAAGGGTGCCTGGTGGGAGTTGTAGTGCAGACTTCCAAACCACCCACACACCTCCCTGTGAGGATGGCTACCTACCTGTTAGGTTAAGGTGAGCAATGCAATGGCTGCCACATGGGGGGGGTCAGGGCTCCATCTTGCGCAGCTGTAGGACAAGGGGGCCTGGTGGGAGTTGTAGTGCTGGCAGCATGTACACATGTACCCATGGTGATGTTTGTAGCTACCTTGGAGGTGAACCTGAGGGACTGTTGGATTAATGTGTGAGAGATGTGTTGGTGAGAGTGTGGTGCACATGACTGCATTTGTACCTAGGAGGTATAGCTTAGTAGTGGTGCAAGACAGTACATATCAGTGTGATGTTAGGCATTTGTTTGTACTTACCAGCCTCCACTCCCCGGGTATTCCTGTGAGACTCTCTGGATGCAGTATGCCAAGCACCTTCTCCTCCCATTCGGTGAATGTTTTGGGTGGAACGGGAGGGCCACTGCCGTCCTGTGAGCCAGCTCATGGTTCTTGGCTCTCTTCTTCTTGACCACTGCCTTCAGATCGTGCCAGCGCTTCACAATTTCATTTCTATTGCGTGGCACGGTCCCTACTGCATTTACCTTATCTACTATCCTTCTCCACATTAGCGTTCTTGTGGCTACTGGTGTCTGTTGGACCAGATTACCAAACAATTGGGGTTCTACCCTGATTATCTCATCTACCAGTACCCTCAACTCACTCTCAGTGAATTTGGGCATTTTCTGTGGTGACATGGTGTGTGATGTGCCAAGGTGTTTGAGGTGCAAGTGTTGAAGTGGTGGTGGTGGTGGTGATGTGTATGGTGTGTGATGTGCAAAGGGGTTAGAGGTGCAGGTGTAGAAGTGGTGGTGGTGGTGGTGATGTGTGTGTGTGTTGTGCAGATTTGCCTCTCCTGTCAGCTGTGGTGTATGTCCCTTCAGTTCTGGAGTTTTGCAAAGGATTGTGGTCTGGTAGGGGGCTGGATTTATACTGGGCTATGTTGGTGTGTCAGGATGGGGTATTGGTTGCAGGTGTGGTGTGTGTGTCGTCCTGGGATTTGTAGTTTTTGAGTTTACCATGGGGGTGTGTCTTTGGGCTGTGTTAGGTGTTTTTGGGTGCATGACTTGTTTGCTTTGTGCACTTTGTGGGCATGTTGTGTGTATTTTTTTCGACCGCCATTTTTTTCACGGAGCGTACGCAGCGGTGGCTATGCTACGGCGCTTCCGCGGACTCTCTCATTCCTCACTATTGTCGACCGCGGCGGTCGGAAACAGCGCTCTGCACTGTGGTCATGTCGGGGATATCATAATTTACATGGCGGTGTCTCCGCTGTGGTTGCGGTGGTTTGGGCTGTTTCCGCCGCGAATCCGAACGCCGTGGACGGGTTTCGGCCTTCTCCGCACGCGAAGGGCGGTTTCTCGGGTCTCCTTTCCGCCGCGGTTGTATTTTTACCGCCGTGGATCCTAATCAGGCCGTTGGTTTTCCCGTGGTAGCGGCGGGTGGTGAGTTTCCGCTACCACGTAATGACCCCCTTAGTGTGGAATATGCAACACATATTACCTTTGCATACCTTTGCATACCAAATAAAACACCTAATAGCCCTGGCCTATGTGCCAGTCACAGATGTGGCTGAGCACTATAACATTTTAATAGAAAGTCCATTTTACCACCAAAATGAACAAAAATTATCTCCCCTCCTAGATTATTTTGAGGATACCTGGGTGGGGAGATAACACAGATCAGGCCATAGACGGCAACCTAAATTCCAAATTCCTTGGTGGAATGTGTACCTAACTACACTTAACCAAGAAGCCAAAACAAACAACGCAGTTCAAGGTTGGCATAATGCCTTCCTATCTTCTACAGGACGAAGCACTCCTACCCTACATAAACTATTAGTTGGCATACAAAAAGAACAAAGCTTCCAAGAACTAAGAATGCAACAATCTATCATACAATTAAAGCCAAAACTATCTAGACAAACTGCTCAAATGTATCAGTATCTTCAACAACAAGTACAGCTATATCCTTCAACAAGAGGCCTAGAGTACTTAAATATGATAGCAAAAACTCTAGTCTGAAACATGAAACAATTTTAATTTACCAATCTCAAAAAACAATTATTGGAATAAAAACAGTGCATTCTTTTAAATAAACCAAATAATTATTTTGTCTAATATATATTATTATTTTATAACAACATATATAAAGAGACAAAATAATTAAACAACAAAACAACAAAACAACTACAGTATTTAAAATAACATAATTTCCCTCCCACAATAAAAAATGTTAAAAACACTTACCTTTTCCACTGCTGTAATACGAAAATCCACATCATCCAAAATAATCCATGTAGTTCACAATCCATATTTTTTAAAAACAGACCCCAATAAAATGCAAAAATACAACTGTGTCAAAAAGTAGACCCTCCATGTAAAAATAGACAATCCAATAACCATAAAAAACCAGAAAATTCGTAAAAAAGTTAAAAAACGCTCCATGAAAACCGAATAATAAAGGAAGTGTAAAATAAATATTAGTTGATATAACTAATACACACTTCCTTTAAAAAAAAAAACGCAATGCTCCGTTTTCCAAAATGCTTTGTCGTAAAACCTAAAATAGAAAAACAAACATTCCCACCCACACAAATGTACAAATAATACACTTGAAAAAACCACTACAAACATTATTAACACAATATTAACGTAAACTAAACATAAATAGAAAAATACTAACTAGGCCGCAAATACGAAACACAATGTTAATAATTAATACCTAACTAAACAACTATAAACACTATAACTTCTAAAACATAACTCCACGCACCCTAATCACAACACTACTACCTTCAAAACACACTTAAAATAGTTTAATATAAAAGAAAATTTGTCTTACCTTCTCAAACGCGAAGCAGCTCCCAACCGCGAGCTTCTTTCTTCCCAAATGACCCAAAACAACAACGAGCGGTTACAAAATCAAAGGCCCAAATAAAGATGTCAACTATAAAAATGTTAAATAAATGACTAAACAATTTATTTAATATTAAATAATGATTTAAAAATTACTGTTGCATTCAAATAAAATAATTAAAAATATACCTATTATTTTCAAATATATTATGTGTATTTTATCTATTGTAAAATTATAATAATAAATATTATGACATAATAATATTTAATATTATAATTATAAAAATGTATATATGTTAAACAACAATTACTAAAACATTGTATTAATATTCTTTATTGTTTAAAAAAATATGTAAAATGTTAATAAAATAAAAAACTGTTCTAATGTGTAATAATTATTAATATTAATATTTTAATATTAATATTAATAATAAAAATATATGTAGTTTGTATAATAAAATTAAACTATGTTATTGTTTTGTGAACTTTATTGTAAAATATTTACAGTATATTATGTGAATAAATACTTACCAAATTTTGTAACATTTGTAACAATATTAAAATTGAGAAACAATATGTTGTACTTATTAAAAATATGTACCAATTTACAAAATGTTATTTAAAAAAATTAAAATGCATCATGCTATATTTGTAAAATATATACAATTGTAAAATATAATTTTGTTCATTATAAACTTTTTGTTTCAATAATTTACTTGTTAAAATATACATACTAATAAAAAAGAATTCTCTGTAATAAATACACTATCCTACAAATACTTATATTTTGCGATTATTTTTCTACTGTTCAATAAAAATAACATTTTGAATGAACGTTTCACTTCTATGTTTTATATAATAAAATTGGTGAAATAAAATAAATATCTATTTTTGAACTACCTTTTCATTGCTATCACTTCTAATGTACATAAAAAACTGTTTTTCTTATAATTAATTTATTTAAAATATATAATTTTAATAAAATAAAATATATATAAAAATATATTCTTGTTCAACATATAACTAAATATGTTTTAAATATGTTTACCTTAAATAATATTATTACACTATATTTAAAAAATACTCACCTAAATTATACTTACAACTCAACTAAACATAAACACCCAATACTATTTTTTATTTAATTAACGTTTTTTACTACTCAAAGTACACTCTGGGGTCGATTCCGATTCGGGCCGGAAAAAGCACCGACCGACTCGGATCCGGAAAAAATACCGACCGACACGTACCAGTGGCGCCCGACACGCCAAGTACGATGCAAGCCGCGATAAATCCGACCGACACGTCAGGAAACCAAGCCGACCGACCGAGCCGCTCGGAAAATAGCAATCCGGCCGGAAAAACACGCGAATCCAACCGACCGACACGCACCCGGAACAAATCCGACCGAATCGTACCCGCCAACTCCAACCCGCAAAGTACGATGCAAGGCGCGAAAAACACGACCGAGTCGGACGGAGGACAAGCCGTACGACCGACACGCATACAAAACCGAGCCGAAGCAATACAATACACCGCGACCGACGCGTACGCAGCATACAAAACTGCACAAACACAGCGTGAACGAAACGGAAAACACCGTACGAGACCAATGCAGGGTCCGACTCGGTCACAAGAACGTTTCCAACATACACAAACAGCACAAAGGAAAAATCAACCAAAAAAAGGCCAAACAAGCAATTACCAAGCCAATAAATACTGGGGGGGTGGGGACAGAGAACAAAGACACACCCACAACTCCACCTATATAAAGGACACAAATCACTACCATGAGCCTTTGCAAATGCCATTTCACTGCCAGCACCCAAGAGAAAGCAACCACACACCCACAGCTCATCCCTCACACAAGCCACACACCATCAGCACACCAACAAATACCTACCTCACATACACCCAGCAAAACACACACTCACACACCCTCACCTGCACACCAACACACACATCACTCACCATCACCACCCATCACCATGCCCCCAAGAAGAATCCCAAGTTCCTAGATTGTGAATTGGAAGTCCTGGTAGACGAGATCCTCAGGGTGGAGCCACAGCTGTTTGGCACTCTGGTCCAACAGACCCCCATGTCGCAGAAAACCAAGATGTGGGAGAGGATCATCAACAGGGTGAACGCACAATCATCATGTCGGCGCACAAAGACGGACATCCAGAACAGGTGGTATGACGTGCGCAGGAGGGTACGGGACCTGCTGAAGATAGACTACAGCAACAGCCAACAGACCGGCAGTGGCCCTCCTGCCAAGCCAATATACCTCAGGCCCTGGGAGGAGAAGGTGCGGGCCATCCTTCCGCCAGTGAGCGTATATGGACTAGAGAACATCCCAGAGCCTGGTGAGTACACAACAAATGTACACAATAAACTGCCACAAAACACACACATCACTGTCAAGGGGAGAGTCAAACCATGCACACATAGCAATTACACAGCAACTAGAACAGAATCATCCCAAAATGTGTATGTCAGTCAGATAAACACAACACATGCCATCAAAAAAGTCACATCCAACTGTGCCAACACATGTACAAACACAACCACAACTACAGCTAGGCAGTGGCACAAATAGAACTAACAAACACATCCACACATGTAGCCACCACAACAACACCAACACACAGTGAAGACCACTCAAAGGAAGGAATTCTGTGTATGCTGGCCAAGTCAGTGTAGCCAATAGCATCATGGGAGTCGCAGTCACACATATTGCCCCCCCACAACTGTCCCATCAACACCACCCTGAACCATGCCCACATCACAGGGAGTGGAGAAGGACTCACAAGATGGCTGACACTGGCTACTGCTGTGGGGAGCACAAGGCCCTGCTGCCAACTGTGCACCAACAAACAGCAGGACACCACTGACTGACATCCTGAGAGACAACTTACACTCCCTGCAATGCAAGCACGTTCCATGGTGGGATATCTGGCTGGCTGGGTGGGAAGGGGACTTGCAGCACTGACTATAGTCACCAGCACCTCCCCTCACACCCCCCCAACACAAACTCCACAGTACCCACCTGGTAGAATGCAATGCCCTCCATCCTAACACAAGATCCCACAAAGCACCACCACCCTGGGTTATGTTGTGTGAAGCACAGGGACACTCTTGGGACTCTTAGCCAAACAACTGCCAGGACAACACTCCCAGCCATCCTGTCAGCACAGCCAGCCCACCCCACAGGGAAGCAGAGTCAAAGGAAGGAAGCATGGGCATGCTGGGAAGGGGGTGGAGGCAATAGCATGATGGGAGTCGTAGTCACAGACATTGCTCAGCCTCACAACTGGCCCATCAACACCACCCTGAACCATGCTCACATCACAGGGAGTGGAGAAGGACTCACAAGATGGCTGACACTGGCTACTGCTGTGGGGAGCACAAGGCCCTGCTGCCAACTGTGCACCAACAAACAGCAGGACACCACTGACTGACATCCTGAGAGACAACTTCCACTCCCTGCAATGCAAGCACGTTCCATGGTGGGATATCTGGCTGGCTGGGTGGGAAGGGGGACTTGCAGCACTGACTATAGTCACCAGCACCTCCCCTCACACCCCCCAACACAAACTCCACAGTACCCACCTGGTAGAATGCAATGCCCTCCATCCTAACACAAGATCCCACAAAGCACCACCACCCTGGGTTATGTTGTGTGAAGCACAGGGACACTCTTGGGACTCTTAGCCAAACAACTGCCAGGACAACACTCCCAGCCATCCTGTCAGCACAGCCAGCCCACCCCACAGGGAAGCAGAGTCAAAAGGAAGGAAGCATGGGCATGCTGGGAAGGGGGTGGAGGCAATAGCATGATGGGAGACGTAGTCACAGACATAGCTCACCCCCACAACTGTCCCATCAACACCACCCTGAACCATGCTCACATCACAGGGAGTGGAGAAGGACTCACAAGATGGCTGACACTGGCTACTGCTGTGGGGAGCACAAGGCCCTGCTGCCAACTGTGCACCAACAAACAGCAGGACACCACTGACTGACATCCTGAGAGACAACTTACACTCCCTGCAATGCAAGCACGTTCCATGGTGGGATAACTGACTGGGTGGGTGGGTGGGTGGGAAGGAGGTCTGGCTGTCAACCAAACACAATCAATGCAGACCATGTTCACACCCCAGAGAATACATAGAAATGCCCAAATAATGCAGGACAATGTGCCACACCAATATCAACCCCTGACTGTGACAACTTAGGACAATACAATGTACAGGCCCGCACCCCGAGGCACAGTCACAACTGTCAGGTGTGTCAACCACTGATGCCTGCAGAAACATGACATACATTGTTTGTGTCTCCCAAAAACAGGTGATGATAGGGACACAGCAGCAGACGCTGAGGAGTCCCAGTCCCAGGCTCAAGAGGATGCCGAGCTCACTGGCGTCGTACAGCCTCTGTCCTCCTCGGACGATGAAGAACAACCTGGCACATCCGGTGCAAGTCAACATGCTGCACCAGCAGGACCACCAGCTGCAGCACCAGCAGGTCCACCAGCTGCACCCCCTGCACCCACCCCTCCAACGACTGTCACCACGAATACCATCCCTGCCGACATGGACAGAATAAGGAACAACACCAGCGCAGTGACCCTGGACCAACCTGGGGCCATGGACACCACCACCACCACCAACCCCAAGGTGGACCAGGGTTATCTGTGCGTGCAACTGCACACACTGCACATGTCAGCAGGGGTGGTGGGAGGGGTGGGAGACAGAGGTCGCTGCTTGCAGACGTTGCTGGTGTGCATGAAGACCCACAACTGGTACGCATAGCTGATGCGTACCAGTCCAGCACCGGAGAGCTCAGCCAGGTAGTGGGGCTCCTCAGAGACATTAAACAGCAGCAGGCTGCCCATCATGCCCGCTTGGACTCCCACATGTCCCAAGTGGAGTCACACATGTCACGTGTGGACTCCCACATGTCACGTGTGGACTCCCACATGACCCGCGTGGAGTCCAAGTGGGATGTACTACATGAGATGACGGCGGTGCACAGGGACATTTTACAATGCCTCCGCCAGATGAACAGCAACCAGTCCACACCTCCCTGTGTGCCAACAACATCTGGTACCGAACAAACTGCAACTGCCACAGGGAGGGAGGAGGACTCTGGCGGAGAGTCCCCTGCACCGCAGCAGCCTGCACTTGAGGGCCCCCCCAAGAAGAGGGGTCGTCCGAGGAGGGGAAAGTGAGAGGCTGATGGCCAAGCGCAACTCCCAGGAAGCCTGAACCTGTTCTGGATTTTCGCCTTTGTGCACAGACTGTTCACCCTGTTGATGGCAACACTACTCCCACACATTGCATGGGGAGTATAAGTTGGAACAATGTGTCAGACAACAGTGGCCCCGATACTGGGGATCCTGTCTACCTGGACTTTCTATTCATCTAGGAACTTGGGATTGCAAGATTCATGTACAGCACAATCCATCCTATGCACTATTATCACAATAAACACACTAATACACCATACTTGCCTCTGTCGTGATTCCAACGTGGGTGCTGTTATGGGGATGATGAACTGCAAAATTACACAGTGTATGCGAACTGCAACAGCAAGGACAACACAGGCATGTGAGTACAGGCAACGTGACACATATGAGGGAGACACACCACCAGGGCTACACAACACATACACACCTAGGCCATCTGACTCATTGCCTACACTGATGTTGCCAGGGAAGACGGTGCAATGCACAGACACCACACCCATTCCCAGTTGTAGTCAAGTAGCCCACAGGTGCAGTAAGCAAATGGCAGTCAAATGTGTGACCACAGACAACGCACATCACTAAGTGAAGCACAGGTTTATTACACAGTAGCAACATGCCGTAACCACTACAGATGCAAGGTAACCCCACCTGGTAGCGGGCACACAGTCAACAACTGTAGACAGAAGGAAGTCCATGGGTGTGGCGCACATCACCTGTAGGGACACAACAGCTACCAGCCTGGATGTGCAATCACGTCGTCGGTGGACACAGTTCACCAAACGAATCTGAAAGTACCCTGTGAAGGACAGAAATGACACACAGTCAAAAGCAATGCAGTACAGGACAGAACAGCAAAACTCATGCACAATACATGTTACAAGATACCCACCCAGAACCAAGTTAGCATGTCAACACTGTTGGGGAGTACAGCCCACCTGTCACCACACATCGCAACACACATCCTGTCAAGTAGCCCATGGACACACTCCAACAGCACCAGAGCACCACCCACACATCATGCCAACTCACATCATTCACATGACACCTCAGGATACTCACATTCAGCTAAAGAAGTTGGTGATGAGCTGTGTGCGGACATCACCATCACCATCATCATCATCATCGTCACTGGCATCGTGGTCCAGGCCAGGATCCTCCACAGGTGGCGGATGTTGGTCATTGTCATCCTGGATGAGAGGCAACTCCTTCCGCACTGCCAGGTTGTGAAGCATGCAGCAGACGATGATAATCTTGCACACTTTCGCAGGGGCATATGGGAGGGACCCTCCGGTCTTGTCCAGGCAGCGGAAGCGGCTCTTCAGGAGACCAAAGGTCCGCTCAATCACTCTCCTGGTCCGACCATGTGCCTCATTGTAGCGCATCTGGGCAGGTGTCACAGGGTTCCTGAGGGGTGTCAGCAACCACGGCATGTTGGGGTATCCCGAGTCACCTACGGACAGACAAGTGCACATCAGCTGACTTGGAAAAGTGGGCGGAATACTACAGATCAGATCACACACAATGGCACAAAGTCAGTACACACCGACAAGCCAGGCACGCTGGTTCTGCATCTGTGCCATCAACCTGGGGATGCGACTACTCCTCATCACAAAGGCATCGTGTGCTGAACCAGGGAAACGGGCACACACGTGTGTGATGGTCATGTCTGCAAGACACACCACCAGTGCATTGACCGAGTGGTAGTGCTTGCGGTTCCTGTAGGCCTGCTCCTGGGCCTGTGGTGGTACCAAAGCCACATGTGTCCCATCAATGGAGCCAATGACATGCGGCATCCTCCCCAGGGCATAAAAGTCACTCTTCACGTCAGTGAGTCGTCGCAGTCTAGGGAAATAGATGTACCGGTTCAGGAAGAGCAACATTGCCGCCAAAACATCGCGGAGCACACGGCTGAACATGGTCTGTGACATCCCACCAGCAGACGCCACAGTATGTTGGAAGGTACCGGTGGCAAAGAAGTGTAGGGCTGCCATCACCTTCACCTTGGGGGTCAGCGCTGTAGGATACGGCCGGCCAGGCTGCAAATGTGGGGACAACTGCACTGCCAAATCCTCAATCAGCTGCCTGGTGAAGCGGTACCGTCGGATGCTGTCCCGTTCCACCATCGTTGCCAGGTCTGGGAATGGCCGATGGACAGCAGGAGCCCTGCAGTGCAGAGGAGAAGTAAGCAAGATCGTCAGTCACCCCACATATGCGGCATTGAACACACTCAAGATCCCAACATACATCATCATGAGGCACAACTACATGAAGTGTGCAGTACCGGAACGACATTTATGGTACATACATGGCCAACATCTGTCAACACGGTCCTACAGGTGGCATCAATTTGTCCCAGGTTGGCCCATTGGATATCATGATGCTGTGTCACAGTCACCCCCAGTGACATGTGAGGACAGATGTGCCCCAGGCACCACAGCTCAACGACAGGCACATTCCCAGGGACCCTGTATTGCCACATGGACACTGGCATCACCTGGAGTATCATGTGTACACCACAACAAAACAAACATGACCCCCACAGGTAGTGGCCACACTTGCCATGGCAGGAGAGCCATGGACGTCTGTGACACACACGCACAACATCAGAGTCCATGCACACACAACGTGGATGTGGAGACTGTCTCCCATTGTGCACATGAAATCAGAGACATTGTAAACACTACATGCACAAAGACTGTGGAGGGCCATCACTATTGTGCCACTGGGACACCCTGGCTCAAACATACCGTCCCACATGGGACTCACGGGGTATGTGACATGACATACACAAACACCACTGTGAAATGTGACCATGGCACATGCACAGATATGAACAGTTGCACATCACAGTGGTCACGTACACGTAACACCCAGGATCCTGTCCCCATTAACACGTGCACAGCCTGGGGGTGGCTGCCCACAGGTGACACCCACAGGACAACATGTACACCAACATACACACAATAGGAAATGCAGCCTTACATGCCTTATGATAAGGTTTGGACAGGCTGTCGTGATGTAGGTGTGCCCCTCACTCCCTGGGAGCTATCTGTGGCTGGCATATGTCCATCTGAGACAGGCATGCTGACATATGCCAGTCACATGTACAGTGATGCGTTGAACAGCAATGGACCGATCGGTGCCTCCGGCCGGCCCATTGCATTCAATGTGTGCGGGTACGCGTTGTACCCCTGTGCGCGTTGAACAGCAATGGACCGATCGGTGCCTCCGGCCGGCCCATTGCATTCAATGTGTGCGGGTACGCGTTGTACCCCTGTGCGCGTTGAACAGCAATGGACCGATCGGTGCCTCCGGCCGGCCCATTGCATTCAATGTGTGCGGGTACGCGTTGTACCCCTGTGCGCGTTGAACAGCAATGGACCGATCGGTGCCTCCGGCCGGCCCATTGCATTCAATGTGTGCGGGTACGCGTTGTACCCCTGTGCGCGTTGAACAGCAATGGACCGATCGGTGCCTCCGGCCGGCCCATTGCATTCAATGTGTGCGGGTACGCGTTGTACCCCTGTGCGCGTTGAACAGCAATGGACCGATCGGTGCCTCCGGCCGGCCCATTGCATTCAATGTGTGCGAGTGCAGCGTTGTACCCCTGTGCGCGTTGAACAGCAATGGACCGATCGGTGCCTCCGGCCGGCCCATTGCATTCAATGTGTGCGGGTACGCGTTGTACCCCTGTGCGCGTTGAACAGCAATGGACCGATCGGTGCCTCCGGCCGGCCCATTGCATTCAATGTGTGCGGTGCACGCGTTGTACCCCTGTGCGCGTTGTACTGCAATGGACCGATCGGTGCCTCCGGCCGGCCCATTGCATTCAATGTGTGCGGGTACGCGTTGTACCCCTGTGCGCGTTGAACAGCAATGGACCGATCGGTGCCTCCGGCCGGCCCATTGCATTCAGTGTGTGCGGGTACGCGTTGTACCCCTGTGCGCGTTGAACAGCAATGGACCGATCGGTGCGCACCCATTGACAATGGGCTTGCCTGGCAACGGACGCGTTTTTGAATATTCGAGCGAGTCGGTTGCTGGAAATTCAGTTGGTCACCCACAACAATGTTGCAAAATAATGTATGTCATGAAGTTGAAGATTTGAAGGATGCTGTGGGCGTGTTTTGGTGCTGCTATTCCATGGATTGGCCAGATTCAGAAGATGCAAACGACTTGGACCTATCACTTTGGACACAAGGGACAGTATCTGCCTCTCCAGCACATATATATTGCTGCATGTTCCCCTGAGAGCCCACTTGCCTGCACTACATGCTCCAGGACGACATCTGCCACTGCACTGCTGCTGTCTCTGCCCCTCTGGACCCTGCAATGGCACGTACTGTGGAGAGAGCCCCAGCCTTCAGCCTTGAAGAGAACCAGGCCCTGCTGGACAGCCTACTTCCACAGTACAGCAAGCTGTATGGGACACCAGGGGAGCAGGTGAGTGTTCTGTGCACTGCCTTTCTGAATGTGCATTTTGTCTGACTAGCAAGGCTGAGAGTCAGCACACCACTGGCTAGCAGGCTCACTGAGTAGTTGTCACCCCCCATAGTGTGTAGTGACTTGCACTGGACAGGTATGGTGCAGTGACAGTGCTTCTGAACAGGGTTTTACTCCCCATGCTATGATACCATGTAGTGACTTCTGGAAAACTGTCCATGGGCAGCCGTGCACTGCCTGGGTACACCATGTGCCCCTGTGATTGCGACATGTATATGCAACTGTGTCATGCACGGATATGTTGCATGTGTAGTAATGTCCTTATCACTTTGTCATCCTGACAGGCTTCTGCCCATCGGAAGCATGAGATCTGGAAGGACATCGTCCGGGCTGTCCGGTCCGTGGGGGTCTACCAGCGCCGGATCCGCAACTGCCAAAAGAGGTGGCAGGACCTTCGGGGCTGGACCCGGAGGATTGCACGGGTCCAGCTGAAGCTGTCGCCTCCTCGCAGGAGGGGCGGAACACGGACCCTGACCCCCCACATGCTCAGGATCCTGGCGGTGGTCTTTCCAGACCTGGATGGGCAGCTGAAGGCCAGAGAGCAGCAAGGAGGGGTGAGTCAAAGACTGCACTGTGTACTCTGTCTAACATGTTATGTGCCCTCCTCGGGCCAGGTTGAACTGCCACAGTACAGCAGTCATGTTGTCCAGGAGCCATGTCCCTCTATTGTGCACTGCCCACTCCTCATCTGATACCCAGGTGTGGCCCTTACATGCAGGGAATTCTGTCACTTAGGACTGTGTCCTTGCAGTTTGCTTGACTCAAGGTGGGAGACAGCATCTGTTTCCCTGACTCTGTGGTGGGCATCATGGGTGGGTCCATTGCTTACACAATGCCTGTATTCTGACATGTAGGGTAGTGTCACAGGTCTCCCATATGTCCAATAGGTATGACCTGGACAGATGAGGGTTAAGAGGATGTGTTGTGGGGGGATGTACATGTGCACTTGTGCAGCTCCAGGACTTGCATTCCCCATGACCTACTATTGTGACACAGTGCAGAGTGTTGTTGTCTGGCTGCAAAGTCATACATCACTGAGACAGTGATGTATGACTTTGCAGTCATGCCTCCGCCATGGCATGTGTCTACTGATTGGTGATCCTGCAGGGGAGTGACATGTGCTACATGCACACCATAGTGGCGCTGGCTATCAGGACATGGGTGCATCATGGTGTCTGTCGCTGGTATGCATCACATGCATTTCCTATTTGACTCTGGGCATCCCTTACATCCGTAAACCTGTACTGACTCAGTGGCAAGAGCTGTGATGTGTCCACACCGTGTCCTCTGCACTGTCCAACTACTGTGTACTTGGTGCATGTGTCAACACTGGGGTGTTGCAATCCAACAGACACCAGACAGATGGGTGCAAGGCCATGTGGGATGTGAGTGCCATGCTTGGCATCAGACTGACAATTGACTTCTCCTGTTCAATTAGTGCACTTTTAGCAATGTACAACTAATGATGCCAGGGCTTGCTCTGTGATGTGCTGTGCTCACAGTGGTGTGTGCGTTATGTGCAGGTGACTGATGTCTGTCTGTTTCCCCATTGTTTGCAGATACATCCACGGCCACGGAAGGGGACAGCTCCACGGACCAGGAGGAGCCGGAGAGCCAGACTGGGTCAGCAGCCGAGGAGTGGTCGGAGGGACCCAGTGGCACGGAGGGCGAGGGGAGCCACACCGAGGAGTCCTCAGCAGCATCCACCTCAGCTGAGGACCAGAGCAACTCGGAGGATGACTCCCTTGTGGAGGCGGGTGTCAGCAGCCACCACACCCCAGCTAGTGTTGCTGTCCCCGCCACCACCAGCACCACCACCGCCCTCCCATCGGCTCCCATTCCCCAGGTCCGTGGAGGCTCCCATGTCCGGGAGCGTGTCTCCTTTGGGCCAGGCACCGCACCCCCTGCCCCTGTGTCCCCTGCTGCCCTGAGTGAGGAGTCTGTGTACCTCCTTCGCCAGCTCCATGTAGGGCAGACAGCCATGCTGAGTGTCCTCCATGCGCACACCGCGCTGTTGACTCAGCTGGTGTCGTTCATGGAGGGCATCTCATCGGGCATGTCTGACCTACAGAGGGGCAATAGGTCCATGGACTCCTCCCTGACGGCAGCAGTGTCCCTCCTCAAACGGTCCCTCACCCCTCCTGCCTCTGCTCCATCCACACTCCCCAGCACCTTACCCATCCCAGGCACACACACACTGGCACACACCAGCACACACACATCCAGCACACTGACACACACGCCAATGACAAAACGCACACGCAAGCACATTCAGGGGACTGAAGCCAGACTCACAGGGGATGGGGCCCTGGAACACACACACGCATCCACATGCACTGCACAGTCCTCAGTTCCCTCTCCCTCCAAAGCACCCTCCCTTGCCTCACCTGCAACCCCAAAGTCACAGCAGCTCTTCCTCTGTGACCTCGGCCTCTTCCCCACCGATGAAGCTGCTCCAGCATCCCGGGGGAAGAGGAAGCCCACCCACACGGAGCAGAGTGCCCCTCGCCCCCGGACACCCTCCCCCAGGCGCAGACGGACTGAGGCCCCCACCCGCAAGTCCCCCGGAGTGCTAAGAGCAAGACCCCGCCACCGCCCTGCAGCTCAGGCACAAGGTCTCCGTCCTCCATCCCTCAGGCCCCCACTGCACAGGTGCCCCCACCACACCCTGCCCCAGGTTCCCCCACCCACAGATATACCATCCCCAAGATGCTCCGGCCTTCTCCCCCTGCCACTTGCTCTCCCAGCACCACACCCCCGCTGCGCTTGTCTGTGCCACTGATGTGGTGAGGGTGTCCTCCCCCTCTGTCCAACCCACCTTGCCTGTTCCCCATTCTCCTCCCCTGGAGGTAGGCACTGCAGTGGAGTCCACTACCGCCCTGTCTGACTTGGGCACTGCAGTGGCGGACCTGTCCACCCCATCTGCAGGGTCCACTGCAGTTGTGCCGGCACCCACGACATCTGTGTCATGCCCCCAGTTGTGCCGGCACACACCATGTCAGACACCTCCACTGCAGTTGTCAGTGGCTCTCCAGCACCCACCACCCCTTCCCTGACTCCCCCTGGTGAGCCCTGATCCTGTCCCTGCGGTGCCTGGCCTGCCCCCCGGTTGCCCCTCCTAGTGGATTGTCCCTGGTATTGTGCAGGCATGCGTAGGGTGACATCTGCCAGTGTCACCCTGTTTGAACTTTGACAATGGACTGGCCATTGGCCTTTGCTCTTTTTCAGGACTTCGTTTGGCCTCAACACATATGCTGAATAAAGCAACTTTCTTTTCTCTAGTGCTCATGCTTCAGATGTACATGTTGTTGGTGCAGCTAACCATGCCCTTGCTGCAGTGATGGTGATATCTGGTCTCATGATTATGAAGTGTTACTGTGCAGGAACCCATGTGGTCCAGGGGGAATGTGTCCTATCATGTGGTGTATCCATGTCATCAATAGCAGCATCTGAGGGTGTCATGTGTTCAGTATTTGGCAATGGGTTTCCTACTTACATTGGCAATTTCACATCTGTGGCTTCCACCCCTGCACATCTGTTGTGCCTGCCATCGTTGCTTTTGTCTACTTCCCTGACCGTGTTGCCATCTCCAGTGGACATGCAGGTTTGGGCATCAATGGGGAGGGACTCATCCGTGTAGTCAGTGCAACATTGCTATAAAAGTGTGTTGGATCTGTGCTGATGATTCCGTTGGCACATCCATGACCAGGCTGATGTGATGGGAGCCCTCATTTGGTGCTAATTGTTGATTGTGTGACCAAGTGCTCAGCTGACATGATGGGGCCCTACTGAGGCAACATATGGCACAGCTTTCCTCACACAGGAGTGGAGTCCCCTCATGGCAGTGTGTACACGTGTGACATTGCCTGCGCCCAAGGTGTGTGTTGTATGTGCATGTCTGTGTGTTCACTTCCATTCATCTGCGCATGCTGTGATCCCTAGTGTTGTACCTGTTTGTGATGCTTGCTGACTTGAGCTATGTTCCCCCAAAGTCTTCTCCCTGTGTTCTCTGTGATGTGGGTGCATGGCACATTACTAGTCATCAGGGTGTCACCCATAGGTGTGTTTGCTGTCAGGGCAGAGTTTGTGTGCTGACGCAGATGGGTCACAGATCAGGTTTCCCTTTGGCACTTGTTGTTTGCCCCTGTCATGTGATTTCCAGTTTGTGTTATCTTTCAGTGATTGTGACACGTTGTGTGTGTGACTGCTGGCACTCCTTAGGGTCCGGGCTGCAATGTTGGTTGTTGTCTATGTGTGTTCTTTGTGGGTGACCTTGGCTTCTTCATTGGTGTGTGACTGTGGCTGGGATCCCATTGGTCGGTGTGGTATTGCCGTCATGTCCATGTACAGCGTAGTGTGCAGTGTGTCAGACATTCAGGAGTCTTGTTGAGTGTCCATGTGTGATGTGTTTCTACACCTTGGTTCCCACCCACCACCCTGGAATAGTAATGGGTGCATGTGCAATGTCACCAGTGCATGTGTACTTCACTGCTGCACATTGTTGGAGGTCGAGGGTGTGGTGTTGAGTGTGTGCAGATGAGAGTTGTTGCCCGGCTAGTCCCCTGCCTCCATGTTGGCCTTGGCTTACTGGCCATGCTGATTGATTTGTGCTTGTGTAGGTGTGATGGTAGTTAGTTGCTCAGGACACCTGACTGTGGTTCACAGTGTGAACGACATTTAGCTTTGTCATCACAGTGGTATTTTTCTTCAGCCCAGGGTCACCACATTGTGGGGGCCCTGGGGGTGGTGCTGTGGTGTGTCTGTGACTTGCTGTGTCAGTTGTTGTTCCTACGTGCCTGTGTGACATGTGTGTTTTGTGCTCCCTCTCACCTGTCAATGCCTGCTTGCCCACATAGGGGATTTGGATCCATGAGTTACCTTAGTGTGGCAGTGTATGCACATCTGTATGATTGGTATTCAGCTCTCCTCATGTGTTGTGTTGTTGCCTGGGGACACTGGCACCCCCACCCCTCACCTGCTGTGTATGATGACAGTGTTGGTCTGCCTGTTAGTGTTTGTGCATCTGCACCACTGCATTGGCATATCTTGGGTGTGCCATTGGCTGTATGTTGTTTGGTGTGTTTCCCCTGCTGTCCCTGGGACTCCTAGGTCATCGGTCAGCACAGTGATCATGGTTTGTGTGTCCCATTGCTGCCATGGTATGGTATCTGTTCACCTCACATCTGCTGTCTCCACAGGGTATCTGCATTTGTGTGCCCATTGGTGCAAATATGTGGTTCTGCATTCTGATGGTCACTTCTGTCATTGTGTCATTGATGACTGTTGACGGTCTCAGCCACCATGGGTGTTGTTTGTCTGCACATGGCCAAAGGAATGTTTCATTTGCACTGCAGTATTTGGCTCCCCCAATTTATGTTGCAATGGGACACATACACTACTTTGCCACAGATGAGTTTTTGGTTCTGTGACCAGGAATGATCCATGCAGTTTGGCAGTTGCAGCTCTTTCTTTGTCAACAATTACCTTTTGGTCACTGTGATGATGAGGGTGTAGACCCCATTGCCACAATGGTCAAAATGTGCTTCAGCTATGGACCCCACACTTGCCTTTTGGTCACTGTGATGATGGGGGTTTAGACCCCATTGCCACAATGGTCAAACTGTGCTTCAGCTATGGACCCCACACTTACCTTTTGGTCACTGTGATGATGGGGGTTTAGACCCCATTGCCACAATGGTCAAAATGTGCTTCAGCTATGGACCCCACACTTACCTTTTGGTCACTGTGATGATGGGGGTTTAGGCCCCATTGCCACAATGGTCAAAATGTGCTTCAGCTATGGACCCCACACTTGCCTTTTGGTCACTGTGATGATGGGGGTTTAGGCCCCATTGCCACAATGGTCATGGGCTGCTTGCATTGTGGGTGCCACACACATATATGTGTGGCACATGTGCTAGGGGGTCACATTGTATGTAAGCCCGGGCGTAGTTTGCGTAGTAGCACTTCACGTAGCTACGTGAAGTACAGCTTCAACTACACGTAGCTATGCAAATTGCGTAGTGCGTAGCTGTGTGCTTGACTGCACTGTACAATAATTACCAAAAGCAAACTTGTACAGTGCAAGTTAAGATAAAATAAATATCTCTGTCTTTATATGCTAAAAATGCATATAGTCATTTCACTAAAGTGAAAACAAAAAGTTAACAAGCAGTGAGAGAGGTGATGATTTTGGTATCCTCACTAACTTAGGGAGAGAACCAACAACCAAGCAGATGTCTTGAAAACAAAAAGCACATCTTATTGAACGATTCCTCCTAGGACCACCCCAAGCACAGTTATGGGCAAAAATACAATCCCAACCAAAGGCCCTGCAAAGCATTATGGGACGAGATTAGCAGTGGGCAGTGAATATTATAGTGTCCAATATCAAAATAATTCTACAAAGAGCTGCAGTTCAACTAGTCGTCACTGGGTGTCGTCCCTCAAGAGTGAAATGCAAAAGTATTGAAAACCTTTCATGAAGCTTTTGCATTTGACTCGTGAGGGACGACACCCAGTGACGACTAGTTGAACTGCAACTCTTGTAGAATTATTTTGATATTGGACACTATAATATTCACTGCCCACTGCTAATCTCGTCCCATAATGCTTTGCAGGGCCTTTGGTTGGGATTGTATTTTGCCCATAACTGTGCTTGGGGTGGTCCTAGGAGGAAGGGACCACCATTGAATCGTTCACATGATATGCTTTTTGTGTTCAAGGCATCTGCTTGGTCCTCCCCCTAGGTTAGGGGGACTCCAAAATCATCACCTCTCTCATTGCTTGATATGTCAAAATTCATTTTTGTGAATTGGTTATATGCTTTTTAGCATAAAAAATTGCTTTATCAAAGCATTTGAAGGAGTTTGTTATTATTATTAAGCCTGGGCGTAGTGCTAGCTGTGTGCTTGACTCACTGCACTGTACAATAATTACCAAAAGCAAACTTGTACAGTGCAAGTTAAGATAAAATAAATATCTCTGTCTTTATATGCTAAAATTGCATATAGTCATTTCACTAAAGTGAAAACAAAAAGCAGTGAGAGAGGTGATGATTTTGGTATCCTCGCTAACTTAGGGAGAGAACCAAGCAGATGTCTTGAAAACAAAAAGCACATCTTATTGAATGATTAGGTGGTGGTCCCATCCTCTTAGGACCACCCCAAGCACAGTTATGGGCAAAAATACAATCCCAACCAAAGGCCCTGCAAAGCATTATGGGACGAGATTAGCAGTGGGCAGTGAATATTATAGTGTCCAATATCAAAATAATTCTACAAAGAGCTGCAGTTCAACTAGTCGTCACTGGGTGTCGTCCCTCACGAGTCAAATGCAAAAGCTTCATGAAAGGTTTTCAATACTTTTGCATTTCACTCTTGAGGGACGACACCCAGTGACGACTAGTTGAACTGCAGCTCTTGTAGAATTATTTTGATATTGGACACTATAATATTCACTGCCCACTGCTAATCTCGTCCCATAATGCTTTGCAGAGCCTTTGGTTGGGATTGTATTTTGCCCATAACTGTGCTTGGGGTGGTCCTAGGAGGAAGGGACCACCATTGAATCGTTCACATGATATGCTTTTTGTGTTCAAGGCATCTGCTTGGTCCTCCCCTAGGTTAGGGGGACTCCAAAATCATCACCTCTCTCATTGCTTGATATTTTATTGTCAACATTCATTTTTGTGAATTGGTTATATGCTTTTTAGCATAAAAAATTGCTTTATCAAAGCATTTGAAGGAGTTTATTATACTCCTGCTACGCTACGTTTATTAGTACAGTTATTCACTCTGCTATGTGCAATTTGCGTAGTGCGTAGTAGCACAAACTTTGCATGCTTCGTGAGCGTAGCAAAGTATTATGCCCAGGGTTAATTGTATGTTCAATGTCATGTTCGGTGTTGTAGGCATTTGACACAGCCTGCTCACACGCTTGTCATGGTGGTGGGGGGGATGTCTTAATCTTGCATTCCCTAGGTTGTGGTGTGCTTGTTGTGTCATGCATTGTCCATCCTATGAGTGGGGGTGGTAGTAGTGGTAGGCATCCAGCCCCCCTGGCTAAGGGTGGTAGTAGTGGTGGGCATCCTGCCCCCTGGCTAAGGGTGGTGGTAGGCATCCAGCCCCCCTGGCTAAGGGTGGTGGTAGGCATCCAGCCCACCCTGGCTAAGGGTGGTAGTAGTGGTGGGCATCCTGCCCCCTGGCTAAGGGTGGTAGTGGTGGGCATCTGGCACCCCCTGGCTAAGGGTGGTAGTAGTGGTGGGCATCCAGCCCCCCTGGCTAAGGGTGGTGGTAGGCATCCAGCCCCCTGGCTAAGGGTGGTAGTAGTGGTGGGCATCCTGCCCCCTGGGTGAGGGTGGTAGTAGTGGTAGGCATCCTGCCCCCCTGGTTGAGGGTGGTAGTAGTGGTAGGCATCCAGCCCCCCTGGCTAAGGGTGGTGGTAGGCATCCAGCCCCCCTGGCTAAGGGTGGTGGTAGGCATCCAGCCCCCCTGGCTAAGGGTGGTAGTAGTGGTGGGCAACCTGCCCCCTGGCTAAGGGTGGTAGTAGTGGTAGGCATCCTGCCCCCTGGTTGAGGGTGGTAGTAGTGGTAGGCATCCAGCCCCCTGGCTAAGGGTGGTAGTAGTGGTGGGCATCCTGCCCCCCTGGTTGAGGGTGGTAGTAGTGGTAGGCATCCAGCCCCCTGGCTAAGGGTGGTAGTAGTGGTGGGCATCCAGCCCCCCTGGCTAAGGGTGGTGGTAGGCATCCAGCCCCCCTGGCTAAGGGTGGTAGTAGTGGTGGGCATCCTGCCCCCCCTGGGTGAGGGTGGTAGTAGTGGTAGGCATCCTGCCCCCCCTGGTTGAGGGTGGTAGTAGTGGTAGGCATCCAGCCCCCCCTGGCTAAGGGTGGTAGTAGTGGTGGGCATCCTGCCCCCCTGGCTAAGGGTGGTAGTGGTGGGCATCTGGCACCCCCCTGGCTAAGGGTGGTAGTAGTGGTGGGCATCCAGCCCCCCCTGGCTAAGGGTGGTGGTAGGCATCCAGCCCCCCCTGGCTAAGGGTGGTAGTAGTGGTGGGCATCCTGCCCCCCCTGGGTGAGGGTGGTAGTAGTGGTGGGCATCCTGCCCCCCTGGCTAAGGGTGGTAGTGGTGGGCATCTGGCACCCCCCTGGCTAAGGGTGGTAGTAGTGGTGGGCATCCAGCCCCCCCTGGCTAAGGGTGGTGGTAGGCATCCAGCCCCCCCTGGCTAAGGGTGGTAGTAGTGGTGGGCATCCTGCCCCCCTGGCTAAGGGTGGTAGTAGTGGTAGGCATCCTGCCCCCCTGGTTGAGGGTGGTAGTAGTGGTAGGCATCCAGCCCCCGTGGCTAAGGGTGGTAGTAGTGGTGGGCATCCTGCCCCCCTGGTTGAGGGTGGTAGTAGTGGTAGGCATCCAGCCCCCTGGCTAAGGGTGGTAGTAGTGGTGGGCATCCTGCCCCCTGGGTGAGGGTGGTAGTAGTGGTAGGCATCCTGCCCCCTGGGTGGGGGTGGTAGTAGTGGTAGGCATCCAGCCCCCTGGCTAAGGGTGGTGGTAGGCATCCAGCCCCCCTGGCTAAGGGTGGTAGTAGTGGTGGGCATCCTGCCCCCCTGGGTGAGGGTGGTAGTAGTGGTAGGCATCCTGCCCCCTGGCTAAGGGTGGTAGTAGAGGTGGGCATCCAGCCCCCCTGGCTAAGGGTGGTGGTGGGCATCCAGCCCCCTGGCTAAGGGTGGTAGTAGTGGTGGGCATCCTGCCCCCTGGGTGAGGGTGGTAGTAGTGGTAGGCATCCTGCCCCCCTGGTTGAGGGTGGTAGTAGTGGTAGGCATCCTGCCCCCCTGGTTGAGGGTGGTAGTAGTGGTAGGCATCCTGCCCCCCTGGTTGAGGGTGGTTGTGGTGGTTGGCATCCAGCCCCCCTGGGTTGGGGTGGTGGCGCGCATTCAGGCCCCTGTGTGCATATGTGGCATTGGTGATGGGCATCCCGCCCCTATGGTGCTGCTGTTGCTGGTGTAAGTATATTCAGATTCCCATTGTATGTGTGTGATGTGTCGTGTACGTGTTGTATGTGTTTTGTGGTTGGTGTCTGACTTACCTTCTGCGCCGTACGCGTCCGTGCCTGTTCCGGTAGTAGATGTAGAATATTGGTATGATCGGGACGAAGGGATTCATGGTTGGTTCGTGTCGTTCGTCCTTCTCGTTGCTTCGCGTCGTCCTCGTCGCTTGGCTTCGTCCTCGTCGCTTCGCGTCGTCCTCGTCGGTGCTGTGTTCGTCTCGTAGCCGTGGATCGTGTTGTGGCGCGATTCGGAGCTTATGTGCGCCTCTCCCGGATGCTTTGACGTGCCGTGCGTAGCGACGGGTTCGGCGCGTACGGAAAGCGCATCGTACTTGTTCGGCCGGACGGGGCTGCATTTTCCCTTCCGTGCGACTCGATTCGGCGTTTCCGGATTCGCCTCGGTCGGAGAACAGGACCTGGTTTGGGTGAGTACGGCTCGGCCGGGATTTTTCCTGTTGTGCGCATCGTACTTGCTCGTTCGGTGTACTGTACGGATCGGTCGGGAAACTGGCTTTCGCATGGCTTTTTTCCCGACCGAATAGTATTGGGTGCGCCTCCGACCGAGATCGGAATCGGCCCCTCTGTATTTAATTATAATAGATGCTGGACACTGACCCTAATTAATTTACTATTCCAACTCCAGTCTAAAATTAATTGGGGTAGATGCTGGACACTGACCCTAATTAATTTACTATTCCCATTCCAGTCTATATTTAATTGGGGTAGGTGCTGGACACTGACCCTAATTAATTTACTATTCCAACTCCAGTCTAAATTTAATTGGGGTAGATGCTGGACACTAACTTTAATTAACTTACTAATCCCACTCCAATCTATATTTAATTGAGGTAGGTGCTGGACACTGACCCTAATTAATTTACTATTCCCACTCCAATTTATATTTAACTGGGGTAGGTGCTGGACACTGACCCTAATTAATTTACTATTCCCACTCCAGTCTAAAATTAATTGGGGTAGGTGCTGGACACTGAATTTAATTAATTTACTAGTCCCACTCCAGTCTATATTTAATTGGGGTAGGTGCTGGACACTGACCCTAATTAATTTACTATTCCCATTCCAGTCTGTATTTAATTGGGGTAAATGCTGGACACTGAGCCTAATTAATTTACTATTCCAACTCCAATCTAAATTTAATTAAGATAGGTGCTGGACACTGACTTTAATTAACTTACTAATCCCACTCCAATCTATATTTAATTGGAGTAGGTGCTGGACACTGACCCTAATTAATTTACTATTCTCACTCCAATCTATATTTAATTGGGGTAGGTGCTGTACACTAACCCTAATTAATTTACTATTCCCACTCCAGTCTAAAATTAATTGGGGAAGGTGCTGGACACTGACTTTAAATAATTTACTATTCCAACTCCAGTCTAAATATATTTGGGGTAAGTGCTGGACACTGACCCTAATTAATTTACTATTCCCACTCCAGTCTATATTTAATTGGGGTAGATGCTGGACACTGACCCTAATTAATTTACTATTCCCACTCCAGTCTATATTTAATTGGGGTAGATGCTGGACACTGACCCTAATTAATTAACTATTCCCACTACAGTCTACAATTAATTGGGGTAGGTGCTGGACACTGACTTTAAATAATTTACTATTCCAACTCCAGTCTAAATATATTTGGGGTAAGTGCTGGACACTGACCCTAATTAATTTACTATTCCCACTCCAATCTATATTTAATTGGGGTAGGTGCTGTACACTAACCCTAATTAATTTACTATTCCCACTCCAGTCTAAAATTAATTGGGGAAGGTGCTGGACACTGACTTTAAATAATTTACTATTCCAACTCCAGTCTAAATATATTTGGGGTAAGTGCTGGACACTGACCCTAATTAATTTACTATTCCCACTCCAATCTATATTTAATTGGGGTAGGTGCTGTACACTAACCCTAATTAATTTACTATTCCCACTCCAGTCTAAAATTAATTGGGGAAGGTGCTGGACACTGACTTTAAATAATTTACTATTCCAACTCCAGTCTAAATATATTTGGGGTAAGTGCTGGACACTGACCCTAATTAATTTACTATTCCCACTCCAGTCTATATTTAATTGGGGTAGATGCTGGACACTGACCCTAATTAATTTACTATTCCAACTCCAGTCTATATTTAATTGGGGTAGGTGCCGGACACTGACCCTAATTAATTTACTATTCCAACTCCAGTCTAAATTTATTTGAAATAGGTGCCGGACACTGAGCCTAATTAATTTACTATTCCCACTCCAGTCTATATTTAATTGGGCTAGGTGCTGGACACTGACCCTAATTAATTTACTATTCCCATTCCAGTCTGTATTTAATTGGGGTCAATGCTGGACACTGACCCTAATTAATTTACTATTCCAACTCCCATCTAAATTTAATTGGGGGAGGTGCTGGACACTGACCCTAATTAATTTACTATTCCAACTCCAATATAAAATTAATTGGGGTAGGTGCTGGACACTGACTTTAATTAAATTACTAGTCCCACTCCACTCTATATTTAATGGTGGTAGGTGCTGGACACTGACCCTAATTAATGTACTATTCCCACTCCAATCTATATTTAATTGGGGTAGGTGCTGGACACTGACCCTAATTAATTTACTATTCCCACTCCAATATATATTTAATTGGGGTCGGTGCTGGACACTAACCCTAATTAATTTACTATTCCAACTCCAGTCTAAAATTAATTAGGGTAGGTGCTGGACAGTGACCCTAATTAATTTATTATTCCAACTCCAGTCTAAAATTAATTGGGATAGGTGGGGGTCACTGACTTTAATTAACTTACTAGCCCCACTCCAATCTATATTTAATTGGGGTAGGTGCTGGACACTGACCCTAATTAATTTACTATTCCCACTCCAATCTATATTTAATTGGGGTAGGTGCTGGACACTAACCCTAATTAATTTACTATTCCAACTCCAGTCTAAAATTAATTGGAGTAGGTGCTGGACAGTGACCCTAATTAATTTTCTTTTCCAACTCCAGTCTAAAATTAATTGAGGTAGGTGCTGGACAGTGACCCTAATTAATTTACTATTCCAACTCCACTCTAAAATTAATTGGGGTAGATGCTGGACACTTACTTTAATTAACTTACTATTCCCACTCCAATCTATATTTAATTGAGATAGGTGCTGGACACTAATCTACATTAAGTTAATTTTCTCACTATAATAACTATTAAATTAACAAATTATATACTACTGCATAATTTTATTAATTTTTTTTTCTTTATAACATATTTCCTAAGACTCCCTATAAAAATAAATTTTTAAAAATTATTTACACTTCACTTAATTTAATAAAATAGGAATATATTTATAATACAAATTACATTAATTTTTTTAAATATTTTAAACATTTACAAATAGATATTTTTCAAAATGTAACAACCTTTTCTCCTGTAAACACTACATTATACTTATTAATGTTACTTAAAATTAGATTTAAATATAAAAATAAAACATTGTTTCTTATACAATTTATACAAATTAAAATAATATTTGTACTTAAAACACCTCACCCTTATAATGAATAAATTCAACATCCAAATCATTAAATAATTTTTTTTATTACAAATTAATTTAATAATTTATATTTATAATTTTAAAATTGTTCCCAATTTATTTTTATTTTAAAACAATCCCCAGCCATATCCCCTATAAACTAAACATCCCACTACAAAATTTTAATTCAAATTTCTAATTTTTAAATAAAAAAATTTATATTAATTTTTAAATTATCCAAATATTTTTGTGAATATTTTGAAAACAATCCCCAAATTTTCCCCATATAAACTCAACATACCAATCCTAAAAGTTAACTTTAAAATGATAAATTTAAAATATATTCATAGATAAAATTAAACAATTATACAAATTAATTAAGTATTTTTAAAAGACACCCCACCCTTATCCCCTATTAACACAACATCCCACTCCTACAATTTTAAATAAAATTCGAAATTAAAATTAAAATTTGATATTTATTTTTTTAGAATTTAACGAAATTATGTTAATATTTTTAAAAACACTCCCCACCCTTATCCCCAATAAACACAACATCCCACTCCTAAATATTATAGTGAAATTCGAAATTAAATTTTAAAAATGTTAATATTTTTTTATATTTAAAGAAATTATATTAAATTTTTTAAAACACTCCCCACCCTTATCCCCTATAAACCCAACATCCCACTCCTAAAATTTTAAATGAAATTCGAAATTCAAAGTAAAATTGGATTTAAAATTTTTTAGAATTTAACGAAATTATGTTATTATTTTTTAAAACACTCCCCAACCTTATCCCCTATAAACCCAACATCCCGCTCCTAAAATTTAATTTAAAATTCGAAATAAAAAAAAAAAAAATCATACTTAAAATATAAACATTTTGAAAAATAAAATTAACTTTTTTAAAACACTCCCCACCCTTATCCCCTATAACCCAACATCCCGCTCCTAAAACAATATAAAAATAAAACATTATTATACACATTTTAAACACAATTTAATACTTAACATTCACCATAAAATATTTCAAAAACATACAAAAACGATATTTTCACATGTTGATATTTGTGCTTTCGATATTACTTACATCGATATTTACCTACACACCTCAAATCGATATTTTTTACATCGATATACAGAACATCGATATTTAACACTGTCAATATTATCAACTCGATATTTCTGTATGTCGAAATTAAAAACTCGATATTTTGTCTGTGCACCGTTCCCACGCAACAAAGCCTCATAGGAGTGGCACAGTGAAATCCATCAGATTTCACTACGATAATTCAAGGACGCCACTGCATTGCACCATGCTTGTGACACAACTGCAGCAATGCGTGACTTTAGCACTGACCGATACGTCAGGATTCCAGACATATCTGTCATTAATTGCGACATGGAGCACCGTACAGTGAATACAGCGCATCCATGGTGTCGCAAGAAGGGCGTAGTGAAAAGTGTTGCAACGCTGTTTTGTCGCAGCGATGCAACACTTTTCATGAATGAGGCCCAGGAATGCGCCTTATCGTATTGATGGTGCGCATTCCTGCCCTGTAGTTTTGTCGCAGGGCAGCGCAGCAACATTCCTTGCAGCGCTGTCCAGCACCAAAACCTTCTGAAATGAGGCCCCAAGTGTTTGCACCAATTTTAAGACCAGCTATTTTCTGGTCTTAAAAAACTGCCTCTAACTGCAGTTAGAGGCAGTTTTTTTGGTTTTGCACCATACAAGGAATTCCTTGTAAATATCGCGAAGTGGGGTTAGTGGCAGTTTTTGCACGGGAACGCCTACCTTGCATTTCATTTTCGTTAACTCCCGCTAACAGAAGTGGCGATCTTAAAAATGCATGTTTTCGCCAGAAAACTGCCGCTAACTGAGGTTAGCGACAACTTGTAAATAAGGCGATAAAAAAATAGCCACCGTAACGTCAAAAAACTTGACGCTACGGCGACGTTAAGCCCTTGTACATATGCCCCAAAGTGTATAAAAATTACTTTATATGAAAGCAGAATTTTACTCATCTTGGTATGGTGTAATCCGTTCAGTAGTTTGTGCATCCTTAGCATTTAAAAATATTTTTGGGGTAGGCTTGAGTGGAGGGTTAAGTAGTTGGAGATATATGGACCATTCACAGACTAAGGGGCCGATTCCGATTCGGGCCGGAAAACGTACCGACCAACTCGGTCCGGGAATTTAGTCCGACCGACACGTACCGGCGCTGCCCGACCTGCGTAGTACGATGAAATGCATGCGAATCACGACCAACTCGTACGGAACACAAGCCGAACGACCGACCCGCACGGAAAACAGCTATCCGGCCGGGAAACCACGCGAATCGAACCGACTGACACACACCAGGAATGAATCCGAACGAAACGTACCCGCGAACTCCGACCCGCGCAGTACGATGCAATGCGTTGAAAACCAGACCGAGTCGCACGGAGCTCAAGCTGTACGACCGACACGCATACAGAACAGGGAGCCGAAGCAACCCAATACTCCGCGACCGACGCGTACGCCGCACATGAAACCCAGCAGAAACACAGCGTGAACGACTCGGAGAAGCTCGCACGAGCCAACGGCAGCGTCCTACTCGGTCAGAAGAACGTCTCCTACATGCACAAAAAGTACAAAGGAAGAAATAAAAAAAAAAGGGCCAAACAAGCAATTACAAAGCCAATAACTACTGGGGGGGGGAAACATGGAACAAAGACACACCCACAACTCCACCCATATAAAGGCCACAAATCCCTTCCATGATCCTTTGCAAATTCAACTGACCTGCCAGCACAGAACACCATCAGACAGCAACCACAGACACACTCACAGCTCATCCATCACACAAGCCACCCACCATCAGCACCTCAACAAATAGCACCCTCACATACACCCAGCAAAACCTACACTCACACACCCTCACTTGCACACACACACACACATCAATCACCACCACCACCCATCACCATGCCCCCAAAGAAGAATCCAAAGTTCCTAGACAGTGAATTGGAAGTCCTGGTAGATGAGATCCTCAGGGTAGAGCCACAGCTGTTTGGTACATTGGTCCAACAGACCCCCATGTCGCAGAAAACCAAGATGTGGGAGAGGATCGTCGACAGGGTGAATGCACAATCACCATGTTTGCGCACAAAGGAAGACATCCAGAACAGGTGGTATAATGTGCGCAGGAGGGTCAAGGACCTACTAAAGAAGGATTACGTCTTGAGCCAACACACCGGCAGTGGCCCTCCTGCCAAACCAGTATACCTCAGGCCCTGGGAGGAGAAGGTGCGGGCCATCCTACCACCAGTGAGCGTATATGGACTATCAAACATCCCAGAACCTGGTGAGTACACAACCAATATACCCAATATCGTGTGACAATACACACACATCACTGTCAAGGGGATAGTCAAACCATGCACCCTTAGCAAATCCACAGCAACCAAAAGATAATCATCACAAGATGTGTATGTCAGTTAGATAAACACAATACATGCCATTTCATAGTGATATGTAACTGTGTCATGACATGTACAAACCCAACAACAAATAGAGCTAGGCAGTGGCACAAATCTAACCAACAAACACAGTCAGATATATAGCCACCACTAGAACACCACCTCACAGGGAAGCTCACTGAAAGGAAGGAATTCTGTGTATGCTGGTGAAGTCAGTGTAGCCAATAGCATGATGGGAGTTGTAGTCACAGATATTGCTCACCCTCACAATTCACCCATCAACACCACTCTGAACCATGCTCACATCACAGGGAGTGGAAAAGAAAAGACAAGATGGCTGACACTGGGTACTGCTGTGGGGAGCACAAGGCCCTGCTGGGAACTGTGCACCAACAAACAACAGGACCACACTGTCAGCCATCTTGCCATTGCTGTCACACTCACACACAGTGAAGTCCACTCAAAAGGAAGGAAGTATGGGCATGCTGGGAAGGGGGCGTAGGCAATAGCATGATGGGAGTGGTAGTCACAGCTCAACATCCCCCACCCCCATGGCCCAGCAAGCTCACACTGAAGCATGCACACCTCACAGGGAGTGGAAAAGAACTGACAAGATGGCTGACACTGGGTACTGCTGTGGGGAGCACAAGGCCCTGCTGGGAACTGGGCACCAACAAACAACAGGACCACACTGTCAGCCATCTTGCCATTGCTGTCACACACACACACAGTGAAGTCCACTCAAAAGGAAGGAAGTATGGGCATGCTGGGAAGGGGGCGTAGGCAATAGCATGATGGGAGTGGTAGTCACAGCTCAACATCCCCCACCCCCATGGCCCAGCAAGCTCACACTGAAGCATGCACACCTCACAGGGAGTGAAAAGCCACTTCAAAGATGGCTGACACTGGTGCTCTGTTGTGGGGAGCACAAGGCCCTGCTGGGAACTGGGCACCAACAAACAACAGGACCACACTGTCAGCCATCTTGCCATTGCTGTCACACACACACACACAGTGAAGTACACTCAAAAGGAAGGAAGTATGGGCATGCTGGGAAGGGGGGTGTAGGCAATAGCATGATGGGAGTGGTAGTCACAGATATTGCTCACCCTCACAATTGGCCCATCAACACCACTCTGAACCATGCTCACATCACAGGGAGTGGAAAAGAACTGACAAGATGGCTGACACTGGGTACTGCTGTGGGGAGCACAAGGCCCTGCTGGGAACTGTGCACCAACAAACAACAGCAGGACACCACTGACTGACATCCTGAAAGCCGACTTGCACTCCCTGCAATAGAAGCACGTTCCATGGTGGGATATCTGGCTGGGTGGGAAGGAGGACTGACACCTCTGACCATATTTACAAGCAGCTGTTCACACACACACCCTTAACACAAACTCCACACAACTCACCTGGGAGAATGCAATGCCTCACACTCTAATTAAATATCCCACAAAGAACCACAACCCTGGGTTATGCTGTGTGAAGCACAGGGACACACATGGGACTTGTAGCCAAACAAACGCCAGGATAACACTGTCAGCCATCCTTTCAGCACAGGCACACTACCCCACAGGGAAGCAGAGTCAAAAGGAAGGAAGTATGGGCATGCTGGGAAGGGGGGTGTAGGCAATAGCATGATGGGAGTGGTAGTCACAGCTCAACATCCCCCACCCACATGGCCCAGCAAGCTCACACTGAAGCATGCACACCTCACAGGGAGTGAAAAGCCACTTCAAAGATGTCTGACAATGGTGCTCTGTTGTGGGGAGCACAAGGCCATGCTGGGAACTGGGCACCAACAAACAACAGGACACCACTGACTGATATCCTGAGAGTCAACCTGAACCCACTGCAAGGGTGGCATGCTTCATGGTGGGATAACTGGGCTGGGGGGAGAAGGAGGGCCGGATGTCCACCAAATACAACCAATGCTGTCCATGTACACACCTCAACATTCACATTGAAATGCTTCAAGTTTGCAGGACAATGTGCTACACCAATATCAACCCCTGACTGTGACAACTCAGGACAATGCAATGTACAGGCCCGCATCCAGAGGTACAGTCACAACTGTCAGGTGTGTGAACCATTGATGCCTGCAGAAACATAACATACATTGTGTGTGTCTCCCAAAAACAGGTGATGATGGGGACACAGCAGCAGACGAGGAGGAGTCCCTGTCCCAGGCTCCAGGGGACACTGACCTCACTGGTGTGGAACAGCCTCTGCCCTCCTTGGATGGCGAAGACCTACCTGGCCCCTCCGGTGTGAGTCATCATGCAGCACCAGCAGGACCACCAACTGCACCCCCTGCACCCACCCCTCCAACAACTGCCAACACACAGACCACCCCCGCCGACACGGACAGACCAAGGACCACCAATGACAACAGCACACGGACCCCGGCCCAACGTGGAGAAACGGACAACAATCCCAGTAACAACCCCCAAGGGGGCCTAGGGTCACCTGTGCGTGCCACCGCAGGTCCTGCACGTGTCGCCAGGGGTGGTGGGAGGGGTGGTAGGCAGAGGTCGCTGTTTGCAGAGGGGTCTGGACTGCATGATGACCCACAACTGGCACGCATTGCTGATGCGTACCAGAATAGCACCGGAGAGGTCAGCCAGGTAGTGGGGATCCTCAAGGACATTCAACAGCAGCAGGCTGCCCATCATGCCCGCTTGGACTCACACATGTCCCGTGTGGAGACACACATGGCTGGCATGGAGTCCAAGTGGGACACATTGCAAGAACTGACAGCGGTGCATAGGGACATATTGACATGCCTCCGCCACATTAGCACCAACATGGCCACACCTCCCTGTGTGCCCACAACATCTGGTGCTGCAACAACTGCAACTGCCACAGGGAGGGAGGATTACTCTGGTGGAGAGTCCCCTGCACCGCAGCAGCCTGCACGTGAGGGTCCCCCCCCAAAGAAGAGGGGTCGTCTGAGGAAGGACAACTGAGAGGCCGATGGCCATGTACATCCCCCAGGAATCCAACACCTGTTCTGGAATTTCACCTTTGTGTGCAAACTGTTCACCCTGTCGAATGCAACCCAACTCTCCCACATGACATGGGGACTTTAAATTGGACCAATGTATCAGATGACTGTTGACTTTACTCAGGACATTTCTGCTACCAAGACTTCCAACTCATCTGGGAACTTTGGATTACAATCCCAATGTACAGCACCCACCATCCTGTGCACTATCCTCACCCATGTATGTAAATAAACACACTAATACACCATACTTGCCTCTATTGTAATTCCAACGTGGTTTCTGTCATGGAGATGATGATCTGCTAAATGACACTGTGCATGCTAACTGCTACAGCAAGTACAACACCGTCATGTGAGTCATGGAGACGTGACACATATGAGGGAGACACACCACTAGGGCTACACAACACATACACACCAGGGCCATCTGACTCATCGCCTACACTGATGTTGCCAGGAAATACAGTGCAATGCACAGACACAACACCTATTCACAGTCTGTGTTAACTAGCCCACTGGTGCAGTAAGCAAATGTCAGTCAGATGTGTGACCACAGACAACGCACATCCCAAAGTGAAGCACAGGTTTATTACACATTTGCAACATGTTGTTTCCACTACAGATGCAAGGTAATCCCACGTGGCAGTGGCCACACAGTCAACAAGTATAGAAGAAAGGAAGTCCAGGGGTGTGGGGCACATCACCTGTAGGGAAACAACAGCTTCCACCCTGGAAGTTGAATCACGGTGTCGGGGGATCACAGTTGACCAAACAACTCTGAAAGTACCCTGTGAAGGACAGAAATGACACACAGTCAAAAGCACTGAAGAACAGGACAGAACTGCAATACTCATGCCCAATACATGTCACAAGATACCTACACAAAACCAAGTTATTATTATTATTATTATTATTATTAATGCATTTTATAGAGCGCACAGCTACCTCCAACGGAAGTGTCCCGGCGCTAACGGTAGGTGCAGGTTGCATACAGGGACTGTGGAATTCCGCAAATGTACTAGGTTAGGCTGAAGAGCCAAGTTTTCAAGGCCTTTCTAAACAAAGGCTCTGTCTTTGCCTTTCGGAGATGGACTGGCATAGAGTTCCACAGCAAGGCGGTTTTTACTGCAAAAGCCCGACCCCCCATCCTAGCCTTTTTAAAGCGCGGAGTCACCATTAGGTTCTGATGACTAGACCTCAGAGATCTTGACTGGTGATAACTCCGAAGTCTATGCTTCAAGTATTGGGGGCCAGTGTCATTAATAGATCTAAAGGCCAATATCAGTGCCTTAAACTCGATCCGTCTCTTGATCGGGAGCCAGTGCAGGCTTCGCAGGTGAGGAGAGATATGATGGCGAAGAGGCACATTTCTTATTAGCCTGGCTGCAGCATTCTGTATAATCTGCAGTTTTCTTAACAGGTAGTCCGGGAGCCCCAGATAGAGACTATTCGCGTAGTCCAGTTGTGAAGTTACGAGCGCATGGACCACATTTTTTCTGCAATTCATTGGTAATAAATGCAAGAATTTGCGTAAGCTTTTTAATTTCCAGAAACACACGGAAGAAACCTTACCAACCTGAGCACTACCTGATAGGCTAGAATCAAATCGGAAGCCTAGGTTCCTAGCTGAGCTTACCGGGTTAGGAGGGGGGTCAAGCTCAGCCGGCCACCAGAGTTCAGATGCAGGAGGAGAGGGTTGATTAAAAAATAGTACCTCTGTTTTATCAGTGTTCAACTTCATGCAGTTGTTTGTCATCCATACCAAGATTGTGCGCAAACAGATTTTAAAATTCGCAAAGGCTGCCTCCGTGTGTTCTTTGAAAGAGAAGACAAGCTGAGTATCATCAGCGTACGAGACCACCTTCACGTCACACTGTTCAATCAGTGTGGAGAGAGGGGTCAAGTACACATTGAAGAGGGTGGGGCTGAGCGCTGAGCCCTGTGGGACCCCGCAACTAATAGCTCTAGTAGCCGAGGTGAAAGGACGCAAGAACACATTTTGAGACCGACCCTCTAAGAAGGTGCGGAACCAGTTTAACACAGTACCCTTCACACCAAGAGACTCAAGTCTCTCTAGTAGGATCTGGTGTGACACAGTGTCAAAGGCTGCGGACAAGTCCAACAGCACTAACATTGCACATCTGCCCTGGTCTACTGTTTCCCGTATGGTTTCTGCCACTTCCAGGAGGGCCGTCTCTGTGCTATATCCCTTCCTAAAACCCGACTGGGAGTCGTGGAGAAGATGGTTGATCTCCAGGAACTCCGATAGTTGCATTTGGACGACCTTTTCCAGCACTTTGGCCGGAGCCGGGAGGAGAGAGATCGGTCTAAATTTTTTAGATCAGATGGATCCGCATCTTCTTTCTTTAGAATTGGTTGGACATACGCCGTCTTCCATGGCACCGGGAAGATACCCCGGCTCAGAGAAGCGTTCCATACGGCATTTAAGACAGGATTCAGCCGTGGAGCCAGGAGTTTAAAAAAGCTGGCTGGACAAGGGTCAGTCGGGGCACCAGATTTAATTTTACTTAATTCCATCAAAGAGGTCTCTATACCTAATGGGTGGAATTCCGACCAAGTGTTGGGAAAGTTAGAATTGTCGATTTTGGCTGATGACGTGGACATCCCAGCTGAAGGAAAAGAGGAGTAGATTTTCTGGATCTTGTCATGGAAGAAGCTGGAAAGATCTTCACAGAGGGAGGCTGAAGGGGAGATAGTGCTTTTCAAGGCTAATGGCTTCAAAAAGCCCTGAACGATCTTAAACACTTCTTTAGTTGAATTATCTGAGGTATTAATCTGGTTAACAACATAATCCCTGATCGTGTTACGTTTTAAGATGTGAAATTTTTTTAATGCGAGTTTATATCTGTGTTTGGCGTCGGGGTGATAGTATTTCCTCCATGCCCGTTCCAATTGTTTACATAAACTTTTCTCCAGCCTAAGTTCAGTAGTGAACCAGGGGGCAGAAGGATTTTTCCTGGAAGGTTTCGTGAAGTTAGCATGTCAACACTGTTGGGGAGTACAGACTACCTGTAAGGACACATCGCTGCACGCATACAGTCAAGTAGCACATGGACACACTCAAACAGCACCAGAGCACCACCAACACATATCACGCAAACTCACATCATTCACATGACATCTCTGGATACTCACATTCAGCTGAAGAAGTTGGTGATGAGCTGTGTGCGGACATCCCCCTCATCATCATCACCATCACTGGCATCGTGGCCCAGGCCAGGATCCTCCACAGGTGGCGGATGTTGGTCATCGTCATCCAGGATGAGAGGCAACTCCTTCCGCAGTGCCAGGTTGTGTAGCATGCAGCAGACGATGACAATCTTGCACACCTTTGCTGGGGCATATGGGAGGGCCCCTCCTGTCTTGTCCAGGCAGCGAAAGCGGCTCTTCAGGAGACCAAATGTCCGCTCAATTACTCTCCTGGTCCGACCATGTGCCTCATTGTAGCGCATCTGGGCTGGTGTCACAGGGTTCCTGAGGGGCGTCAGCAACCACGGCATGTTGGGGTATCCCGAGTCACCTACATACAGACAATTGCACATTAGCTGAGTTGGAAAAGAGGGTGGAATACCACATTGCAGAACACACACAATGGTACAAAGTCAGTACACACCGACAAGCCAGACATGCTGGTTCCGCATCTGTGACATCATCCTCGGGATGCGACTACTCCTCATCACGTAGGCATCGTGTGCAGAACCGGGGAAACGGGCACACACGTGTGTGATGCTCATATCTGCAAGACATACCACCAGAGCATTGACCGAATGGTAATGTTTTCGATTCCTGTATGCCTGCTCATGTGCCTGTGGTAGTACCAAAGCCACATATGTCCCATCAATGGAGCCAATGACATGCGGCATCCTCCCCAGGGCATAGAAGTCACTCTTGACGTCAGTGAGTTGTTGACGTTTAGGGAAATAGATGTACTGGTTCAGGTATCTCAACATAGCCTCCAAAACATCGCGTAGCACACGGCTGAACATGGTCTGTGACATCCCACCAGCAGACGCCACAGTGTGTTGAAAGGTACCGGTGGCAAAGAAGTGTAGGGCTGCCATCACCTTCACCTTGGGGGTCAGCGCTGTAGGGTATGTCCGGCCAGGTTGCAAATGTGGGGCCAACCGCACCGTCAATTCCTCAATCAGCGGCCTGGTGAAGTGGTACCGTCGGATGCAGTCCCGTTCAACCATGGTTGCAAGGTCAGGGAATGGTCTATGGACAGCTGGTGCCCTGCAGTGCATAGGTGAAGAAAGAAAGATTGTCAGTCACCCCACATATGTGGCAGAGACCATACTCAATATCACATGATACATCATTACGAGAAACAAATACATGATGTGTGTGCCGTTCTGTAAGGACATGTATGGCACCTACATGGCCAACATCTAACATCACAGTTCAACATGTGTCGTCAACAAGTCCCAGGTTGTGCTATGGGATATCATCAGGCTGTGTCACAGTACCCATGTACTGCTGTCACGTTCCAAACACACACCACAGTGACATGTGAGCACAGATGTGCCCCAGGCATCACAGCTCATTGACAGGTAGATTCCCAGGGACCCTGTATTGCCACATGGACACTGGCATGACATGGCGTATCATGAATACACCACAGCAAAACAACCATGACCCCCACAGGTAGTGGTCCCTGTTGCCTCTGCAGGACAGAAATGGACGTCTGTGACACACACACGCACAACATCAAAGTCCATGCACAAACAACGTAGATGTGGAGACTGTCTCCCATTGTGCACATGGAATCAGAGACATTGTAAACACAACATGCACACAGACTGTGGAGGGCCATCACTATTGTGGCAATGGGTCACCCTGTGACGTACATACCGTCCCACATGGGACTCAGGGGGTATGTGACATGACATACACATACACAACCTGGAAATGTGACCATGCCACATGCTCTGAAATGAACAGTTGCACATCACAGTGGTCATGTGCACAACACACCAAGGATTCTGTCCCCATGAACACGTGCACAGCCTGGGAGTGGCTGCCCCCAAGTGCCACCCAAAAAACCACATGTTGACCCCCATACACGGAAAAGGTAATGCAGCCTTACATGCCTTAGGATACAGTGTGGACAGGCTGTGGTGTTGTAGGTGTGCCCCTGAGTCCCAGGAAAGTAAATGTGGCTGGCATACGTTCACCTGTGACAGGCATGGTGACATATGCGAGTGACTTGTACAGGGACGCGTTGTACAGCAATGGACCGATCGGTGCGCACGCATTGGCCATTGCATATGATGTGAGCGGGTACGCGTTGTTTCTCGACATACGCGTTGTACAGCAATGGACCGATCGGTGCGCACGCATTGGCTATGGCCTGGCATGGCAACGGACGCGTTTTCGAACCTTCAACGAGTCTGATGCTGTAAATTCAGTTGGCCATCCACAACAATGTTGCAAATTCATGGGTGTCATGAAGTTGAACTCTTGAAGGATGCTGTGGGCGTGTGTAAGTGGTGCAATTCCATGGATTGGCCAGATTCAGAAGATGCAAACGACTTGGACCTATCACTTTGGACACGTGGGACAGTATCTGCCTCTGCAGCACACATATAATGCTGGCTATTCCCCTGAGAGCTCTCTTGCCTGCACTACATGCTCCAGGACGACATCTGCCACCACCACTGCTGCTGTATATGCATCCTCTGGATCCTGCAATGGCACATACTGTGGAGAGAGCCCCAGCCTTCAGCACTGAGGAGAACCAGGCCCTGCTGGACAGCCTCCTTCCACAGTACAGCAAACTGTATGGGAAACCAGGGGAGCAGGTGAGTGTGCTGTCCACTGCCTTACTAAATGTGCATGTTGTCTGACTAGCAAGACTTACAGTGTGCACGCCACTGGCTAGCAGGCTCACTGAGTAGTTGTCACCCCCCATAGTGTGTAGTTACATGCACTGAACAGGTATAGTGCAGTAACAGTGCATTTAAACAAGGTTTGACTTCCCAGGCAATGATACCATGTAGTAACTGCTGGCAAACTGTTCATAGCCATCGTTGCACTGCCTGTGTACATCATGTGCCCCTGTGATTGAGACATGTATATCAAAATGTGTGATGCACGGATATGTTGCATGTGTAGTAATGGCCTTTACACTTTGTCATCCTCACAGGTTGATGCCCACCAGAAGCAGGAAATATGGCTGAAGATCGCCCGGGCAGTAAGATCTGTGGGGGTCTACAAGCGCCGGATCCGCAACTGCCAGAAGAGGTGGCAGGACCTTCGGGGCTGGACCCGGAGGATCGCAAGGGTCCAGCTGAAGCTGTCGCCTCCTCGCAGGAGGGGCGGACACCGGACCCTGACCCCCCACATGCTCAGGATCCTGGCGGTGGTCTTCCCTGATCTGGATGGGCAGCTGAAGGCCAGACAGCAGCAAGGAGGGGGTGAGTCCATGACTGCACTGTGAACTTTGTCTGACATGCTATGTGCCCTCCTCTGGCCTGGTTAAACTTCCACAGTACATCAGTCTTGTGGTCCAGGACCCATGTCCCTCAATTGTGACATGCCCACTCCTCATCTGATACCCAGGTGTGGCCCTTACAGTCAGGAAATTGTGTCACTTGGGTGCTGTGTCCTTGCATTTTGCTTAGCTCAAGGTGGGGGACAGCATTTGTTCCCGTTACTTTGTTGTGGGCTTCATGGGTGGGTCCATTGCTTACACAATGCCTGAGTTCTGACATGTAATCTGCGTGTTACTTTGATATGTGGTCCAATTGCTGATCTGATTCACCACATGTGCCTGGGGTATTTGGCACACACCCATGCTGCGGGTGGGAACAATGTTTGGGCCTCAGGAGTATGTATATCAAGTGTGTCACACATACTTAGCCACCTGCCTACTGTCCAGGGCTCATCCCTCTTTCACGTGGAGCAGGACAGTCATGCCTACTCCAGGCCATACAATACACTCTGTACTCCCACTCCCGTGTATCAGCTGACACGTTGTGCTCAGTGAAATGTTCCCTCAGGTGTCTGCCTCTGTGTCATTGTGCTGTGGCTTCGTTGTCAGGACTACTGGGGTGTTTATCGGTTAGGGCTGAGCATGCCACCGGAGATGTGACCATAGGAGACGATACTTGTGTGACATATAGGTGTTTGATCACTTGACTGTGCAGACTGGGGTATGCGAATGTGAAGTTCAGGCAGCTGTTTCCCATTCACAGCAGATTGTGAGGTGCTCAGGTTCCGAGGGTTGTGTTTCAGGTCTCCCATATGTCCAATTGGTATGACGTGGACAAATAAAAGTTCAGATGATGTGGTTTGTGGGGGAGGGACATGTGCACTTGTCAGCTACAGGACTTGCATTCCCCATGACCTAGGATTGTGACACAGTGCAGACTGTTGTTGGCTGGCTGCCCTGCCCATGTGACTGGAGACAATGATGTATGAGTTTGCAGGCATGCCTGTGCCATGACATTACACTTCCTAAGAGTGATCCTGCAGGGGAGTGACATGTGCTACATGCACCCCATTGTGGCATTGACTATCAGGACATGGGTGCATCATGGTGTCTGGTGCTGGTATGCATCACATGCATTTCAAAATAGACTCTGGCCATCCCTTTATCCGGACACCTGTACTGACTCAGTGGCAAGAGTTGTGATGTGTGCATGTTCACATACTTCACTGTGTTCTCTGCACTGTCCAACTACTGTGTAGGTGCTGCATGTGTCCACACTGGGGTATTGCCATCCTACAGACACCAGACAGATGGGTGCAAGGCCAGGAGGAATGTGAGTGCCATGGTTGACCATCAGACTGACAATTGGCTTCTCCTACTCTGTTTGGGCACTTTTGGCAATGTTCAACTAAGGATGCCAGGGCTTGCTCTGTAATGTGCTGTACTTACTGTGGTGTGTGCGGTCAGTGCAGGTGACTGATGTTTGTCTGTTTCCCTAATTGTTTGCAGATACATCCACGGCCACAGGAGGGGACAGCTCCACGGACCAGTAGGAGCCGCAGAGCCAGACTGGGTCAGCAGCCGATGAGTGGTCGGAGGGACCCAGTGGCACGGAGGGCGAGGGGAGCCACACCGAGGAGTCCTCAGCACCATCCACCTCAGCTGAGGACCACAGCAGCTCGGAGGATGACTCCCTTGTGGAGGCGGGTGTCAGCAGCCACCACACCCCAGCTAGTATTGCTGTCCCCGCCACCACCACCACCACCGCCCTCCCATCGGCTCCAATTCCAGAGGTCCGTGGAGGCTCCCGTGTTCGGGAGCATGTCTCCTTCCTGCCAGGCACCGCAGCCCCTGCCCCTGTGACCCCTGCTGCCCTGAGTGAGGAGTCTGTGTACCTACTTCGCCAGCTCCATGTAGGGCAGACAGCAATGCTGAGTGTCCTCCATGCCCACACCACTCTGTTGACTCAGCTGGTGTCGTTTATGGAGGGCATCTAATCGGGCATGTCTGCCCTACAGAGGAGCAATAGGTCCATGGACTCCTCCCTGACGGCAGCAGTGTCCCTCCTCCAACAGTCCCTCACCCCTCCTACCTCTGCCCCATCCACACTTCCTGGCACCCTACCTGTCCCAAGCACATGCACACCTGCACATTCACCCAAACACACAGACACGAGCAGCACAGACACACCCACCTCAAAAACAAGACGTGCACGCAGGCATCCTCAGGGGACTGATACCACACCCACAGGGGATGGGGTACAGACACACACACAGGCATCCACAGTCACTCCGCAGTCCTCCGATACCTCTCCCTCCAAGGCCCCTTCCCTTGCCTCACCTGCTACCCCATCTACACAGCAGCTCTTCCTCTGTGACCTCGGCCTCTTCCCCTCCAATCCAGCTGATCCAGCATACAGGGGGAAGAGGAAGTCCACCCACACAGAGGGGAGTGCCCCTCACCCCCGGACACCCGCCCCCAGGCGCAGACAGACTGAGGCCCCCATCCGCAAGTCTCCCCGGACCCGGAAGAGCAAGACCCCGCCGCCGCCCTGCAGCTCAACCACCAAGTCTCCTTCCTCCATCCCTCAGGCCCCCACTCCACAGGTTCCCCCACCACACCCAGCCCCAGGTTCCCCCACCCACAGATACACCATCCCCAAAAGGATCTGGCCTTCTCCCCCTACCACTTGCTCTTCCAGCACCACACCCCCCGCTGCGGATGTTTGTGCCACTGTTGTGGAGACCGTGTCCTCCCCCTCTGTCCTGCCCACCTTACCTGAACCCCATTCTACTCCCCTGGAGATAGGCACTGCAGTGGAGTCCACTACCACCCCGTCTGACTTGGGCACTGCAGTGGGGAACCTGTCCAGTCCATCTGCCCAGCCCACTGCAGTCGTGCCGGCACCCACACCATCTGACTCATGCCCCCCAGTTGTTCCGGCACACACCATGTCAGACACCTCCACTGCAGTTGTCAGTGACTCTCCAGCACCCACCACCCCTTCCCTGCCTCCTTCTGGTGAGCCCTGATCCTGTCCCTGCGGTGCCTGGCCTGCCCCCCGTATGCCACTCCGAGGGGTATGCCCTGGTGTGTAGCATTGCAGGCATGCAAAGGGTGACATCTGCCACTGTCACCCTGTTTGGACTTTGATAATGGACTGGCCATTGGCCTTTGTTATTTTACTGGACTTTCACTTTTTCACACACATATGCTGAATAAAGCTACTTTCTGTTCTCTAGTGGTTTTGCTTCTGATGTACATGATGTTGATGATGCTAACCATGCCCTTGCTGCAGTGATGATGATTTTTGATCTCAGGAAAATGAAGTGTTACTGTGCAGGACCCCATGTGGTCCAGGGGGAATGTGTCCTATCCTGGTGTGTATCCATGTCATCCTTTGCAGCAATATGAGGGTGTCATGTTTTCAATATTTGGCAATGGGATTTCCTACTTATATTTGCAATTTCACATCTGTGGCTTACACCCCTGCACATCTGTTGTGCTTGCCATTGTTCAATTTGTCTATTTCCCTGACCGTGTGACCATCTCCACTGGACATGCAAGTTTGGGCATCAATGGGGAAGGACTCATCTGTGTTATCAGTGCAACTTGCTATACATGTGTGTTGGATCTGTGCTGATGATTTGGGTGACACTCCCATGACCAGGCTGATATGATGTGAGCCTTCATTTTGTGCTAATTGTTGACTGAGTGACCAAGTGTTCTGCTGACATGATAGAGCCCTACTGAGACTACGTATGGCACAGCTTTCCTTACACAGGAGTGGAGTCCCCTCATGGCAGTGTGTAATTCTGTGACATTGCCTGAGCACAAGGTGTGTGTTGTGTGAGCATGTCTGTGTTTGTTCACTTCCATTTTGCTAGGCAGGCTGGGATCCCTAGTGATGTTCCTGTTTGTGATGCTTGCTGAGTTGACCTATGTTCCCCCAAAGTCTTCTCCCTGGCTTCTCTGGGATGTGGGTGCATGGCACATTACTGGTCATCAGGGTGTCACCCATAGGTGTGTTTGCTGTCAGGGCTGAGTTTGTGGGCAAACGCAGATGAGACACAGTCAGGATTACCCTTGGCACTTGTTGGTTACACCTGTCATGTAATTTCCAGTTTGTGTTAGCTTTCAGTGATTGTGACACGTTGTGTGTGTGACTGCTGCCACTCCTCAGGGTCAGAGCTGCAATGTTGGAAGCTGTCTATGTGTGTTCTTTGTGGGTGACCTTGGCTTCTTCATTGGTGTGTGACTGTGGCCGGGATCCCATTGGTTGGTGTGGTATTGACATCATGCCCATGTACGGCGTACTGTGCAGTGTGTCAGACATTCACGAGTCTTGTTGACTGGCCATGTGTGATGGGTTTCTGCACCTTAGTTCCCACCACCACCCCTGGGATTGTCATGGGTGCATGTGCAATGTGACCAGTGCATGTGAGCTTCACTGCTGCACATTGGTGGAGATCAAGGTGTGTGGTGTTGAGTGTGTGCAGATGAGAGTTGTTTCACGGCTAGACCCCTGCCTCCATATTGGCCTTGGCTGACAGGCCATGCTGATTGATTTGTGCTTGTGTAGGTGTGATGGTAGTCTGTTGCTCAGGACACATGACTGTGGTTCACAGTGTGAACGACATCTACCTTTGTCATCACGGTGGGATTGTCATGCAGGCTAGTGTCACCACAATGTGGGGTCCCTGGGGGTAGTGCTGTGGTGGGTCTGTGTCTTGCTGTGTTAGTTGCTGTTCCTACAAGCTTGTGTGACATGTGTAATTTGGGCTCCCTCTCATCTAACAATGCCTTATTGCCCACATAGGGGATTCGGATCCATGAGTTACCTTTGTGTGGCACTGTATGCACATCTGTGTAATTGGGATTCAGGCCTCCTCATGTGTTGTGTGGTTGCCTGGGGACACTGGCACCCCCCCTCACCTGTTGTGTTTGATATGCAGTGTGGGGCTGCCTGTTTGTGTTTGTGCATCTGCACCACTGCATTGGCATATATTTAGTGTGCCATTGGCTGTATGTTGTTTGGTGGGTTTCCCCTGCTTTCCCTGGGACTCCTGGGTCATCAGTCAGCACAGTGATCATGGTTTGTATGTCCCATTGCTGCCATGGTATGGTATTTGTTCACCTGACATCTACAGTCTCCACAGGATATCTACATTTGTGTGCCCATTGGTGCAGATATGTGGGTCTGCATTATGATGGTCACTTCTGTCATTGTGTTATTGATGAATGTTGACAGTGTCAGCCCCCATGGTTGATGTTTGTCTGCACATGGCCAAAGGTATGTCTTATTTGCACTGCACTGTTTGCCTCACCCAATATATGTTGCTATGGGATACAAGCACTACTATGTCACTGATGTGTTTGTTGTTCTGTGACTAGGGATAGTCCATGCTGTTTGGCATTTGCAGCTTTTGCCATGACAACACTTACATTTTGGTCACTGTGATGATGGGGGTTTAGACCCCATTGCCACAATGTTCAAAATGTGCTTCAGCTATGGATCCCACACTTACCTTTTGGTCACTGTGATGATGGGGGGTTAGACCCCATTGCCACAATGTTCAAAATGTGCTTCAGCTATGGACCCCACACTTACCTTTTGGTCACTGTGATGATGGGGGTTAGACCCCATTGCCACAATGTTCAAAATGTGCTTCAGCTATGGACCCCACACTTACCTTTTGGTCACTGTGATGATGGGGGTTAGACCCCATTGCCACAATGTTCAAAATGTGCTTCAGCTATGGACCCCACACTTACCTTTTGGTCACTGTGATGATGGGGGTTTAGACCCCATTGCAACAATGTTCAAAATGTGCTTCAGCTATGGACCCCACACTTACCTTTTGGTCACTGTGATGATGGGGGTTAGACCCCATTGCCACAGTGGTCATGGTCTGCTTGCATTGTGTAGGCCACACACATTTATGTGTGACACATGTGATAGGGGGTCACATTGTATGTTCAATGTCATGTTCAGTGTTGTAGGCATTTGACACAGTCTACACACGCTTGTCATGGTGTTGGGGGGATGTGTTTTTCTGACATTCCTTATGTTGGAGTATGCTGGTTGTGTCATGCATTACCCATCCTATGAGTAGGGGTGGTGTTGGTGGTAGGCATCCATCCCCCTATGAGTGGTGATGGTAGTAGTGACAGGCATCTAGCACCCCCTGAGTAGGGGTGGTGTTAGTGGTAGGCATCCAGCCCCCTCTGAGTAGGGGTGGTGGTAGTGGTAGGCATCCATCCCCCTATGAGTGGGGATGGTAGTAGTGACAGGCATCTAGCACCCCCTGAGTAGGGGTGGTGGTAGTGGTAGGCATCCAGCCCCCCCTGAGTAGGGGTGGTGGTAGTGGTAGGCATCCAGCCCCCTATGAGTGGTGATGGTAGTAGTGACAGGCATCTAGCACCCCCTGAGTAGGGGTGGTGGTAGTGGTAGGCATCCAGCCCCCATGAGTATGGGTGGTGTTAGTGGTAGGCATCCAGCCCCCCCTGTGTAGGGATGGTGGTAGTGGTAGGCATCCATCCCCCTATGAGTGGGGAGGGTAGTAGTGACAGGCATCTAGCACCCCCTGAGTAGGGGTGGTGGTAGTGGTAGGCATCCAGCCCCCCCTGAGTAGGGGTGGTGGTAGTGGTAGGCATCCAGCCCCCTATGAGTGGGGATGGTGGTAGTGGTAGGCATCCATCCCCCTATCAGTGGGGATGGTAGTAGTGACAGGCATCTAGCACCCCCTGAGTAGGGGTGGTGTTAGTGGTTGGCATCCAGGCCCCTATGGGTGTATATGGCATTGGTGATAGCCATCCCGCCCCTATGGTTCTGCTGTTGCTAGTGTAAGTCATTTCTGCTTCCCTATGTGTGTGTGTTATATGTCGGGTACGTGTCATTTATTTGTGTGGTGGGTGTTTGACTTACCTTCTGCGCCGTACGCGTCCGTACCTGTTCCGGTAATAGATGTAGAGTATTGGTAGGACCTGCGCGATGGGATTCATGGTTGGTTCGTCTCGTTCGGCTTTCTCGTTGCTTCGACTCGTACTCGTGGCTGGCGTGTTCGTCTCGTAGCCGTGGTTCGTCTTGTGGCGTGAATCGGAGCTTATGTGCGCCTCTCCCGGATGCTCTGACGTGCCGTACGTAGCGACGGGTTCGGCGCGTACGGAAGGCGCATCGTTCTAGTCCGGCCGGAAGGTGCTGTATTTTGGCTTCCGTGCGACTCGATTCTGCGTTTACGGATCCGGCTCGGGCGGGGAACAGGAGCTGGATTGGGTAAGTACGGCTGGGTCGGGATCTGGGCAGTTATGCGCATCGTACTTGCTCGTTCGGACGAATGTTCGAATCGGTCGGGAAACACGCGTTCGGCTTGGTTTTTTTCCGGACGAATAGTGTTAGGTGCGCTTCCGGCCGAGATCGGAATCGGCCCCTAAGTTGAAAAAATAATCACATTTGATTATTTGAGGGAGCTTTTTCTGCCTACATCCTTTCAGGCCAGTAAATTTGACCCTAAGGCTCTGATTGGCAGGCCACAAAAGAGAACAAGCATTTGCAATGCAATTCGTCTCGCATTACTGAAAGTTTGAGCAAATAGCTCAAACTTTCAGTAATGTGAGAACGATTGCATTGCAAATCAATCGTGGCACCCGCGCTTTAGATTTAAACATCTTAAGCTAAAGCGTGGGTGCCGCGATTGCTTCAAAAGTAAAGAAATAGACAAAATACATATTTTTTCTATTTCTTTACTTTTGAAGAAATCGCGGCACCCGTGCTTTAGCTTGAGATGTTTAAAGCTAAAGCGCGGGTGCCGCCATTGTAACAAAAGTAAACAAATTTTAAAAAATGGCGATCGCTACTAACAAAAGAAAGGTGAGGCCACCATTATTCCAGGTGAGGCATGCTGCGCTGGTTAAATAAAAAAAAAATTTGCGTTGCGGGACAGCGTTCCCTGCCTGCAACAGCAGGCAGGAGAAAGCCATTTAAGAAAATAGTGCTCTTAGGCTGTAATTAAAACATGCAGAGTAACAACACAAGTAACAGGGGGTGTCCTCATGGGAGGTTACAAAAAGAGAAAAGGCGGTACTAAGGAGGGACTACTAAGCCTACTGACCAATGAAAAGCCTGCATTTACAAAAGACAGTGACAGGAGCCAATTAAGAAGATGGGTGGAAAGTGGGCGGAGCTTTTTGCCCATATCCTGAACACAGCATGTCTCGAAGAGACAGCGCAAGGGCTGCCTAGGTGAGACCTACAAATGTGTTGGGGACGTCATTACAGGATGCAGGGCTCCGTCCCAGCACTCTGAAAAAAGTATGGGAGCCATAAATGAGCAGAGGGAGCATCCCATGACTGCTTGACTCAGGTGCGGGAAGACAAAGGGACCTCCCCCATTCGATAAAAAAAGAAACAATTTACAGCATGGTTTGCAGACCGCGAAAAGGGTTTGCAGAAACATGACTTGGGGCCACAAAACCCTTGCAAGGGATCTTTGGCAAATGTTAGTCCCTCCTCTGAGGGGATTCTTTTTATCAACTGAATACACTTTATTCTCAGCAATTGAATGGCCTAAATCTTAATTGGTTTTCTCCACTTTCTCTGTTTTTGGAGGTGATTGACTCATGCAAACTTAAAATTGTATAGTTCAGCAACCAAAGTTTTTACCCATCCAACAGAACCAATTCTTTCTGTACAGCCTGCAGCTTGTTGAGTACAAGGTCTGGCAAATGTCCCAAGCCGTGCAGCCACCTTCCACTGCTCACAGACTTTGGACATTTTTAGCTAGGGTTGGCCACGTATTGAGGTTTTCGCAGATAGCCCCCCTCCCCAAACCTTTAGGAGGGCCTGGTGACCCCATCTTCAATGGACAACATTATAATAAAGGGGAGGGCCACGCTCCCTCCCCTCAAGTCTGAAATGGCCTCGGAGACCCAACCCCCCCGGGACAAATACAAAACAAATGACAGGGGGCATGTGACCTTCCTTCCAGAGCCTCTAAGAGGCCCTGGGGACACAATCCCCTGGGGCTGACATTATAATAAAGGAGAGGGGGCACGCGGCCCCCCTCCCAAGCCTCAAAAGGCCCCAGGGACCCCATCCCTGGGACTGATAATATTTCAAAGGGAAGGTGGCACGCAGCCCCCCTCCCTGAGACTTGAAAGACCCCAGGGACCCATTACTCTGGGGCAGGCTCACTCACTGTGTCCCAGAGAGCACACCCAAGCTTTAAAAATGCTCCCGTTGGGTGGGAGCAGATATTTATTTCCCTGCCTCGGCTCTTGCAGGCAGGGAAAATCTGATTTATTTTGCTCGGTGTGAAATTCCTCCCCTCTCCCCCACCGGTAGGGAGCAATGTCTGCTCCTGATGCACCCAGAATAGGGTGCATTCAGTGAGCCGGCTGGGCCACGGGGACCCTGGGGCTCCCCAGCATCCCCCAACATAGTGCCTTGAGGGTGCTCCGAGTAGGCACCAGGGCACCCACTTGAGGCCCCGAAGCATGGGTCCCTGGGGCCCCTATTGGCTTGTGCCCCGTCCCATTGATAAAAGCATATGGCCCAAGCGACGGGGTCTAATGGGCCGGCGCCCCCTTCCCCTTAAAAAAAAGGCCCCAGAGAAAGCTTGAAGAGGGAGGCTGCATGCCCCCTCCCATTAAAAAACAATATGGCCCAGGGATTGGGGTCCCTGAGACCTCTAAAGGGTTAGGAAGAAGGGCCACATGCCCTATCCCCAAAATAAAAAGAAAAGAATTGTTGTCTCCCTCTAGCACCCAGGAAGGCTGGTGGCAGGGGAGTTGGTAGGGCCCCTGGGGCTCCCGCCACATCCCCCAATAAAAAAAATATGGGTGCCTTAGGTGTTCTAAGCTCCAAGGTCTTCAGCTGGAGTGCAGAGTCCCCTTGTGGTTTGTTGTGGCCAGGGCGTGTGTCCAACCCCATGCCGCACATGACTAAAGGTAGTGCATAGCTTGCGGTTGGTTGGTTATGTAAAAAAACCCTAGAAAAAAACAAAGTTTAAAGCGATACTGCAATTAGGTGAAAAGGTCAGTTAAAACATAATTTTTTTGTCCACCTCAGCTCCTTCCTGGAATTTTCATGGTCATCTGTCAAGTGGGGGCCCAGAAAAAGGGGGAATCCCAAAACACAATTGCCCCATGCAATTTCCATAGGGATATTTGAACAATTCTTCAGCCAAAGTGGCTGAACAGAATTGAAAAAAGTTGACAGAAAACCAGCAAGGGATTGAGTGAAGGGCCTGGCTCCCACTGAATCGCAAAAACCTTTTTAAAAGGAAGAGGCGCCGTGAGTGTCTGTAATGGTTTGGGAGCATATGGGTAGTTGGCCCTGCGGCCAACCCACACCTGCAGAGGCAGGGATGCAAATGGTGGTAGGTTGGATGCCAGTGGGGGGTTGGGTGCAGGGCCTGGCCACAAGCCAGACCCTGTGGCCAACCCCACGATGCACACAGCTGGGGGAGGGGGAAACATCCTGAACAACGACTCCGGAACAACAAGTTCCGGAGTCGTGCAAGCCAGACGACTTGCCCCAACAACGACTTAGGGGCCGATTCCAATTCGGGCAGGAAATCTCTTCGACCGAGCCGGACCCGGAGAGATTTCCGACCGAATCGGACCCTAGCAGTCCGACCGAACGAGTACGATGCGTTCGCATGCTATCGGACTCGATTCGGTCGGACTCCCATTGAAGTCAATGGGTGCCGGTCGTACAACGCGTACGAGGGCTCCCATTGACTCAATGGGTGCGAGGCGAACAAGGCGCCCCTATAGCGGGTACGCGTCGGGCGGGTCGCGCCATACACGCACAGGTAGGGGGGACCCATGGGTCCCCCTGTGTGCGACTCGCGCGGCTAGGCGTACAGGGGGTCCGACACGGACCCCCAAAGTGCGGCTCCGACTGCTCTTTCGAGCCGGACGGCGCGAGTCGGTCGGACTGCTCGCGGCACGCATCGTACTTACCCGGCCGGGGAACGTCTCCATTGCGCGGTGCGAGTCGTGTCCGTGCGAGTCGGTCGGAGCGGTTGGGTCCCGCGAACGAGTCGGTCGGCGATTTCGCGTACATTCGCATCGTACTCGCTCACCCGGACGCACGTCCGACTCGGTCGGAAACAGGGCGTCCGAATCGGATCCGGTAAAGCCGAATCCAATTCGGAGCCCTACCGGCCGAGATCGGAATCGACCCCTAAGCCTTAACCATGCATGTGCGTGGTTAAGGCTAAGTCGGTCATTGTGTTCGGGATGGGCAGAGTTAAGAGGAGTGTCAGACAGGAAGAGGACAGACAAGAGGGGTTCAGGGGAGGGGGGTTTGTGTTAGTGTTTAGGGGTGGGAGGGTTCAGGGTAGTTTCTAGGGGGCAGGGGTACGTGTTAGTTTTTAGGGGGTGGGAGGGGTTCGGGGTAGCTTTTAGGGGGTGGGCAGTTCGTATTAGTTTTTAGGGGTGGGGGTTTGTGTTAGTTTTTAGGGGTGGGAGGGGTTCGGGTTAGTTTTTAGGGGGTGGGGGAGTTTGTATTAGTTTTTAGGGGAGGGGGTTCGTGTTAGTTTTTAGGGGGTGGGAGGGGTTCGGGTTAGTTTTTAGGGGATGGGAGGGGTTCGGGTTAGTTTTTAGGGGGTGGGAGGTGTTCGGGTTAGTTTTTAGGGGGTGGGAGGGGGTAGTGTTAGTTTTTATGGGGTGTGAGGGGTTTGGGGATGTTTTTAGAGGGTGGAGGTTCGGGGTAGTTTCTAGGAGGTTGGGGGGTGTATTTAGGGCTGAGGGGGAGAGGGAGGAGGGTGGTAAGCTTAGCCACAGATAGGCGTTTACCAAGCATGCTTTTACCACGTTGTAGAGACCGCGTTGTTAAGGTAGGCGTTGTTGAGGAACTCGTTTTTCTGTCATACAACCGGGGGAGGGAGGGTTGGCTGCCTGCAGGGGTTGTGTGAAGGGCCTGGCTGTAGGCCAGGCCTTGTGGCCGTTCGCATGCTGCCCATGGACAAACGTCGTGTCCAAGAGGGTTGGGCTTAGGCCCTGTGGTCAATCCCATGCTGAGTACAGCTGAAGGCCGTGTACGGTAGGGGTTTGGCATAGTTACATATGGCAATAAAATATTACTTTATGTTAAAAAAAAAACGCATTAAGGTGACGTTTTAGTAAGGCATAGTAATATCTCAGTTTATTTTTAAAAAACCCTTAGAAATTCACTGAAAAACACAACGGTTAAAGTGAAATTATAGTAAGGTGAAAATACCAGTTTAAATGTAATATTTTATTTTGAAAAAACACTGATATTCAACAGTTATAGTTAAGTGAAGTAACTATAACTCATGCCTTCACCCTTGCTCTTACCAAGCACTGCTTATGAACTTGCATATTACATCACTCATGACATGTGACAGAGGTTAGAGTGAGCTAATAGTTAAGTGAAAATGTCAGTTTATACATAAAATTTTAAACTAAAAAAGCCAGAAATTCAACAGTTATAGTTATTTCAAGTAACTATGACTATATAACTTGCACCCTACCATGCACATAGTTGTCGTCATTGACATCAGTTCAGTTATCATCAGTAATGTTATCATCATTGTTGTCACAGAAAATGTCATGAGTGTTGTAATATGTTAGGCAATAAGCAGTGCATGGCAAGGGTGTGAGTTATAGTTACTTGAAATAACTATAACTGTTGAATTTCAGTTTTATTCAGTATGAAATGTTACGTTCAAACTGACATTTTCACCTAACTATAACATCACTTGTTTTTTTAGTGAATTTCTGAGTTATTTTAATGCAAAGTAAGATAGTATTACCACACCTAACTATAGCATCACATCTTTGTTTTTTTCCAGTGAATTTCTAGGATTTTTTTAAGGTAAAGTATTATTTTATTACCATACACAAGGCCAAGCTTGTGCCATGCAAGGCCTGCAGCCAATCCTTGCATCCAACACCCTATGGCCGGGCAACACACCCTCCCCACCTTGCATGGCTCTCGCCTGTGTGCTGTCTGGGATTGGCTGCAGGACTGCACCCAAATCCCCCCGCAGACAACCAACTCCTCAATGCGCACGACCTTCGCCTGTTCGTAGCAACCCACCGCAGACACTTAGGGGTCTATTACGATGGCGGTCGGATGTCCACCGCTGGGACGGCGGTGGCGCCCGCCGGACCGGCGGTGGACATCCGCCCGCGATCGCAACCAAGAAAACCGCCGGTCAAATTAGGATGGCGGTGGTGACCGCGGCGGTGGGAAATTCTGACTGCCGCTTTTCCACCGGTTGCCATCCGCACTCCTGCCTGGCGGACGGAGCAGGACCGGGATAATGGTGGCGGTGCAGAGCAGGCTCTGCCGGCAGGATTATGATGCCGGTGGTAGCCAGCCTTTCCGCAGCGGCCAAACCGCCATGGTAAGGCATGCGGAGATTGTCTTCCGGGGCCCGTTGTGGGCCCCCAATGTTTTGGGGGGGTGTGGGTGCACTGGGGGGGTACCCATGGTCCCCCCCTACATTTCCCTGTACCAGGTGGCAGGCACTGTGCAGTGCCTGCCATGCAGTGCAGGGAAATGCAGGACATGCTCCTTTGGACATCGCGGCGGTGCTGCGGGCAGCAGCAACCGCCGCAATGTTAAGGCCCGCGATCCGACCGCGGCGGTCGGATTTAGACCGCGGGTCATCGTAATTCGACCGGCGGTGATGTCGCGGTCCATGCGGGCGGTCTTTTCCCGCTACCATGGCGGTCGGGGAGGTTTTCCGACCGCCATCGTAATAGGCCCCTTAGTTCTGCCCCCTTATTTAACAAAACAATTCTGATCCAGCGAGACTCTTGCAAGAGGCAGCATGGCTCCTGGGCTCCCATGGAACTCCCGCAAAAAAAAAACATTCATGTGAAAACATCAATTAAACTCCTGTACACAGAATGGATTATATCTATACAGCAAGTTTACATGAGGAAGTAGGCAGCAACCTGAAGTGGCTTAAAAAACTGACCAGAGTGGATCATTGATATAAAAAAAGAAAAGTATCCTAAATGATAACAGACAATTCCTGAACTGCTCATTTTGAACTGCTGAATTTTAAATGAGATACTTTTACATTTAAAATTGTAACAAATGTAAAGCCTTTTGGGTTAAAATCGTATGGGACACCCTCGGGATTGTGGAAACCCCAAAAATAAAAATTATAGGACCCCCCTACGAGGAGTCATTTTACCTCATTTTATTTAATTTTCAGGACACAGGGACCAAGTCCCTGTATCCTGAAATAGTGACCACCACATTTCTCTTCATGTTGCAGCCAAACAATCAGTTGGAGTTGGTGGGAGCCAGTTGACTAACAGGGAAGAAAAATCATGCCAAAACTTTCCAGGAAGGAGCTGAGGTGGATGATCATTTTTTGGGGAAAATTTTGTTAAGATTCGCCAAACAGAGCCAAAGAATTAGCAAACCAAAACACGTTCTTCTTCTGCTAACTAGCTCCTAACTATAGCACTTACCTATATCTACACAGTGGCGACCACCACTGCGTAATATATATAAATACATAAATACATATATGTGGAAATGCCATCTCTGTAAGGCATGTGTACGTGGCAAGAACAGGAATACATTTGAGGGCCAAGCTCGCCAAATAAGAGAATCACGTGCACCACTGATTTTGTTGTATATGTCCTTGAATATCATTGCTAAATGAGATAGATGGGGAGCACAATTAACATTGTGAAAATTCTTATTTTACAACAAGCGAGGGCTATAAAGAATTAGGACAGACATTTCTGGGAGGTACACCAAGGGGATCCCAGTTGTTTGTGATGCTTTGGGATTAAACATATCAAGGCCCATCCTGGTAAGGGAGATCAGGAACTTGAAGTACGTAGATGTGAATCTAAAATGATCATTCTGTGATCTAAAAACGCCTGGAGCTACAATCCGGATGTGGAGTTGCATGTCCACATCTGATGACAGGATCTCCTTATGTTTAAACTTGTGGACGATGAATCATGCTGACTTTGGGTGATCCGGTTGGTCATGTGGCCATGGACACTTTAGAGAGCTATTTCCAGTGTGCCTTAGCCTTTATAAACTATGATGTCCTTCCCACATTCTTAAATATCAATTTCTGGATTAGACAAAAAGATTAATTCTCCTTATATAGTTATATTTATGTCAATTAGTGTATGATGATGATTGCCTTATTTATCACTGTATGCACTTTGTGATTTGCACAGAAACCATTAGAGGAGCTTTTACATAGCACTGCATTGAAACTTCTGCACCTTTAAGAGACCATTATCGGTGGATTTTCTTACACCAGATGTTTTTACGCTTTTACGCATTTCATCTTGGCTATTCATTTTGGAGGCATGAGCATAGTTTAAGTGTATCTGTATGGGTCTCCCATAGTTTTATTCATTATCCTTGACGGGGTACAGGGTATCTGTACCCAGGGCAGCATAGCACTCCTTAGACTTGATATGGAACGTAGATGCAGAGATATCGACATACAGGCATTTATGTATTTTATTGCCACACAACAAACTAGGGAATCCGCTTCTCATTGGTAACCATTCCTTTATTTAACAATTGCTGCTACTTTCATAGTATATTGATGTTTACTTGAGATTCGTGGAGGGTACCTTGGATAGATTTTTAGACCTATTACATCTGGTCGCCCTATACGATGACTATCAACATATAGGGGTGCTGTTCAAAGAGGGGGCTATTATAGACACAAATCTGACGTCAGCACTTTATGATCCCGCATTTGGACACTTTCTATGGATATGACTGTTGCATGGTTATTTGCCTATAAGGCATATATTGATATTTTACATACCATTTTTATCAATGTCTGAATAGATGGTCATTGTAATTTGCACAGAATTGGGATTCGAGGTTGGCTATGTAAATGTTTTTAAATATTTGTATGTCTTGGACTTTAATTAAAGTGGTCTAGGACTAGACCTCGCTATCCCATCTAATGAGAATGAATTGAATCATATGGACATACAGGGACCTGTATTAGTGAGTGTGGTACTTAAATACCCAACTCTATAATTGTGACATTGGTTATTAATAGATGCCTGGCAAATAAATAAATCAATACAGAAACACTGAAATAAATTGGAAGTATTGGAAACGTCAATTCCTGAACGTATTTCTGTTGCTATGAACTTGGTTGCCTTGAATGTGGGCACAATTTACGAAATGAATGGATTCTTTTAGTTTAGTTTTTAGAGTTTTATATAGCACGAACTAGACCCGATTCATAAATCAAGCCTCTCCAAAAAACAAGCAACAATCAAGATTAATTTCAAACAACACATCAGGAGAAGATGTTATGACATACTACATATCTTTGAAAGAGGAACCAAATGGTCAGCCTTTTATACAGTTATACCCACCATTAGACCGTTTGCCCAAGGACTATTTGCAGAAGTCATGAAACATCGATGGACTATTTGCAGAAGTCATGAAACATCGATGCAGCGCGCGCAATGAAATTCGTTTTATTTATTTGTTTGTTTACTTACCTCTGTGCGGCCGTATTCCGTACTTTACTACACCCCACCCTGCCCCTCCCCCGCCCCGCATCACCGCCCGGCAGCACTCCCACCACGGGCCGCTACTGTGTAGCAGTACCAAGAGTTAAGTGGATTATTTTATTAGATTTTCATAAATCCAAAGTAAAAGCTCAGATTCCATGCCTAAGAGAATATAACCATTTGTGCTCTACTTACACAGCATATTGACCTATATATGATAATTCTGAAAAAGTACTTAAGAAAAGAAAACAGTGCCATACTCCTGTGAGCAGAAAAGGCAGAGTATCTTCAATCAATAAAGGAGAAAGAGATAAAGTAAGATAAATGTATGAAAAAATACTCCTGAGGCACGATGAATTCCTTTCACAAATAGAAATGTATTATATTGCTATGCCAACACTACTTTAACATTGCTTTTTGAAATTAGTGTTGCTTTTGAAAAAATTAACAACAATCAAGAAAAAGCAGTATCTTTAAATCTTTTAAGCATGCTATCAGTACTAAGGGGCCTATTACGATCACGGGCGGATCGCCACCGCCAGGCCGGCGGTGGTCACCGCCGGCCCAGCGGTGGCGATCCACCCGCCAAATGACCCATTTTCACCCCGCCATATTAGTATGGGGAGGGGCACCGCGGCGGACGGAAAGACCGTGTGCCGCTTTTCCGCCGGTCGGATTGCCGGCCGGGCGGAAAAGGCACAGGTTATGGTGGCGGTGCCTTGCAGGCACCGCCAACCATATTAGGATGCATGCCTTTCCATGGCAGAGACTCCGCCATGGAAAGGCATGTGGGAAATCACCGTGGGGCCCCATTGCGGGCCCCCGGGGTTGGGGGGGTGGGTGTCTGCACTGGGGGGTACCCATGGTACCCCGCATCATTGCCATGCACAAGGTGGCAGGCACCGCGCGGTGCCTGTCATGTTGTGCATGGAAATGCACAAGATGGGCTTTGACATTGTGGCGGGTGCTGCTTACAGCACCGCCCGCCGCAATGTCAAAGTCGAGGATGCGCCCGCCAGTGTGGCAGGCGCATCCTAATTTGTCTGGCCAGACCGCCGCAACTTCGGCGGTCGGTCCCGTGCTCCGTTGCAGTGGCGGGCGGAGAATGTCCTGCGTGTGCCTCCTGCAGCACTGTCTCTCTGGATACCGCTCATTCTTGTGAGCAACTCCCTGCTCGTGCCCCTACTGTGCTGTCTTCTTGGACGACCAGTGTGCAACCTGACGTCACCCCGCCAATGTGTGTGTACCTGAAGGGGCCATCTTGGATCGGGCTCCCTCCATGAGAGTGTTTCCAGATGTTCGTACAGGCCATTGTGCATCTGCTGTGGAACACACACAGTTTGGTTTAACTAGTGCGCGTCCCTTACACACTGTGATATGCACACACCTATTTCTGCGAGCGCATCAGTTCATACTTATTTTGACTTGCGCATCAGTTCCCAGGTGTGAAGTTCATGTGGGGATTTTGCGTATCTACTGTGATACGCACACATCATTGAATGAACTGGGGCTGATATTTACAGTTCACCACCCACTTACAAATTCAACTGGAAGTTTGATCAATATCCTTCTTGGAAAAAACCTCTTTGAAGGGTTTGTGATCCTTTTTGATTTCAAATTTACGCCCTCCAAGAAATATTCTCAGTTTCCTAGCTGCCCAGAATGCACCCAGGACTTCCTTTTCAATCACAGAATAATTGATTTCTGCCCCTCTCAGACCACATGACACAAAAAGTCTAATAAGTTGTTCTGTACACCCCTCCTGATCTTTGCAACTGCACCGCTCCTTGACCTTTGGCACTGGCATCCATCATAACGATTGTCTCATCAGTTGTTGCAAATTCCCTAGTTCTCCAGCAGTCTCTAGACCGGATTTCGCATCCTTAAACTCACTCTGACACCCCTTACACCATACACATTATTTGCCTTTCTTGAAAAGCAACCTCAAGCCTCTCTGCAAACTTTGGTACTAATTTCTGGTAAAATTCTGCCATTCCCTGAAACTTTACCAATTCCTCCTTGTACACAGGAGACAGTAAGTTTTTGATCATATCTATCAAGCTACTTTTAGGCCAAATCCCCGTGCCTGTTATTAAATGGCCCAAATATCTGGACCTGGGCAGGGAACTCTTCTCCGTTCGTGGAGCTCGCGGAGTGCAGTAAACTTCGCTCCACGTAGTGCTGCAGAGTTTTTTCCCCCGCTCGTGCTCGCAAACGGTAGGTTCGCGAGGGCGAGCTGCCGCTCGGTTAGAATTTCTACCCGAGTGGCAGGAAGACCAGCGAGAACAGCAGTTCACACTGCACCCTGCCACTTGCGGGATTCCGCAGAGTTTTTTTATCAGTTTGCGTAGCGAAACTCAGCGAACTATGCCCAGCCTGCCAAATACTCTATTTCCGGAACATTAAACTGGCATTTCTCCAGCTTCAATGTCAAACCTCCTTGTTGCAATTTCTCCAAAACTGTGTAGAGCCTACGATTGTGCTTCTCAATGTTAGAGCTAACCACCAACACGTCATCTTGGTACACTCTCACTCCTTAAACTCCCTTCAAAAACCTTTCATTAGCTATCTGGAATACAGAGACTGCAGACATTAGTCCGAATGGCATCCTTAAGAATTTATAAGTGCCAAAGGGAGTGAAAAATATTAGTTAGGTCTTGAAAGGCTGGATCTAGCATGATTTGGTGGTACGTGGAGGATAGATCAAGAGATGGAAAATGCTTGGCACCATTAAGTGAACTTAACAACTCGTTGATATTTGGCAGGGGATAGTGGTCCACTACCAAGGCCTTGCTAAGTTCTCCTAAGTCCACAGACACATAAGTCCATTGGCTTTACGAGCCATCATCACAGGCACAACCCATTCATATGCTTCCACCTCTATATGATTCCATTTTCCATCAATTTCGTTAGCTCACTCTTCATGCTTTCTTTGACAAACGGAGGTACGTTCCTTACTTTAGCCGTTTTGGGTTGTGCATAATCCTTGAGTCTGATTAAATGCACTTAATTTTTTAAACAATCCAACTTGTTTTTTAAAAGACCTGGAAATTGATTACGCAGCTCACTACTACCTTCAGACATGCTCTCAATCGTAGGTACGTCTCTTACTCTGACAGCAGGATTCTTGTTAAGATCAAGATAGACATAAATATCCCGTTGGTGATACCAGCTTATGAACGAGTCTCCCTTCACCAAAATATACACCTTCCCTGGTATGGCACGATCCTTAAATTCGATCGTACCTCAAAAGTGACCCAACAATTTGATGGGATCACCACCATAAGAACAACATATGAGCAAATAATTTGCTCGCAGACTGTTTGTCATAAATGTGCCTTGCGCAGGATGGATAGGATAAACTTGTGGATGAATGCTTTGGAGGGGAAGAGTTTGATGAAGAAGTTAATGTGCGTTGGATAACAGAAGGGGTTATACACGAAGAGGACTGGAGAAAAGAACTTCAAGAGGATGAGTGTTTACAAAATATAATAAAGTTGGTAACTTATGGTTGGAATGATAGAAACAAAGGTGAGGAAGGCATTTCAGGATTTTGGCAAGTAAAAAAACAATTGCCTGTCACAGATGGGCTTTTATTGAGGGGAAGCAAATTGGTGCTGCTAGGGAAAAACTGGTTGATTGTGCCCATGCAAGTCACATGGGTGTTTCAAAAACAAAGGGAAGAGTTAGAGAGGGTTACTGGTGGCCAGCAATGGATTTATTGATAGAGAGAGAGGTAAGAAATTGTGTTGAGTGTATGAGAAGTGGCAAAGTGCTAAAGTGTAGGGCACAGCCCATGGTTGTAAGAGAACAATCTGCAGGTCAATGGGTGGATATTGCTTTAGATATTCTTGGGCCAGTGAAAGTAAAGATTTGAGACAAGTATGTTCTGGTATGTATAGACAGGTATTCGCGCTGGCCAGAAATTAAAGTGGTGAACTCGATCGAGTCAAAGGATATCATTGTTTTTTTAGAAGAACTGTTTGAGAGGGAAAGTTTTCATTCTAGCATTCTAACTGATAATAGGGTCCAACTTACCTCAGGTGTTGTTGAGGAGTTTTTGAGGAAAAGAGATATCAAACACAAAAAGCAGCCCTCTACCACCCAGAGACAAATGGTGTCGTGGAACGCTTTATCAAAGTATTGAAAGAAAGTTTGCAACAATCCTTGTTAGTGTGGGGTTGATTGGGAGGTTGGTATAAAGAAAAAAGTCAGAGAATATCACCTGACACCACACTCTTATCACTGGGGTGCCACTGTTTCGTCTGTTTAGGGGTAGAGTTCCTAATAGCGAAGTGTTCCCAGATTGGGTAAACAGAAAGCGGAAGGAAGTCAACGATCAAGTTGGAAATGTGGAAGACTGGCATGAAAGGGGAGAAAGAAAGAAAATGCAAAAGAAGGAATTTTATGACAGATGTAAAGCTGTTAAGGAAACAGTGGTATGTGTAAGGAATTGGGTTCAAATCAAATCTCCAAGAAAGGATGGTGGAAAGTTCTCCAAGTTTAGTCAACCATGCCAGGTTGTAAAGGTATACAAGAACGCTGTAAAACTAGTGATCACAAGATTTGGAATTTGAACAGGGTAGCTAAATGTACCGCTGTATAAGCAAGAAGTTGTACTTCTCTTGGGAAAGAGGTTGAGGAGGAGGATCTGAGGATCAGAATATAACCTGTGAGGAGACCAACATGTTTGCAAGTTATGAATGAAGTTGTGTAGAATTTTGTACAGATGTTCATGTATCTTTGTTTCATTAGATTAAGGGCCTGATTATGACTTTGGCTGTTCTACAGCAGACAGTGCAATGCTCCATCCACTGTAGGACCACCAAAGCCATGGTGTGACTGCCCGCCAGATTAGGAGTTAAATCCTGGTCTGGCGGGCGGTCATGCGGTGGTCTGACGGCAATGGTCTGCTAGACTCATAGAAGAGCCTATCATGCAGACCGCTGCAGTCAGAGCACCGACTGCACTTTCCTGCATGGTGTGGCATGTATGCCACACCATGCACGAGGGAGGGGTACAAGTCCAGGGAATCACTACAAGTGCCCCTCTGCATGCACCCCCAGGCCCAAATCCGGCAGGGGTCCCTGTTATGGCCCCCTTTGTTGCCATTCCACCACCTTTTTCATGGCAGGTTCACCGCCTTGAAAAGGGCGGTAAAATGGCAACTCGAATATGCCCGACAGTGCCAGCTGCGCCACCACTGCCGGCCCAGTGGGATCTTTGATCCCGACGGTGCCAGCAGTCTTGTGGCGGTCCGACACGCTGTAGTCGTAATACTGCATGCGGTCCCGCAGTTTGGCAGTAGTCGGACCACCACCACGGGTTCGGCGGTCCATACATAATCAGGCCCTAAGTATATATAGGTAGGGTTTAGATTAGGGTTTGAGGAGATAAATAGAAAAAACTGGAGATAAGTAAGTTGCAACATTTCTGGTGTGGCAAAACCTACAATTCAGCCTAGAAGGCTAAAATTGACCCAGAGAGGAATAATATTAGCGCAATAATAGATCCACTACAGGGAGTTATAGCTGAGGAACATGCCCATATATAATCCGTGTTTCTCAAATATTTTATGTACATATTTAAAGAGGAGATGCCTCTATACAGCGAAATTATGATCAATTGTTTGAGTAGTCCAAAGTTTCTGCAAGTTGTCATTGATTAATATAATCAGCTGGCCACATGGAGAGTGAATTTTGAAAAGTGGCTATGAAACTCAAAAATGATAAATCAAAAGGAATCAGAAGGCCGCCATTCAGAATTGCTAATAGTTCTAGTTGAATATATTACACGGATTTTGACTATGCTTTTTAACAAAGTCCTATTAGGAGGCAGAGCCTCCGAGTCATTGTCACAGGCCACTATATCACGTATCTGTAAAACAAGAAAGGCCCATTTAGGTGTGAAGGATTTAGGTCTATCTCCTTAGTAAACAACTGATAGAGTGAATTTCCACATTTTATAAACTAAACACATTTAACTGAAAAGCTGCTAATTTTAATGCTTAATAACACATGCACAGCAAATGCAAAAACATAGTAGGTGATCATATTTTGGTATTATATGCATCACATGAATTAACATCTTTTATTGACTTAAGTTAGCCTAACTACTGATGTCAATATAATTGTCGACTTTACACGTTAGGGCTAAGAGGCCTGTTTTGTGTTCAAACTGTTGTTTTTCTCTTTCCACTGCCGATGCTTTATTTTTCCAGAAGTCTTCTGTTAGTTTGTGAATAGGCATTTGGTATGCAATAGACAACTTATAGTGAGGTTCTCACCGGGAGGAGAGGAGTTGGCAGAAACACGACTTGTGGGAAGAACTGTCTTTACCACAACACTTGTTCAAAGTAACAAACCAAAGACATGGTTGCCTGGACCATTGTGAAGACATGAGAAACTGAGGAGTTTTCCTGTTCCCAAGGTTTGCTGAAGACTTATTGGTTCACAAGAGTGGGGAATGAGAAAATTGTTGTCAATAATGTTTTGATTGAATTATACTAACATGTGTTCCTTAGATTAGAGAGCCTTTTGTTATTTTGAGCTTTTCTCCAGGCACCTTACACTAGGTTCAGAGAGCTTACTGCAGAACGTAGGAGGCAGATCTTAGAGATGCCTGCTTTGAGCTGAGAATACCCTTTCAGCCTCTGCTAATCTCCAATTTTTGAGTGCTAAGGCTTCATGGCTAATCATTCTTATTCTCTCATCATATCCCTTCATTTGAGTTTCTGAAACACCTTACTTTGCTTGCTGAAATTAAATGCCCTTTATGTCCAAAACGTCATTAATTTAGGATAGGATTTTTCCTTTATGGAACCCACTTGATGCATTTTCTCTATCCTGTTTGTAATTCTTACTAATGTGGTATTTTATCTTGTTTTGAAATCGACTTTTGATTATTTGAATCTGTAATAATGAAGACAAAAATTTCAAATACTTACTGAATTAATAATTGATTTGAATTAATGTGTTAATAAACCCTTTAAACTCACAGCAAATCTCTTTGTCGATTCCTGTGAAGCCCCAATTGGACGCCACTGTTTATGGCAAGTGATGCAAATGACAGCTCCTTATTATCTCTCCTTGGCGACTAACGAAGGTCCATACGACCAATGGCAGGGTTTATTTGATAACTCCACTAGACAATTAAGATATAAGAATCCCAACTTCAGCACAACTATTAGAAATGTTAGTATGATATTGTAGGTTATAGGGTTAACAAGATCCTATACAAACTGATATCTAAAGATCAGAAAGGCTTCGTACCCAAAAGGCAATGGAATGAACTCCCATATAAATTGATAGGAACTAAATATTTGGCTAGAGAAAATGTAGCCCTGCTAGCATACATATAATCAATGCTGCTAAGGCTTTTGATGGGGTGAACTGACAATATCTTTGGCCAACACTAGAATGTTTTATTTTAGGAGGAAAATTCATCAAAGCCATTCGAAAGATATATAAATGCCCCTGAGGGAATGTTTGCAGCGATGGAAACTTATAGATAGCTAGAGGCATAAGCCAATTTTTCCACTATCAGCAGGGCTAATTGACCTGCATATCGAGCCCCTAGCTCAAAGGATCAGCCAGGATCCTGACTTGATTCTGGTTTGTTGTCTAGGTTAAGAAAATAAACTGGCCTTGTTTTCAGGTGACTTCATAATTTACACAGCAGATCCTCAGAAGACTTCCTCAAGTAAACTCAATTCCACATGAATTCAGTCAGTTTTCAGGTTATGTGGTTAGCCCAGATAAGTCTGATTGACAATCTTGAAGTTAGATTACTCCTCTACATACCTAGTAAATGAAATGAGATACCTCGGTGTTTATATAACCATGGACTGAAGTAAATTGTCCAATATATATCTTGGAAAAGTCAACAAACAAGTGGAATAAGAATTAAAAGATGGCAATATCTTCCACTGATTATAAGGGGTAACGTGTATTTGTTAAGCACACATTCACCTAGAAGGCTAACTTGGTGCTGAAATAACAGATGTTATCCAACTCAATGGTGCTCATTTTATCAACCACAGAATGATGAAAGTCCAAGGGGACCCACTGCAATATGAACCTGTGGCCACCTGGTCAAACACTGATCCCTGCAGTAGATTCATTAGCCCTATGTGCCACCAAACCCTGCCTTACCTACGTTCAACTTTCTGTTCAGCAGTATTCCCTTCTATTTTAAGAAAGTTGAAGTTGCTAAATTGTAGAGCATTTTAAATAGTTTGTTTGGGCTTCAAAAAGGTCTCAATTATCATTGAGGAAACTCAGAAGGCCTTTGAAAACAAAAAGGATATACAGCATTACCTGCTATTCAATTATTTTATTGGGTCGTCAAGAAATTAAATAGAAAATATACCTATGTATTGTCAAATGACAATCCTATAAAACCATTAGTGCTGGCACTGACCAAAGCAAGGAGGAGTACTTTTATATTTCAAATATGTAGCTCCACAGTTTTAAGAAAAGAAGATTAAAAATCAAAGATGTATCGGCTAAGCTTCAGCGAGACATTAGAAAATAACAGGCATCCTTATTATAGTGATAACCCATAGGGACGTTCCAGGCACCCCGAATGCCTACTTGATGTACTCAGTGCCCTCACTCAAACCAGCTGGGTTTCTGTTTTGGGCCAAATGGACTCATAATGGGCAAATCATTGCTTGGTACGAGCTAAATGAAGCTGCAGATAAATAAAGTGTTAAGATTCAAACATCTACTATTAACCATCTGGGTGCAATCAAAACCATGGGAAGAATACAATGAATGCAGCCATCATCATTTGGAATATAAGATCATTATTCTGGGGGACAAAATGAAGGTGATCTCCAAATGGTATAGCCTGTTCAGAGATATTAGTGAATTCAACATACACTTACCCAGGAAGGTCCGGATTGGATACTAGCCAATGTCAGAAATCAAAAATAACTAGCCAGATGTAAATGACATTCATATCTTTCATCAGTATGCAACGCTCAGTCCACATCAGGAAAAAGTAAGTCACAGTTTTAAATTTTAAACCGAGACATCAATGTTGGCGACTCAAAGAATATTTCCTCTGTGCCAGCTAATCATGAACTAAGTCCAATGAACGAAAAACAATTATTCTTCTATTCAATATGAGTGGCTAGGTATGAAATATGTAGAAAATTAGTTCCAGATAAGCCACTGAGTTGTTGCAGACTGGGAGCATGGTATAAAGAGTACTTACTGGTTGGACAGTAAACCTAGAGATGAGTGCCAAGGTTCTGTCGCAGAATATCCACGACAACAATATTGAACTACGAGAATATTATGTCAAGAATATTGTCTGCATAAATATAGAGTTTACGTACTTTGAATGTAAACTATCAGAATATCTTGCCAAAAATATCTTGGAACAGAATATTGCCAAAAATATAGTAAGTATATTGCACTTTTTATATATAAACTTAAATGTAAAAATGAACACACATATACATAACAAAAACATATAAGTGATTTAATTTAAATATTAAAATTAATATATAAATATTTTTGATGAATGCTGTGAAATAAATATATAAATAATATATTTAAAAAACAAAAAAATAGTTAAGCAATTTTTTTAAATGACTGATAAAATTGACAATAACTTTAAAATGAAAATCAACAAACATTAAGGTATCACAAACAAACAGTCAAAAATAAACAACACTAGCAAAAGAGTTGGACTTCAAGAATGTCAAATTAACTAATCCAACTCCAATTTAAATAAAAGCTGGAAAAGTGATGGACTCTTGAAGGGTTAGATTTACTATCCCCACTTCAATGTAAGCAAAAGCATGGAAAGTGTTTGACGTTGGAGTGGTTTGATTTACTATTCCCACAATTATTCCGCCAAATTTAGGAAAGTGTTGGACTTTGAAGGCGTTAGATTTACTATTCTTACTCCAATCAAAGCAATAGTAGGGAAAGTGTTAAACTTTGGAGGGATAAGATTTACTATTCCTACTCCAACCTAAACAGCAGAAGAAAAAGTGTGGGACTTTGGATGGGTTAGATTTACAAATCCCACTCCAAAGGAAGCAAAAGCAGGGAAAGTGTTGGACTTATGATGTTAGATTTATTACTCCACTCCAATTTAAGCAACAGTAGGATAGGTTTGGACTTGGGAAGGGTTACATATACCATTCCAACTCCTGATCAAACATTTCACTAACTAACTAACAACATAGAATTAGTAAAACCTATTCAAAATATAAATACTTAACATGTAAATAGAATTAAATGCAAACTACATTTTTTAATATTTAATAATACCAAATAATAAAAATTATTAAAAAAATACACTTCAATCCCTCCTACACAAAAATCCCCACCCCAAAAAAATGTAAATAAATTATAAATAAAAGAAAAACAATTTTAAATTAGCAATTAAATAAAACAATTAAAATCTATAATAAATATAAATACAATTTTACAGTTTATTATTAAATACACTAATCAATATATTTATAGTTTATTAAAATACAACAAATAATTTTCATTAACACTACCAATTAATTCTTTAATTAACTTACAAATAATTAATTAGTAAAGTAAAACAATATTATAACTTAAATAACTTCCCACCTTATTCCCTCACAAATGCAACAACCCATAACTAAAATACAGGAAGCTTAGGAAGTTTAAGAAGTGTTACATACACTATTTAAAAGAATATAATTTAATATCCCCTATTCCCCTGCAAATCCCCGCAATCAAAATATAACTTAGTAATTAAACTATACAAATGTAAAATATACATTAAAAATCGAGAAAAAGCACCTACCGAAAATAACCATCATTTAAAAATGTTCATAATTACTCACCAATTAAATATCTAATTAACATAAACAATTTATTGTAAAAATAACGTATTTAAATAACTACCCACCCTATTCCCATCAAACAGCAGTGGGCAGCTAAGCCTTTTTAAATGCAAGTTACTGAACCGGTCAAAACAAATGCTCCCGAAGTTGTATCCATAAACATTCATTTTTTATTTAAAATCTCTTGAATACGTACTGGTCAACAGTCAAACAACCCTATTCCACTCAAAACCCAACAACCTGAGACTAAATTGAAAATTATTAATTAAATGTGAGAAATTTTAATTTCGCATTAAAAAATTACAAACTGCACAAAAAATTAAATAATTATATTAATACTAACACTTAAAACTAATATAATAATTAATATATTTAAAATACATTTTAAAAAACAATTTTTAAATGTAACTATAATAAAGAAAAAAATATTTTTTAAACAAGGTTATATGCATCAAAACAGATATTCTTACCTTCTATATTGTCGTCCTCAATATTTATGTAGTTACAATATTTTGAATGCAATATTTTTGATTCAGTATTAGTGTGATCTACCAATAACCAAATGAAACTGTGGTCTATATATGAAAGATGGCTAAGCATAGTAGAAACATTGGCAAATGTGCGGGTCCTGTAAATAATTATTCATCCAATCAACACAAAGCACACTGGTGATTATTTACCCACAGAGGCCGCTGTAGCACAAAAGTGGACCAAGACAATTTTCTGCTTGAGACAGCACCCAAATGGAAATATAAGAGTAAATCTGACAGACATATAAGAGAATAAAGGAAAATAACAGAATTCCAAACTGGGGTGGTACTGTAAATGGGTCAAAAAAGCTTCACCCTTCTGAAATGAAGCCACAGCCATGCTTCCCTTTGTTCAATTGTGAATTCAAAGTGGTCTTTTACTTATATATCTAGACACTCTAGGCAAAACATCTTTTCCAATTGACGGAGGATCCTATGAATATGTGTGAAATCTGCATGCATCCACAAAGAAATAACTGACTAAACAAGTATATAAATATGTCTGATGCAACTGAAAACTAAATATAAATTATGTAATCATAACGCCTGATGTAACACCTTTAAGAATTATCAACATCAAGTGTCACATGTCATATTATCATATTCTGCTTAGCCAACTGTCTCCAAATGTGCTGTTAATTTTCTGATTATTTTTAACTCGAATCATTTAGAATTGAAAATGTTACTAAATAAACAGATACAGATGAATAAGGAATAGTTATCAGTCAGAAACTAGGTCTGACTTAGGACAATGGGTTGTAATCCAAGAAACATTTTTCTCTTTATGATCTCCATATTCAGGACCTCTGCTGTATATTGAGCTTCCATAAAGGAGTCTCACATACACTAAGCTCTGTTTATTTTGGACTGTTAGCTGTAACCTATAGCATCCATCTATTAATATAGGGCCAGCAGGCTGTGGAGAGCTGTGGTAAGGGGCTTTTGGAAGGTTGAACGAGGTGTGTTCTCCTTCATTCTTGTCCTCAGCAGACTGAGCGGTAGCTTAGGAAGGAAGCCTGTCCTTCTTTCCTGCTTTTATTTTGTCTACCCTTGACAGGAAGCTCCTAATTTCACCCCTCCATTCTGGTGACATGAGAGGACACAAATAGTGACTTGATCAGTCTGGGATGGATAAACAAAATGTAAGGAACTGCCTGAAACCAGTCTTGGCAGTGGACGAGTTTGATAAATGCCTACCAAATTCAAATAAACACTGTGTAGAAGCCAGGGGCAGTGTGCCAATGCTTTTGTGGACCAGTGATAGAACTCACCCAGCAGGCAGGGTGAGAGGTAATTGGTTGAGTGCTAGAACCATGATCTCTGATTGCTGGCTTCCTTCCAGATGAAGACAATCTGAGTAGGATGCATGGTAGGAGATTTGGAGACTTCATGGAGAAAAACTCATAACATTTGCCATGGGGCCACAAAGTACGGTTTGTGGTGTGACCGAGGGCCACACTGATGCCAGCAGGGTGGTAGTAGGGGGTCTGGGTGGGTCAGAGATTGTTTAAGGAGGTTCAAAAACATGTTAAATAAACCAGCAAGCATTTATTTGCAGGTTAATAAAAGCTTGCCCATTTATTTAACATTTTTTCTAAATATTAGTGCTCAGCAACTAGCTGGTGCTACTGTTCACCAAGGGGGGGGGCACATTTAAAGGTCAAGAGGGCCGAAAGTGGCCCCCAGGCCTACCTTTAAATATCACTGGTATAGAGGAATGAATATCTGTCCTAACCCACATTCAGAAATGGGAGAGTCGCGGTATAGGTATCAGTAGATTACCAACCTGTGCACTCATAAAAATGAGAGTGGAAGGTTTATCCCTATATCAGAGAGGACTTCCAGGCACCAACGGGTGACACTTCATCTGATGAGGCCTATTCCTCCTCTTATAGAAAGACAGGTTCATTCAGCAGTACCTCTAGTAATGATAATAGGGGTAGTTATAACATGCCAAAAGGGACACCCCCTTCTACCTAACTGTCCAGTACCATGCTTCCAAGTGTAAGTAGGAAACCCCCTAGACAGGTGCTTTTAGGTCTGGGTGTGGGGGGAATAACTACTACTAAAAGGAAGGAAAACACACCCACTAGACCTGTATTACTTTAATTCTGCTGATACATGCTGTTGGTACTGTCTCATATATTATACAATATTGACATGTGAATTGTTTTTCATAAGATCAATTTTATTTTATCTTCTTTACCATATATTATTTTCAAGTTATCTATTATTGCTTAAGAATTGTTTGAAAACAGCATATTAATGTGAACGGTCTGCAAATACATTTCATAATTCTTTCTATGTATAGTGACACAATAAATAACGCATTACTTTGATTTTGTTAAAAATACAATAGTACCATCAATCAAAAACTAACTATCATCATGCCCAATCCTCTCATTCTACCTTCCATTCACACGACACCACTAGCATACTCAGCATTCATACAAGTGTCCCAGCAATCTATACATCAAAGCGAGCCTCAGCATAGATACAGTATGTAATATCTGCTGCGGTGTTGTGGGCTTGGATCTGCTTTCCAACAGGAGGTCAACGCACGTTTCGGTGTGGGCATACAATTCCCCCTATCACCTTCTTCAGGACCACACAACAATATATAAGTCGCTGATGGGAAGAGTTATGATGGTTACAGGGACATCCCTAATCCCAAGATGCTCTGTTTCTTAAGGATACTATGTAGATCCCGAGGCCTAGCCTCATTTAATCATGAGCCAATATCTTTAAATGTGTCTCTACATTTAGGATCCTTTGTCAGAAAGTTGGCTCTGTGACTGTTAAGTCTGTAGGAGTGCCATTCGTCTGGCGATTCCGATAAACTTGTTTTATTCTTGACTGTAAATAATCAGTGAATAATCAGTGTCCTCTCGTTCGAATGCAAGAGGGATTCCTTTCGTTCCGGTGGGAAAAACCCACGAGGGATATATCGACCAGCGTCTGGCCTTCCCGCTGAACCAATATGGCGGACCATGGATGGGGCCACCACTGATCTGGCATCCAATGCACTAGCTAAAACCACAATCACAGTTCCCACTGTTCCAGACACCCCTTTTATCAACAGAGTGAGGGGCAGAGGAAGAGGCAGAAGAAGAGGACACAACAAAAGGGTACAGTGGCAGGCACCAGAACCACAGATGTTACTGAGGAGTCACACGACCTCCACAAAACACTAGTAGTGAACCTTTCCTCACTAACCTTGAACAAAGATGAAAACAGGGTCCTGGAAAAAGGGCTGGGTTTTGTCCCCACCCAAAGGAAGACTCCTTTTGTTTGAATCTCGAACTCCAACAGTTCTTTCTCAAAATAAGATTGCGGGCATTCTTTCAAGATAAACCACCTCCAGTAGCAGAGGACTCAGGGTTACGCAACCACTCTAGGTTCACCCCACCCTCAGCAATGATACCCAGTGAAGTTCTCAACTTTGAAAAAGCAGTCCTCAACAAAGTGGGTAGGATTACCCCTCGTGCACCTTATAACAACCTATCCAACCAAGAAAGGGAAACCATACGAGGAATCACAGAGGATCTTTCTATTGTCATAAATCCTGCTGACAAAGGAGGAGCGATTGTACTACAGGACCTCACAGTCTACGACGAAGAATGTCTACGACAGCTAAACAACAACCAATATTACTGCCCAATAGACACCGATCCTACTTCAAGGCTCACTACGAAGATCCTTCATCGCACCCCACGCGATCACCTCAACAAACTACATACTCATTGGAGACCTGAACTTCCACCTCGACAACCCCAGCGACCCCAACTCCACTATCCTTCGTGACAACCTCGCCAGCATCGGACTTAAACAACTCGTCAACACACCGACCCCATCTTCGCGGCAGGAAATAGCATCCATTTCAGCCACACAACGCAGCCGCCATGGACCGACCACCACTGCGTACACTTCGCCATCAACAAACCCAAGGCACCCAAACCAGCCCCACGCCCACCACGAAGGAACTGGAGCAAGGTTACCGACGAGCAACTTAACTCCACCCTCAACCGAGACAACCACACCTGGGCACCCGACGCAAACAGCGCAAACGACGCAGCCAGAGAACTCCACACCTGGATCTCCAACTGCGCAGATGAGCTCGCCCCGCTATGCAACCCCGACAGACAACGCCCCAGGAAAGCCGCCTGGTTCACAACTGCTCTCCAAGAAGCCAGACGCACTTGCAGACGCCTGGAGAAGAACTGGAGAAACACCAAGACAACCGAAAACCACACCACCTACAAGGACGCCATGACGGACTACCACAACCTGATCAGAGCCACCAAAAGGAACTTCATCCACAACAAAATCCTGGCCAACTCCACCAACTCCAAGGAACTTTTCAGTGTCATTCAAGAATTCACCAACCCACGCAGCAAAGCCACAGACATCACCCCATCCCAAGACCTCTGCGACAAGCTTGGAACCTATTTCCACCTCAAGATCAAAAACCTCTACGACAACTTCATCGACCATCCACCAGGCGCCACAGACGGCCCCCGCCCCCAGAAACACCAGCCAGCCCACCATCTCCAACTGGACACCGATCACGGCCGAAGACACCGCCTCGACCATGAAAAGCATCCACTCGGGGGCCCCCACCGACCCCTGCCCCCCTCACATCTACCACAGAGCTGTGGCCGCCATTGCACCCGAACTACAACGCACCATCAACACCACCTTCAAAACAGGCACCTCCCCAGACGACTGGAAGCGCGCAGAAGTCAGACCCCTGCTCAAGAAGCCCACAGCTGACCCCACCGACCTCAAGAACCATCGGCCCATCTCGCTCCTCCCCTTCGCAGCCAAAGTTGCAGAGAAAACAGTCAACAGGAAACTGACACGATTCATTGAAGAAAACGCCGTCCTCGACCCGTCCCAATCCGGATTCCGAAGCTACCACAGCACAGAGACCGCCCTACTCGCCACAGACGACATCCGCACCCTCCTGGACCAAGGCTACTCCACAGTCCTCATCCTACTCGACCTATCAGCGGCCTTCGACACCGTCTCCCATCGCACACTAGTCGTCCAGACTACACGACGCAGAGCATACAAGGAACAGCCCTGGACTGGATCCGATCATTCCTCACCGGAAGAAGCCAAAGGATCAGACTCCCACCCTTCCTCTCCGACCCCACGAAAATCACCTGCGGAGTCCCACAGGGTTCATCACTGAGCCCCACCCTCTTCAACATTTACATGGCCCCCTCGCAGCCATCGTCCGACAACACGCCTCAACATCGTATCCTACGCCGACGACACCCAGCTCATCCTCTCCCTCACCAAAGACCCCACCACTGCCAAACTCAACTTCCAGAAAGGAATGCAAGACGTCGCAGTCTGGATGACCAACAGCTGCCTGAAGCTCAACGCCGAGAAGTCAGAAGTCCTCGTCCTCGGTACCACCCCTTCTGCATGGGACAGCACCTGGTGGCCGACCGCCCTCGGAAGCCCACCTACCCCCTCAGACCACGCCAAGAACCTCGGCATCGTACTCGACTCATCACTCTCCATGAACCGACAGGTCATCGCCATCACCTCCAGCTGCTTCAACACCCTCCGCATCCTCTGCAAGACCTTCAAGTGGATCCCCCCTGAGTCAAGGAAGACAGTCACCCACGCACTCATCACCAGCAGACTGGACTATGGAAACGCACTCTACGCCGGCATCAACAAGTCCCTACTCCACAAACTCCAGCCAGTACAGAACACCGCCGCCAGACTCGTCCTCGGCATCCCCCGACACGAACACATCAGCCAACACCTACGAAGTCTCCACTGGCTCCCTGTGGAGAAAAGAGTCACTTTCAAAATCCTCACTCACGCCTACAAATGCCTACACAACAACGGACCCAAATACCTCAACGACAGAATCAACTTCCACGTACCCAAAAGAAACCTCCGATCTTCCAACCTCGCACTGGCCGAAACCCTGCGCATCCACAGAGCCAGAGCAGGCGGAAGATCCTTCTCTCACATTGCAGCCAAGACCTGGAACGAGCTACCGGCAGACATCAGATGCGCCCCCTCCTTGAACACCTTCAGGAAGACCCTCAAGACCTGGCTCTTCGGCTAAACAGATCTGCGGAACCACCCCCTCAGCGCCTTGAGACCCTCACGGGTGAGTAGCGCGCTTACAATTCCCTGATTGATTGATTGATTGATTGATTGAGTCACTACTGCCGGGTCACAAGGGTGGATCACCAAAAATGAGGCAGATTTTTTGGTCAATGTGAAACCCAGGGTGCCATATTTCTACACCCTCCCAAAGATCCACAAGGCAACCACCCCTATACCAGGTAAACCCATAGTCTCTGGTATTGACTCACTATTATACCACTGAGTAAATTCTGTGATCATTTCCTCAGACCCATAGTGATGAAAACACCCACCCATTGAAAGACACTATGGAAGCTCTGAATCTCATACAGAATCTAACAGAACCGGCAGACATTGACCTCCTCGTCACTCTTGACGTAGAAGCTCTGTATACCAATATCCCACAAGATGCCACAATAAAAGTTTTGGAAACTATCCTGACGACAGAGACACCATAGATATCCTCAACTCCTCCCAGTTTCATCTTGGATCGTGCGTCCATAGCCCTAAAAGAGAATTATTTCCAATTTAAAGAACAGCTATACCAAGAGGATACAGGGTACTTCCATGCACCTTCGCCCCGAGTCTAGCTTGCCTTTATATGTCAGCTTTTGAAGGAGAGTATATCCTCACCAATAACAACCCATACAAGGAGAATATCCTCACCTGGTGAAGATATATCGATGTCATACTGATTCTATGGCAAGGGGATGCAAGCATCTGTACGGACTTCTGAGAATGGATCAACACACTCAATCCTTTCCTGAAATGTATGAGCACTTTGTCGGCACACTCAGTACCATTTTTGGATCTATTGCTCTCAAGAGAAGGAGGCAGAATACTTACCACCAACTACAGGAAACCAACAGACAGGAACAGCCTGTTACTTTATGATAGTCACCACCACAAAGCCCCAATCTACCAGTGGGACAGTTCCTTTACCTACGCCACAACTGTGACATCATGAAGGAGTACGACGCTCAAGCATCCACACTGAGTTCCAACCTGATTACCCAACACTATCCTCATAGGATTGTCAACCAAGCCTACAAAGAGCGAAAAATAACAATCGAGGCTCCATTCTGGAGACCAAGGTAAAACCACCAACAGACACGCTGACCTGCGTTACCACCTTCACCCCCTCATCCAATAAAATTCAGAAAGTCATCAAAAAACATTGGTCAATCCTCAACACAGGAACCCTGGAGGTGGGGGACCCCCTTTTTGCATACAAACGCACTGACAACTTTACAGACATGCCTGTCCACTAAGCACAGGCGGAGCTGGCGGAGTTGCTCTTCGCGGAGCTCCACGGAGTTGGGCAAAAACTCAGTGGAGCTCCGCTCTGCGCCTCCACCCCCCCTTAATAAATATTTTTAAGAGAAAAATAAAAATGAAGGTAAATTAAACACACTTACCTTTATCGCGGCGTCTCCAGGCTGCCCTCCTCCTCCTCGCAGTGGTCCTGCAGAATCCCCTACGTCTCTATTAACTTTGCCAAAAGCTGAATTGCGATCCATGAAGGCCAAATGTGTAGCTCCTATTTCCCTAATAGGCTCTGCGCATTGGAATAATATATCCTAGAGGTTTGACATAGGACTAAGGTCAGTATGTCCCTATCGAGTATATTAAACTTAATTACTTGTGCCAGCTAGCTCAGAGGCCACTAGAAACTCCTTGACAACAAGAAGGGAGTAGTTTCTGGCAGCCGCAAAACATTGACCACTGTGTTTCCCTTTAGAATCAGAACGTGTCCCAGAGTCGTGGAAACAATAGATAACTATTTCACTCAGCTCAGTCGTGCATGCTTAGTTTTCTCCAAGTTACACAGAAAGAAATAGACGGGCGTTTCAATAAAAGATTTATTGAACAGTCTTATTTCTGGTTTAAGTAAATGTGCTGTTACGATCACAAGACAGTATCCGAGATAAATAATGTACAGTGTGAGCAGTAGAAATAAATAATACTGCGAGAGCATTATCTTTTAGTACATATGCTTTTACATAAATAACACAGACTAAAAATGCGAGTACTCATACGATGCGTTTCTAATCTAGTTCTACCCCAATGTACCTAACCTAACCTAGGTATAGGACGAGGTATGAAGTAGGTGAAGTATTCCTTACTATGGTATACTAAGAGTACGCTAACCCCAGTATGCCTAGTATGCCAAGAGTCCCTCTAGGTTCTAGTCTGCTCCATACCTGAAGAATGAGAGAGGTAGGAATCTCTTTGCCAGACTCGAACTCCAACACCCCGCAAGGAAGTCAGATCACTGGAAGCTGGACTCTCTGCGTGCAGGGATGACAGCGTCTTCTCAGTGCGTCAGGCCGGGAAATGGGCTCCTCTGAAGTCGAGGTCTCCTCTGATTTACAGGGGCTAGGGAAGGTATATTTATACCTGAGAAGCACCTAAGAATGTTAGTATTGACGTGAGTTGGACAGCGGAAGACGTCATGAATGAACCCCTAAGGAATAATGGTTCATGCATAATATATGAGTCCTTGAAGAAATCAATAGTCCTGGACTAGGGAAACTCCCGCAGCCTAAGGGTCTGTTCTTCAAGAACTCGTTGTGACGTTAGGGTGGACGGATGTCAGAGACCATGCCTGTATTTGGAGTGCACGGTTTAATGCCTAAATAAGGGCTGGGATTTTATGCCTATATAAGGGCAGGGCGAATTGTGCCTATATAAGGACATGATACTGGAAAGCCCGTTTATGGACACCCTAAGAGGAATACAACAAGCGCCTATGTGCCTTTTTATATTTAGTTATTAATAAGTATAGATTTAGGTTCTGCTCCACTGTTTCCTGACCAGGTCAAAATCCATACTGTGGGTAAGACAAGATGTTATGCTCGCCGGCCCAGCGAGACAATCTCTTCAGGATGACCCGTCCTATGATTTTAACCTCTGCATCAACTAACAAAATTGGTCTGCAACAAGCCGGGTCAGCACTATCCTCCTATTTAAACACTGGCACTATTACAGAATGGCACCAGGCCTCTGGTAACAGGCCACGAATTGCTGCAATCACGTGGAGGTTAATACCAGGTGCCTACTAATCCACTAGGGACTTCAACAAGTCCCCAGGTACCCAGTTAGCTCCCGGGGCCTTGCCTAAGGGTAAGGATAAAATTGCATTTCTCACTTCAACCCAGTGTATTATCAACCTGTCACCCTTTTCAATAGTCAAAGTAGGGGACTTAGTGCATTCACAAAAATATAGGGCTGAGAAATGATTCACCCAGGCTTGGGATGGCACTGTAGCGGCCTGATCTGCTAGCTGTTCTACATTAAAAAACGGGTGGTTTACAACCCTCCAGAACATAGTGCTTTTGCTCAGGTCGCTTGCTATCAACAGGTTCTCCCACAGTTCGTTCTTTAGCTGATACTTCCTATCCCTAAGTGCCACTCTATAAGAAACCCTAAACCTTTTTACCTCTGTTCTATCGCAGGGTGGGGTTTTTTGCGTTGCTAAGAGCTCCTCCCGAGCCCTCCTGCAGTTCTTTTCGAACCATCTGCAGGGCAGAGGGGGGCACGCCATCCTCTGTTTGGTGAGGGCTGATTTGATATATCCACATTCCATGTCTTTAGAATTCTGTCCTCCGGGGCCTCTTCAACCAAGCAATTCTGAAAATCAGATCGACAGACAGATACCATCTCAGCATTAAAAGACTCAGGAATGACCTTGCCCCATTTTAGTTTACGTCTCTGATATTTAGTAATAGCCGGAGCTTCAAATAAGAAACATGCATCTGACCGCTTCTTTTCCCATTGATAAGTGGCAAAAAGGGTATTGTAATCACTGTGTAAATTCCATCCCTCTCTGAAACTAATCAGAGTAAGAAATAAACAGTCTGAAACAAGAATAAAATCAATGGTGGTCCCTGCACCAACACGTTTAAATGTGGGTATGCCATCCCCCGGATCCAGTATTCTTTTCTAAAGCAAGTTGACCAAGTTGTGGTCTAATACCAAATTATTCACCAAATCCACCCTGCATAGTATGTTTAATATGGGCTTGTTTGCCATTGAGCCCCTCGTGTTCCGATGAGTCATATAAATAACAGTCCCTGCAGGGGGGAAGATTAAAATCCCCAGTTATCATTCATGCTGTGTATTGTGAAGAGCATGAAATAAAAAAGGTGTTTAAAAACTAGCCAAGGTCCACCAAGACTTCATTATTCTCTCCCATGAATAGCATTATAAACATTAATACATAGGATGCTAAAATTATTTTCAAAGGACAAAAGGACACCGAGAAAAAAGGGGGAATTGGTGGGAACCACTTCAGATGTACATTCCAAGTCCAGTTTAATAAAAGTAACTATCCCCCTCTAGCTCTCCCACACGGGGATGGAATACCTTTAATAGTAAAAGAGGCGTAACCATCTTTCGGAGCGGTTACAATCCAACCCATTCTTCAAACCCTTATCTGATCTCCTGAAATAATGGCTGGGTGGAGATATTTGTGAGCCTCCCCGCCAGGCAATGAACTACCTTATTTTTGAGCTGCTGGTAAATTTCTGATTCAGAATATTTTAGGAGTGTGACACTGGCCAGAACCAAAACGTTCAGGGTACATAATGGGAGGAGCTGAATAGTAACATCGCAAGGGGTGAGGCCCAAGGGAGATCTGGATGGAACTTGCAGGTCTTTCCTTGGTCTATCTACTTCTCGGGTTTCGGCCATAAGTATCTACTAAGGACATATCCTCTACTCCCCCTCTCCAATTTTAGACCCCCTTAGATGATGAATGGACCACTTGTGCTGGAAACGAGGAGTGAGTAGGATTCTGAGTGCTTCTACCAGATATCCTCATCCCTGCAACAAGATCTAATGTCGTGAGTGGGAAAGTGCCCTAGTTACTAGCTACAGTGCAAGATGTTTTATGGTCTGGGAGGGGGGTTCCAGAAACAGGTGCTTTCATCAAAATGTTTCCCGACTGCTCCCGTAGAAACCCCACAGTTTTTCCTAAAGTTCCCCCTGTTTCCTCCAACTTAGGAATCCTTATATTGAGAGCATCAAAAGCAGTTAAAATTGTGGTTTCCATTTTTGAAAGGAAATCCTGTGCCATACTGCTCTCCGATGTGACTGTTGGTTACCCTCTTTTAGACTTCTACTGATTTTGAGATGAGATAAATTCCCCTTTTTATTTTTAGCCCTGCCCCCCGCCACCCCACCCCTTTCCCCCCACCACCACAGATTTGTTCTAAAATTGCACGCTGGCCTTGGGAATGGGAAGGGGTAGTTATAACCTGCACATAGCTGCAGTTCTGGATGGTACTGGATATGCGGGGATTCCTGTGAGTTATTGCTCAAAGTGGTTACGGGGCCCCTTTGGAGTATTGTCCTCTGCTACTGATAGTAAACTTGTCTCTTGGCATGTCTGCGTAAATTGTTCTTCTGCTCTGGAGAGCTCTTCAGTGAGTGCACCCACACCACTGTTAAAAAAGGACAAAATTGTATTACTCGTTCCGAGTCGCTTGTCGACCACGTTTAACACCTCCGCTTACCTCTTCCCCATTATGCCAAACTGCAAGTACCACAAAATTTACACCGACCTAACAATATTCTGAACTATGGGCCCCCGGGATCAGAGGTAGTCAAAAACATACAATGGTCAACAGTAATTACAGCAAACAGTTCCTGCTTTAGATGGTACCATAAAAGGTAACCCAACCACACCAAGGTCTCTGAGTTTATAGGGCTGTTAGAAAGCACATGTTGATATACCATTTGTCCTTTTTGCCGGCAACAGGGGTTTGCTGAGTACCCAGACCCACATCTGCTATGCATAGTTAAACAATGTTCAATGTTCAAAGTCAATGTAAAAGAAGAGGGTACCTCCGTGCGAAAGCCAAGAGAGATAGCCCAGCCTAGCCTCCTCCGGGCTCTGACGGTCACAGACAGGCCTGCCCTTGGCCCTAGCTTTACCCAGGCACGGCTTACACGCATCCCGCACAGCTGGGATAACGATGGCTATGTAAGCACTAGGGGGTAAAGCCCCTCCTCTCTCAGGTGCTGCAGGGTTGGCAGCACCTCCAGGCACGAAGACTGCTGGGAAAGGTAGTCCCTCACCTCAACAGAAACTGCCTCCCGTGCAGCGAGACTAACAATGGTGCTGAAAGCGCAAGGAGCAAAGCTCCTCCCCTCTCAGGTGCTGCAGGGTTGGTGGGGGCTGCAGGCACGAAAACTGCTCGGATAGGTAGTCCCCCACCGCAACAGAAACTGCGTCCCGCACAGCGGGGCTAACAATGGTGCTATAAGTGATAGGGGGCAAAGCTCCTCCCCTGTCAGGTGCTGCAGGGTTGGTGGCGCCTCCAGGTGTGAAGACTGCTGGAACAGTTAGTCCCCCACCACAACAGAAACTGCTTTAATTAATACTTCTTTGGCCTTTTGGCATTCAGCAGAACTCAGGGGGAAGAGGCCGGTTTTAAGGAAGATTCTTCTTTTGTGGCTAGCTTTTCTAGGGTCCTGTGCATAGAATCATAGAGGTTTAGTAAAGGGATCATGCAAGATGGACAGTTCTCAAATGGACCAAGGGCTTTGTTAAATTTGCTATAAATGTGCACTAATATGTTAGAATTTGCAAATATCTTGGCCCATCTCACGGACTTCCTATTATTCCCCATAGATAAAACCACCTCAGATAGGTTATGTGTGATGATTGTCAGCAAAAAAGTTGCCTTTTGATGTTAGCTTTAGAGCATTGTGGTCGCTATCATACTTGGATGCTACTCATAGTCTAGCACTGTTTGCCATAGATCTATATCCAGCAATGTGTAATTAATGCAACCCTGACCTTTCCCCTGTCCCTTAGGTAGTAACATGACCGTTTGCGACCCATCAGACCCTTGCGGTGTCAACAGCAAATCGAGAAATGGATTCTAAATAGGTTCAAAGATTGACAGTTTATCTCTAAGTTTGTAGATCATTCTTTCGTATGAGGCTATCGTACCCATCTGCTACCATCAGTACAATTGCTTTTTTCTACCTTTGTAATATGCAGAGTTTCAATGTTGCTAGGGAAGATGCCAACCATCTCTTCCCATGTGCGGATAGGTCCTCTGCATTACCAAAATTAGGTAAGATCGCCAAGAACAAGGATGGCTGGATGTGAGTCCGTCATACCTGGTTGAGGAAGTGCTATATATCCGTCCAAAAGACAGATATCACGGGACAGGACCAAATGATGTGCATAGTGTCTCCTCCCTCTTGCTCTCACTGCCATCATTGCAAGGAATGGATGAGGTTTGCCTGATACAGCTTGAAAGGTGACTAGTGCCAACCGTGCAATATTTTAAAATAACTGAATTTCAGGCGGGCTTCTCGTAAATACCTGTCATAGGTCAGTAGGAGCTCAGACCAGGCAACCTCTTCAATTTCCATATCACATTTGTCAGACCAAGCCCTTTGTAGGAATCTTTTGGTCATTTTGGAGAAAAGTTCACTGATTATTAAGGAGTATAAGCTGGAGATTAGCTTTTTGTAAGCGCCCCATTTTGTCACACAATCATGCACTATAGAAAGTGCAGTTGATCCTGTGGGGTTGCCAGAAAATTTACTTTGAAGGCAACTTTTCAACAGGCGATACTTCCAAGATTGAACGGACTGAAGGTTTACTGACCTTGCAGGACAGTAAACGATTTTGTAGTGTCCCTTTGAAAAAGGTGACCAATCTGCAGGATACCATTAAATACCCAGAAATTCCATTAAATAGGGGAATCATCAATTCAAGCGGCGGCATTATGCCAAATCGGGCTGATGCAGGCAAAAAAAACAGAGGGGCATATTTACGTTCCCTGGCGCATCCCTGCAAATCAGCATGGATGCGCCAGGGAAGGTGCGACACGCAAGTTTGCCCTTGCGCCACCGCCGATGCGCTGCATTTACATTGCGGCGCGCCGTGGCGCACAGAATGGCAGATGCGTGTCGCATCCCCCGACGGAAAAGCGGCGCATTGCTGGAGTCGCGTCGCAAGCGCGACGCAGCTCCAGCAATGCTTGGGGTGCCCTATCCCTAACATGGTGCGTCAATCCTTACGCCTGCTTCAAGCAGGCGCAGGGTTTTGACGCAGCATGGTCGTAAAAGTGACTCAGTGAAATCTTGTAGATTTCACTGCGTCACTTTTACGTGGCGTACCTGCGAGGGAACGCCACCCTGCGCTTGAACGCCCACATGAAACCTGACGCAGGTTTCATGTGGCGCAGGGGTTTACATCGTGACGCATCTCCCTAGATGCGTCACGTTGTAAATATTGCGCAACGTGGCGCATGGTTTGCGTCGCCGCTGCGTCACATGAGTGACGCAACGGCGGCGCAAAAGTGGCGCAAAAGAGGCTTGTAAATATGCCCCATAGTGTTTCATTGCTTTAGGTATTGACTTCAAAATATGTATGAGTCATTGGAGCATTGGATTATTAGGGTATTTAGATCCCTGAAGTTTCTTGTACACTACTTGGGAACTGTGGGAGAGGTTCACTTTCTCATCTGCATCATTGCGGACCTGCCACAACAGGTGGAGCAATATCCTCAGGTGATTGTGCGACCACCTTCCTGGTGCAAAGTCCACTTGTATTTTATGACTGAGCAGTGGGATCACCATTCCTAGCCTAATTGCAAGTACTTTAGACCAGATCTTTACGTCGCTGTTCAGCAGGGACATTCGTCCCCTTGAGCATTGTAAAGAGTCCTTACCAGGCTTTGGGATCAAAGATATGAGGGCTTTATTGAACTCGGACAAAGCTGGCCGTGCGTTGTGTCATTCCAAAAGACACTTGTCAAAACAAGTATTGTAGTTTCAGTCCTAATTTTAATAAAAGTCCAATGAGAAGCCTTCCTCTCCAGGGGCTTTTCCAGCTCACATACGTTAAATGGCTCTCAGATCCGCGCTGAGGTGTGGCAGTATGATAACCAGGGCTTAATTTGTAAAATATCAAGTGCCAGGGCTCTGACAAGGAGGCCACTGCAGCTTGCACAACCCATCGCCCTTGTCATCGCTGCCAAAACAACCACTAACCATCTCTCTTGCATGTAAATGCGACCGTTCAGATTATTCCAGGTCCCCAAAGCTAAAGGAATGGCTGGGGAGGTAGGCATTAGCATTTTTAATGGATATTGTATTCCTAAACAACCCTTGTTCTGCTCATCTCTAAATTAGATGAGCAGCGCCACCATGTGGTAGACTGTTCTAAGTTTGGGGTTGACAATTAGGTGCCGGTGCTGAGCACCGGAAACCAATTAAGTGCCGGTGCTGAGCACCTGGTAAGCACCGGCTCAAATTAAGCACTGATGATAACAGACACGAATGTATGTTTTCTGCACTTGGTCATGTCCGGGCTCCTTTGATGTGCACCATTGAGTGTAATAGGAGGTGAATTCTCCAGTAATTTCCAAAGGATGGCACAATAGTCGTCCATAGCATCCCGGACTGCATGTATTGCAGAATCGCTCTTTCTCTACTTCAGTCGTAAGGTAAGCAATCGGCCTGCCTTTCCTCCTCGTGGTTTTGACACTTAATGCGGATTAGGTCCCTTTCTGCAATTGTGGAGTACATACTATTGAGGTCGCACTCTTTCGTCGCCAGTGATGAAGCTGATCATGTGAGGCGACAAGCCTCTACCCTGCTGCAGATCGAGTATTTCCGGTTCCCGCATGTCTCTTGTAGTGCGCAGTTCCTCTCGTCATGCTGCTGTATCCCTGATCATCAAGGCTCTGATAAAGGCTCTTTTCAGCAGCCGACAGACTCTTGTTGGACTGAAAATGCGTCTAGCTGACTCCTTCTAGCATTTTGCGCGTTAAGTTAGCAATTGCAACGCCATTTTGTCTGTAGGCGCCATTTTGTACTGTGATCGAAAGTAAGACTCTGTCACGTTGCTTGCCTGCCCTAACGAAGAAGACAGCTTAGAGTTATTTCTCTGTATTATATTCAAGGCCGTATCCTAATGTACTAATGAATTGTTTATTCTGCCACCACATGCCTTTCCTCTCTCGTATCCCTGCTCCCACGTTGAAGAGCACTGAGCTCGAGCAAAGCAACCTTGAGAATGAGATAAGATGTACCCGTTCTGCAGGTGGTAGCTCTTCTCTCTGTGCCTCCTTTGTTCACCAGTGCCCCAGCTGGAATTTTCCAGTCTGGGCGTGTTTCTAGGGATCTTGAAATGTATAATACCTGATGTTATGTTGGGCGAAGTTAGTCCCTCGGCCGTCATCTTAGGAGACTGGTCAGACTGGGCTCCGCTGCAGCGCATCACTAATAAAATTGCTTGGTTTGTATTCTCTACTGTTTTCTCGACTCTTCATTTCTTGGAAGGCAGAGAGGTGGTCACTAGTGACCAGGGTGGCCCGATTCTGGTCACTTCTTTTAGTTGGCGCCCGAATAGGGACTCCACCAGGTAACTCATCTTCGCCCGCAGACGGGTGGAGAGGACGGGGTTGCGTCCGGTCGGATGGGTGGATCGGGGATCCCCACACGATAGAGCTTAGTTCTCTCAGGTGCTCCGCCTGTCTGATCGGGCGGTGCCTCGCCCAGTGGTCATCCCGGCTGGGGTCCTGAAAGGCGAAACCCTTGGATTTGACCGTGGACCGAAGAGTCAGCAGTGGAGAATAATTTTGTTCGACCTGTGTGCACCAGGTGAGTTTGTCTTGATTCTTGGTGAATATGGCGCCATCTTGAATAATCTTGAGTATGGTCTAGAGGCCATTTCTTGATGTGCTTGTACTTGGTAGGTCTGCGGACCGTTTAGAGATACGGGGTGTTTGCAGATACCCTGCCAGGCAACTTCGTGAATTTGGCTTATTCTTGAAAATGCCTGGGGTTTGCGCCTGTCTCTCTGGTGCAGTCTGAGGACTGACTTGTGGATGGCTTCGTTTGGAGTGGTCTGAGGACCAAAATTACTTTGTTAGTCATCTGGTGCGAATATTGAACGTATCTTATATTAAGATGCTTTGTCTGAGCAAAATGTGGTGTTTGGGGTGCCGTTGTTGTTCTGCTGATGCTCGACTGGAGGAAAGTCAACCTACACCTCCAGAAGGCACCCCGAATTTTGACATTTATGTGAAGCACGGTATTGGCCCTATTATGTTTAGTACATTGTGGCACAAATATATGACGGACAATGCCGAGCTTCTGTGGCCATTAACTGGTACCTTTGATGAACAAAAATTGAATTTCTTGCAAGATAAATTGTTTGCAAAACGGAGTAGACAGTCGATGTTTGATTCCCTTCAGGTATGGCAAAAAGATGCCAGGCAGAGGAGCATAAGAGCAGAAAAAGAGGCTAGGCGAGGGAAGATGCAGACAGTGACTCAGAAAGCAGTAGCGCATGATAGAGGAAAAATAGAAAAAGGGATTGAATGCGCTGATAGAAATTTTCGATTGCAATGTGACAAATCCTATGCTGCTCGAGAAGAGGGTGATACATTCGTGGAGGAGCTCTTAGACTCTCGACCTCCTCCTCCTTATGCCCGCAGAGAATATATCCAGTTGTCCAGGCACCTTCATCTCCTGCCCCTCCTGTTTCCCTTATGGGTTCTCCTGCCCCTGACCCGGCTACTTTGGCCACGGCACCCCCCGTTCTTTCTCTAGCCTCACATGCTACAGATACAATGACTGCGAGTCTCCCTGCTACGCCTATAGTTTCCGCTTATGCTCCCTCTCCGTCACTCACACCCTCAACGCAGCCATTGTTAACGCTTGTGTCTGCCCCTCCACCTATTGTGTCTTCCTCGAATGTCCCCTCCCCGGAATTGTTGAACATTGGGACGCCGGTGTGTGGATCGGATGAGGGTGACTGGGCAGCAGCTCGAGAACGAATGGGACGGGTGCTGATTCAATCAGATGTGGGAAATGAGGAGAAGAAGATGGTGGCGGAACAGGCCGCGCAGTGGGTTCGGAGTCCGATTTATAGCGTGGAAGATGTGTGGAATGTGATAAAAGATTATGAGCCGTTCGTGCAGCAGCACGCCCTCAAGCATATGTCGGCCACATCGATAGGGTGTGGGAACAGTGTTTTAATGGTATTGCACCTCAAATAATTTATGACATCCTGGACCGTGTATATGCCATTGACCTGGCTTCTAATGACGTATTTATTAATGTTGCCACATTGGTAGGTTATCGAGGTAGGTTGCATCAGAGAATGCCAAAGACAGGGTCTCAGTTTCCGATGAGGGAAGTACACCCTATTTTTCACCCGAGATACCAGAGCTGCGTAATCAGCAGAACGCTATTATCAGGTAGCGAGTAGAGGCCCGTTTTCAAGAACAGTGGGTTTACACTCCATGGAAAAGGAGTGAGGTTTCATCTCTAAAGAGCCAGTTGCCCGACCCGAGAAAAAATCCAACCGCATATTACAAGGAATTGACAGAGGCCGCCTCGTCGACAGTGATGACGCTGGCAGACATTGAAATGTTTTTCGGATTGTTGGTACCGGTGGACATTTGGAGGCAGGTACATATGCAGGATCACGTTGTGGAGTTGGGTGGCACTTGGGATGAGATCAGGGCGTGGGATAAGGAGAGGAAACCTGGTGAGAAGCCTAGGGCCGAGATACTAGCTTTGCCGAATCGCATTATTACCTATATGCATGCCCTAATACCACTGAAGCGAGTTGATTGGGATAAGCTAACAGCATGTCGCCAGAAGAAAGATGAAAGTGTGTCAGATTTTTTCACCACGTTCGAGGGGGTATTTTTGGATTTCAGTGGGCAGGATTTGTCAATGGAAGGAGGTGTCCGATTGTTCGTTAATAGATTTGTTACAAATTTGCTTCCAGAAATAGCTGCCCGGTTGCAGGCTTCAGAGAGTACGTGGACCACCTCCTCCCCTTCAGTGATGTTGAGCATGGCGCAGTACTATGAGCACAGGGAGATTGAGGAGAAGGACCAGGCGAAAACAAAAAAGAAAGAATTGAAAACGAAGGTGTTGATGCAGCAGGCAGCTAGGGGGAACGGTAGAGGACGTGGCACCGGCTCGACCCAGCAGTTGCCTCGTACCAATAGGAAAAGTGTACCTGTGGGGCCGAATCAATGTGCATATTGTTAAAAGGAGGGGCATTGGCGAAGTGAGTGCCCGGAATTATTGCAAAAAGTGGCGGTCCCTAGAGGACGGGGCTCTAGAGGACGGGGTCGCGGTGGAGGTGGTCGTGATGGGGTTCAGACAGATGAGTCCTCGCAGAGTCGTTCTGACCAAAATTATTTTGATGACCCTCAAGGAAAACAGTACTACCATGATGATTATGATATGGATGAGGTGACAGGGATGTCCTATAGCTAAGCCAAGGACAGGGTGAGGGACCAGTCCAGATACCTGTAGATCAGCGTGGTCCTTATGTCACAGCGGATTTGCATGGCTCGGAGAAGAAATTTCTGGTGGATACGGGTGCAATGAATAGCTCTGTTTCTCGTTCACTGGTCCCCGGGGCTGCCCTGTCTGGCCAAAATAACGTGTTGGTAGGTTTTTCAGGCGTACCGGTCGTGAGCCCAATCTCCAAACCCCTTGCTTTGACTATTGGCCCGTTTACTGTAGATTTGCCATTTTTACTGACAGCAAACTGTGGTGAGAACTTAATGGGATTAGATCTGTTGAAGAAATTGCATGCTACCATTTCTTGTTCCCCCGATGGTGTCTATATGACAATAGGACCGAATGTGACTAGTACCAAGCAGTGTTTTTCCAAAGATATGCTGCTTCCTGCTGAATTCAAGGACGTGCCGCCCCCGTTGTGGGCCACAGCTGACACAGATGTGGGATTGTTGCAGATACCCCCGTCTCTATTAAGGTAAAGGACAATGCTATGTTGCCTCGTATCCCCCAGTACAAAAGACCACAGGCAGGGGAACGCGCTTTGTTACAGATTAAACAGGATTTGGTTAAGTCAGGAGTGGTTGAGGAGACAGCAGCGAATGTGTGTAACAGCCCTATTCTCCCCATTCTTAAGAAGGTGCCCTCAGACTCCCTTGATGTCCCTCCTGATGTCTATCGTTTTGTGAGTGATCTGCGGGAAGTTAACAAGATAGTGGACCCCCAGTTCCCTGTGGTCCCTGACATCACTGCCCTCCTAACCATGATTCCTTCCACTGCACAATACTTTTCTGTGATTGATTTGAAAAATGCTTTCTTTAGCATCCCCATTCACCCAGATAGCCGGCATCTTTTTGGGTTCACTCTGGCCGGTAGAAGCTTCTGATTCTGTCGCGCTCCTCAGGGGTATACTAAAAGTCCTAGCATATATAGTCAAGCCTTAAAAAGCCAATTGGATTCCCTTACACTTCCCTCAGGTAATGTATTGCTGCAGTACGTCGATGACTTACTGATAGCTTCTGTCACTGAAGAAGGTTGCAAAGACGCAACGGTTAAATTATTGCTATATTTGGCACATCACAGACATAAAGTGTCCTTTTCGAAATTCCAATATTGTCGACAGGAGGTCACCTACTTAGGTCACCTACTGTCGAAGGAGGGAAGGAGACTCACACCTGAGCGTATTAATGCTGTTGCTAAAATGCCCATCCCCAAGACGTAGCGGGATGTGCGTGCCTTTATAGGTATTACCTCGTATTGTCGCCACTGGATCCCTAACTATTCCCTACTAACAAAACCCCTCCTACAATTAACCACTAAGGATGTGCATGAACCTTTGCCTTGGACGCATGAATGCCAACAAGCTTTTGAGCAACTAAAAATATCGCTTTGCTCTGCGCCTGTGCTTGGCACGCCAGACTACCAGAAGCCGTTCGTGTTGTATGTACACAAAGCAGCTGGCTGCGCGCTCTCTGTTTTAACACAGGCCTTTGGAGGTAAGCAAAGGCCGTGTGCCTATTTCTCTGCATTTTTGGATAACGTCACCAGAGCCCTCCCGAGCTGTCTAAGAGTGGTCGCGGCCGTGGCCGTCTCAATCCGACAATCGGCAGGGCTCGTCCTTGATACTGATCTCGCAGTTATGGTACCGCATGCTGTGGACACACTTTTGAACAGAACAAAGACACAGCACCTCACCAGTGCACGTCTGACTGGCTACGAATTGACCCTGTTTGCACCACACATCACCATCAAAAGGTATGCCACTCTGAACCCAGCCACGTTACTACCCCTCCCTTCTGAGAGTGAGGATGCGGACGTGCATGATTGCATTTTCCGCACTGAAGAAGAGACGAAGGGACTGGTAGACCTGACTGATGTTCCCTTGCCCAAGCCCCAAGGGGAACTATATGTCGATGGCTCTTGTTTCAAATTACCAGATGGCACAGCAACTGCGGCGTATGCCATCACTACTTTGCACACAGTAGTCGAGACATCGCGAGTCCCTTACCATTCGGCCCAAGCTGCCGAATTGGTTGCCCTCCTTCACGCCTGTGAGTTGAGTGAGGGACTGGCTGTCAATATTTACATCAACAGTCAGTACGCCTTTGGCGTCGCTCAGAACTTTGGGCGGCTCTGGGCAGAGAGAGGCTTCCTGACTTCACAAGGGTCAAAGATCCAAAATGGCCCACTGATTCACAGACTTTTGTCAGCCCTTACATTTCCCAAGAAGTTAGCAGTAGTGAAGTGTAGTGCCCACAAGGCAATTACTGATGATGTGGGGAGGGGAAATGCATTTGCAGACCAGACAGCTAAGGAGACAGCCCGATCGAAAATGAAAAGAATGTTTGTGGCGGGTCCTGCTAGATGGGTACCCGATAATGCAACGTTTGAAGACACATTGGACAATGTGAAGGAAATTCAGAGCGAGGCAACAATAGAGGAGCTAGCAATGTGGCAGGAGAGAACAGGACAGTTAGACGATGAGGGGTGTTGGACGGACAAATCAGAGAAGCAGAGATGGATGTTACCAGATGCATATGTACTCCCAGTAGTCACTATGGCGCATGGACCAGCCCACATTAGTGTGAAGGGAATATGTAGATTATTGGACCCTGTGTGGCAGAATGATAACATTCCTAGGGTAGCTACTCATTTGGTGAAGTATTGTATGGTCTGTATGATACATAACCCTGGAAAAGGTACCCCTACACCTTCTGGTAACTTTGCACCATCCTCCTTCCCTTTCGGGGTTCTCCAGATGTATTTCATCGTAATGGAATGAGTCAACAACCTGAAATATGTGCTGGTGGTTGTTTGTGCGTTTAGCAAATGGATTGAGGTTTACCCCACTAAAGAGAACACAGCCATAGCAACGGTGAAGGTCCTTTTAAAGGAGTTCTTCCTGCGCTTCGGCGTGCCCCGTTTGATTTGGAGTGACAACGGAAGTCACTTCAACTCAAAGGTCATTCAACTGGTGTGCGACGGTCTGCACATCCAGCAAAAGTTTCATGCAGCAAACCATCCCCAGTCAGCAGGTTTGGTTGAGAAGTACAATGGTACTCTCAAGCTGAAGTTGGCAAAGATCAAGGAGAGCACAGGATTGAAATGGCCAGATGCATTACCCCTAGCCCTGTTGTCCACAAGGGCGACAGCCTACTCTAGAACAGGATTGTCCCCATATGAGGTTGTTTTTGGCCGTCCTGCAAATGTTTGGGGCGTCCCCAGGCCCCGTCGCTTCTCTGATATTGAACACCCGTTGCTTGTGGATTATTTGTGTGAGTTGACTAAAAATCTACGTTCTATTCATCAACAGATCCACGAGGCGTTGCCGCCAGTACCTAAGGGGCCAGGTGATTTTGCATTGATTCGCAACTTCCAGAGGAAGGGGTTCTTGAAGCCACGTTGGAAAGGACCTCTACATGTCCTTCTCGCTACCCGGACGGCGGTAAAGGTGGATGGTCGGAAGCATTGGATCCACTCATCGCATTGCCGGAGAATACCGCTGCCTCTCCCCTACGACCGGTGGGTCCTGGATGGCATAGGGGACCACGAGACGGAGAAGGTGCCGCGTTTTGTTCCTTTTCTGATGCCCGACTGACATGGGCCCAGGCGGAGGAGGAGAATGAGGATGCTTTGAATGAGGCAGTCCCCCCAGAAATAAGGGCTGCTAAGAATCCCTCTCTATCTGGCCAACAAAAGCTTGAATCTCAATCCCTTGCCCCCTCTGAGTTTAAGGTTCTTTTCCATGGCGACACAGTGCCTGGAGTGGCTAGATACAATTTGCGTCCCCGGCAGAGGGACAGTGCACTAAAGGAAAAGTCAGATTAGTAGGGATGGACTTCATGGATGAAGAATAGGGTTATGTGCCTTGTTTGCGGTACCAACGATAGATTAGGGAAAGGGAGATTGGTGCATTGTCTGAGACACTGGACAGGAAAAGTTGGGGGTGTCTTCCCAGGAGGGAGGGTGCCTATACTGAGTGAAGAGGCAGAAAGGGTTGTGATCGCACAGCCCCACCATGAAGTGCTCAATAGCACCATCGTTGATGAACAATAGGAGTCTACAAGTGAGGCTCGGAAGGACACTGGACTGTTGTGTGCCTTTTTTTCAAAATTCTTGGCTCCATAGTACGAACTTTCCTCTGGTAGTTTTGATATTCATGTAAAAAAAAAAGAAAAAAAAAATTACCCATTTGGCCGCCTTGTTGTAGATGAAGAACAGCCCTTAGCAGCGCCCCGTTTTGAGCAAAATAGTCCCAGTTGGTCGAGCTGGTCTACCAAAGCTAAGGCAGTTTTTATAATAATTGTTTTTATCGCTTTAGTAGTTGCGTTTGGTATTTTATGGTTCCTCGAAGAGAAGCATCCTGTGCATTCCTTGATTGGTACTACTCCTGTTCCCCCTGACCATGTATTTGTTACTTTGGCCCCTCACAAGGAGAGGCATAGGCAGACGTATGTTGATAATGACTTCTTGCAGATGCTTCACCAGGCTCATCATACCACTAATGTTACTGATTGCTGGGTTTGTGGCCTGCTCCCTTCTGTAATGCACAAAAATGATTTGTTGATGTCCCTACCTTTCTCTTATTTGGGGAGCTGTGAGGCCTGGTTCCAATTGTTTACGATGGTGTATATCCACTACCATGCTGATGCAATGAACATAACGTACAGTGATTATGAGGCTGTGTTACAGTATATTAGTGTGCACCAAGGGTTTACACCTGGGGACACTTTGCACCCAGATGCCTGTATTTGAAGAGAAGAAAAATATTACATGGCTCCAGAATGAGATGATGGATTTTCATGACTTTAATGTTACTGCATACTTTAAGTCCTTTCACATGCGTAACATTACCCAGGACACAACGATGCCTGTGCCCAAAGTTAACACAACAGCTAGTTTCTGCGTCCAAGGTTTTGGAAATGTTAAAGTGGGGAAGAGCGTTTGCAACTATACTTATGTCTTGAACATGACAAACAGTCCACCTTTACTCCCACCCCACAATGTCTATTTTGTTTGTGGGTCCAGGCCTATGTATGGCTTCCTAGGGGATGGTCCAGTATCTGCTATGTTTCTTTCCTTCTTCCCCCAGTGTATATAGCACCGTCCACTTATCACAGAGATCATCGACTGTACCGTAGAAGTTTATCCTTGTCTAGAGTTAGAAGGGTTATTAATACCGAAGACATTGATCAGACAGACACCACTTTGCAGCAGTTCACTGATGCCATGAAAGGTATTCTGCCTTTCTGGGGTCCCATGTCAAATAGTCATAACATTCTCAGACTCAAACGAGTTGTAGAGGGAGTAATTAATACAACGGCAGGAATACTGACAAATATCACAGCTGAGCTTCAGGCTATGAGAATTGTTGCCCTTCAAAACAGGATGGTGTTAGACGTCATCCTTGCTGATCAGGGTGGGGCATGTCGCGTCATCGGTAGTAGCTGCTGTGTGTACATACCGTACCATGCCCCGAATGTCTATGCAGCAATACAAAAGTTACACCGGCTTGCATCTGACATTCATCAAGAGAATGGTACCTGGTCTCTTTCTGGTTGGCTCTGGGGTATGATAGCATCCTGGGGGTGGAAAATACTCCTTTTTCTAGTAGCCATTGCAAGTGTTGTCTTTGCTTGTTGTCTGCGTATTAATTGTCTCCCAACATGCTGTTCATATTGTGTTAATAAGTTAACACCTGCACCCCAGGCCCCTAGGCAGAATGCAAAGCCCTCAGATTAGGGGTGGGCGGAATTTGCGTAGTCGCGCTACGCAAAGCTCCGCGAACCGGTAAAAAATCTCCGCGAGCACGCAGAGTTCCGCGAACACGCGGAATTGCTTGTTCCGCCCGTTCGCGATGCTTTTTTCCTGTTCGCGAACGCTGTTTGCGTGCTCGGGGGGAAATATCTCGCGAACACGCATTTTGAAAGCGCAAACAAGCAAAAAATTCCGCGGATCACGGAATTTTTGGCAATTCCGCGTTCTCCGCGGAACGCGAAATTACCCAAATTCCGCAAATTCCACGAGCGGAACGGAATTTACCGCCCAGGCCTACCTCAGATATGATGATCCAAACAGTTCATGATTTTATGAACATTGATGAGGGCATTTTTGAATACTAGTATGCATATGTATCACCTTGAAATTACTGATCTCTCTGTCATGTTAGTATAGACAAAATTGTTAGCAAATGCTAAAAGGAGGGTCTGTTGGACTGAAAATGCGCCTATCTGACTCCTTCTAGCATTTTGCTCGTTAAGTTAGCATTTGCGGCGCCATTTTGTCTGTAGGCGCCATTTTGTACTGTGATCGAAAGTAAGACTCTGTCACGTTGCTTGCCTGCCCTAACGAAGAAGACAGCTTAGAGTTATTTCTCTGTATTATATTCAAGTCCGTATCCTAATGTACTAATTAATTGTTTATTCTGCCACCACATGCCTTTCCTCTCTCGTATCCCTGCTCCCACGTTGAAGAGCGCTGAGCTCGAGCAAAGCAACCTTGAGAATGAGATAAGATGTACCCGTTCTGCAGGTGGTAGCTCATCTCTCTGTGCCTCCTTTGTTCACCAGTGCCCGAGCTGGAATTTTCCAGTCTGGGCGTGTTTCTAGGGATCTGAATGAATGAATTCTTTATTGTTTGATTACTTAAAATCTTACAATGAGACATTATACATATAATATATAATACAATATGAAAACAACTAAAACAAAAATTAAAATGCGGCATCTAATTTGTTTTAAGCCAGTTGCAATAGATAAAATTCATTTCATGGTATATTTTTTTTAAATATTCATTTCATGATATAAAAGATATTTCATACTGTGCTAATGGATTCTTAATTGTGATCTTCCAGTTGGCTCCTACTCTTAATAAAAACTTTACAAAAGCAGAATTCATGATTATATCATCAGAATGCAGACACATTATCAAAGCTTGCCTACATGACCTTATTCCTCGAGCATTAAAAAGTGTCTTAAGTATGGTTTTTCTTTCAATTTGTAGTTCAGGGCAGATACATAATAAGTGAATAATGTTCTCCTCTCCTGTTTTACATAGTCTACATAATGTGTCCTCTACCGACTTTATCCATGGAGGGAGGTGGCATAGTCCAGGTAATACACGAAATCGTGCCTTTATAAATATTTGTTTGTTTTTTAATGACCGTGGTATTTCTAAATATGGTTGAATCTTCTTTTTTGAAAACCCACTCATTATTGGCCATGCATGTTTTCTTTTTGCAAATATATCTTTATCTCGTACAATTGATAGATGATTTGTTATTTTATTGATTACTTTTTAAACGATTCCTTGGTTATTGTGATTTTCCAGATTGGCATCACATCAAATTCTTCCAGCGCTGTATTTAAATATTTCCAGGCTTGTAGTTTTTTGTTTTCATTTATTTCTTGCCATAATAGCTGAGACATTTGATTTTCATGACCATTTTTTATCCTGTTCCACACTTTGATAAATTGGCCCTTTCTTGCATACAACTGGTTATTTAGACCAAACTCCAGCCTTATTTGTGCTGGTGATGCATTATTTGGCAGATGAAAAAGGGATTTAAAAGTTTTTGTGACTGCATTGTTTATAATCACAGTATCTTTCCCACTTAGCGCCTCACTACCATATGTTAAGGTAGGCAGGAGTTTTGCTGATATAACCTTTAAAAAGGGGCGATAAGTAAGATTACCTAAAGATTTCTGCAGGATCCTGAATGCTGCTGTCAAAGCGTTTGCTTTCCTTTGTATACCCAATTTTTGCGGACGAAAGTTCCCATTATCGTTGAATAATACTCCCAAGTGTCTGTATGATTCAACTTGTTCTAATTGGATATTCTCCAGAAACCATTTGAATTTATGTTTTAATCTTAAGTTTTTAGTGATAACCATAACTTTAGTCTTTGTTTCGTTTATCACCATCCCGTTTTCTTTTGAGTATGAAGATATTCGATCTATTAGGCGTTGCAACCCCACTTTTGTTTGGCTTAAGAGAATGACATCGTCTGCATACAGCAGATTAGATATTTGTTTACCAGCTCGTTTGGGCGGGTGTGCATTTATTTCGTTCAGAGCATCGTTAGGTCCGCTAAAAACAAACTTAAAAAGTAAAGGGGCCAATACGCACCCCTGTTTGAGACCTGCTGTCGTTAATATTTCCTTTGTTAATGTCTGGCCATCCCCCATCCGCACTCTAACCCATGTATTGGTGTACAAAAGTTGTATTAGTTTTAACAATTGCTCCGGAATATTTTTTCCTGCAATTTTCTCCATAGAAGGTATCTGTGCACACAATCGAAAGCAGATCTAAAATCTACAAAGCACAAGTACAAAGATTGTTTCGTTAAGATTGTTTTGTTCATTAAAAGTGATAAGGCTAGTATATTTGTTGTAGTTCCAAGTCCTTTAATAAATCCAGTCTGATTCGGTGGGAGTATCTTATTATCCGTTGCCCATTCAGCGAGATTTGTAAGTAAAATCCCCACAAACAGCTTAGCATCTGTATCTTGAAGGTTTATTAGTCGGTAATTTTCAGGGTGGACCCAGTTTCCTTTTTTATAAATAGGGGATATTAACGACCCTCTCCAGGATTCGGGTATGTTCCCTGTCCGTACTACTTCTTTAAACACTTCCGTAAGGTATTCTGACCATAAATCCGTTTTTCCTTTGTAAAGGGCGAACGGGATACAGTTGGGTCCTGGAGCCCCATCTTTTTGTTTAGTTATTAGTTTAGAGACTTGCGATTTTGATATATCAATTTCACCGCCAATGTCGTAATTTCATTTGAAGTATCCATCCTGCTCTGATTGCCTTCCTGATTTTTTATTTTCCAGTCAGAGTTTAAATGATTTACCAGAAAGTTAACCCATTCATTTTCCATTAGTGTAGATGAGACCACAGATTTATTAGGTCTCACTAGGCCATTTATCAATTTCCAAAATTCCCTTGAATTTTTTTGGTTGCTTGCATAAAAAATGTTCGACCACAGGTCTTGCTTAGCTTGGTTTCTTTCATTCCAGATCAGTTTCCTCAAATTCTGATTTAAGGTTTTTAATATGATTGGTAATTCCTCATTATGCGGAAAATTGGTAATCTGTCTCCTTAGATTGTTACGTGTCCTTCTCAGTTTCTTTATTGTGTAAGGTAAATTAATATCGGATTTCCTTTTCTCTCCTTGTATCACTTGTTTTTCCGTAACTTTAGATACAGAGTCCTGGGGTTTGACAAGTTTACTAGTAAAGTTTACCCATTGTTCAATTGGGGAAATCAAGATCTTTTGTTCAAAACACTCTCTAACGAGTTTTTGCGCCAGTTCATTGGTCTCCTCTTTGTTATGTACCGTCCAGATGAGTTTCCTATAGTTGATAGTTCCCGCCTGACCTTGCGTGGACAGGTACGTTTGGTGCTTTTTACTCGACAAATTTGTGCTGATTATGTGTTGACTATGATCACTATCAGGGACCTTCCTCAATTGATACGAAGTAATGTTGCTAAAGATATTAAGTGATACAATCGTATAGTCAATACATGACTTTGCATTGTGTGAATGGAAAGTCCATGCAGGTGGTGAATCTAACCTGAATCTCCCATTTAATATTCGTAGACCCATTGCTTCTATGTCCTTTACAAAATTCGTTCCTACTTTACTTCGAAGGGGTTTCATTTCTGTTTCTAGTACCTGGTGAGGAATTGCCCATTGATGGTCTTGTGACTGTGTGATATCATCTCTGATAAAAGGTACTAAAAGATGTAAATTAACATCCCCTGTGAGGATAAAATCTACAAGTGGGTCATCCAACATTTGTTCCAACAAAAAACTGCTAAAGGTAGCACACATATTAGACCTTGAACTCTGTGTTGGATGTATATATACATTGATCAAAAATAGGGTTTTTAATTTAATTTGGTTGTTTGTTTTATATATTAGCTTTACCGTTAGGATATTAGAACTAATCGTATCCAGTTGTTCATGTTCTACTTCCAAGTCGATGGATATGAATGGTGTTAACCCCCCGCTCGGACGGCCATATTTATGTTGTTTAATTGCAGGCTCATAATAGCCTTTATATCCCTGTAGCATAATAGGGTTGGTTTCCCATGTTTCTTGTAGAAAAATGATCTGATACAAATTAGACATAGAATTTAAGTGGGCATTTTTAACCTTATTTCCTACCCCGTTTATATTCCATGAACACATCATGAATATTTCACTATCCTTTTTTCTTCTTTTGTTGTGGATATAGCTGTGTTCTGTCATGGATCCTTATTACCATGTAAAGCCGACGATATCCATTTTTCGTTTATTCCTGTTGGCTTTTCTATTTTACTTTGGGCCAGTATTGCCTCAATGTTTCGCTCTGATCTTCCAAGGGCATTTTTTAGTACAGAGAAAACCAGCTTATTGTTCTTTTCTTTCTGTGTCATACCCTCTTCATTAATGAGAGGGGTTGGATATACTTTTGGAACTGGCTTACTGATTATTATCCCCCAGCTATGGAATATTTCTTTTTCATTTATGATTTGTTCTGCTAAGGACGCAGAATTTACGGTTATCAAGGTCGATGTCTGGCTGCCCTCAGCATTTGGTAGGAATCCTATAGATTCAATATCCTTACTTGTCACTTTTGCTAGTGACGGGATCGATTTGAAGAGGCGAAGGATGTTTCCTCTATTTAGTGTGTCATGATTACCTCTAGAGTCGTATACCGGTTTAAAAATGTACTGTACCTTCTCATTAACTGGAAGATCTTTTTTCCTTTCTTCATCTAAATCTTGTAGGACTTTATATGTGACTTGTTTCTCCTCACCATATCTTTCAACGACCAGATGATCCAAGTTTGGTAAACACCGGATGATTTCAGCTTGCTCTATTATATCGCTTTGTTTCACAATTAGTTGATTTGCTTTCTTTTGCTGGTCTCGATTTGACCCATATTGTTGGTTCTGATTTTGAGTTATTTTTGAGCTTAAACTATGGAGTATGTTATGATCCCAAGCCTGTGGCCTCTGTACTACCGGACCAATATATATTTCTTTCTCCTCTTTTTCTTTTACCATATCTTTGGATTTGAGGGGAATTGGTACGCTCTTTGATTTCACCAGCTCTTCAGGTGGTATACTTTTTATATCCTCTGGTGCCTGTTCTATAATGCACCCGTTTCCCTGTAGCCTAAGTTTCTTTTCCCTCATTCTTTCTTCCCCCATCTCTGATTCATTCAGGGTTCGTTTCATTTTGTCTGTTGTAATGACTATATCTGTCTGAGTACTTATTTGGTAAATAGTTTGTTTTTCTTTTTTGGTGAATATAGCGAAATACTTATTATTCTTGTTCTTTATTATTGGAGACTGCTTTCCGTACAATACTTTTTCTTGTTTCCCCGATGTTTCCTTCCATGGATCTTTTTCTTCTCTGCCTATTTCTGGAAGTGCTTTATCTTCAGGCTGTGTTGTTACTATAATTTTCTGCTTAGTCTTTTTTCTTGCTTTACGTAGTTTTTTCCTATGTCTTTTTGTCATGGTAAACAATGGGGAAGCTGGTTCTTTGGCTTCTTGGTCATCCGTTATCTTTTCCATTTGAGGAGCCGAAGGTTTTGTGCCCATTAACTTTTCACCATCCTGATGCAGATTCTGCAATTTTGTCGGTGTTACTAGATCTTGGCCATCCTGTTGCAGAATCAGCAATTTTATGGGAGTTAATTGATCCGGGCCATCCGGATCTTTTATGGGACTAAGATGTTCCAAATTGCTAACTGTAATCATATTATTATTGTTTTTTGTATTTTACAACTGTCCTCTTTATAGTTATATTTCTCCCTTTGAAGGCTCATTTTGACATCTTCTAGTATGGTATTCATGACCTCCGGTATTGTGGCCAATTTATCTATTATAGGAGCACATGTACAATCGGTATCTGTTTTGGCAATTTCGGTTTGAGCTCTAACTATCAAGCTATTCAGCTGAGCAAGTTTATGATCTATCCCAGCTATTGCATTTGCCATCACTCTGAGTAGTTCTATTTGAATTTCCATTTTATTCGACTGATATGTTAGTGCTTCTAACGTTAATGATGAAGTTTGGTAGAAAATATCCCAGATAGACCCCCAGTCCTGGTTACCTACGGTTTGTGTCTTTTGGTTATTCAAATGTTTATGCACATCATTAGTGGAACTTTTGAGTACAACACTCGGGATTTCTTGTACTTCAGTTATTTTTATGAGATTGTCCATATCAATATATTCGCTATGATCTTGTCCATTATATTGTGTTTTACTACTATTAGTGCTATTGTTAGATGCTATTTCTGTTTTTGTTCCTAGATTTTCAGTTATTCTTTGAGCGCTATCTTGTATAGTCTCTACATTTTGTTCTTCGGTGATCAATAGGTTTTGGTAGTTGTGGGATTGACCCTCCGTATCCTCATTTTTTATTTTTGTATTCGTTCCTCCCTTGTGTTTTATTGGCGATGTTACCTCCGAGCTCAGTCTAGTGTAACTTTCACCTCTACCTTGATTATCCTGGATGACATCTACTACCCTCATGCTCGGGTTTTGATTGATTACTTGCCTATGTGTTATGATGTCGCCGGTTGTTTTAATTTTTTTCCGTATTTCTACCTTCATTTCTAAAGGTAGCATGGTCCTTGGTGCCAGCTTTTTTTGGTTAAGTCTCCCTGGTATATCTCATCCTGCGGTCTTCTTGGCACATCCATATCTTTTTGACCTATGTAGGTAGGTGATATTATGTTTAACATTTCCTGGTCGGTAATTTGGGATTCATTGACATCAATATGGTATTTCTTGTCTTGTGATTGACGGTCCTCCTCTTGTCCACTGGTTTGTGTACTTTGTCTCAAGTTGCTAATTGGCTTAATCGGAGTTTGTAGTTTAATTGTTTCTGACTCTATTTGCATTGTTATTAGGGCTCCAGATGGATCTTTCATAAAATCAAATTTATGTGGGACTTTTGTGGATTTTTCAAACATCCGTGCTATCGGTGAAATTAACGATTGGTTCAATCCCGTTGCATTCGCTTTTGCCTTTTTTATCACTTTCCGTATTTGTATTTTCTTTGCTCGTCTTGTTGAGGGTCCTGTTGCCTCTCTTTCCCTGAACGTATACTGACTTTTTTTTTTTTTTTTTTTGATGATAACGGTCCAACAGTCAAAGTATGTAATATCCAATCCGATCACTTGGCTGTAATATCACCCTATTTTCCCTTCGAGGTTAATAGGTTTTTGCTTTTGGTTCTTTTTAGTTCTTTCCTACTGACCCTCCTGCACCTCTTTCACCTCCTGTACCTCCTATTGTAAATAAATGGTAGGTAGGTACCACTAATAATGGATTAATAATGGACTGGATGTAGTAGGGGGTGCAGTCGGGGGCAGCTGTGGCGGCGGGAGGCTTGGGGGAGCGATGGATTTGCAGGGAAGAGCACGAGAGCAGGGCACACTGGATACCGCTAGCCGCACCCCACCTAGTTGGGCTGCCTCTGCGGGACTCCTGGGCACTACACTCCGTGGCCACTGCTAACGATGGCCGCGCTCTCACGCTCTCACGCTCTTTTTCCTTTTTTGCCTCTGCTAGCCTCTGCTAGTCTAGCCTATTCTAGGCTCTTCTCCACTCCTGCGCCGGCTTCAATGAGTCAGTGAACCCCCATACAACAGTGCGAGCAAAACACACCAAAACCTTGTGCTTTAGCCCCCTCCCCCTCCACGCTCCTTGTACCTTGCTGCTGGGCTGCTGGGATGCTGGGCTGCTGGGCTGCTGCTGCTGCTGGACTGCTATGGAACTCTCTTGCTGGCTTTTGCTCCATGCACCACGCTCCGAGCTCACGCTCCTTGTGGTCGCTCCTCGCTCCTCACACTCTGCTCCGCTCACGGAGCATCTCACGGAGCGTATTGGAGCGTATTGGAGCGTCACGGCGCGTTTCACGGGCTTACAGCCTCTCGGTGACAACCCGAGGGCAGGGCAAGGCAAAGCAGGGGAGAGTGGGGGTGAGCGCCAAACCGAGCGCCAAACCGAGCGCTAGATAGGCGGCGGCCGGGAGCCTCTCGGTGGTAAGCCGGCAGCCGGCAGCCTCTCGCCTCCGCCTCCGAGGATTCTTTACTCCGTATGAGCCGGGTGTCAACAACAAAAGCTGGGACTCATGACCTGGATTAATCACAACTGGGAGCCAAGGGGGAGAGAAACAGAACAGGTCGCCCCCCACTCATAGACTTTCATACAATCAAGGACCTGCTCTGTTGGTGATCTGGACTCCTAAAGGACGTCCACATATATTTTCTCAGGCACAGAATCTTGTGTGCCGCAACAGTGGATCAATGTCTCCCATCTGCCATCAAGTGTCTAAAATCACTATTTTTGAACCACATGTGCTGTATCTACAAATTGTACCCCCTCACGAATCACCACGAAAGGAAGTGGAACAGGGAAGTAAAAGTGGGAAACAAAGAAGGCAGTGCCTCACGGGAGTAACACCATGGGAGTTTACAGACTGATGCTCGCCTGTATCCTCAGGTTCTCATCATTAGCAACTGCCAACTTTTTCAACAACATAAAGAGTGAGGAAAAAGAAGAAAAAGTGCAAAGACTGTGTGTGTTCGTGCACAATGCGTGAACCCTATAATCTAAAACCGAGCTAGACAACCACTAGCTAAACTGCTTTATTTCTTTGCTGTGTGTCTGCTCCATTAAAACCAACATGTTTCATTGCCCGTAAAAGATTTTTGCGGCAACTTCATCAGGGTAGGGTCAGCGTCCTCACTGCACCACTTTCCTCTGTTTGTCAAACCTACAAACAACAGAAAACATACAACACATTTCAAAACAACACATATCTCAGCAACGGCATCAAACTAAAAACAAGAGAAAGACTCCTGTAACACATATAGCACACCAGAAACCGGAACGATTAGTTCTGGTGCTACTAGTGGGGAATGTCGACACCACATCTGATATATTTACCAAAGGTTGCCGATCTTCAGCATACCTGCACCCTCATAAAAATGCTTCTAACCCTGCGTGTGTGTACTAGTCCACAGACACATCATCCGGCTCTGTCACTGCTCTCAGTCAGTCTGTGTGGGAGAAAAGATAAGATGTATCAAGTATTATCCCGGGTTCTTTAGAGCCCATGTTAAACTCAAGTGGCCATGGAGAAATGAACGTTGCCTCTGTAGCTGAGTATGACACCCTGCTGCCTGCTCTGTTTGCCGTGACCACTTTCCTCACACACCACTCTACTTGCTACCACCCTTGATGTATTTAGGAGTGCAGCTATACTAAAGAAGTTGGTACCCCTCCTATTACGAGCACGAGGCTACCATTCTCCCAGGGCTTGATAATGCACGGTAGGGAAAATTCCTCCTTCAATAGAAATTTATTGCATCTTACCGAGACTCCTCGGGTTACCAGCTACCGCTCAGCACCTCATCATGCTGCTCTCACTGCCGTGTATTTATGTGGCTACGCACGCTACCTCAGGTAAATTAGACCCGCCCAGCCTTCGGTCCTTGTAGGTAGCTTGTACTTCTATCATACAACACGGCAGCCATTTTAAAATGTCTATCGCTAGCTGTTAAGATGTGTTTAGGAGTGCAGCTATACTGAAAAAGTTGATACCCCTCCTACCAAGAGGCGATTCTTCAACCTCAAGGTTACCACACTCTCGGGGCTTGATGATACACGGGAGAAGAACTCCTCCCTCAACAAAAATTATTACAAATTTTTTCCGCATCTTACCGGGACCCCTCGAATTACCGGCTGCCGCTTAGCACCTCATCATATTCCTCTCACTCCTGTGTGTTTTTAGAGCTGTGCCTACTACCTCAGATTGATTAGACCTGCCCTGCCTTCGGTCCTCGTAGGTAGCTCGTTTCATTCAATACGGCGGCCATTTTAAAGTGTCTCTCACCGGCTACTAGGAACCCACTAGATTCTAATCTTAGGAGTTTACAGATTTCGAAATATGTATGTATATCATGGAAAGTTGTAAATTACCATGATTAATTCCAACAGTCCTTTTATCGAAAATCAATATTCCCAAAAACTTTTTTAAAAATTTTTTCAAAATATATGATGATACCTACTCAAATCTATATCAGCTCCCCCTGAGTCACTTGGCTGTAATATCACCCTATTTTCCCTTCGAGGTTAATAGGTTTTTGCTTTTGGTTCTTTTTAGTTCTTTCCTACTGACCCTCCTGCACCTCTTTCACCTCCTGTACCTCCTATTGTAAATAAATGGTAGGTAGGTACCACTAATAATGGATTAATAATGGACTGGATGTAGTAGGGGTGCAGTCGGGGGCAGCTGTGGCGGCGGGAGGCTTGGGGGAGCGATGGATTTGCAGGGAAGAGCACGAGAGCAGGGCACACTGGATACCGCTAGCCGCACCCCACCTAGTTGGGCTGCCTCTGCGGGACTCCTGGGCACTACACTCCGTGGCCACTGCTAACGATGGCCGCGCTCTCACGCTCTCACGCTCTTTTTTCCTTTTTTGCCTCTGCTAGCCTCTGCTAGTCTAGCCTATTCTAGGCTCTTCTCCACTCCTGCGCCGGCTTCAATGAGTCAGTGAACCCCCCATACAACAGTGCGAGCAAAACACACCAAAACCTTGTGCTTTAGCCCCCCTCCCCCCTCCACGCTCCTTGTACCTTGCTGCTGGGCTGCTGGGATGCTGGGCTGCTGGGCTGCTGCTGCTGCTGGACTGCTATGGAACTCTCTTGCTGGCTTTTTGCTCCATGCACCACGCTCCGAGCTCACGCTCCTTGTGGTCGCTCCTCGCTCCTCACACTCTGCTCCGCTCACGGAGCATCTCACGGAGCGTATTGGAGCGTATTGGAGCGTCACGGCGCGTTTCACGGGCTTACAGCCTCTCGGTGACAACCCGAGGGCAGGGCAAGGCAAAGCAGGGGAGAGTGGGGGTGAGCGCCAAACCGAGCGCCAAACCGAGCGCTAGATAGGCGGCGGCCGGGAGCCTCTCGGTGGTAAGCCGGCAGCCGGCAGCCTCTCGCCTCCGCCTCCGAGGATTCTTTACTCCGTATGAGCCGGGTGTCAACAACAAAAGCTGGGACTCATGACCTGGAAACAATTGGCAGCTGAGAGCCACACTCGATTTCTAGGGATCTGGAAATGTATAATACCTGATGTTATGTTGGGGGGAGTTAGTCCCTCGGCCGTTATCTTAGGAGACTGGTCAGACTGGGCTCCGCTGCAGCGCATCACTAATAAAATTGCTTGGTTTGTATTCTCTACTGTTTTCTCGACTCTTAATTTCTTGGAAGGCGGAGAGGTGGTCACTAGTGACCCGGGTGGCCCGATTCGGGTCACTTCCTTCACTCTGAGGAGGACAGAGATCCATCATTTAATTCTAAAAAATCCTGTGCTTGAGAACAGAGTTTCTGTTTATCTTGCAGTTGTCTATATTTGAGGGTGTTCATGAGCCAAGTCCTGTATTGAGGGAGTTGAGCCTGAAGTCTGAAGGTGTGTTGTTGGAGCCTGATCGGAAAAGCCCTTTGTTCAGATAGTACAGTTTCGTATTTTCGGTAGGAGAGTATAACTGGTAAGGAAGAAATCAATCCTTGTTTCTGTGCTGCGGTGGCATGAACAGAAAGTATAGTTATCCCCGTGGGGTGTATCAGTCGCCACAGGTACGTCAGCCCATGGCCCCACATTAAATCTTTGAGGGAATGTCTATCTCTGTTGTTAGTGAAGTCCGGTCTCCCTGACATCTCCAAAATCTGGCCGTGGTTGTAGTCCAATTCCCTCCAATAAGGAATTGAGACCTAGGATGCACTGTGCACAGCCTGCTGATGCAGGCAAAGAAATCCCCTTTCTGGGAGTTGGGAGCATATACTGAGCCAAGGACGAGAGTAGTGGCTGGGACAGAGAGTTTAATAGAAATATACCTCCCTTCTGTAGCCGACCAGGTTTGCAAAGTTTTCGCTTTCAGAGACTTGTAGAGAGGAATTGCAACTCCCCTCTTTCCTTAGGACACATGAGTGCTCCTTGTCTGTTCATGGTTATAGGCTGAGTAGTAAACTTTCCCTACCCAATCCCTTTGGAGCTTGTAGGGTTCCTTGTTGGAGAGATTGGTTTCTTGTAAACGGACAATATCTGGTTTGTGGGAAGCTATGTAGGTTAAGACCTTTTTCCGCTTAACATATGTGAAAAGGCTGTTTACATTGAATGACCATACTGACAGTGGTCTAATGGTGGACATCCTGATGAGTAATAGATGCTTAGGTACGTGCATAGTGAGGTATGTGGAACTTTAATGTGACACTGCTGGGAAATAATTGTGGTCTCCTTGGTCGGAGGCGTGGAAGGGTCATGCCTCTATAATATATGGGACTTTCATAATCCCACTGGACATGTCCATGTGTGAAGCTGAGTGGTTCCAAACAGTGTGTGCTAAACTTTGAACTGGCATGCATAACTCCCATGGCAATAGCTCAATCACATAGATAAAAAATTGATAATTTACATAATCTGTTGTGGATTAGATACATTTGTGATGGGAACGGTCATATCTGGACCTGGTGTCCAGGGGACATCTCCAAGAAGACCTGCCAATGTAACCATAGATCTGGACTTATCTTGCAGACATTGGGGGTCGATCTTTCACTGAGGGTCTGGAGTGTGAGGATGAGGTCGTAAAAGAATCTTGAGACTGAGGGTGCATGATGTTCTCTTGGTATGATGATGAGCCCTCCCTTCTTGGCAGACTTATGTCCATCTGATTGTCACCCATATTTGTGATAAATTGCTAAAGTTCTCTAGGGTCTGCAAATTTGTGAGTCACTCCGTCAATGGTTATCATCATAACATAACAACTGGGTCCAAAACACCATACTGAACTTTCAATTTTCAGAGTTGAGGGCAGAGGGCCAAGAACTTTTTCATGGGAATGTTAATATCATATGAGTAGTCTGCCATTATGGAGATTAGGTTGTCCTTATAGTTAAGAGGACCAGAGCATTTACAGGCATGCAACAGTGCCCTGACTTGTTGGTATCATAGTAGACAGGCTATTACAGGCATGGGGGCACACCCGTAAGCCGGGATCTGCATTAACGTCTATGTGCCCTTTGGAATTCAAGTAATGGGTGGAATTTCAAGCCTTTGAGTGTGGGCAGGAGCTCTGAAAGGAAGGCAATCAAGTTTACTGATTTGTCCAGTTCCAGAAGCCCAAGCATACAAATGTTACTCTGTCTACTCCTGTCCTCCAAGTCAGAATTCAATTCAATATTTTTTTATTCAAGATTTGGAACTCCTAGGAGGGCCACATAAAATTACGTACATAGTATTATAGATAACAAAACATAATAAGACTCTTTCCACATACCATCATAAAATTTGCCACCGCAGCACGTAAACAATTCGACTTTAAATAGCATTTAAAATTTGTAACATAAAGGAAGAGATAACAAACCATATCCTGTAAGTGCTTAGGACATCTAATAGCTACCCGTTCATAGATTTTATAAACCCAAAATTCTAATTCAAATAAAACAATTAAAAATTATTTATCAAGCAAGGAGGAAGCAAAGCATCTCTTACAATGTGCAAATGTGCAAAAGGGAGTAAAATATCCACCTAATAGCAGCATGGAAGCAGAGTAACTGAAAGTAGCCAGAACTGTGTGAAAGCCAATTCAGTAGCAGCTAAGTTATGTGCAAAATGCATGCAAAGTTTCACTTCAATTAATTTTAAGGAATAACCGTAAGGTCAGGGTGGAACATATACTCAACATATCCCTAATGTGCAAAATGGCAGTAAATAGCAGCTTGAATGTGCAAAATGCAATTTGAAAAACAAAATACTAGTCCTTCGTGAGATTTTCTTAAACGAGGAAGTTAACTACCCAAATAAAGTAAATATATATATAACAGATTTAAAATATATACATAAATTCTTTAAAATAGTTAAAAAGTTTTACACATACAGATTCATTTTTTGGACAAAAAAGATAATCTCGGGCTGATGCTACGTTTTTTACACTGTTCTGTAGAAACATTGGCCTAAGCCAACGATAACGACTCGAGACCAATGCCGGACAGGCAAACAAAACATGATCTAAAGTCTGGATACCCAGGTTGCAAAAATTACAAATTTTACTATTATTCGAATTCTGAGACCAGTTTACTGTTAAATCGTTTAGGGTAGGAGATTCATGCAACATAAAATTAGCAGGCGCCGGATTCCATGTTCTAGATTCCAAAATACGTATTTTTGTGGGGTTCTCAGTACGTTAGTCCTAACTATTAGTTTTAGTCTTTCCTTAGAATTACAAAATGTAATATCTTTATTAAAACTAATTTTACCACATAAAGTTTTTAGGAGAGATTTAAATCCTAAGGGTGGGAGTGAGAACACTAAATCATCTTGTATACCAAAGGTTTTCTGTGCCAATAAAAAATCCTGACAAAAAGAGAAGTTACCTGCCTTCGCATTAAAAATTTCGCGACATAGAAGATCTCTTAGTGTATCCGGTTCACTGTTTTTTAGTTGATATCCCCAACGTAGAACCCGGGGTAAGCCTTGAATATAAGAGCTTGTCAACCCAAATTCTAATCTAATTGCTGCCGTTGGAATTACTGTACCAAAATTGCAAATTTTGCGTAATATTTGGCCTTCGGTCTTATCTAAGAAATTCCAGTCCTTAACAGGGATTGATTCAATCGCATAAAGCAAAGTTGGTGGAATTTTTGCCTTAAAAACCGTCAAAGGTACAAGAAATGTCTCCTGCCCATAGCCTGGTAGAAAATACGCAGGCCATTGGCATGAGACATTGCCTTACAAGTGCTATGATCAATATGAGGTTTATTCTTTGAACTGCCTGTTAAGAGTTTCCCTAAATAGAGGTAAGAATCTACCACCTCCAACTTTTCAGGACCAATTTGCCATTTAAAATTATAAAATTTTCGACTTTTAGAACTTTTCATAATTAAAATTTTACTTTTAGAAACATTTATTTTCAAGAAATGATCTACCGTGTATTTCTGTAGTGATGTCAGCTTTCTATTTAGCCCGATAGGGGTTAGGTCCATTATTACAACGTCGTCTGCATATAGAAGACAAGCTAAAGATCGGGAGCCTATCTTAGGAGCGTCTCCACTAATTTGGGCGAGACAATCGGGTAGGTCCGCTATGTATAAAGAAAATAATAGCGGTGCTAGCAGACAACCTTGTTTCAGGCCATTTCCTGTGGGGATTATGTCAGAAAGACCTTGGTTTCCTCCCATTAGTATCTGGCACCAAGTTTGGGAATGAAGAGCAATAATTAAGGATAACAGAGGAGGGGGCAGACCCATTTTTTGCAACTTTCTCCATAAAAGCAGTCGATCTACCTTATCGAAGGCTGTAGAAAAATCTATAAAAGCCATATATACATTTGATTTACGAGTAGATGTATATTTTTCCTCAATTAGTTTCAACATAAATATATTGTCTAAAGTGGAGTGACTTTTACGAAAGCCTGCTTGTTCTAAGGGGAGGACCTTCATCTCCGTCACCCATTCAGTAATATGAATCAGGATACTATGTGCAAATATTTTTCCTACCGTGTCCAGTAAGGCAATTTGCCGATAATTGCCTGGATGTGATCTAGAGCCCTTCTTGTACAGTGGAATTAAAACACTTCCAGACCAAGAGGGTGGGGTCTTCCCCTGAAGGTAACAGGAATTAAATAATGGAGCAAGATAGGTAGCCCACAAAAGTGGCTCTTTTTTAATAACCGTCATTGGGATTTCATCAGGGCCCATTGCTCCTGAAGATCTCATTTTTCTTATAATTCCAGTCACTTCATTGCCTGAGGGTGCGTAGTTGGATACGAAGGTATTCGATTGATCAAATGCCGCGATATATGATTTTAAGGAAATAGAGTTTGCGGAATACAAATCTAATAAATAAGATTTCCAATCCTCTTCTTTTATTGGTATCGGGAGGGATTTTATTCTAGTGCCGCAGCTATCTGCAATAATTTGCCAATACCTTTTGGAGTTATTTTTAGAGGCTGCCACCTTTAGCTGCATCCAAACACCGTCCTCCTTTATTTGTCTTAGCGAACGTTTCTTCCTCTGTCTTTTCCTCTTTAATAGATTTATTAGATTGTTTCTTTCACTTGAGAAATTCAAAAACTGGGCCCTCACTAATTTATTTATTTCCCTGTTTAAAGTGAGCAATGCATTAAAATGTGGTCTCTGTTTGACGGGAGCACGAATTAATTTGCGGGATTTAGCCAGGTGACCTATATTGACGGAGAAGGAGGCAAGTAGATCACATTGTAAAGGATCCCCCTCGACCGATATTAAGTGCTGCTGCTCTCTTATTAGGGTTAATAAATGTGTTTTTAGTTTAACGGTAGCTAGAGTGTTCCAATAAATTCTGCCATTTGTTACATTAAACTCTACTGTGTCACCTTTAAAATGCCAGGGGTCTACCCTGGCGCAGGTGAAATCGAATTTAAAACAGATCAGCATATGATCACTAAAAACGTTTCCAAGAACTAACATACATGTAAGTTTGTGAAAAGAATTAGCAGAAACAATCAAATAATCTATAATAGATCTTCCAGTTGGCGCCTTATGAGTATAATTAGCAGGAATATCATTATCTAGCCTTCCGTTAACAATTAAAAGGTCTAGACTTCTCAAACCTTCAAGTAATGAAACTCCTCTTTTATCTGTCCTACTTTTTTCAGGAAATTGAGCAAACGGAATCTTAAGGGCTTCATTTTTTTCAGTATTGGAGAATACCCTTATACTATGGGATGAGACTTTAGAATTCAAATCTCCCATCAGTAATACCGACCTACAATCTTCGTTGTCCAAAATGGAGGAAATAAAGAGGAATAGCTCTTTTAAAAGATAAGAATATGAGGCATCGGGGGGCAGGTATGCATTTATAAGTAACGTGGAGTCTAGGGAAGCTTGATCCTCCCTATGAACTCATTTGATCGCCTGCATTAGGTTAGAGGGATGAGAAATTTCCTTGTATGACCAACAAAGGCTCGTACTTAGTAATATGGCAATACCTCCTTTGGCGTGACCTCTATTTACAGGTAACGCAGGCCGGCTCAGCACTATGTAATCATCAGTAGACCAGTTCTTAGAGATCCAGGTCTCTTGTAAACAGATTACATCGGCATTTTGTTCTTTCAATAGTAACAGCTTATTATTATTATTGCCTAAACCGGCTGCATTCCAAGATATCACCTTCAATTCCTTGCTAGGAGGAATTCGCACATTTTAAGCCTGAGGGCCTATTTGAATTTAGAACACCTGCCACCCAGCCCCATTTCTTGTCTTCCTCCTCTAAAGGGGGCATATAAGGATTATTTTTCCCTGTGTGGATCAGCACCCTCCTACCTTCTTTACCAAGAAAAACCTGCATAGAACTGTCCTTCGCTAACAACGGTTTGTCACCTGCACTGGTTTCTAAATCAAAAAAGGAGGCTTTTTTTGAGCCGCTATTTTTAAGGATGACATTATTTCTGGTATTAAGACATCAATGCCACAACGGCGTAATTTATCGCTGTGGGCCACTATTAAATGGGAAATGGCCTTAGAAGCAAAGGTTACTCTTGCTCCCCGAGGGTTGTTATATTTTTGAACCTCAACCAGCACAATATTGTTACTTTCGATCATCCGTAAACCTGAAATCTCTGCAAAGCAACCCAACAAGAAGGACCTATTCATAAAAGGTTCATGATCAAACATAAACGAAAAATCCAGACTATAAGAGGCGGGCTGGGAGTTAATATCCATGCTAGGCGCCTCGGATATAAAATTTTCGGAATTATAAATAGTATTGTTGCCTAGACAGAAAGCAAATAATGTAGCATTAGGATTCAGTGCACTTTGAGCAATGGGAGGAACACATTTATCTAATGTCTCAACTGCTTTAGTAGGGTTACAAGGAACACCTGAGTTTAAAATAAAAGAGCTAGGGCCCAAATGGTTAAGTTCAGTTTGTCCATTTTCTATATTTGTAACAGTTACATCTGGCTTTGGAGACATATTAAGGATAGAGGTAGGATCAAAGCGGAACTGTTTAGACCTTTTTTTGTTTATCCTTCTACGTTTTTCCTTTTTTCCCTTCCGCTTTTTCTTGCAGACAAAGTTATTTTTGGTCTTAAGTTCTGTTTCCTTGATAGGAGAACTTCCAACATTATGTCCTTCCTTTGCATGCTGTTTTGGCGGTTTTATGCCTGTTTTTTGGAAGATTGGAAAAACCTTTAGTCTTGGGTTTATTTTTGTATTTTCCGTCATAAGGAATGGGCAGGACGGAGAGCCAACCGCTGTAACTAGAGACTCTGTATCAAAAAGTTGTTGTAAGGTAGAAGAATGTAGCTTATCGAGTATATTTTGTTTCCTTTCTTTTTACGTTTATTATTTCTGCTGAAAAGGAAAGGCTTACCAGAGTGTGTACCAAAGTCTCGCCCTTTGACTTTTGGAAAAGAATTTGTTTGGATAAAGTTTAGTTTGTTGGGGTCATTCATCGGAAGGGGACTATTTATTCCCTTCCCATCCTTTGAAGTACTGGGAGGAAGTGCACAGACCTTATCCAACAATAAGTTTTTATCAATTGCGATCATTTTTGTCAGTGTCAAGACAGAATCCAAAATAGAGTCGGAGTTACTTACTGACTTCTCTAATAATGTTAAAATAGAGGCCAGCACTCTTTCTAAGCAAAGTAACGAATCCGACAACAACAATTTTGACTCTGGATTATTAATTAATGGGGGAAAATTAAGGGATAATTCGGGGGTTAGTGATCCCCGTGAGTCTAATAAACTTGCTTCGCTAGGTGTACTGCTAAACAATTGTAATTTCACAGGAGGATCCTTAGAAAATAGTGGGGTGGCAAGAGAAAGAATCCTAGACGATTCTAAATTAAGTGCGTAAGACTTCTTATGTGGAAGTTCTGGGTTGATATCAGGCAGCGTAAAATCTTCCGCTATACGGTCATCCTTTTCTTCCCCTTTTTGAAATGATTGAGCAGATCCTACAGGGTCGAAGGCTCCAAGTACCGAGGAATGAGTAGTTAGATTTGCCAAAAGGGAGTCAACTACTATCCTAGAGTCCATGTGATAGATGTCTATCGGGCATGAGTCCCTGTTTTTGGACAAAGGAGAGGGAGATACTACTAATACTACTGATTCTGATTTTCCAGGAGTTGCTTTAGCCACTTCATGGTTTTTTTCAGGTGATTCCGGCATCTCTACAAGTTTTAAGCTTGTTTCTTTTTTCGGAAAAAAGGAAGGAATGGTGTGGAAACTCTTCAGGGAATTGATTTGCAGAGACTGATTCCTTAAAGGATTAGCTCTAGTTTTTTTACAAGCTCTTGTATACACTAATCTGCCAGAGCGAAGTTTTTTTACAGTCATAGCTTTGCTCCTGATTTATATTATAGAACCCTTGCCATGCAGCCAGCATAAACGGAGAAGAATGGCTTCGAGGACCCCAATACGCTAATGCGCCCGAGCACCGATGCGCCGCTTATGCTACACCGGGCTCTGAATGCAGAGCTGAATTTCCTCTCTCCAACATACAATTCTTGCAGGCACAGCCCTTAGTTTGCAGCCCCCACGTCTCACGACCGCTAAAAATTCTTCACGGGCGGATTTCAAGCTGCCTGCAAGAATAACAGGCAACGCTTCCGTGAAAAAGTGCAGCCCAGGTGAGTCGCTAGATTTGCTGAAAAGACTTTGCGGCAATGGCGGCTACTGCTGGCAGGTGATGAGATGCCATGCGATGTAATTCAATGCCGCAACTCCTTCTCTCTATTCCAGACTACTCTTGCTGCTTGCTATAGCCTCTCCCCTGCCTCCCCGCCTATGCAAAGCAAGGGAGGGTAAGGGGGCTAGGGGAGGAGCGGTGTATAGATGCAATGCCGGGCTGGAGCAAGGCTGCGGCCTCTATAATTTAGTAGGTTTGGTGGGTAAGGCCACTGGGTCGATGGGCCAACGACTGTAGGTGGCCTTGTAAGCTACACCAGCCTGGCTCCTATAGCCGGGTCGCCACCCACAAACTTCGCTCCCACGAGTAAGGAGCAAGGCAAAGGCGGTGCAGAGGGGGGCGAAGCAGGGCAGGGCTGGCGGCAAAGCGGGACAGCGTAGAGTGGTGTGGAAGTTTTTCACAGAGCAGCACAGCTTGCGGGCACCAAGAGTTCTGTTGTCCTTATGTCCTTATGGACCAGCAATAATCCAGGTTCCAAACCAGGTTAACAAAGTCCACTCACCCCTCGCCGCTGCTATCTGAAAACGTCTCGCCTCTTACCGCCTTTCGCCGCCAAACCCACTCACAGGGGGAGGGGATAATGAGTGAGCATAAAGGAGCTGAGAATGGGGCAAACACGGGGGAGCAAGAGGAACTGCCGCCACCGCACCGCACCAGCCTGCGTGCTCAACCCCCGCAGCTCACCCCCCTCGGCTCTTCAGCACTTTCCAAAACGCCAGCTCTTCCAGACGCTCCGCTCGGCTCGGCTCAGCTCAGGCGGCTGATCGCGGCTGACTGCGGCTGACTGCGCGAGACTCCTCGTCCTCCTCCTCCACTGAGATTCGAACTCCTGATCTGGCCAAAGTCAGTAACTTTCCTTCTTAAATTCCAAAGTTCATCTCCCAGTCCAGTGTACTAGCATTTTCGCTTTTCAGGTCCATGAGGCGTTGCTCTGTGCTGTGCATTTGTGATTTGAAAAAAGCAAGTTCCACATCTATGCTTTTAATTTCTAGGTTTGTGGGGGTGGTAGAGGCTCACACTTTATCCATAGTCATTTTTAAGCCCTTCAATTTTGCCTTTCTACAGTCTAGCGCAACTGGCGACATTGTTTGCATATCAGAAGATAGTAAATATCCCTAATTACCACCAGCGGCCACCTCAGAGAAAAGTAGTTACCTGTTTGATTTATTCCTCTGTATTCTGCATCACTTGAATATGTGCAGAACCAATGACTCACTGTTCTCATGATGCAATAGGCTACCCTGCCACTAGTGTCTATGCCAGGGGGTCAATTGGGGCCATTCTGGTGGAAGTAAAAGTCCCCAAATGCAACAATAAACCTACCCGGGCCTGTCCAGAGGTTGGCCTGTGAAGTAGGAGGCGTCCCATGCCCAAGAAATTCACCATACTCATTATCCCAATCCAGCAGCTGAGTACAGGCAGGCTGGAGCACCAGTGATAGCCAACTCTGTCACTAGGCGCAAAGAGTAGAATGCCGAGGCAGGAGGAGATCTACCCTAGGCTGTGAGACTCAGTAGCCACCATATGGTCCATGTAGACTGTGTTCAGGTGCCCCAGGAAAGAAGCAAGTTCACTGCCACTAAACAGCACAGCAGGCACATAAACAAATTGTAAAGGAAAAACAAAGCTGACATGGAGCATCTAAGTTGCATCAAAGAAAAGCTCAGGCAAAAAAAGTGCCTCATCAGCCATTGGGACCACCAAGAAAAATGTGCATGTTTTTTCTGTGGTGCTGCTGGGGAGCAGGGATGTGACAACATTGTCTTATGGTGTTATAGAGGAGGCTGTCTGGAGCATGGTAAGCCCCCACAAGGCCCCTGTGCACAGGGGGAGAAAAAAGTGTTGTCCTTAATGTTACGAGTAGAAATAGTGGGTCGGTTTCATGTGCTCCCAGGGCATAGCATGTGTGTAGACACAGGGAAAAGTAATGGACCCTTTGTGATTTGATTCCTGAGAGGTTGCTTGGTAAGAAACAGCTGATTCACAAACTGCATTTTGTAGGACATAAATTAATACTACAAAATGACTACTTAACTTACAAAAAAATGCAATTCATAAACCTATAAGTAAATCTTCCCTCCAACTCTCCTATATTTTTTATTTGAAATTCTCACACATGTAAGTTTACACTTACTAGTAAATGTGGGAGGGACTAGAGAGAATGCCTGGAAAAAGGGAATATTACTACTAAATGGGAGGAGTTTAGAGAGGAAAAAGGAGGGCATTAGTGAGGCCTAAGGAGGGGGTTTGTAAGGGACAGACAGTCACCCACAAAAGACTAAGCCTGTTGCTATTCTCAAACGTCACTGCTAAAGTTACTACCACCAAGAAGGACCCAGAACAGTTGTACATATACTCAAACTCAGACTTGGAGAAAGTCCAATGCCACACATGGCCAACCACTAGTACTGCAACACTTTCTCATAGAAAATAATGGAGGAAAGGAACTTAATCGAAACCCATAGGAAAAAAATTGATTTTTTTTTTACTTTTTAAATATATATATATACTGCAAAATGTAACAGTAATTTTGCTCATATAAATTTACTCATGAGTAAACTTACCTTTGTGAATAGGCCTCCACGTGTAAAAAGCAGAATCATGCTCTTATGTTGAATTGTGCATTTCAGGTGAAATATTTGTTTTTTGTGAAATATGTATTTCTTGTGAAATGTTCTTGTTTGTTAAAATGGTTATTCTTGATTAAACATTCATTGCTTGATAATGTTATAAAAAAAGTGTATCACAGCCAATACGTCTGACTTTCAATAATGCAACTCAAATATGTTTTTAAATGCTTTTATTAACTTTAAATGTAACATTAGCATATGTTGTGGCGAATCATGCAGAGATAATTTACAATAAACATTACAGTTATGCCACTTTTAGGCTCCTAACAAAAAAACATTGCAACAGTGTGCAAGTTGTTCCTGTATTGTCACTGTGTACGTGTACATTGTGTATTTTCACGGTGTTCTCATTTAGAGGTTAACCTGCTAGTAAGTTTCAAGAGAAAGCAGTCCAGTGTCACAGGAAGACAGCGAACAGATCAGCACATTGACCAAGTCAATCTCACTAGCAGACTGCCTGTACCTCCACCAACATATTCAATATGTAGCAACATTTACTCTAAATATAAATATGCAATTGTTTTCTAATGGATAGCAATGCAAACATTTTAATTAAATCACGTTTTCATTGTGAGGAAAAGATATGCAGTATCCTTTGTGAAAATACAGTTTTGACTTTTGTCAGATTTAGTAAACACACAGGATCCTTTAGACCCATGAGATAACAGGAGGTTCACAAAGATCTGGTGGGAAAAACATTAGCAAGAGGTATCTATTGTGTGTGCACACCTGAGTCTGATCTCAGTGGTAAAGCAGCAAAGAGTTCCCCATCTGTTTTACTCCTTTTATTATCCCTTGTAGATAGTTTTGAGGGGCTTTTACCACCACGGCCTGTGCCAGAACGAGAGTAATTTGCACTCACCTCCTAAAGGGCTCCAATAGTATTTGCAATAATGTCAGCTCTTACTAATGTGCTCACACGACCCCAAAAGTAGGTTGTGCGTGTGAAAAAGGCTTTGCCATCCTCATAGCCATGAGTTGCAGAACTCCAGCCTTGGAGGCTAAAATCCGATCATGATTCAGGATAGACAACAGGAATATTTTTGACATAACTTTAGATGCAATGGGTTCAAAGCAGAGATTTGCCAAATTGTGAAGACTTGGACATCTTCATTTTGTAAATCTGTAAAGCTAGGAAAATTTAAAAACCAAAGGGGTGCGAATAAGGGGCCCTGACCTACATCGAGAAGCCTTATGCTGCTGCATAGGGCCACGGGTACGGCTTGGTGGCTGCTTGCCTTTGTATTTTTCAGTGGTGCATTGCATTTCTTCTTTCCCCTCAGCTGGAAGTTCAAAGACTGGACTTCAGACAATGAGGAAAGAGACCGAAAGAGCTACCAAGCCACAGGTATTGGGTTTCCCTGAACCCTGGTGTTCAGTCCATGTCCGGCGGGAAATTCGGTTACATAGAGTGAGATGGATGAAATTGAAATTACACCTAAGGTGAACCTGGGGAAATTCGCACTTCTTTGCGAAGGGATTCACCACACATCGCTAGCCTAGGTCAAAAAAGGTTTTATACATGATCAGTGATTATCCTGAAAACAAGATGGGTTAGCATTCGCAAGCTCAAGGGCCTGAATTGTACACACCAAGGGCTGTATCATGAACAATGTATGCTTATGAATGAGTTGTTTGTACACTCATAGTGGTAAGAAATAGTGGACTTGAATGCGGCCTTGAGCGATTGCCGGGGGCTGGGGACTTCTGCAAGAATTCGACCCATTAACTTTGTATTTTGCTCCTTTGATTACTGTGCTCATAGTCCAGAAAAACGTCATGAAATGTGTGCTAACTAATGAAACGTGTCAACTGCGGGTCTGTAGTCATCACAAAAGAGCACGTGTAACTAGGTGCATAAATCACAGAAATGATCAAACTCGTTTTTTTGCATACACACTTGCTGATAAAGTTCCTCGTGTTTGGAACAGAAATTATCAAAAGTAGCTCCTTCTCTGAGCTGGATCTTTGTGCAATTTCACTGATGGAGATAAAAAATGTGCATGCCCCTTTTTTAGGTCTTGCCTATATACAGCATTAGCTGCCTCTCCAGCACCGTGTAGTAATATATATATATACATACATCATACATACATACATACATACATATATATATATATATACATATATATATATATGTATATATACATGTACATATATAAACAGAGAGACTTTGGGTCAGTCCTCATCATTCATATGGCTGGTCAACTATAATTCCTATTTTGCTTCCACCCACCACAGCACAAAGCTTAGGCCAATGGTCAGCCCACTGCAGCCATTGGCTCTCTTGCACTGTGAGTGATGTTTTTTTTTTATTGATTATATTTGTACATCAGCTTACAAAATGCACCCCAGTGCCAATATTTCATTTTGTCAATACAATTTTCTTTCCATTATTTATTTTTATTTTTGCGTTTCAACTATGGTTTCAGGTTACAATAGTTCAAAATCAATGGTACTTTATGTTTGCAACCATAAGAATTATGTTTTCAGATACTGTGCACTAAACCTAAAAGGGTTTTTATACATGTTCTAAGTACACCTGCCGGCTAGGAAGCACCCATTCTATTCTCTTAACATTATTTGCTATGGTTCTTTTTTATTTAGTTGATTTTTTTTCCAAACAAGCTGTGGCTGCGTTTAGTGGTGAGAATGCGACATGCTTTGATTTTATTGTATTCTTTATTTTTGTGGCAAAATAACTATTGCACCAGCTTCCCATGGCCAGACCTGTTCTCTCTGCCACTGCTTGTCTTTTGTGAGCTTTGGTAATATTGCTGCTTCGGAGCACAGGCAGTGAGTAAGAAAAAATTAACTGTACGGATTTTTAAAAAAATCACGATAAATATTATAACTACAATGAACAAGAATATAAATGTCATATCATGTATGTATCGGCTGGCTCTACTTAAAGAAGCTGAAAAATAGCCAGTCACGGCCCAGACTAGACGAGTAAATAGAAAAACACTTCGGTGCTACGAATTTAGATTTAGGGACAGCTGGGAAAGTGTCCTTGCCAAGAGAAAATTACAGTGATTCCATTACCATTTCTAAACGACCAAAAAACAATATGTGTACAGTATAGCGAATCGATCTGCAGTGTTTACACCAGGTCCACATTTTTTTAACCAGCCAGTTGAGTGCAAAGGTTTATTACCATCATCATCAGGGAATTTTAAAAACCGAGTACTCCTCAGTTTCAGAAAGCAAAAAACATAAAACTGAAAGTTTTGGTGGCTGATTTAAACCTGTACCCCAGTCGCGTTATCGCGGACGTCACATCAGAGAGGGCGCGTGAGTGCGCGAGCGTAGCATGTACTCGTCACTTCAAGGCACTTCCTCAGCTGGCTCGAACGTGCTATTGATTGATGAGCCCGGGCCCTCTGCTTACAGACACACTTGCAGTGGATGCTTTGTTTCCACCGGTACACTCTGCGCAGGCACGTTGTAGGGTGAGATGCAGGAAGGGGTGTCGGTGCTTTGGTGAGGTGATCCCAGGAGGCTTCGTTAAGCAAACCCCGCTGCCGCCCTCCCTCGCCTCTCCTTTCTGCAGAGACCGGAGAAGCTGCTGACTGGTCGTGTACTGGTGATTGTGCCTCACAATTCACGTGTGCCCAGATCAAGCCGCAGAAAAAGTTTCCTAAAGGTTATAAAACTCGAACATGCGCTTTAAAGCGGTGAAAGAGTGAAGCAAAGTGAATATGACTTACTCGGTGTGTGACTATAATGTTGCTACCCTCTCCAGGAGAAGTGGATTGGTTTGTGACATACTAAAAATCGTATTTGGGTGTTTAAATCAGTATTACGATTTTTGACACCAAATACTCTGGGCGTTTTTTTCTTTTGTTGTAACTGTTTCTTAAGTTACCATTTTATTTGGGACACTATAACCGACACCAGTTTGTTCGTTGTATAAGGATACTGCGATCCCCCGCAAAATATTGTGCATCGGGATAAATGAACAGGGGAATTGTGAGCAGCGGGGTGGGGGAGTGACTGAGACATTTAGGTAGTGCGACGGGAATGTTACTGAATTAGTCAATAATCAGTTCGTCCTAGGTCAGTTAGTGATTTTTTTTTTTCATTTCAGTTTTTATATCGCCCAATTTGAGCACTTCCAGTTTATATAGTGCCCAAATTGAGCCAATCCCTACTCTTAGCGCAAAAGAACGACGAAATGATGCAGTTTCCTCCTTCTTTTATCACATACACTCTACATATATTTCGCCGGAGTTTCCCTGGCGATTGCCCACTCCTCGCGCATATTCTAGGCTTCCTTTGTACATGGGGTCCCCTCCCCTTGCTACGCACTACTGACTATTTCTACGTGTCTCTCTCAATCGAAGCAGTGGAGGTGGTAAGATAAACATGGGCAGCACTGCATGTATTGCTCTTATTTTTAGTTTGTTTTTTTTGTTTTATTTAGAGCGAACTGGTCCCGGGGGTTTTGGAGCATGAGCACCAGATACATTAAACAAGGGTTTTAGTCACGAGGAGATTAAGCGGTTTGCCCAGAATCACAAGATGTTTAGCCGACGCCGAGACTGGAGCCGGTGGTTCCTGAGGTCCCGAATGGCCGTAACGCCACATCACGTACGCCGCCTCACTACTCCAGGTGAGCATGTCCCAGTGTTTACCGGAAAAGCTTCTCTTCTGAAGCAGCAGAATGGCTGGAAGAGTGCGTGGCGCACCCCTGTGGTTGTCTCTGCGGAGCCTTTGAGCCCAAACGTTCCCCACGACTACGTCCGCAGTTCTCTGTGGTCAAAAATTAATAGGCGCCAATAAATTGAATGTTACCAACTCATCAAAGGCGGGAATAAAAAAGAGGGCACAGTGCTCGCGCAAGCCCCCAAACCCAGAGAAGTAAACAGCGCGAACGTCCTTGCATCTGGTGAACGCACGCACATAATCACATTGGACACAGCCACGAGCTAAGCGATATATCGTTCATATACTGCCGAGGCCGCTCGTGCTGAAGATAAGCGCTTTATGTCCACAGTTTGTTATTAAGGAGCTGAAAACAGGAGCATTATACAATTTGATGATTTAAAGAAGTGTTTCCTTACATGGCTTCAATTAATGTGTTAAAAAACATTTATTTGGTTATCCCTGTTTTCCCGATCATTCTGTTGTTCCATTAGACGCTTCTGCGTATATGTTCATTAGCTCCTATAAATATCATTTAAATGCGATGCTTCGCTTTTTTACATTCATTTATAGCTTAGCATCTGTCACTATATGGCGCTCATCAAAATATATACGTGTGCGCGTGTACATGGCTACACGCAAACACACGTCTTTTATACACAATGTTAGTGCACCGCACATATCTTAGAAACATACAAATATATGACATAAATACTTATATAGGTGTATGTACATATACACACATAAACATCCATATCTATATATGTTTGTGAATATATATATATATGTATTTATATATATATATACATCTCTCTATCACATACCAACATCTATGAGCACGCACCTCTTATATTATATGTATGTGCATAAACGTGAAAATACTCTCACACGCATGCACATATACAACAAGCAGACACGCACCATTATACAGACATATTGTAAAGCAGCGCCCACCCCCGCAGGGTCGGAGGTGCCATTGAAGCTGCAGGCAGCCTCCTTGAAGCCTCCGGGCCCCTCTGCCACCCGAGTGTTTCTCCTCTTCCTAACCACAAGCAGTGGGTTGATGGAGCTGGCGCCAGCAGGTTCCCAGTAGGGTTCAGAAGTCAAGAGGCGGCAGGTATGGCTGGAAACCCGATCCACGGGACAAAAAATGGGGCCGAGGACTGAGGCAGACAGGCCGGGGCGGGGCCTCCTCCGACCTCACCCATTAGCGAGCAGAGGCAGGGCTCCTCTTACCAGAGGGCATCGGCGAGGGTGGGTGGGGGGGGGAGACTCGACACCCTGGATGAGGGGACATGAGGAGCCCACTGGCTGTGGAAGTCCTGTGGAGGGCAGGGAAGCTCAGTGCCTCGGCGGGGTGGGGGGTTTAGGAGGAGGCCAGTTCCATGTGTGTGTGGGGAGGAGGGCATTTCTCAATAGGGGACACGGGTAGCCCAAGTCCCTGTGAGTAAGAATCCCTGACCCTTACCCACAGGGGGAGACAAGAGCGAGGGAACCCAGAGTCCTCAGTGCCCTGTGGGAAAGGGGGCGGGGACAGCAGGCCGTCGGGAGGAGGCCAGTGCCATGTGAGGGTGGTAGTGGGGGGGGGGTACTGGGCGGCAGAGAAGATTATAGAGCTTAGTTTTGTGGAGGGCACGAAAGCTCACCCTCTCCTCGCCCCCCCCTCCCCCCCACCCCCACACTTTGTGTCGTCGTCTTCTCCCAATACCTTTCCCTTTTAACTTTAACATAATCACAGGCACTCTGCACGAACTGTTATTGCGTCATGAGATTTGACAAATGGCTATAAATGTGATAAAAGTCAACATTTATAGTTTAGTTTAATGTTCTTTTCGCTGTGACTTAGTCTGCACTGCAGATGACTACACCGTTTTAGCTCTGAGATGGTAATTTTCCTTTAATTGCAATAACTCCACGTAGAATCTAATTTGATTATTAGAGTTGGCTAACACTGTCATTCTGTCATTAAAGTTTAATGCTTATTGACTGATTGTGGCCTCGTTAAAATCTAGAATATATAATTGCAGTGTCAGCTTCTCCTTGTAAAGCGTATCTTCAAAGGCACCTTAAACTTTTGTTTGTAATTAGATTTGACAAATAATTATCATTTGCCTTCAGGAGTCAATTTTGCTTATTAATTGGTGCATTCAGTCTTTGTTAAGAGACAAAAAGTTGCAGATATAACTCCATAATCGTATCTGCCCACGTCTTAACCATAACATCATACGCGCACATACACTATGATTGGCAAGTGATGTACACTACGTCAGCGGCGGTTGTATTTATAAAACTGACGTAACGTGCGCACTCCTTATATGGAAAGGCGTCACTTGGTGTTTACTCTTCACTAACAACAGATCTGCAGATTTCACTCTGAAGCCTGCAGCCGACGGTGTCTGCGTACAGTGGGTCTCTATAAATTGGTATTGACACGGAACAAGCCGTGGGTGGAAATATTTATTTAGCTCTTAAGTGGAACAATTGTCAGGCCGGCTAATCTGCAGGGACTCTCCCTGAGGCCTCGGGCCGAGGCGGTCAATACGGGCTCTGGTTTCTAGTTTTCTCTGCTGTTGCAGGCCCGGGACGTGGCTAGGCACGGAGAGCAGATGGGGACAAACCCCTCAACCCCGCCCCCATTATAGCGGATCCTTAGCTCGACAACCCAGGGTGCATCGGGGTAGAACGCCCGATGTGTTATTCTGTCAGAACAAGGCCATTCTAACACCGTCTGAGATGATTTATTAAGAAGCAATGACTGCATGGCTTTATTTACTGCGCGCCGAAGTGACGTGTCAGGACGCTAGACCATCACAACCTTTACATTCATACAGCGAAAACAAAGAAGTGAACGACAGAAAATGTTCGTTGATGCTGCCATATATCCCATAACCAAGTTCAGCTCAGAAGATCCTTTTCGATTACTATGGCGGATGTTCTCCACCAGTGGTAGAGGCAATGGACGAAGGGGGGCCATGCCCCCTCCCGCCGCTTGCTCTTCTGTTCCCAATACGATAGGATCAGGATATTTGCTTTCATTTTACAATTTCAAATGCAAGCGTCTCGTTTGCTTAAGCTGCAGACCAAGTGGCTAAGTTTTCAAATGAATTGTTTGCATTTCAGAAGTAAATTGCATCACAATTTCTGTCGCTTGACTTGATTGAGGGGGCCTAGGCAGGGGTATACACAAACCTGACCCAAACTTGTGTGAGGGAAATTTGGCCATTTTGTAGTGCAACTAGAACTATGCTGTACCCTACATTACTAGGAAAATGACAATGGTTCCCTTGGGAGAAGCGTTTTACACCTATGCTTCTAAGGGGAAAACAACTGATGTACTTCATTGTAGGAGAATATGGTTTTAATTACTGCATGGTTAAACCAATTATGCAAAATTATGCATATATTAGATGCTCCAAAGAACAGCACAGTAAAAGTGATAAGTGACAAAAATGCATAAAGTTTGGAAGTGTTACTTAAAAAAAAGTAGGGGTGTCCGGAACTCCGCGAAGTTACATAAAAACTCTGTGAGATTCCACAGAGTTCTGCCAACGGGTGGAAATATGCATGTTGCGCTGCTCATGCTTGCCTCTGCTCCTATTTCTAGAGCCTTGTGGGGAAAAAATACTGCCACACGGGGATTGTCAGAATTTGGCCAGATCTCAGTGTTACTCTTCGCCAAATTCCGCTAATTCCACGGGAGGAATGAATCATTCTGCCCCACCCCCAAAAAAAGAACAGTAACCCAGTATCAATGTTGACAGGGTATGGTAATGGATCATCACAAAGAGACGTAGAATTCGAGTTCATTATTTTTGCACTCCATAAGATTTCAATGAACATGCTGAATTGTGAGTGAGTCGCTTATCACTTTCACTGCACTATTCTTTGGAGCACCTACTATATATTTGTTTGCATAATTGATATACCCATGAATCCAGCACCAGAAGCAGTCTGTTAGCTCCCTAGTAGTCAACTGCAGCATCACCACAGAGTTCTAACAAACAACTAGAACGCTAACCTTATTATTCAAGAATAAAGAGAGGCACTGCTGAATGTCTTTTTGTTGGAATAGGAGTAGTTGAATTTAAACCCTTTCATGAAGAACAGGCCGAAGTAAATGAGCATTAAGATGTTAATGCAGGCATGAAATCAGAGGATTAATAAAAATGTGAGGGGAGTTATGTGGTTTTAGCAATTTGAGGCATAATACATTTTTAAAGGGGTTAAAATTGTTATAGAGGCATCTGCATAAGTACTGCGTCTCCTTTCAACATCTGTTTGCTCAGCCTCCCTATCTTCTCAATCATTTAACAGCACCCTAATTTAAAATTGTGCACTTTAAGATTAGGGATCAATTATGTCATTTGAGATGACATAAGTGATGCCATCAATGATGCCATTTAAAATGTCATGAGTGATGTAGGTATGTGACGTCATAAGCTGTGCATGGTGGGGGTGCAAGTTATAGTTAGCTCAGTAAACTATAAGCAGGGCCACTGGAATTCTGTAATTTTGGGGTTGAAGCATTTTCTGCATATTTATGGATTTACCATTTTTATATATGTGCTGCATAAATTTCAGATTTTAAAGAAAAGTTGTTTCTATCTCACTAAGATTAAAAGTAACTAAAAACGCAGCACCACATGTTGCTGCGCTGCAGAAGGGCCTTCCAAAGTGTTGACTGGTCATTTTTCAGTTGCTTATTGCTGAATTTGGATGTTAAACTGATATTAATGAGGTAAAAGCTTTGTCTAGCTAGTATTAACACGTGTAAAAATGGCAAAATAATAAAGTAATACTGTCACTAAATGCATAATTACGACCGATTAATTTGCTTTTTCTTGCGGTATAATTTAATCAATCCTCCCGCATAATTTGGTCTAGCCTTGTCGCATAATTCCAGTAGCCCGCAGCCAGTGCAATTAAACGTCAGAGTGCCGAACATCAAAGTTGATGTTTTTAAATCTACCTCATGCCTATTTAATCCACTACCAGCCACTCCCTCCCTCTTTAGCTCACTCTTTCATCCTCCTAGTTTCTCCCTTTGTGATGGTTTTGCCATCTCTCTTTTCCTCCGTCTTTCTAGTCTGTTTTTTCCCCTCCTTTGCCTCAGTAAATATCTTGTACAAAAAATAAGTTCAGGTGGCTCCCACCAGCAACCACTGGCTCAACTTAAGCCGTGGCCTTGGAGGATTCGTAGAGACAACAGATATCATGATAATTTCTGACTGGCTGCCACCACATCAACAAATATGTGACAGCAACCTTTTAAGGACTCAATGACACAGTCCCCAGTCCTGAGAAAATAAGTATAACAAATATAGGGGCAGGGTAGGGATACCCTACTCCCTTTGGCCTGTTTGGGTGCTCTAGAGGTCAAAAACTGTAATTTTATTTTAGCGGTACCATGGTTCTGTGGAGGATCCGTGGTACAACTTTTGATTTTTATGCCACCTGGGGTGGGCAAGAGCCTGGGTGTCATCGCATCACTTTCAATGGGAAGAGACATGTGGCCTCCCTCTCCCTGAGCCTTTCTAGGCCCCAAAGACCCCATCCCTGGGGCCGCAATACTTTTAATGGGGAGGGGGGCAGGCAGCCTCCCACTCCAAGCCTTTTTCAGGCCCCGGGGACCCAATACCCGGGGGCCTGTTTGTTTTTTTTGGGAGAGGGGGCATGAGCCGCCCTCCCCCAGCCATACTACGGCCCTGGAAAAACCATCACCAGAGGCTGTAAGTATGGCTCCCACAGGGTGGGAGCGTTCATTTGAATTTGTTTCTGCCTGCAAGTGCGGGAAAGGAAATATGTTTGCTCCTGTTGAGGGAGCAGGTTGAAAATCTGATCCAGCAGGATGGGAACATACTTGCTGCTCCTGCCAGCACCCAGATTATATGCTGAGCGTGGAGCCGGCAGGGGCCGCGAGTGCCTTGGGCCTCTCCCTTAGCCCCAACTTATTTTGAATATGTAGGTGCACCTGGTGGGCTGCAGAGCTACAAAAAACCCCAAAAGTGTCTGGTTCCCGCCAGCATCCAGGTTGGGTACTTGCTGGGGAGCCGGCAGATGCTGCGGGGGCCTTAGGGCTCCGCCCATGGCCCTAATGAGCAGGCATTTTGTGGGTGCCCTGGGTGGTCACCGGGGCACTCACTGTATAAAATGACTTGCCCGCTTTCACTGGCACCCAGTATGGGTGCTGGCAGGGGAGCCGGCAGGGGCAACGGGGGCCTTGGGGTTCCCCCACCACCCCCAACATTTGCCATCTTGTGGGTGCCCTGGTTGGGCACTGGGGCACCCATAAAAAATGCAAAAAATAATATTAAATGAGTGGCAGGAGCTGCTCATTTATTATTCAGTGCTCTGTGCAAGAAGCGCCATAATGCCCTAGAGCTTTTTTAAACTATATTTTTTCTTTCTGGCGGTGTTCTTAGAAGGGGCAGGGGAATCAGCAAACATTTTTTTTATATTATAGGGGGTGGGCTGCAGGACGTGCAGCAGCCCCCCCAGCAACATTAAAAAAAATGCAGTAAGTCTTCGAGGTCACTGAATCCATGACCCCGGAGAGCTTACCATATTTATACACCTGCAGGGGCACACTCCCCAACATGTCCCTGCTTGAAAAGAAGCTAGATATGGTCATCATAAAGAAGGCTTGTCAATAAAAGCTTAATTGCAACAATGGGACCCGTCAAAACCCTGAAGGCAGCCATACCGGCGTCCAAAAAACTAATAGCAGGAAGAACAATGATTAGATTCAACAAAGACGAATGGTCGACTGTAATCGTAAATGCCTACCTGCCTCCTAGGCACAAAAGTAAGAGGGTCATACAACTGATCACTGAACTGTTGAGAATTCTTGAGGAGGAACAGACTGACAACATCATTGTAGCAGGGGATTTTAATCTGTTCCTCATGGGAACCACATCTGATGACGACCTGCTACGTGACCTAAACACGGAATGGAACATTCCAACTCAGGGGACATGCATCCAAAACAAACAGACTGGATTAGGTATCCACCTCCTAAGGGAACTTGAACATCTCAACTTCAGAGCCTTGAATGGACGCTTTCAGGACGACAACCCACCAGCTCCCACATCCTTCTCGACATCCACCAGCTCACACATTGACTACACATTTGCAACACTTTCATTGTTCAACAAAATCTCGTCCTATCACCTGGGAGAATCTGAACTGAGTGACCACTTACCTCAAGAAGTCACTTTCAAAGACATTGCTCCTCCCTTACTTACAACAGCCAAAGCAATAGCTACAGAATACACCACTAACAGCAAACAGATTAAGTGTAATCTTGGCTTAGTGGAGAAGCTCCTAGAATAAGCCAGACATCCCCTCCTTTAAGATCACAACCAATCAGGCAATCCCTTAGCTAAATGGAAGAACGTTACTTATAACCTCATGGAGAGATTTGCAACTGATGAAGGTGTTAGAAAGGGAGTCTCAAGCAAGAGACAACTAGCCAATGCTAATACTCCTCAGATAATAAAACTTAAATCTGCTATTAACCAAACTTTAAGGAAGCTTCAACGCAACCTGCAAGAGTCCTCCCTGCGGGAAGAAATGAGGAAACTCAAGGCAAGCCTAAAAATGATAAAATGGGATACAAGGAGGCACAATAATGAAAGGTTGTGGGCAAGGCTGCTACAAGATTCAAAAAGTAAGAACAGCGCAAGGTTCTGGTGAACAATCAATACACTACAATGTGATACCCACCAAGGAATAGATTCCTACCTTCCAGAGGAAAATTGGGCCAAATACATGCATGACCATTTCAACAGCCTAGGTCAAGAGAGAAATGAGAATAAGGAAGAAGCCCTGGCAATGCCAGGTGACAAAGTGCAATCAGACCCAAAAAGCAGCAACAAGGAAACAAATACAGGAAAAGAAATGCCTGAACACGGCGCACCTCAAAACATTGGGGAAGATCCACTCAATACAACAAAACACCAATTTATGAGGCAAATAGCAAAAGGGAGGCCAGAAGGAGCTCCAGGACCTAACTGGATTCCACTGATACTGTACAAACAAGACCCCCGGTACTGGTCCAATATTCTGGCACCAGTGTATAATCAGATCCTTGATAACAGAATAATCCCAGAATCGTGGAAGGGATCAATAATCTTGCCAATCCACAAGCAGGGTGACAAGGGCAACCTAAAAAACTACTGCCTTGTGGTCCTGATTGATAATGACTCCAAATACTATGCAGGGGTGATCCTGGAAGAACTTACATCCTGGGCCTCTTCTACATCCATCATACCAATAAACCAGACTGGCTTCTGAAAACACATGGGAACAACCACCAACATCATGGCCCTTACATTAATGATAGACGCTGGAAAGGAAGCCAGGCAATTGCTATTCCTGTATTTCATTGACTACAGTTCGGCTTTTGACCACATTGACCGAATAAGACTATGGGAGAAGCTGAAAAGCTGGGGCATACCACCAGCCCTTCTACACATGGACTCGTGGGTAAAAGTCAAGCTGGGAGCCGAGACGCACCTCTCCAGATGCATTACCACTACCAAGGGGCTAAAACAAGGATGTGTCCTTGCTCCCACGCTATTTAATCTTTTTATGGCAGATCTACCCACAAGGCTGGATAACTGTAAAACGCACAGCCCTAAGCTTGGAAAGACGACCATCTCCAAGCTCCTTTATGCCACTGACTCAGTCTTAGTAAGTCGAACTCCAATTGTACTACAACATGTACTTGATGCAACACAAGCATATTCACATGAGAATGCACTGAAGATTAATTTAGGCAAAACAAAAACGATGGCAATAAACTACACCAAAAAAAAACTGCACTGGCATCTGGATGCACAACACCTACAACCAGTTGCAAGAATATAAATATCTTGGAGTCATAATAGATAACAAAGGGTCTTTCAAGCCTCAAATAGAAGCTCTGAGATGGAAAGGCAACACAATACCATTTGCCGTGAAGACTAAAAATGGCACTATCTGGCCCATCTCTGTCGCCTCTACTCCAGATCATCTGAACAAAACTCCTTCCGATGATAACCTATGGGAGTGAGCCATTGCGTGGAAGAGATGCAATTACCCTAGACAAAATAATCACAAGGTCATACAGAATGATCTTTCATCTTCCAAATTATATTTCCCCTGCACAAATAAGGTTAGAATTTGGACGACAGAAACAGACTCTGGATAAAAGGGGTGGATTTACAAAGAGCTGGCACAAGATCAAAGGAGCAGTACATGACTCACTAAACTAGCATCTCTGGGCTGAACTGTCACTACAAGGAAACTCACCGGCTGGAGCATATCTCAAGGACTCATTACTCCAACTGGGTTTGAATAGGCTATGGGAGGCATCAGCGACTCACATAAGTTTAAAAAAAGCGCTCTCTAAATCCATCAAAGTGATCTGCATGGCAGAAGATAAATCCGCACTAGCGAAAAGGGTACACGGCTGGCTTGTACTTAATAACTATGTTACAGCCAAACCAAAAATGTATCTGAGCGCCTGATTCAATATACTAGTGAAGGAGAAATTCTTAAGATATCGGCCGGCCATACTGCAGATACTACCCCATCTACCTCCATGGAAGAGGAGATCAGGAGATAACAGCTGTCGCTTACACGGTCATGGAAGGGAAGATCTCTCCCACATAATCTGCACCTACACAAGTCTACTAAAAGAACGACGCTTACTTCTTTGCCCCATCTTCAACCAAAAAGACATTCGCTCCTGTAGACAGGCGGTGCTGGCCTGTTTGAATCCCGCCACCACGCAATTAAATTGCCAATTCACAAAATTCCTCAAAATAGCAGACAGGAGACTGCTTCCACATTCACTCAGCATAGATAAAACAGCCGAACAACGTAATAAAATGGATAAAACATAACATCGCTAAATATTAAAGCAAAAGTAAGATTGTCCGTAACGACTTAGTAAAGACTGAAACAACTCACAAACTACAGCCAAATCTGGCAAGTTTGTCCAAGCAGCAATTACTTACTGCTCCTATATCGTATAGGAATTTTTTTTTCACACAATTCAAATCCATGCTTGGAGCAGGACTACTTCTAGCGGAAGAATATTGTACTTTTCAAATTCTAACCGAGTGTTGACACTCCAGCTGAGCACTTCGATAACCTTCCCAAATAAAATATCGGTACATCTGGTTAACCATCAGGGACCGAAATGATTAAATACAGCCCGGAATAACCAGTACGACCAACAGATCTCGACAAACTCGGCAAACATACCCATCCAGTGAATTCCTATTGCACAATTTTGAAATTATGCTTTCAAAAGACCAGTTTGCACAGCGGAAATTTGCACAAAATACACCAACAATTGAAGCACTTCCACCTTAAACAGGCTTATTTTGCAAGCTTCCTGGCAAAGGGCCAAGGACTGGGGGAACAAGACCGTCTACAAAGCAAATCTGAAACTATGCTTTTAAAAGACTACTTTGCACAGCAGTAATTTGCACAAAATAGGCCATAAATAGAAGCATTGTCACTTTACTCAGGTCTGTACTGCAATCCTCATGTAAATCCTCTTCAGCACAACTGCCTGACTCCCCCTCCTTCAGAACTATGTACACCAGAGGAAATTCTATGCTTTAATTAAAAAAATAATAATAATTCTTGGCACCAAATTGACACTACTGCTCGAAATTGAGAAAAACAGAAACCAGAAATTCTCACCTTTGGTTTGGAAGTCCAAAGTTTTATTTTTGCCAATGTGCACCGAAACTAGGCTTTTTAACTCTTTTGAAAAACTTTGTATACATTTCTTATATATGAGCGATGTGTATACAACAGTTTTTATTAATCATGCATAATAAACCTACTTACCTAATATGTTGTGGGTGCCCTGGTTGGGCACCGGGGCACCCATAAAAAATGCAAAAAAGAATATTAAATGAGTGGCAGGAGCTGCTCATTTATTATTCAGTGCTCTGTGCAAGAAGCACCATAATGCCCTAGGGCTTTTTTAAACTATATTTATTCTTCCTGGTGGTGTTCTTAGAAGGGGCAGGGGAATCACCAAACATTTTTTTAATATTGTGTATGGGGTGGGCTGCAGGAAGTGCAGCAGCACCCCCAGCAACACTAAAAAAAATGCAGTAAGTCTCCGAGGTCACTGAATCCATGACCCGGGAGAGCTTACCATATTTTTTTTAGAACACTTTGAGCTGGAGGTGTATGCTCTTCAGCTGGTGTGCAGGGACCCCTTGTGGTGGGCTTCAGGGTTGCATTTTGTGGCCTCAAAAATGTTAAAAAACTATCTTAAAGAAGTGTTGATTTTTTTTGTAAGGTTTTATTGAAAATATTTTATGACAATCACCTTCATTAAACATTGCAGTGTGTGAATTTATAAAATATACATTAGATTGTAGTTATTGGTGACTTTTTGACAAAGACAATAGGCCTGCTTTATATATATTGAGGTGCTGAACCCTTGATAAAGCCAATAGGCCCACTTTTTATATTTTGGTGTTCTGGCCCATTGACATAGTCATTAGGTCTGCCTTACTTAAATTCACACCCTTTACATTGTTACATCACAGTCAACCATGTGCACCTTTAGGGGGCTGGCCGCCTGCTGGACTTTGGGTCTGGGCTTGGCCTGTGGCCATACCCTGCAGCCAAACCCACGTGGCATACAGCTGAAGGCCATACACAGCCGAGGCTTGGGCACCAGTGGGGGAGTTGGGCATAGGGCCTGGCCAAGGCCCACAAGGCAAAAGGCTGTGTGCTGTGGGGGGTATGGCACCCACAGGGTTTGGACACAGCGCCTGCACCCAACCCCACAATGTGTACAGCCAAGGGTGTGCACAGCGGTCAGTAGGGCACCCACGGGGTGCAGGTCCTGGCCTTTGGCCCTGTGCGGTGGGGTTTGGGTGTCCAACCCCACTCCACACACAGCAAAGGACATCTTACTTTACAATAAAAAACCCATAGAATACACTGAAGAAAAACAAAGGTTAAAGTGACATTATAGTTAGGAATTGTAATATTATCTTACACTATATTAAAAAAAAAATTGAAAGTCACTGAATAAAATAAAGGTTAAGGGACGTTATAGTTAGGTGTAAATATCAGTTAAATCATACAGTTTTAAATGAAAATAAACCACTGAAATTCACCAGTTATAGTTATCTGAAGTAACAATAACTTCTGCCTTAAAGTAACTATAACTCGCGTCCTCACCATTCACAGCTCTTGTATAGTGCATCACTCATGAGATGTTCTATGACATCATTGATAATATCACTGCAACACCTAAATTGACATTAATGATGACAACACTGTGCATGGCAGGGGTGTGAGGTATATTTCCTTACAGACATAATTTCAGTTACTTCAGATGACTATAACGGGTGAATTTAAGTGGTTTTGTGGCTTTCTTCATTTAAAATGCTATGCTTTTACAGTAATTTTCACATAACTATAATGCCCCTTTAACCTTATATATAGTCATTACAAGGGAGCTCCAAACTTTTCTGTAATAAGAGCTACTTATGATCAATAAAAATCATCCTGAGCTACAAATTTAATTAGTGTGGTAATAGTGACATCAGATAAATTTACATTAGTGGCCATCCTATGTAAAATTACTCGTAGTGATCATCATATCAGTGCATCGGGCAAGATTACTAGCAGTAATGTAAAAACCAGGCTTTGTCAATTTGGATTGCCTTTATTTGGGCAACACAAAATGACTGCAGTTTAATTGCCCCTGGTACCAAGGTAATAATATTAGTATTAAGCCTCCTCAATGCCAATTGATTTATCACTCAAATGTCAGCTTTAAACAGATTTTGGAAATTCAAACGTCAGCTTATCAGTTCTGAGAATTCACCTATTTTTGTCTCTAATACACACTTTTCAATTTTGGTATACATATATTCAGTCAAGCAAAAGCTTCTAATTTAGTTGGCTGAAAAAGACATAGGAGAGCTACTTACAGGTAGCTGGAGAGCTACGAGTAGCTCATGAGCAACTCGTGGAGAAACCTGCATTACATTAAAAGCAAAAAATTAATTTAATAACAACACATACTCAAACCAATACAAAATATTACATTATTTGCCGTCTCTTTCACAGTGGTGTGGGTGATTTGATGTATTACCTCATCTATAAAATTATTTACATTTGTATTTACATCTGTTGTATTAAAGGGGAGGTCATGAGCATAGCATTTGGTGTGCAAGTTACAGTTTGCATGGCTATTGTGCACGTTTTGCACAGTGGTCCTAATCATAACTTACGAATCCTAGTCGTTTTTCAGTTTTAATTTAAAACTCTTAACACTTAAGTGGACCTTAACTGTGTTTTTTAGGTGAATTTCTGATGTTTTGTAAACATAATTTAAGGTGTTACTACAAAGCCTACCATAACTTCAACTTAACCTTTGTTCTTTTTGTTTTTTTGATCATGTACCACATCCAAGGGTTCCATGTGCCCCAACTTCAAATGCATCCTTTGAACAGCTTGTCGCTGTGCACAACAAAGGTTGGCCATGACATGCCACCTACTCACTGCAGGTGGCAATACCCCACTGCGCACAATTCTTTACCCAACCATGTGCAATGGCGACCTACCCCAGTTCTGGTCCTATTTGCTTTTTGTTTTTTTTTTACATTTTTTAGATCTGCGGCTCCAAAGAGAGATCTGCTGATCTAGCTCAAGCTACCCTGCCCTGTTGCCCTGGGCCCATGCAAGCTTCCCTTTCTGGTGCTGGATTTGCATGTTGGGAATGAGCCAAGCCCTGTTCCCAACCTCTGTGGACAGTCAAACCCTGATGTGCATGGCCTTTGGCTGTGCCCAGAGGGGGGTTGGTTGGCAACCAACCACTGCGTTCAACCAACATGAGTCATTCACAGTGGGGGTTGGCTGCAGGGCCTGGTCAGAAACCAAGCCATACATCCAGACCTTTTCTGGCAGTCATTGGCATTGTGCGTGGCCTGTTCAGTGGTGTTTGGCCACAGGGTCTGGTCAACCAGACATTCCCTTTTTGTTTACTATTTCTTAGATCCATGGATCCAAAATGTGATCTGTGGATCTAAGGCAAGATGCTCTGCTCTGGTACCATAGACCTGTGAAAGCTTCCCTGGTCAGTGCTGGATTCACGAATCAACCACAGATCTTCAAATATATGTAGGATGCTCTAATCCACAAATCCACAAGGGAAGGCCTCGCTGGAATCTTAAGATCCTTTGAGGATCCACGGATTTCTGCAGAAAATCAAAATGTTTTTATTTTAAACACAGGGGACAGTCCCAAAGGGACCTGTGAATACCCTGCCATGTTATGTGTGCTTTCACATTTTTTTTAGGACTATTGGACAGAGTCCCCGAGTCTTCCAGTGACTGCCACAACATTTTCTCTCAGTGTTGTGGCAGCCAATCAGATCATTTTGCAAGATCAACAGACCTACATATCGCTAAACTTTTCTGAGCTTTAGCCCCCCTAATTCCCTACCTGGACCCTTCTTTAAACACTAATTTCTCAAAACTACTAAACAGATTCACAGCAAGCCAATCGAAGGCACTTCATTGAATAAAGTTCTACATTATTGCAGGATTGGATGTAATTCCGTCCAGCTGTTTTTTCTGCATTGAAGAGCAGAGAATCCTAAAGGAATTAAAATAGGGATGGCATTTTTGGTACCCCTTTTTCTTGGTCCCCCACTTGATGGACCTACATGAAAGTTACCATGAACAACCCAAAGTGGATGAACTTTTTGTTTTTTTGGGAAACTTTTGTGCAGGTTTGTTGGACAGCACCAAAGTAATTAAGAAAACAAAAAATGTTTTTTCTATGGAAACCCTGACCTAACCATAACTACACTGACAATTGGAATCAATGTATACAATTTAACTGGAAAGTCAGGCCCCCAGAGAAAGAGCTTTGACTTAATTTCTAATGGACAGTGTAGATCACTGATTTTGGCACAAAGTACATCTTTGTTTTTTATGGAAGGAGGGTCATGTGACTATTTCACTTGATGTCCTCCAACATAGCTTTGTTACAGAAAAGGCTCAGGTCAAAATATGTCATGCTATGTACCTCATTAAATGGATTTGGGCTCAAGATGCTATGTGAATGGAGTACATTACAAGACTGGGCAATTAATAAATTAATGGATGGTGCTTACCCTTTACTATGCACTGATGCTGACGGGACAATATTCACTGGACAACAAACGTACCAAGAGAGAAGCTAGGAATACCGGGAACTTGTCCTCCACACATGGAATAAGAGAAAGGTGCTGAGAATGCCAAAACGACCTACGCATGCTGTCTGTGGTGAGTGGTTGAGCACGGGGAGCTTTGGAGGATGCAATGCCTCTAGCAAATTCCCTTCCCCTAGCTCACAGTCAGAAATTGATATTAAGACAAGGCACTTTCTATTCTAAAACCTGTGTGACAAAAAAAATACCAACTCTGACTCAATTCAAATACAGAGCAGCAAGACCACTAGGATCTCCAAAAATGTCACCTTTTTAGACAAATTCTTCCTCTTGAAAAAATACAAGAGAACAGATACCTCAAACTGGAGGCATACCAAAAAGTAGAGGTGGAAAAAGCAGTCAGCAAGAGATAGAAAAAGGAAAAAAACAGACACAGGCCACATCAACAAAAGAGATCGCACACACAACATAGACACAGCATGAATACAAGGAAAGAAAGGAGAGCTTGCAATGCAAAATCCAACAGTAATACATTTATCAGAAAAGGCATTAACTGAAACAAAATTGGAAAGAATATCTTTTTGCTCTCTAAAAAAATGAATGTTTTCAAATTATCCTAGTGATAGAGATGGCAAGAAATAATTTTTTCATGGACTTGCAAACAAAAAATATTGAAACTCTTAATTTATTAGATAAACGGAATGGAATCTAACATACTTTGCAGTCTGATGAGTCTGTGAGTAACTTAAAGACCTTGACGAGAGAGCTATGTGTAGATGTGAGTACCAGCCTTAACAGTCCAAGTACATACCAAGCACTCTCACTGTTGCTATTGACATGTTACAAAATGTGGTTATTGATGATTTGAAAAAATAGAGGAGAAAGAAAGTAAAATATAAGAGCAAACTAAATCACATTGTAAATATGGTGTGCAGTTCTTCGTGAAGAAAATCTAGAGTCAAAGGTTCCAGGGAAAGGAATATACTCCAATACGAGCACTTCCCCTCACACACCCAAATGGGTGTCATGCTTCATCATTTGGCTATCTCCCCGTCGGGCCGGCACGCCAATGCCCAACGGGCACCCACAAAGGGGCATTTTTCTGGAAATATTTTGGTTAGCCATCTGGTGAAGTGAGGGTGTGGGGGCTAGACAAGTGTAGTGTAGAATGGTGAAAAAGTGAATTAAAATAGGTAAAGTGATACTCAGAGTCAGTCAATTTAATGAGTGAGCTCACTAACCTAGTTAAAAGGGTATCTGCTAACTTTGGATACAATGGTGCCTAGCTAGCCTGGTGAACAGATTAATCTAGGGGACCAACATGTTTCTCGCCTTACTATGTCAAAAAGATCAAATGGCGATTCATCAGGAACTCAAGAACAAATGTAGACTACACTGTGACTTGTGTCAGTGAAGGTAATAACTCTAATCAAGGTAGCCAGTCACACAGCATTAAAATGGTAAGACATTTACCTTAATGCAAGTGAAATCATCCCAATTGGGGTATTCATTCAAGCCCCATAAGGAAAAGAAAAGGGAACGCCTATTAGCGTCAATGACGCGGAGAGGCGTCTGCCGCAAGACCTACCCCAGCTCTGCTTTCTCATGGGGCTTGATTGACTACCCCAATTGGGAGGATTTTTCCACTGGGGCTAAATGTGTAAATAATAATATTATCAATTAATGGGTGTGTTAAATTAAATGAATAACTCTAAAGAATGAACAATACTAATAAGTCGATCTCCCAAAGTCCAGAAGGGAGAGTCACATGACTCTCCCTTCGATAAAAAAAACAGATGTACTCTCTCCAAGGGTTATGGGGCTCAGCAAGTTATGTTGTGTGTTGTGTTTGTTGGTATCCATAACAGGCAATTTTCATTGGTTTTGTCATTTTAAGACAGAACATGTGTGTGTGTGTGTGTTTGTGTGCGTGTGTGTTTGTGTGTGTGTGTACTTGTGTGTGGGATGCATGTGTTTGTGTGCGTAACTTGCCCACTCATCTGAAGAACACCACTCACAATAAGGTACATAATGTGATGGTAAAGATATACCGGAGGATGTCAAGGTCAAACTTATCTCTATTGACCCTTGTGATTGGTCCGACCACCACGCCATCACCTTCCTCCTGCCCAGCACCCACAAAACATGGACACCTCAACCCGTGATTCCCAAACGATGAGTTAGAGACACCAAGAACCTCGACCACGAGAAACTGGCAGCGCATTGTGAGTCCGACCTCCTCCCCCCCCACAGTGCACCTCGGTCGACAACCTAGCGGATCATTACTCCTCAACCATATCCGACATTCTCGATGACCTGGCACCACTAAAATTAAAAAGAACCCAGATCAAAGACAGAAATCCCTGGTTCAGCGGATCCCTCAACAAGGAGAGGAGATCCCTTCGACAGACTGAACGAATCTGGAAACAACACCCATCAGCAGCACATCTAAAACTTCTCCACCAGGCCAGAAACGCCTACAATAAGAAAATCCTCAACACTAAAAAGAATTCTTCAGAACTGAACTGGAGAACGCCAAAAATCGACCTCGCAAGCTGTTCGACTTGGTCAAACACCAATCCAACAAACTAGCGAAAACCTCCAAAGAAACACCTAAACCCCTAATATCAAGCGAGGAATTCTCTTCCTTCTTCTGCAACAAAATCTCTGCCCTAGGAAATTAACTTAAATCCGCAACTCACCACCAAAATCAAAATCTGCCAGCGCCACCTCTTCTCTCTGCGTTGTCCTCCCAAACTTCACCCAAAAACCTAGCGCACTGGTCCAACTTTAAAATCCATGACGAACACTCTATCTCGAGAATTCTTGCCTCCTTAAAACCGAACAATCACTTTAATGATCCTCTCCCCTCTAACTGTCTAGCTGCCGCCTCTCAGGCTATCATCCCTTCCTGGACCTCAATAATCAATGCCTCCCTCCTACAGGGCTCAATTCCTGATTCGTTCAAGGCTGGCCAAGTTGTCCCCATCCTAAAAAAACCCACGCTGGACCCTGCCTCCGCTGAGAACTATAGACCCATATCCAACATCCCACTCCTTGCCAAAGTTCTGGAAAAATGTGTGCAACAGCAGCTAAGCCTACACATCAACAACTTTCACCTGCTAGATGACTTCCAATCAGGGTTCAGACCTGGACACAGCACGGAAACCACCCTCCTCCACATTGTGGATGACGCCCTCCAAGCCCTCGACCTAGGCGACACCTGTCTCCTAATCCTTCTAGACCTTTCCTCTGCCTTTGATACGGTTAACCACGAAATTCTCCTAGTACGCCTCAAACTCAGGATGGGGTTGGATGGCACCGTCCTTGAATGGTTTAGATCCTTCCTCCAAAACTGCTCACAGAGAGTCCTCATCAATGGTGATCTATCCGCCCCCTCTCCGGTTTCGGTTGGAGTCCCCCAAGGATCAACCCTCTCCCCTACCCTCTTCAACCTTTACCTTGAACCTCTCACCGAGGTGCTTCGTGCCGCCAACATTTCCTACCTTATGTACGCCGACGATACACAGATCTACATAAAAATCTCTTCCCCTGAGGACATTTTCTCCCTGAACGAGGCCCTGAAGCTGACAGTCCATTGGCTCACCGCCAACCAGCTTAAACTCAACGCAAATAAAACTGAATTTCTTCTGATCTCCCCACCCAAACCCAACCCAGACATCCAGGAATGGATCAAGCCCATCACAGCACTAAACTGCCCTCCTACCATTGTTGACTCGGCGAAATCCCTTGGAATAACCCTTGACGGCAGCCTAAATATGCGTGGCCATATAAACTCGATGGCCAAAACGGCTAGATTCCACCTGAGCTACCTAAGAAACCTAAAACCCTTCCTCGATGCGTCTGACCTTTATAAAAACATACAAAACTTCATTAAAATAAATTGTAAATAAATAAGTATAAGTAACACTATTTTTAAGATGGCAATAGCACATGAGCTATGACAAAACCAATGAAAATTGCCTGTTATGGGTACCAACAAACACAACACACAACATAACTTGCTGAGCCCCATAACCCTTGGAGAGAGTACATCTGTTTTTTTTATCGAAGGGAGAGTCATGTGACTCTCCCTTCTGGACTTTGGGAGATCGACTTATTAGTATTGTTCATTCTTTAGAGTTATTCATTTAATTTAACACACCTATTAATTGATAATATTATTATTTACACATTTAGCCCCAGTGGAAAAATCCTCCCAATTTTGTTCTCTTCGTAACTCTTTTTGTTGTTCCTCCACTGTTGGCAAATTGATGTTTTGAGCGTAGAGTTAATTTTTTTATGATGTACTTAATTTCCAGTCACAGCTACACACATCTTTCTGCACTGAGCAGTGGGGTCAGCAGCGGTTGGCCACAAGGTTTAGACTGCAGATAGGCTCTGTGCCCAAAACCCCATCCATCAGCTAACTCCATTGTGCACAGCGTTTGATCTTGTGTAGTGGAGGTTGTGCAGCCAACCCCCTGTGGTTGGTCAACACCCACTGTGCAATATCTTCAGCCGTTCTTATTGGTGGTTGGGCATAGGGCCTGCACTCAACCCCCTGCTGCAGGTCATACACTTATGCCATGCACTGCTTATGACCTCACATATTACATCACTCATAAAATGTTCTGTGCCATCCTTTATGACATCACTGTTGATATCTCAAATTACATCATTGATGACATCACTGGTGATATCATCCAATGAGGGTGTTTGTTTTATACTTTACATAGTGGCGGGTAACTACCATATTACTTTTCCACTAATTTAGTGCAGCGTATGTCCAGCTAATGGGGGTAAGTGTTTACAAAATGCATGTGCTCCTAATACATCAAAGGTGCATAGAGGTATTGAACATGTTTTAAATCTTTGTATTGAAGAGTAACTCTGTGTACAGATGACAGTTGACGACTTGTGTGTGCACAAGTTTTTTGTTCTACAGAAAAAGTTTGGAATAGGGTAAAGATTCTACATAATAGATGCTAAGGGCCCGATTTGGATGTCGGGTGGAGAGCCTCCGACTGCCGTATTTTGATTATGGCGGTCGGAGGGAAAACTGCAAGGGGATTCCGCTCCTCTTCCGGCGGGCTCTGTGAGCCAGTCGGAACAGGAGCGGAATAGTAATCCCTTCAATGACAGCGGTTTCCGACAGCCATTCCATGGCGGCCTTTCCAACATGGATTGGCTGTCGGAAATTGACTTTGGGGACCCCTAGCAGGGGTCCCTTCCCCACTGGCTCTCCGCATTTGGGCCTGAGGGCACCTATGGTGGCCCCTCAACATCCCGATGTCTGCCACACGGTGCAGGGATGTTTACCAACTTCAATTTTTCAGTGGGAGCTTGTGCTGCAGGCGTTTTCAGCCCGCCGCACAAGCTCCCATTGGAAAATGGATGTTTCAGATCACATCCAAATTAGGGTGTCGGAACCGCTGACCTGTGGTCAGGTGGTTTCTTCCCCGCAACGGTGTTGGGTGAACACAAGTCCGCCCAACATCGTAATGAGGGCCTACGTATTGTAAGCAGCCTTGAGTTATGAGACAGAATCATCTCAGCATGACAAATTCTACATAACATAAAAGACTGTGTACATATGTACTCACCTATATACATGTGGTTTTTTTGCTTCAGAAGATGGGCTATTTGTAAAGGTTTCGCACAGTATGAAGGCTGCAGGTAGTATGATCTTTAGCACCGTCAGACCTTGGTTATTTAAGAGAATAGTGTCTTTTTTGACAAGTGTTGCATAAAGTGTACACTGTTCTTAGGAGATACTTTTTTAAATACTCTGTAGTCAGGGTCTCTAACCTTTCCTGTAATAGGAGCTACTTCTCTTCAATGAAAATCACTCGGAGCTACTTATATTACAAGTGTTGTAATACTGGCCACATCAGACAAGATTACATTAGTGGACACCTTTTGCAAGATTGCAAGCAGTGATCACATCAGTTTTCCAGGCACGGTTGGTAGCAGTAATGCAATAAAAGGCTTAATCAATGTAGCATGCCTCTATGTGAGTAATACATAACAGCCATAGCAGTAATGCCCCTGGCCTCAAGGTAATAATATTAGTAATAGGTCTTCCCAACACCACATAATTTATTACTCAAACATCAGCTTTGAATATATTTAGGGAATTCACCCATTTTTCACCAAATATCAGTCTATGAGTTCCAAAAATAAACACATTTTCATCTTGAATATGTGCTTTTAATTTTGGTATACATATATCAATTCAACCAAGCAAAAGCTTCTAGTTTGATAGAATAGACTTCACACAGGAGAGCTACTTATTGGTACCTGGAGAGCTACCAGTAGCTCCCGAGCTACTCGTTGGAGAACCCTGATGTGTATTTCTCATGAGAGTTTCACTGTCTGCAACCAGTCTGGTACAGGATAAATTCTCCCCATAGAGTTAATACTGTTTACAGTACCCACTTCTCTACTTATATCAATTTAATTTCTCAATGTAGATTCGGTGACTGTCAGGGGTTTGATACAGATAAAAGCTGTCCTTAATAGGTCATTCCTTTTGGAACAGACGTTCAGTATTTTTAGGAACTTGGCTTTCTTTGAACAGTTGTATACAGATTGCACACCTTTAACAATTATGGTTTCCCATATATCTGTTGTTGATTGTTAATGTAAACTATGCCACCCCTGAAGTGTATGGAATAGGGTCAATGGGGCACATCACCCATGCTTTCTACACCCAAGGGAGTTGTTTCTGTGATGGCATTAATGATGCCTCATATTCTTCTGAGCTATTTTATACTTGCATTCAGAATTCTAATGCTATACCCGTTTAAAAAGCAATGTATACAAAAGAAACTTGGATGATGTCATCAGTGATGCCATTTGAGACGTCATCAGTGATGTCATAAATGATGTCTTAGAACATGTCACGAGTGATGTAATTTGTGAGGTCATAGGCAGTGCATGGCGGGGACGCCAGTTCTAGTTAGCTCTGCTAACTATAACTGGTGAATTTCTGTTGTTTTTTAGTTCAAAATGTTACTGACATATTCACATAACTATAACATTTCAACTTTTGTTTTTTTCAGTGAATTTCTAAGGTTTGTGTTTTTTTTTTAAAAACGACAGATCTTTTTATCACACCTAACTATAACGTTACTTTAACCTTAAATTTTTTCAGTGAATTTCTAGGGGTTTTAATTTTTTTATTTCTTTGAGTTTTATATAGCGCTGGCTAGACCTAAGTGTATCATAGCGCTTTACACGTATTGGGAATAAGTTTACAAGAAGTACAAGAACAAGTCAAGTGGATTAAAAACAGTCAGATAAAAAATATAGGACAATAGAGCAGTAATATAGTTCACTTTAAGGATACAGTAATATTTAACAATCAAGCAATTGGGAAACAAGGATGAAGGCAGATTTGAGTCTGCGTGTCAGTAAGTTAGGAGACCTCCCCGATGGAATTTGTCAAAGAGGGTTGGATCTTTGGGAGACATAAATCAACTTGAGTTCTTGTTGAAGTAGATATTGAGTAGAAGAGATTTGAGGTCCCCTTTGAAACAAGAAAAAGAGGGGTTGCATCGTAGATCCTTGGGGAGTGAGTTCCAAATCTTGGGGGCATTTCCAGAGAAGGTGCGTACCAGCGATGATTTCTTTTTAAATTTGGGAGGTATGAGAAGAAGAGAGTTGGAGCTTCTTAGAGCCTGGCTTTTTCCTGCTCTCAATAGTTTTGTTCATAGTTATTTGGGGGGTTTTGAATGTAGGGCTTTGTGGGTGATGCAAGCTGTCTTATAGATGCATCTTCCTTCAATGGGAAGCCAAGTGAAACTTATAAGGGCAGGTGAGATGTGGTCAAACTGTTTGATTCCTGTGACAAGCCAGGCAGCCACATTGAGAATTGATCTTAGGGGCACAAGTGACTTTTAGGGTTCCTGTCAGGATGGTGTTGCCATAGTCAAGTTTTGGGAGAACTAGGAATTGTATTACTGTCTTACGATTGTCAGGAGGGATAAATGGTTTGATTTTCTTGAGATGCTTTAGTGCGTAGAGTCCTCCTTTGGCAATATTTTTTATGTGATCCTTAATTGACCAGTTTATGTCTAGCGTGATACCCAAGACTTAACGAGTTGGACAGTGTGGTAGGGCAGTTTAGTGCATCGACATTTTTGAACAATTCTTTGATGGGTAGGTGTTTGATTTTTGGGAAGAGGAGTAGTAGTTCAGTCTTGTTGGGGTTCAGCTTAAGGTGATTATGTTTAGCCAAGCTTATATCTTAATTAGTGTTGCATTAAGATGTTGATGTCGCTGGGTGATTTTATTCTGTAGTAGAGTTATGTGTCATCGGCATATAGGTGATACTTGATCCCAGCTTGGTTTAGGATAATAGTGAGGGGTTGCATGAAAATATTGAATAGGGTCAGTGAGAGGATGAAACCTTGAGGTATGCCTTCGTGGTACAGGTGCAGGCTTCAAGAGGCAGCTGATGATTTTTATTTGTTGGGAGCGATGTTGAAGATAGGACGTGAACCATCTCAGGACTGTGCCATTGATACCAGTGCATTTTTTGAGTGTCTCAAGTAAAGCTGGGTGATGAACTGTATCAAATGACGACACTCCACTGGACGCGGCGCCGAAGAAAAGAGGACGTGGGCCTGGACAGAGCGTCCTAAATAGGCCCCCACCATCCCCCCCATCGGCACCGGCGGAAGTGGCGTTGCCCTTCCCCCGGAAGCGATCCCTTGCCGGGCGCTGCAGCCAATCCAGGGGCAGAGAGTCATGGAGGCGTGGCCGGGACCCGGGGTGCCCTGTCCTAATGGTGTGCTTCCCGAAAGTACGTGCTTCGCCATATGTTGTTGAGTTGAAGTATGGCACACTCCTCCAATGTTGACTTGGGGGTGACTTGGCCAAGTTGGAGGGAGTTAGGAACACGGTTTGATGAAAGAGAGGCTCTGATGATTTTGTTCCAGAACAGGGAGATGATGTGGTTGAGGTTTTGTACTAGGGTGGAGGAGAGGGGATCGGTGAAGTGGGATGTGGGCTCCAAGTTAGCAATTATTCAAAAATTTCTCCTTCTATCACAGGTTTGAAGTCTGTCTATTTAGCATTGTTTTTCAGTTGAAAGAGTTTGTTACTTGCAATGTTTTGCTTCCTTCCGGTCTTTAGTTAAGACCTAGGGGAACTTTCCTTGTTTTCTTGTGTGTCAGTGGAGCAGGCGTGTTGGGACTTCAAACTATTTTCAAGGGTTCGTGATCATTTGATTTTTATAACTTTGTCAGCGAGGAAGTTAGATATTTCTTCACAACGTTCATTGGTGGTTATTGTTTTCTGTTGGGAGGTAAGCGTAGTTTGTTGTTTTATGGTGAAGAGCTACCTTGGTCGGTTCTTCACATGGTTGAGTGGATTATGAAAGAAAATGGCTTTTTCCCTGAAAATGTTTTCTTGTGTGAGAGCCGTTAGGTTCTTAGGAGTGAGAAGTGTGCCAGTAAGGGGTTCTGTCTCCATAATCTTTTGGTCTGTCTAAGTTGTCTTCTTTCGTTATTATGGTCTGAGTTGAACCAGGATCTGAATTGGATTTTTCTCAATCTCTTGAGTTTGAGTTGTGCAACCTGGTCAATAACATCTGTCATCGATGAGCTAAAGTGGGCGGTGAGGTTATGAACGGTGTGAAGGAGGGGTTGTGAATGTAATTGGGTGCTGATCCTGGATTCTAGCTCTGTTAGTGGGAATAGCTTGATGTTTCTAGCCCAGTGTGTGGGTTTGTTGGATGGTGCTGGCAACGATATGTGGTGTATTTTGAGATTGAATAGTATGTGATGGTGGTCTGACCAGTCGATAGTCAGGAGGGAACGAATGGAGACAAGTTTACTTCTAGTAATTATCGCATCTAGAGTTGAGCCTTATTGTGGGTCTGTTCATTACAGAGTTGCTAGAGGTCATTGATTTCCAGAAGGTTATCAAGGTTACGTATTGTGGCATCTTCTGTGTTATTCCAGTGCAGGTTGAAGTCACCCAGGAGCACCTCATTGGAGTCAGGTAGTGAGAACTGATTTATTAGGTCAGTTAGTTCCTCAGTGAAGTGGGTGCGATCACCAGGGTTGTGATAGATGGTGTGGAGTCTAGTGGGAGAGGTGCCTTTGGTTTTGATTTTTACTGCGAAATATTCAAAGGTCAAGTAAGTTTGTGGTCTCTAGGGGGTTAAGTTGATTTTCTTCTTTGTGGATGATCGCAAACCAGTCCCCTGTTCACCCTGGTTTATCCCTTCTGATGATGGAGTAGCCAGGTAGAGTGAGCAAGTTTGGTATCGGGTTGAGTGCTCAGTAATTCAGTTTCCATAAGGAATGCAATGTCGATTTATTCTGCAAGTATGGTCTCAGTAATTTTGGTGGCATATTTCACTGCAGATCTGCAGTTTAGTAGCATACATGTTAGGGAGCAAGGGCTATTTTTGGCAGAGTGCAGTGTTTGGATGGTGGTGTGTTGAGCATGTGGTCTGGGCATTATGTTAGGTCGAGGGATTCTATTTGTGCCAATATTACTGGGATTGTGGATGCAGGCTTGGTGTCCGCTCAAGGGGATTTTGAGTTGTTTGATTCGCTGAGTAATTTTGCTTCTATTGCGGATAGGGGGTTGAGCGCTCGGTAGAGTCTGTAGGACAGGCGACTCATGGGGATGGAGGTCTGGCCGGTGAGACCGCTAAAGATCTTTTTTAGGGAGTCAACTTCTCTATTATCAGGGTGGGATTGAGTGTTAACTTGGCCTTTGAGTGTTAACTTTGCCTTTATCACAAGGGCCTTTTTTATGATGGTGTGGTCTTTATCTAGAAAATCAAGCTTCTGTTCTATTCAGCTCAGGAACAGGATAAGAATGTCGGGAGGCTGCCTATTTTGTGAGGAGGTTGGCAGGTGACGGGTCCCGAGTCTAAAGTAGGCGAGTGATCATTGACAGCAGGGAGGGCGGTAACATCAAGGTAGGAAAAGTGTAAGGATTTTTGGGGCTGGGTGAGTCCAGCAATTGGAGACCGGGGTGTGTTTGAGAGGGGCTCAGTGCTGAATGTTCTAGAATTGGGACTGGTGTTGTTGTACCCACTGTGTGCATCATGGGACTGTGTTTTGATGTAGTCATTAGTTGTGGTGGGTGTAGTAGGGTTAGGACTGGAGCTTACTTGACTTGGGTGCGTGTCAGGGGGAGCGGCCTTGGTGCATAGTATGGTGGTGGAGTCCTGTAAGCAAATAGGTTCTGGGCAAAGGTACCATGGAGTGTGGGAGGGGGTTGTGTTAAAGAGTTGAAGCGTGACGAGAAGTGTCAGTCAGAATGGTGAGATGATGGTCTGGTGCTTGAATTAGTATGTTCCCCATTCTGAAGATGGTTATGCAGATCTAACCTCTAAAATTATGGGAAGGGGTAATGGTGCATTTAGTTCCATAAGGAATTTTGATTATTTTTGTAGTTTAAAGGTGGAGAAGAAAGGTGTTACTCCATTTTGCAGGGCGTTTAGAGTAGAAACTGAGGTCAGTTTTCATGTTGCCGTTGCTCATGCTGTGGTAGGTATTGACTATTAGTGTTTCCGGACGTTTTCTGAGTAGGTTGTGTTTGATTTTTTTTCTTGCATTATTTGAGAGATTCCTGGAGTATTTTATGCTCGATGAGTTGGGGCTGAATCTCTGTGCTGTGTCATGTGGCTTAGGGTAGGAGTAAGTCATCTTGGCTGTCCCTTGCAATAGAGTCTCTGTTTGAGACGAGGCATATCGCATTGTAAATTATATGCAAATGACCGTGTGCAGGGCCAGAGTTCAGGAGGGCCAGGCCAAACGGCTTAGGGCAAATTTGTGGGTGATGGTCCAGTGGTAAATTATGTCTGGTGGGAATTACAATCGGTCTGGGGAGAATGTGCAGCTGTCTCTTGTAGAGCCTCACAGACCTAGGTTGGTTGCAATCTTATTGTACGGAGGAGCCCTTACACTAAGATGGCTGACCCTTGTTAGTCATATTTATATCGCACATTTAACTTGTGAGCCTGCAGTGTAGGCCTCTTTTACTGCCGAATTATGGTATTTCCCTGTTTCTACATGAGGGTCTCTTAGGGGATGGTCTATTTATCTTATTTTCTTTTTCCAATCAGTGTTGGTATACAATGCTGTTTAGCTTCTGGTATCCTTTAGCTCTTACAGTTGTTTAATGTTACTAGGGGGGGTAGGTTCCCTGCAGGGATGGAACAAAAGCTATTTTTCTTTAGTTCCTGTAATTTACATTGGTTAAGATCCCGGAGTCCTTTTTCACTTCTCATAGTGGTAAGTGTAAGTGACTAGAAAGTCCTGTCTTTCTTTTTCTGCTCACATTGTTGATTACAGGAATAATAGTCCTTTCTCACTTTTTATGATTGGTGATGTGACCAAGTCCTATCTCAATTTCCATGTTCCCATTGATGAACTCCTTCATTACTTTTCGTGACTCCTTCACTAAAGGCCCAAATCTACTGTCGGCAAGATGTGTGATACAATGTGGCCAACCCTGAGACTGCTATCCCCAATCATAGAAGCATAAAGGAAGGGAAATGGAGTCGGTGTCAGCTGATAGCACGCTCAACTTCCTTATGTTTGTGAAAGGGATTGACACGGCCTTGAAGCCTTCAGCTACCTCCAACCCCACCTAAACAAGCGGTCAGGTAGAATCAGTCAGCCAGTGGGGTAGCAGGCGTTGAAAGATCTGGAGCCGAGTGAGCAGGAACGAGGACAGGCTGGTCCGAGATCAACCAGTCCACAGCTCAAATCTGAAACTGGTGCACAGAGGACAATGAACCTGCCTACCCTTCATTAGGCTGTCAACTCGAGCCCATGTAATCTCGCTGCATCAAGATGCCGAGGCAGCGCCTATATTATCAGCCCCCTATCGGCCCCCTGATCTGCCAAAGGTGACCATTTCCAAGCAGGGAGTTGGGGAAGGAGGAAACTGGAGGGGATTACTGGCAGCACCATCGGGGAACCACTGGCAATGTCTGAAAACACTGGTGCAGGATTGCGGGTCTCCACACCACAGACCAGTCTGCTACCCGCCTGGACAATTATTTCTGAATTGCCAACTAGTCCCCCATAAGTCAGAGTGGTATAACAGAGTCAGATGCCTCCAGCAGCAGGGGCCCTGCAGAACTCACCAATCTACGATCCCTGGTGATCCCAGTCGCTGCGACGGCACGGTTCCTCCAGCTTAGGGCCCGATTACAATGCCGTAGGAAATGGCTCAGTTGGAGACATTCCTACGGCATTGTAATTGGCTGTTCAGATTCCTCGGATTGGTGCCTTAGTGTTCCATCTGGCACCAATTCTCCTATCATTACTGGAGGCTCATCACATCACTTGCCTGACAAATTCCCATCGGTCAAGAAGAAAGGCAAACTTTTGGTCAGCAGTGTTCACGATCCTGAAAGACACCGGTAATTCAGAGAAGGGATTCACCTTCTCCATGCAGTAACATATTTAGGTCGGGGGTTCGTGAGCAAAAACTTGTTCCGGAGATCGTCTTTTTCAGGTAAAATGCCGGTTCTGACTTCTATCATCTAGTTACTCTTTTTGTTGTCGACAAAGGCTGTGGATGGGACGGCATAGCCAGGGAATTTCTCAGATTAGAGAATCTATGCCCTGAGAAAAGCTCCATACCGTCGGCCCTGTTGCTTTTAAATTACATATATATATAATTACTAAATGTAAATGTAACCCCTAGCTGCGCACGGCCAGGCCCTGCAGCCTGTTCCCCACATGCGGCCAATCCCATGTTGTGTACTGCCTTCGGCCATGTGCAGTGGGGAGTTGGTCAAGAGGTCTGGCCAATGGACAGGCCCTGTTCCCAACCCCTGTAAAGGCAGCCAACCCCACACAGGAGTTTGGCCGTGCATGGTGGGGGTTGGCCATAGGGCCGAGCCCTTGGGACTCCATACCCCGGTGCCTTTTTTTTTATTAAAGGGAAGGCAGGCCACACAGCACCCTCCCTGAGCCTTGTTATGCCCTGGGGAACCCAGCCCCCGGCGCAGTTTCTTAAAATAAAGGGGAAGTGGGCTGTGCGGCCCCCCTCCCTGAGCCTTTAATGGCCCTGGGGACTCCATCCCTGAGGCCACTTAACGAAATAAAGAGGAGGGGGGGCCAGGCGGCCCTCCACTCCCCGAGCATTGTAAGGCCATGGTGACCCCACCCCAAGGGCCATTTGTCTTTTACTTAAAGGGGAGGGGGGCCAGGTGGTCCCTCCCAGAGCATTGTTAGGCTCTGAGGACCCCATCCCCCAGGGCCATTACTGAAAATAAAAGGGAGGCGAGCCGCACCCCGGGGCCACTTATTTAAATAGGGGAATTTATTTAAAGAAAAGGGGAGTGCGGCTGCATGGCCACCTTCCCAAGTGATTATCGGCCTGGGGACCACACCCACCGGGGCCACTTATTTAAATAAAGGGGAGGAGGCCATGTGCCCCCCCTCTCCAAGCCTTGTTAGGCCCTGGGGACCCCATCTGCCAGGGTCATTTTTAAAAAGAAAGGGGAGGGGGACTTGCAGGTACCTTCCTCAAGCTGTTATAGGCCCCAGAGATCCCATCCTCTGGAGCAACCTACTTAAATAGAGAGGAGGGGGGTCACGTGCTCCCCCCCTCGAGCCATGAGAGGCCCTGAGACCCCCTCCCCCAGGGACATTTGTTTTTAATTAAAGGGGAGGGGCCCACGCGGCCCCCTTCCCATCTCTCAGCATCATTTAAAAAAATAAAGGGGAAGCGGGCTGTGTGGCCCCCATCCCTAAGCTGTGTTAGGCCCGATGACCCCAGCCCTGGGGCCCAGACTGATTTTCAGTGGAGGAGGCACGTGGGTCTCCTCCATAAGCTGGGCACCAACCATACTTTTATTGGGAGCCACGAGGGGAGCCTCAAGGCCTCCGCAGCCCCAGCTAGCTCTCCGCATACAGCGGGAGCTGGCATTGCTCCTGCCCGCAGGGAGCAGCTACTAATGTTGCTCCCTGCGGGCAAAAGCAATATTTTGATCTGTTTCCCTGTCGGCTTTAGTGCGGGCAGGGAAACAGGTCAAAAGCTTGCTCCCAGTGGGCAGGAGCATTTTTAAAGCTCTCGCCCGCTGGAGCTGACTTGGTGTTTGCTCCTGATGGCTGGAAATTCAAAAATGCTCCTGCCAAGCGAGAGCTAGCACAGGTTTTCCTGTCCACGCCAGTGCAGGCAGGGAAACCGTAATGTCCCGGGGTGGGCTCCCAAGGACATAGCTACTGAGCCGGCCATGGGGGATGGGGTCCCCAGGGCCATTAATGAGTGGCTCCTCTCCATGAAAGTAATCTACCTCAGGGGTGGGCTCGCCAGGGCCTTTTGAGGCTCAGGGACAGGGGCCACATGGCCCACTCCCCATATAATGTATGTTTGTCCTCGAGGGTGGGCTGCCCAGGGCCCCTAGAGGCTCTGGGAGGGGGTCGTGTGCCCCTTCCCCATATAAATAATTTTTGGCCCAGAGGGTGGGATTCCCGGGGCCTCTAGAGGATCAGGGAGGGGGCCGCGCAGCCTTCCTCCACATATAAACAAATTTTGGCCCCGGGGGTGGCCTACCCGAGGCCTCTGGAGGCTCGGGGAGGGGGGCCATGCAGCCATCCTCCCCTTCATGAATGCAGTGGGTGGTCTACCCAGGGCATAAAAATAATAAATGTAGTCAGCCTGCCATTTTTTTCCTTTTTTTGATCTTGCGAGAGTCTTGTGGGATCGTGGCATATTTTGCAGATTTTTTTTTTTTTTGCCTCCATGGGTCTCCTCCCCATGGGGCCTAGGGGTACCAGGTATTTCTACCCTGCCTTATTCTACTATCAGTTTTGTTTTCAATTTCAGGAGAGGGCACTAAGTCTCTGAGTCCTGTAATGACTGCCAGCAACATTTTTCTCACGTAGATGGAAGCCAGTGCTGGCTCCCACAGAAGTCTGACTCCCATGGGAGGAAGAGGGTCCAAGGGAAAAAAGCTCCCTGGACCAAATATAACGCTCTATTTTGAAATTGCCACTCGCATGAGAGACTCTTGCGGACCCATTCGTCCAGATATAGAATTATTTTTCAACCTTAATTTATCAAAAACTACTGAAAAGAGTTACACCAAATCCCAAAAACCACAATCTGTGGACTGATCTCTAGCTTCCTGCCAAATTTGGTGTAATTCCCTTCAGCAGTTTTTGCTTTAGCCTTGTCTAAAGAATTCTAAGGAAAATGCAAATGGATTTTGCATTTTGGGAACCCCTTTTTTCTCAGCCCACACTTGACGGATCCCCCCAAAATTGAGAAAAAATTTGGGAAAGTTTTGTGAAGATTCATGAAATGAGGCCAAAGTTATTAGCAAACCAAAAAAAGCCCTTTCTATGGAAAAGCAGACCTAACTATAACTATAGCTACCTAGTGGCAATTGCCACTAGGTAATATATATTATATATATGTAATATATATGTTATATGTATATATATAAAAGGAAATAAAAGAGGAATTACTGATGGTTCTGCGTTGTTTGCTGTCTTTTAATCTAAGCTGTTCATGATTAAGGGCGTATTCCTGAAACGCGTCGGACAGAGAATGAAGGGAGAAAAGATGTCCTGAGTAGCTGCTTTCACACAAGAAGCATTCACTCACCTGTGAGGGCCTTTCCACGAGGGGCAACTCTTTTTGGTTTATGTGAGTGGCTGGTCCGGCCATGGAGAGGCACCACCGCGCTATCAGAGTGGGTCCGTCTGTGTTTACTTAAACAAGAGACGCATGGAACAGGAAAGGCTTTGAGGTAATGAGAGCGGCTCTTAAAGACTTTTGCTGATTCCCTGGAAAATTGTTTTAAGAAACTGTACAGCAGCAACCCACTTGGGTAGCCACTGATGAACTACCAGTCCCACAATGCTTGGCTCACTAGAGCGGAAATAAAAGAGGAATTACTGATGGTTCTGCGTTCTTTGCTGTCTTTTAATCTAAGCTGTTCATGATTAAGGGCGGAGTCCCGAAACGCGTCGGACAGAGAATGAAGGGAGAAAAGATGTCCTGAGTAGCTGCTTTCAAACAAGAAGCATTCACTCACCTGTGAGGGCCTTTCCACGAGGGGCAACTCTTTTTGGTTTATGTGAGTGGCTGGTCCGGCCACGGAGAGGCACCACTGCGCTATCAGAGCCGGTCCGTCTGTGTTTACTTAAACAAGAGACGGATGGAACAGGAGAGGCTTCGAGGTAATGAGAGCAGCTCTTAAAGACTTTTGCTGATTCCCTGGAAAATTGTTTTAAGAAACTGTACAGCAGCAACCCACTTGGGTAGCCACTGATGAACTACCAGTCCCACAATGCTTGGCTCACTAGAGCGGAAATAAAAGAGGAATTACTGATGGTTCTGCGTTGTTTGCTGTCTTTTAATCTAAGCTGTTCATGATTAAGGATGTAGTCCCGAAACGTGTCGGACAGAGAATGAAGGGAGAAAAGGTGTCCTGAGTAGCTGCTTTCACACAAGAAGCATTCACTCACCTGTGAGGGCTTTTCTACGAGGCCAGTGACGACGGCAGCTGCTGTCTATATATACTCCACATACAATTCCAGGAAATCCAGGAAAAACAAAGCGGCACACCTCAGGACAGCACAATACTTTATTGTGCACAAAGACGACGCGATTCGGCAAAACCTTTTTCAAGTGAAAAAGACTTTGCTGAATGCGTCATCTTTGTGCACAATAAAGTATTGTGCTGTCCTGAGGTGCGCCGCTTTGTTTTTCTTGGATTTCCTGGAACTGTATGTGGAGTATATATATATATATATATATATCACAAAGAAGTTCCCAACGAGAAAAATGGATCGCACTCACAGAGATGTTTGAAGACTTTTAATCCTCACACTTTTAAATTCCTTTCCCGGCAAATGCCACAACCAACACGTTTCAGTTTACCTGAGACCTTGTTCACGGATTTAGCGGTTTCTTAGGACCAATCAAATACAAATGTATGTCTTACAACTTCCTGTTCCTATATCGCTAAGCATTGTGGAGTATGTAGTTTACAGAATTTCATACGTGCGAAATTAGTGAAAAAAGTGATGATAGTGCCAAATAAAAAAGAGAAAATATAAACATGCGTTATTTTCCGTTTGCAATTTCCTATGTACTTGTAATTTCTAAAATGGGACAATTACTTGCGTGTTATAACTTTGTAGCCAAGTATATATACAATTTACATTGATATATATTTCCGTATCCAGAAATGTCACTCTCTCTTGACTGATGTTATAAGTGAACTTAAAGTTAGCTTCCTTGGAATTCAGAATTTTGAAGTATTCACTGAACTCTTCCTCTGACCTGTCCCAGATAATAAAAAGGTCATCAATGAACCTTAGCCAGATAATTATTTTGTTCACATATTTATCGTTATCCGGTTGCCAGGCAAGGTGCTGCTCCCACCAGCCCATTGCCAGGCAAGCATAACTGGGACTGAATGAAAATCCCATGGCTGTACCATTTGAATGCATATAGATTTCTTCACCAAACAAGAAAACATTTTGGGTCAAACATAGTTCTATCATCTCCAACAACATTGTATTATGTTGGGCATAATGTATGTTTCGTTCTTTCAGAAAGTGTTCACACGCTGATATACCAATTTTGTTCTCTATATTAGTATAAAAAGATATCACGTCCATTGTGATCAGTTTGTATGTCTCGTGACACGTTGTTCCTTGCAATTGTCTTAGCAAATCACTAGTGTCCTTAATGTAGTTTAGGTTCTGGACAAAGGGCATTAAAAAGTAATCCACATAGTTCGCCACTGGTTCAAATAGTGATCCTTTAGCTGCAATAATCGGTCGACCAGGAGGTTTTGTTGGGTGCTTGTGGATTTTTGGCAAAAAATAAATAGTTGCCGTAATGGGATATTCCGTTGTTAAATATTTCCATTCACCATCATCAAGGAGATTCTCATTTGTCCATTCCCTCAGTTTTATATCCAGTTCTTCTTTTAAATTCATTGTTGGATTTGTCTTTAATTTCACATAATAATTGGGATTGCCTAGTTGGTGATGGGCTTCCTTTATGTATTCCTTCTTATCCCAAATGATAATATTTCCTCCCTTATCCGCAATTTTAATTACGATTTGATCATCCTAGGTTAAATATGATAATGCTTTTCTTTCATGTGCATTTAGGTTGTCTATATATTTTGTTCTTTTCACATTGTAGAGATCATGTCTCACTGCCTCGTGGAAGATATCTATTTTGTTGCCTGCCATTAATTGTGGATAAAAGCGTGATTTCGGTTTTTTACCACTTAGGCCTGATCCCATTTGAGAACATGCTGTGTTCAGATCCACATTGTTTTCCTCACTTGTTTCATTCAAATTCAAGAGCGTAAGTAATGGCACTGCATCTTTTACTGTGAGGTCAGAAATAGTTTTTTCCACCGTTTTTTTGTGTTCTCGCACTTTTTTTCCATAAATATTTTTGCCAATTTTATTTTTCTGATATATTGATATACATCAATTCGTGTCTGTGCTATGTCCATTTGGCCGATCGGACAAAAATTTAGGTCTCGTTTTAAAAGTGATATTTCCGGTTCTGACATGCACCTCTTTATAAATTGACAATAGCTAGATCTTGTAACTCACTTTCTACATTTTCTTCTGTCTCATGCTCCTTGTCAAGGTGCCCACTTTTTCCGTCCCCTCGGCTACTTTTTCCTCTTCTCGTTTGTTTCCTCGTTGTCCCCGGGGACGGCCTCTTCCCCTTCCTCAATATATTTGCGGCTGGCTGCTCATGTTTTCCTCCCACTGGTGTTTTATATATCTATATATATATATATATAAATGACAATAAAATTCAGACAACGCTACACTGTAAGCAAACAGCAACGAATGCTGTACTTCATGCTGGCAGTTTCCATCAAAATACTCTGATTCAAAATATCCCGTATGGCGAATTTTTAACAATTCGAAGAATTTGCTCTCAGGAAGATGAATGGATCAAACACAGTAATTGGACATCTCAGAGATTCAAACGGAGAGGATATTCAGCTGGAATGATCAAAAGAGGTCGTGAGAGGACCTAAAAGAAAGAAAGAGATGAAATCATCAAAGTGAAAACACCAACTAACAAGCTGGATACAATCCATTTGATCACGACTTTCTCTAAGGAATCCAAAGCAATCAAAGGAATTTTGAAAAAGAATTGGAAAATATTACAACTTGATCCAACTGTAGCAACAATCATGGGAAAACATCCAAATGTGACATACAGAAGAGCAAAAAATCTGAAGGATAAATTAGTTCAGAGTCACTTTTGGAAAGGAAAGAATAAACCAACGCAATGGCTGAACACAACAGGATTTGTAAAATTTCACAATTGTAAAGTATGCCAAATTGCAAAAAATACAAAAGAAATAAGATTAGCAGACAATAAAATCTGGAGAATCCAAAAGTTGATCACATGTAAAAGCCAATATGTGGTCTATGTAATTGAATGTCCGTGCACTCTCAAATATGTCGGGAGCACTATTTGTGAATTAAAAAATGGATTTTGGAACATGTTCGTGCTACTATCAATAAGGACCGCAATAATGCGGTAGCAAAGAATATGGAATATCAGCATGGAGGAGACTGGAATTTATTGAAATTCTACGGCATTGAAACTGTGGATCAACATGTACGAGGTGGCAATAGAGAAAGAAAGCTGCGACAAAGAGAATCACGTCAGATATTGGCCCTGCGCACGTACACACCATACGGATTAAATCAAGATGAGGAATTATATGTACATCTAGAATGACCTATTCACATCGGACTGCTTCCCATTTGTAAATTTTTATGATTCACTTTATCATTGGTATTCTTTTGCGCATTAACTTTTATACACAAAAATAAGAATAAAGACTCAATTTATAAATGGATGGGACATGAGTGCAACTAATGTGACAGCTATTGATAATCAGAGATATCACAAATGGCAATAACCCACTGGAGGGTCGTATTAAACAATTTGGCTAAATAAATATCCTAAATAACATTGGAAAAATGGGACCCTGTAGGGTTGAAGAGTCATTCCGTACCTTGGAACCACATTTCACACATAGGAAGAGTGGAAAATACGGCATGGTTAAATACCCACTGGAGGGTTCGACTCTTTCTCTCAGAGGTTCTGAACACACGAGGGTGTGAGACTTTATTTTGTTGTAAATTGTGTATATACTCGGTTACAAAGTTATAACACGCAAGTAATTGTCCCATTTTAGAATTTACGAGTACATAGGAAATTGCAAACGGAAAATAATGCATGTTTATATTTTCTCTTTTTTATTTGGCACTATCATCACTTTTTCACTAATTTCGCACGTATGAATTTCTGTAAACTACATACTCCACAATGCTTAGCGATGTAGGAACAGGAAGTTGTAAGACATACATTTGTATTTAATTGGTCCTAACAAACCGCTAAGCTTAAACCGTGAACAAGGTCTCAGGTAGACTGAAACGCGTTGGTTTGTGGTATTTGCCCGTAAGGAATTTAAAAGTGTGAGAATTAAAAGTCTTCAAACATCTCCGTGAGTGCGATCCATTGTTCTTGTTGGGGAATTTCTTTGTGATTTAATACGGCGTGGCTCAGCCGTGGAGTACGCACCGCCAAGAAGCGCAGAGGAAGCCAGTGGAACCGAGCAGGAGAGCTGCTCACCGCCCACCCAAAAAGATCAAGGCACGCACTGGGGGAAGGAGCAGACACCGCCCACTGTGGTCAGTACTTACGCTAAGGTGTCTGCTCCGCGCGGACTCAGATTTCTGAGTTCGGGCCATTCCCGGTGTGAGAGTGTGTCAGCGATGCTTCAGCCAATCGAAGAGGGGCATTTCGCTTCAAAAGTGAGCTGGAGAACCAATTGCAACTTTTGCGGCATCTGAAGAAGTTTGACAAAACGAAACGCGTCCTGCCGATGGTATTTAATAAAGGGCAGCTCACCTGGTAACCTATGTGTGCTCTGCTTTCTTCAATCGTAAAGGGAGAGTGGTTTGGATGTTTGGGTGCGGCCACGAGCACCGTACAGGAGCACCCACCCCGAAGTGGTTTGGCGATGTGTGTGGCGACTTTGGACATTCTAAAAAACTTTTGGAAACGCCGAAAACCCCGCATACCTGAAATCTTGCCTGGCCGTTATTTAATGGAGTGCGACTTTGTAGCAAGTGACTGCTTACTTAAGCAGTGCTTACAGGCTGAAATCAGGACTGTTAGCGGTGGGGTGAGGGACCAGGAGAGCTGCTCACGGCCACCCAAAAAGATCAAGGCACGCACTGGGGGAAGGAGCAGACACTGCCCACTGGGGTCAGTACTTACGCTAAGGTGTCTGCTCCACGCGGAATCAGATTTCTGCGTTCGGGCCATTCCGGGTGTGAGAGTGTGTCAGCGATGCCTCAGCCAATCGAAGAGGGGCATTTCACTTCAAAAGTGGGCTGGAGAACCAATTGCAACTTTTGCGGCATCTGAAGAAGTTTGACAAAACGAAACGCGTCATGCCGATGGTATTTAATAAAGGGCAGCTCACCTGGTAACCCGTGTGTGCTCTGCTTTCTTCAATCGTGAAGGGAGAGTGGTTTGGATGTTTGGGTGCGGCCACGAGCACCGTACAGGAGCACCCACCCCGAAGTGGTTCGGCGATGTGTGTGGCGACTTTGGACATTCTAAAAAACTTTTGGAAACGCCGAAAACACCGCATACCTGAAATCTTGCCTAGCCGTTATTTAATGGAGTGCGACTTCATAGCAAGTGACTGCTTACTTAAGCAGTGCTTACAGGCTGAAATCAGGACTGTCAGCGGTGGGGTGAGGGACCAGGAGAGCTGCTCACCGCCCACCCAAAAAGATCAAGGCACGCACTGGGGGAAGGAGCAGACACCACCCACTGGGGTCAGTACTTACGCTAAGGTGTCTGCTCCGTGCGGACTCAGATTTCTGAGTTCGGGCCATTCCTGGTGTGAGAGTGTGTCAGCGATGCCTCAGCCAATTGAAGAGGGGCATTTTGCTTCAAAAGTGGGCTGGAGAACCAATTTCAACTTTTGCGGCATCTGAAGAAGTTTGACAAAATGAAACGCGTCGTGCCGATGGTATTTAATAAAGGGCAGCTCACCTGGTAACCCGTGTGTGCTCTGCTTTCTCAATCGTGAAGGGAGAGTGGTTTGGATGTTTGGGTGCGGCCACGAGCACCGTATAGGAGCACCCACCCCGAAGTGGTTTGGCGATGTGTGTGGCGACTTTGGACATTCTAAAAAACTTTTGGAAACGCCGAAAACACAGAATACCTGAAATCTTGCCTGGCCGTTATTTAATGGAGTGCAACTTCATAGCAAGTGACTGCTTACTTAAGCAGTGCTTACAGGCTGAAATCAGGACTGTCAGCGGTGGGGTGAGGGACCAGGAGAGCTGCTCACCGCCCACCCAAAAAGATCAAGGCACGCACTGGGGGAAGGAGCAGACACCACCCACTGGGGTCAGTACTTACGCTAAGGTGTCTGCTCCGTGCGGACTCAGATTTCTGAGTTCGGGCCATTCCTGGTGTGAGAGTGTGTCAGCGATGCCTCAGCCAATTGAAGAGGGGCATTTCGCTTCAAAAGTGGGCTGGAGAACCAATTTCAACTTTTGCGGCATCTGAAGAAGTTTGACAAAATGAAACGCGTCGTGCCGATGGTATTTAATAAAGGGCAGCTCACCTGGTAACCCGTGTGTGCTCTGCTTTCTCAATCGTGAAGGGAGAGTAGTTTGGATGTTTGGGTGCGGCCACGAGCACCGTATAGGAGCACCCACCCCGAAGTGGTTCGGCGATGTGTGTGGCGACTTTGGACATTCTAAAAAACTTTTGGAAACGCCGAAAACACCGCATACCTGAAATCTTGCCTGCCCGTTATTTAATGGAGTGCGACTTCGTAGCAAGTGACTGCTTACTTAAGCAGTGCTTACAGGCTGAAATCAGGACTGTTAGCGGTGGGGTGAGGGACCAGGAGAGCTGCTCACCGCCCACCCAAAAAGATCAAGGCACGCACTGGGGGAAGGAGCAGACATCGCCCACTGGGGTCAGTACTTACGCTAAGGTGTCTGCTCCGCGCGGACTCAGATTTCTGAGTTCGGGCCATTCCCGGTGTGAGAGTGTGTCAGCGATGCCTCAGCCAATCGAAGAGGGGCATTTTGCTTCAAAAGTGGGCTGGAGAACCAATTGCAACTTTTGCGGCATCTGAAGAAGTTTGACAAAACGAAACGCGTCATGCCGATGGTATTTAATAAAGGGCAGCTCACCTGGTAACCCGTGTGTGCTCTGCTTTCTTCAATCGTGAAGGGAGAGTGGTTTGGATGTTTGGGTGCGGCCACGAGCACCGTACAGGAGCCCCCACCCCGAAGTGGTTCGGCGATGTGTGTGGCAACTTTGGACATTCTAAAAAACTTTTGGAAACGCCGAAAACACTGCATACCTGAAATCTTGCCTGGCCGTTATTTAATGGAGTGCGACTTCGTAGCAAGTGACTGCTTACTTAAGCAGTGCTTACAGGCTGAAATCAGGACTGTTAGCGGTGGGGTGAGGGACCAGGAGAGCTGCTCACCGCCCACCCAAAAAGATCAAGGCACTCACTGGGGGAAGGAGCAGACACCGCCCACTGGGGTCAGTACTTACGCTAAGGTGTCTGCTCCGCGCGGACTCAGATTTCTGAGTTCGGGCCATTCCCGGTGTGAGAGTGTGTCAGCGATGCCTCAGCCAATCGAAGAGGGGCATTTCGCTTCAAAAGTGGGCTGGAGAACCAATTGCAACTTTTGCGGCATCTGAAGAAGTTTGACAAAACGAAACGCGTCATGACGATGGTATTTAATAAAGGGCAGCTCACCTGGTAACCCGTGTGTGCTCTGCTTTCTTCAATCGTGAAGGGAGAGTGGTTTGGATATATGTGTATATATATATATATATATATATATATATATATATATATATATATATATATATATATATATATATATATATATCAAAATGCTCATGAAGTCGAGACCACTTAGTGGAAGGGTCCTCTGTGCGCACCACGAGCAGCACGCTGTAAAATACACCAAACCTCCTTCCTTTCCTTTCAGAGATGAGCAGAGGACACAGCGGGGTTTCAATGGTTGTTTATTGAACAACAGGCGGCATGACCGGTTTCGGCTTAGCGCCTTCTTCAAATGCCACAGTTCCAAACACGGGTTCCCTGATAGTTTTCTTAAATAAGCCCCTCCTATCAAATGATGAAGGGCTCAGCTGCAACAACTTTGCCTGCCAAACGTCACTGCAGTCCAATACCATGACTGCAAGCCCCATAATGCAGCGTGATGATAAATGTCTAGTTGCAGCAGGCAGGACCCGGGGAAAATCCAGGACAAAAAACAACCTCGAGTCCCCAACTTCCAGCCAGCCCACTCAACTGAATCCCAAGGCTGGAAGCGCCAGGCAAGTGCCAACGTCTCCCCGAATGGTCTCGGGCCGCCTGATGACAGCAGTCTCTCGGCTCCTGTAAAGTGGGGATGGCGGGTCTCGAACATCCGACCTTCGGCAAAGTACACATCAAAATGCTCATGAAGTCGAGACCACTTAGTGGAAGGGTCCTCTGTGCGCACCACGAGCAGCATGCTGTAAAATACACCAAACCTCCCTCCTTTCAGAGATGAGCAGAGGACACAGCGGGGTTTCAATGGTTGTTTATTGAACAACAGGCGGCATGACCGGTTTCGGCTTAGCGCCTTCTTCAAATGCCACAGTTCCAAACACGGGTTCCCAGATAGTTTTCTTAAATAAGCCCCTCCTATCAAATGATGAAGGGCTCACCTGCAACAACTTTGCCTGCCAAACGTCACTGCAGTCCAATACCATGACTGCAAGCCCCATAATGCAGCGTGATGATAAATGTCTAGTTGCAGCAGGCAGGACCCGGGGAAAATCCAGGACAAAAAACAACCTCGAGTCCCCAACTTCCAGCCAGCCCACTCAACTGAATCCCAAGGCTGGAAGCGCCAGGCAAGTGCCAACGTCTCCCGAATGGTCTCGGGCCACCTGATGACAGCAGTCTCTCGGCTCCTGTAAAGTGGGGATGGCGGGTCTCGAACATCCGACCTTCGGCAAAGTACACATCAAAATGCTCATGAAGTCGAGACCACTTAGTGGAAGGGTCCTCTGTGCGCACCACGAGCAGCACGCTGTAAAATACACCAAACCTCCCTCCTTTCAGAGATGAGCAGAGGACACAGCGGGGTTTCAATGGTTGTTTATTGAACAACAGGCGGCATGACCGGCTTCGGCTTAGCGCCTTCTTCAAATGCCACAGTTCCAAACACGGGTTCTCTGATAGTTTTCTTAAATAAGCCCCTCCTATCAAATGATGAAGGGCTCACCTGCAACAACTTTGCCTGCCAAACATCACTGCAGTCCAATACCATGACTGCAAGCCCCATAATGCAGCGTGATGATAAATGTCTAGTTGCAGCAGGCAGGACCCGGGGAAAATCCAGGACAAAAAACAACCTCGAGTCCCCAACTTCCAGCCAGCCCACTCAACTGAATCCCAAGGCTGGAAGCGCCAGGCAAGTGCCAACGTCTCCCCGAATGGTCTCGGGCCGCCTGATGACAGCAGTCTCTCGGCTCCTGTAAAGTGGGGATGGCGGGTCTCGAACATCCGACCTTCGGCAAAGTACTCATCAAAATGCTCATGAAGTCGAGACCACTTAGTGGAGCAGCACGCTGTAAAATACACCAAACCTCCCTCCTTTCAGAGATGAGCAGAGGACACAGCGGGGTTTCGATGGTTGTTTATTGAACAACAGGCGGCATGAAGAAAACTATCAGGGAACCCGTGTTTGGAACTGTGGCATTTGAAGAAGGCGCTAAGCCGAAACCGGTCATGCCGCCTGTTGTTCAATAAACAACCATTGAAACCCCGCTGTGTCCTTTGCTCATCTCTGAAAGGAGGAAGGTTTGGTGTATTTTACAGCGTGCTGCTCGTGGTGCGCACAGAGGACCCTTCCACTAAGTGGTCTCGACTTCATGAGCATTTTGATGTGTACTTTGCCGAAGGTCGGATGTTCGAGACCCGCCATCCCCACTTTACAGGAGCCGAGAGACAGCTGTCATCAGGCGGCCCGAGACCATTCGGGGAGACGTTGGCACTTGCCTGGCGCTTCCAGCCTTGGGATTCAGTTGAGTGGGCTGCTGGAAGTTGGGACTCAAGGTTGTTTTTGTCCTGGATTTTCCCGGGTCCTGCCTGCTGCAACTAGACATTTATCATCACGCTGCATTATGGGCTTGCAGTCATGGTATTGGACTGCAGTGACGTTGGCAGGCAAAGTTGTTGCAGGTGAGCCCTTCATCATTTGATAGGAGGGGCTTATTTAAGAAAACTATCAGGGAACCCGTGTTTGGAACTGTGGCATTTGAAGAAGGCGCTAAGCGAAGCCGGTCATGCCGCCTGTTGTTCAATAAACAACCATTGAAACCCCGCTTTGTCCTCTGCTCATCTCTGAAAGGAGGGTGGTTTGGTGTATATATATATTTCTGCCGCACTTTCCGTTGAAAAGACATGGTTTTGATTTGCCTACAGCTTTTGATCCCGTGGATGGCTCTCCACTAAAATTGGCAATTAAGTGGCGTGATCAGCTGTGGTCTGGCATCCCAATTTTCATGCAGACCAATGCAGGAGGATATCATGTTAGCTCTCATTTGAATTTACATAGAAAGTGTGGTTTTGTTTGTTTGGTGTAAATCTGTTCAGTACCTTTTGTAACAGAAGCATTTAAAAAAAGTTGCTGAGCAGGTTTTGAAGGTTTAACACATTTGTATATATCTTGGCTGTTTTAATTGTGGTTGCAGAGGATTCACAGATCCCATCTGAACATATCTGTCAATCTAAAAAAAATTCAAATAAAGGTATTTGATTGACGAGGGACCCTTTAGTCCGTCATCCCTTTTGGATCTGCGTTTTCCACTGATTGGCCGCAAGAGGAAAAATTTATCTTGAGACTGCATTTCGGGATGCAGGATGCAGTTCCCATGTCCTTATGAAAAAATTCAAAGGCCATGTAAGGATGCAGGGTGAGCACACCCTGACCCCCAGGCCATAGTTGTGCCTGGGGTCTCCATTACTGAGACAGGTACCAGGCACCATTTTGGATGTCGAGGTTCCATGAGTCCCAAAAAGGATGCGTGGAAAGAGCAAGCTTCATGCCCAAATACAGCAATCCCAGGGTAAGCTTCCTACACCCATACTTCAGCATTTGGGGGTTCACTGTCATGGCTTTGAAACAGCAGACCCATGAAAGAGGAGGCATGAGTCAGAGAAACTTGCCCTTGGTTCACAGTACCAAACCAGTTGCCACAAATTCAAAAATGAATTCAGATCATGGCCTAGCCAAAGGCCAAGCTCTGTGGGCCAACCGCTATGCACATCAGGAGTCTGCTGCCTTGGTGGGTTTGGAAGCAGGCATTGGCCATATGCCGTACCGTGTTGCAATGCCACTGTGCACAACTGAAGAATCTGTGCAGCAGGGGTTGGCCACCTGTGGCTAACCCCCACTAAGCACAGCATAACGCTGTGCACAGTAGGAGCTGGAAATTAATTTTGCCATTTAAAAAACATGAAATTAACTGAGAAAGCCACATTTAAAAACTGAGTTATGGTTCTGGCTCAAGCGTTTTAAACTATTAAATTTGCCACACTCAACGCACAGCAAAACTCACGTCACCCTTAGGTGCACACCCTCACCCCAAGGTCAAAGTGTAGAACCACAATCTTCGATGGGCCATGTTCATGGGCTTTTTTCGAAGTTGTTGACTATTACTGCGATTTTGGGTGTGCCCAGTTAATGACCTTGAAAAATTGGGTGTGGGCTACTGACATATTTGAGGGCCATATAAAATGTAAAAACCTGCGCCTGCATTGGTGTAACATCAGCAGTTATACTTTAAAGGGGGTCGTCATACTTAAATGCACTTTTTAGTGGGCCAAGTCTGCAGCCTCTCTCACATGACTTCAGATCCCATGCATCTCACATGACTTCAGATCCTATGCAATCTTGTACAGTCTGCGACGTCTGCAGAACACTTTACATTCTAAAGGGCATTCTGGGCTTATTGGCAGAGAGTTCAGGTATACTTGCACCACATCAAAAGGCGCCTTTTCCCTGGCAACAGGAGGCACCTCCACCATTTTGCGAGGTGCAAGAGCCCTGTTCAAGTGTTGCTTCCAGAATAAAACTGCAGAGGTAGTAGACCTTGCAAGAGGTCTGCTGCTGCACAGGAGAGGAAGATGATTTTAAGACTGAAGAAGTAGAAAAAAAAAGCAAGGATTCTCACATCTGGAAGTTCTTCTCTAATCCACCGAAAGACAAATGACAATGTATGTTGTGTCATGTGCAAAATGTGTGACCAAGTAGAGAGGGATGCCGGGTGTAAGAAAGTGGCTCTGTATATACTGTTCCCAAATAGGTACAGTGTGCACAGAGTCCACAGTCCCCAGAGGTTTGGCAGAGGCTAAAGTTAGATATAACCTTACTCTCTAAAGTGGTAGCTTGGTCGAGCAGTAAGGCGGTATCAGAGGACAGTGTAAAGCATTTGTTCTACACACTCAGTCAGCAAATGGTCTCACACACTCAAGGACTGAACTCTAGGCCAATGGTTTTGTATCAAAATATAGTTGTTTTATTTTAGAACCAACAATAGGTATCAAAATATACTTTCTCAGAATGAGTTACTTTAGTTAAATACTTTTCAAATAGGTAATAGACTTTTGAATTCAATAGTTACAGTTGTTGCAATAGGCAACACAATTTCAAACACAATAATACATTGAGCTCAATGGGAATTTCAGGTTAAATGCAATAGATTACTTTTTGGATTACTTTTCTTACCACAGGACTGGATCCTAGATTCAGTCCTGGGACATCTCCTGTAAACAGTTGAGTAAAAACGTTTTGGTTACAGTGGTGATTTTTAAGGAATATTATTGTATTTTAAAAGTTGACACTTAGAAACTTTTCACATAGAATCACCAATGTTATCCTATGGGAGGAAATTCACTTAGCAGGTAAGTGGGGTTATTGTTACTTTTTCTAACTCAGTGTTGGATCCTGGATCCAGCACTAGTGCATCTCCTGTAAACAGTTGAAAGAATGTGTTTTTGTTATACAGGCGATTTTTTACGAATATTTGTAAGTTTGCAAAATCGACACTTAGAAACTTTTTCAGCAAAAACCAGGCAATGTTATCCTATGGAAGGAAGTTCAAGTTACCGGTAAGTACAGTTATGATTACTTTTCAGGGTCAGTGCTGGGCACCAAGATCCAGCACTGGGATCTCTCCTGATAACAGGTGAGTAAATTTGTTTTCGTAATTCGGCTGATTTTAGATGAATATTTTAAAGTTTAGAAACTCCACACTTAGAAGAATTTCCAAGTGAAACCAGTCAATGTTACCCTATGGAAGAAAAGTGAGTTATCGGCTTTCGGGTAAGTACTCGACTGGCAGAGTTAAGGTTCTGGGCATAGACTCAGGGGTCTCCCAGGGTCAGGTAAGTACAGTTGTTACACCCTCAGCGGCACAGGGGCAGCCGGGTGCAGAGTGAGTTAGGCCCAATGTTATCCTATGGGAGGCAGGGGGCCTTTGGTTGGTGGCTGCTGGCTAGCAGGCCACGCGGATGTGGGAGCTGGGCTCCTGGTCACTTGCTCAGGGCAAATGGGGAAGTAGCTTAGAGTAGAGGTTGCACTACCAGGGGCACTCGGGCGGCTGGGTGCAGGGTGCTTTTGAGCCGTCGGGCGCTCAATGGATTTCAATGGAGAAGCTCAAGAACGAACAAAGGCTGCAAGCTCGGGGACGGTGATTCTTCAGGTGCGACCACCACTTCGAGAGGTAAGTTGGGAAGCTGTAGGAAGGGTAGGCCCCCAGGAGTTGGGCAGAGGAGGCTGTGGGGCGCCGGGTGCAGGGGTGTCTTTAGGCGTCGGATATCTTACCCTCGGCTGGTCGTGGTTGGAGGGGTCCCTGGTTCTGAGGCTGCAGGCGTCGTCAGGAGTGTCAAGGAGGGTCCTTGGGTGCTGGATTCTGGGTCACAGTCGCCGGGGGGACGTCCTCGTGGTCTTTGTCCACTCAGGCACAGGCCGGGCTCGGCGGGTGCAGAGTGTGCAGGAGTCGCGGTTCCTGGCTGGCACCACAGGTTTGTTACTTGCTTTTGAGCAGTACCACTGCTCGTGGGAGTCCCAGGTAGTTAGAGTCACAAGGCAGTCAGGTCCTCCGGGGTTTTGAGGTTGCTGACCACTGGAGACGCCGGGGTTTAGCAGGAGCAGGTTCGAGGGTCGACAGGCCGGTAGGGCTGGGGCCAAATCAGTTAGTGTCTTCCTCTTGTTAGCAGCTGCACGGCAGGTCTTCTTGTTTCTTGTTCTTCTTTCTTGTTTCGGAATCTGGATCTGAGGAAGGAAGGTTCAGGGTGCCCCTAAATACTAAATTTAGGGGCGTTACAGGTAGGTAAAGGGCAGGGACCAATGGGTCCCTTCCTGGGGTGGGTACACCCCCTATCCTGCCCCTCTCCTGTAGGAGGGGGCAGTAGCCTAGTCCTAATTGGGCAGGGCTCCCCATCATCAAGATGGCAAGAGCCCGGAGTTGTGCTTCACCTCGCCTCCCCCACCTGAGGGATGGGATTGGCAGAGGCTGGCACATCCCCTTTCCTCCCTTGGGGTTTCCCACCAGTCTTCCACCAGAGAGGGGGTCAGAACCGGTGGGGGCCAGTTGCTGAGTACAGCAAGTGGCCTGGAGAAGCTCACAAAGGCGGCATGCCTTTGAAGCTTCCCCTGCCCATCCTGGGGGAGGAGACCTAGCACCTCGCCCAGGATGTGCATTGTTGCAGGCCCAGGAGAGTGGATGGCTCTCCACCCAGGGGTCCAGTAACATGTCTGCTGTGTGGCAGCCGGGGCAGCCCCTCAGACAAGATGTGGATTGTAGGTTAGGTTCAGGGGGCAACTCTAAGTTGCCCTCTGTCGTGCATTTTACATTAAATCCCACACTGGCATCAGTGTGGGCTTAATGTGCTGAGAAGTTTGATACCAAACTTCTCAGTCTTCAGTGTAGCCATTATGGTGCTGTGGAGTTCGTAATGACAACCTCCCAGCACCATATACTCTTAATGGCATCACTGCACTTACAGTGCCCAGGAATGGCCCTGGGTACTGTAGGGGCACAGGGCTCATGCACCTGTGCCCACACCACTGGCATAGTGCACCCAGCTAGAGGGGTGACTGAGGTATGCCAGGGCAGTGTGGTTGTGGGCATGGCACACAGGGATGTGTGCCATGTCGACTCTCTGTTTAGTTCTGCACCAAGACACTCAGCCTGCAAAGGCAGGGTGTGTGTGTCAGGGTACAGGGCCTCTAAGGGTGGCACAATAAGTGCTGCAGCCCTTAGGGGCCTTCTCTGGTCACAGTGCCCTGGGTACCTAGGGTGCCATTTACCAGGGGCTTACCTGTGGCCAGAGATGCCAATTGGGTTTAGGCTTTAGTACAGTTTTTAGGGAAGGAACACAGGCCCTGGGTACCTGATTGGCAGGGACCCAGGGCACACCAAGGGAAAGTGCATCAGTTATCAGGCAAAAAGTGGGGGGGTTACTGCAACAGAAACCCACTTTCCTACACCGGGCCACTTCCTTTTTGGGACATCGAAACATGAGAAGAAGTCCGCACAGTGGTGGAGGTAAAGAGCACATGGTGAAGCACAGGAGGTTGAACCATCATAGAGTGTTCCTGGAGAGGTGCTGGAGAAGAAAATCCAGGGGTGGCTCCTCAGCAATGGCGGAGGAAGATCGCCCCACTGGCTCATTGTTTTATTTTTCAGTTGCTGGCTGAGCTAGAGTGCAGTAGGGAGGGGTGGGGCCGGGGCCTTGGGAGGGGGAGGTGGAGTGCTATGTGCACTTCTAAGTGCACTTGTGTGTCTGGCCGGACATCTCAGGCCGGCCAAACACACTTGCGCACTTAGGTTTATCCAACCTGGCTGCATTGAACAGCGGGCTGCAGAAACCCCACAGACTCCCTTAAGTGAGCAGAGCGTCTTTTCAGCCCACTTAGGCCAATCCCCGGGCAGATTTTCATAGTATAGGAGCAGCGTGGGGATTGCACAGGGACTCTGTGATGTAGTCCCAGTGTCTGCTGGGACCAGGAAGACCGAGGCACGACATGGGAGGCAGCCGGCAGCTGCAGGTAAGTTTTCCTTGTTTTTTAATTATTATTATTAATCTCCCCCCATGCATGCTCCCCCTCCTGTGCTCCCCCATGTCCCCTCCCCTGCCGCGCCACATTTTCTTTGTGGGGGCCGCCACTGGAAGAAACATAAAGAGATTAATCCACAATTGAAAGTGTTTGCACTGTACTGCATGGAGTACAAGTCGTATTTATGGTGTTGCCAGCAAAACCACCAAACAGGCAACAAGAAGATTGCAACAACAATTGTTTTAATAAAGTTACAGCACAAAAAAACAAATGAAACACCCCACAAAAAAACAACAAAAGAGTTATTGTTGAGAATCACTAATAGAAGTCAGTCAAAGTGCTTGACTCTATTAACATATATGGCTGTCAATGGTGGGTTAAGCGCAGGGCTTGGCTATAATCCAGGTCCTGCAGTCAACCCCCGCAGTGCATGGCCAGAATTGCCACCTATGACTGGTTAGGAACAGAGAACTGCTGCATGTGAGATATAATTAAAAAATCACTGAAAAAGTGAAGTTAGAGTTAGCTTTGGTTATAACACCTTAACTTATATTTAAAGAACCATAGATATTTGCTTTAAAAAACAGTTAATGTGCAGTTATGAATTCAAACAGAAAAACTACTGAAAATTTGCAAGTTATGGTTAGGACTGCAAACCACAACTTGCACACCAGCCTTGAAAACTAACTTTCACACCAAATGCAATGATTATGACCTCATAATATTTATACCAATAAGTAGCAACACCTAACAGCACAATGTAAATTAATAACAACACAAACTAAAACTACTAAATAATACTACATTCATAGTCAGCTCTTTCATAGTACTAAGCGTAATGTGATATTAAATCTCCTGTGTAATGGTTAAATTATCAAAGGTAAGATCATGAGCATTGCATTTGGTATGTGAGTTATGATTTGCAATCCTGTTGTGTGAGTTATGTGTTATGGTTCTAACCAAAACTTGCAAATTTCAGTGGTTTGGAAATTTTAATTTGAAGCCATAACTGAACTTTGCCTCTGTATTTAAGTGGATATTTAATCATATGTTATGGTGTTATAACCAAGGCTAACCATAACTTCACTTTAACCTTTCTTTTTTCGGTGAACACACACATACATACATTGTTGAGTGAGAGGAGGAACTGTGACTCAAGAGAGTTGAAGCATGCTGCCCCTCCCCTCCCTAAACAATGGTAATAAATAGCCTATTACGTTTTGAGGGTCTGCATACATGGTCTTTCTTGTGTGATAGCTTAGAAACTGGCAGACTTAGAGCGCATCTTCATAGCAGAGGCGCACAGTGCGAACAATGATGGTCTACAGTATGATCAATGTACAGAAAACGAAAACGATGCAGCTCTGATATAGCAGTATCAGGGCATTTGATATTTGCACATTTTAAATGAATGACTGAATGGGCATGTATTATAATGCTTGCTTCAAATGCTTTATTGGTCTATATTTATTGTGGCAAACAAACACAAGGAGATGATGGACGGAGCGCTGAAACGTTTCAGACACTCACCCCCAGGCACAGATTTGGGTTGAATCCATCGTCGTTCTTTAGCTCACTTCGCCACCCCAGTTCAGACCCAGCTATATGCAAATCAGTCTTGGCCTGTGCCTCATGGGAACAGTCCAGACTGAACTGCCAAGCCAGGTCTTGCCTGGACCGGAAACAAGCTTCCTGGGACCAGTTTTGTTTTTGGTCAAAAACTTTTATTAAGTGCCTAAAAGTTTGCAGTACATAGGTTTATAATGAAGTGGTACCTATCCCCTTAGGGAGGGCAGTCCACTTTAACTTTTGTTTCAATGTATTTTAATATTTACATTCCATCAGTTTGGGATTCAGAAATATTTGCAATGCGGGGTTTGTTACAGTTCTTCCTCTTCCTCACTTTCCTTCTTGTCCATGGCTGCATAGTCCCTTAGCACTCTGTGAACCATCCTGCGGCACGCTTCTGTGTTTACCACCTCTCCATTGGTCACCAGGCGTGTCCTAGCGTACAGGAAAAAGGCCTTCACACAACAGAGGAGTCTCCAACAGCCCTGGATAGCTCCATCTGTGTGTGTCCCTGGAAACAGCCCATACAGCATGGACTGATGCGTTACATTCTGGGAGGGGATGTGGGCTTCCAGCTCTTGTTTTATGGCAGCCCGTAGTCTCTGGGCAAAGGGGCAGGCCCAGAAAAGATGGTATGCAATTTCCTCTGCTGGACATCCCCTTGGGCAGTTCCTGTGCGGGCATAGGCCCCTGCTGTGCATGAATGACCTCACTGGCAGACCCCCCTTCACGGCCATCCATGCAGTGTCTTTGTGTCTGTTGGTCAAAATTGGGGAGGATACATTTCCCCACATGTGCGTTGCCGGTGGCAGGTCGCTCACTGGTTCTGTGGTGTCCCTGGTCCTGATGAGTTTGTGGATTGTCCTGGGCTTCCAAAGGCTAGAAGCAACACAGTTCAGCCCAAATTCCTCCACAAACTTTTCTACCTCCTTGTAGTACCATGGGAGGTCCCAGTTAAATGTCACTGCGTTCTCCCACTTATCCCGCCCCAGTCGTCTCCACACCGGGAGGAGGAAAAAGCAGAACACCTTGTAGGCGGAGTGGTCCTTGTTCACGTTTGACAGGGTTATTCGGACGCAGCCCCACACAAAGAAGGCCCTGAGGATTGTCGAGATGTCGGGGACTGTCTTCCCCCTTTTGCGGTGCTCCTTGTGCATGACTGACCTTTTAACCCTGTCCGTCTTTGAGTGCCAGACAAGATGGAACACCATGCTATTTAAAGCCCATGCTACGTTGGCCAGGAGGGGCCAGGCCTGTGTCACATACTGCAGCACGGGCAGTGCGTCGTTCCTGAGCACCAGAGCCTTCCCTTCAATTCTCAAGTTTCTCAGACTCCAGAGGCCCAGTTTTTGCTTCACCTTGGCCAGGCGTTCATTCCAGCTCTTTGCAGCTGCCCCTGGTCCTCCAAACCAGACGCCGAGGATCTTAATCAGTCCTGCCTCGATAGGGAAGGGGAGAGGCTTGTTGCAGAGGTCCCATCGCCCGAAGAGTTTCGCCTGCGACTTGTCCACGTCGATTTTTGCCCCTGATGCCTTGCCAAAGTCCTTGCACGCCTCCAGCAGGGATTGAACCGGTTTTCCATCCGCACAGAAGAGGGTGACATCGTCCATCTACAGCGCACACTTGACCTCTTTCTTCGCGTCGCCGGGTGTCGGGATCCCTCTGATGTTCGGGTTCTTCCTGATGTACTCAGCGAGTAGCTCTATAACCAAAACAAACAGAAGTGACGAGAGCAGGTAGCCTTGTCTTACCCCAGACCTGATAGGAAAGGGGCCTGTTTTACAACCATTTACAATGACTGAACTGAAGATGTCTTTATACATTATTTTAACATAACCACAGAACCGCTCCCCCAGCCCAAAACTGTGCAGTACCCTCTTCATGCACTCATGGGAGACGCGGTCGAATGCCTTCTCCTGATCTAGACAGAGCAGGGCAGCCTAGATCTTGCGGTCCGTGATGCACTGGATCGTGTCCCTGATCAGTGCCAGGCTATCTGCGATCCTGCGCCCCGGGACCCTGCAGGTTTGGTCTGGGTGAACTAACTCTCCCATGGAGCCCTTCAATCTATTTACTAGTGTCTTAGCCAGGATCTTGTGGTCTACATTCAGGAGAGAGATGGGGTGCCAGTTCTTGAGGTCACATCTCTCCGCCTTATGTTTATACAAGAGCGCAATCATTCTTTCCCTTAGAGTGTGGGGCATGATTCCCTCCCTCTCCATCTCCTCATACAGCTGCAGGAGATCTGGTCCCACTAGGTTCCACAGTGAGGCATAGAATTCGACTGGGATACCGTCACTACCTGGTGTCTTTCCTGACTTGAAGGATCCAACTGCAAGGTGCAGCTCCTCTAAAGTGAGGGGGGCATAAGGGCTTTTCTCACTGTTGGGGAAACAGTTCTTGGGATACCCGACAGAAACTTTTCTGCTTGATCTTCCTCTGACCTCTTCTCTGAGTAGAGGTCCCCATAGAAGTCTGTCACAACTTTCCTAATGTCCTCCCTTGTGTCACAGAGGATTCCCTCCTTATTGCGCAGTTGAACCAGAGGGGTGTGCGCAGAGTGGATTTTCCTGAAGAAGAAGGAGTTGCATTTCTCCCCCTTCTCCAGGTTCTCCACCTTGGAAAGGGAAATTGATCCTCCTGGATTCGTCATGAAAGTGCTCGCTCAGCTTTTTCTTGACTTCCTCCAGAGGGCTCATGACGTCCCATCCTCGGAGTTGGAGGTCGTGCAGTTCTTGCAGCTCTTGCTGTAGTCTACTGAACTCCCTCTTTCTCCCCCTTGCAACCTGCCTGCCCATATTCTTGAAAAAATCCTGGATCCTGCCTTTGACCCATTCCCACCATTCTCCTGCGGACTGGAAGGTGTCTTTCATGGCTTGCCACTGGATGTATGTCTCCCTCAGCTTCTCCTTCACTCCCTCTTTCTCCAACAGAGAGCTATTCAGTTTCCAAGTACCTGGACCTGTCAGGAACTTGCCCGTCAGTTCCCCTTGGAAGTGGATAGCTCTCTGGTCAGAGAAATGCACTGTCACCATTGAATGTTGCCTGATCTTCACTGATTGAGAGGTAAAGACGAAGTCTTTCCTGGAGCGCAAGGAGCCATCAGGGTGACTCCAGGTGAAGTTCCTGGCGTTCACCCCCATGGACCCAATGACATTTGTCAGGGAGGCCTCACCCACCATCTCCACCAGTAGTTTCGCAGCATCGTCCATCCATCCTTCCCCAGCCCTGGCCCCGCATCTTCCACCTGCTTCCAGAATACAGTTGAAATCCCCACCCATCAAAATTGTTCTTGAGGTGACCAGCTGTGGCCTGAGGCGCTGAAACAGCTCCCGTCGCTCGCCTATGTCAGAAGGGGCGTACACATTGATAAGTCTAACTGGCTCTCCTGCCCACGAACCGTCAACAACAAGAGCCCTGCCGCCCTCCAGTTCGGTGACCGAGTCCATTGTGAAACGCCTCCCTCTGACTAAGGTAGCCACTCCTACAGACCTACTGCTGTTCCCCCAGACCAAAAGGAAGGCCCTAGGGTCCACTGCTGTTCTAGGTGCTTGTATGATGTTGCGAAGGGGATGGAGCATTCCTGAATCATGTACACATCACACTCCTGGCTGGCAAGAAAACTCAAAGTACTAGCACATCTGCGCCTGTCTCGAATACTTCTGACATTTACGGAAAATAACGAGACAGCCATCATTAATTAGTTTTTAAGTGGCCGATTCACAGAACTAATCTGAGATAAAATCCTAAACTTACTACTTTTGGTATTCACGGAAGGCATTTAGTAGTAGTAAAGTTAGGACTACTAACTTTACTACTACTAAACTGAGATAAAATCCTAAACTTACTACTTTTGGTATTCACGGAAGGCATTTAGTAGTAGTAAAGTTAGGACTACTAACTTTACTACTACTAATTTGAGATAAAATCCTAAACTTACTACTTTTGGTATTCACGGAAGGCATTTAGTAGTAGTAAAGTTAGGACTACTAACTTTACTAATACTAAACTGGGATAAAATCCTAAACTTACTACTTTTGGTATTCACAGAAGGCATTTAGTAGTACTTTACCACTACTAAATGCCTTCTGTGAATACCAAAAGTAGTAGGTTTAGGATTTTATCTCAGTTTAGTAGTAGTAAAGTTAGTAGTCCTAACTTTACCACTACTAAATGCCTTCTGTGAATACCAAAAGTAGTACGTTTAGGATTTTATCTCAGTTTAGTAGTAGTAAAGTTAGTAGTCCTAACTTTACTACTACTAAATGCCTTCTGTGAATACCAAAAGTAGTAAGTTTAGGATTTTATCTCAGATTAGTTCTGTGAATCGGCCCCTAAGAGTTTAACTTAATACTTAAAGACTAATTATCAAGTCAAAGCAATTGATTACAAATACAAGTGACAAGGCTACTTACAGGGCTTGTTCAGCCTCCTGTTGGGTCTCCAGTGCTCGGCCTTCCTGCTCGGCAGCTGTTGCTTGCTGTTGCACGATGGCTGCTCCACACTCTTGGCTGGGCTTGGGGTCTACCTCCTCCAGGGTGGCAGGCAGGTCTTGCTCTCGGTCCTCGATGGAGGTTTCCACCTCTTCTACTGTTGCTGGTGATGGGGGTGGGGACGCTTCCATGGAGGTTGCCAGCACCCTCATCTCCATTAGCACTTTCGACACTTGCTCGAGTTGCTCATCCGGCTGTCTTTTTACGGCTGCACTTCCTCTTCCGTATCCTCGAGCACGGAGAAGGGGTTGTGGGTGCTCACAAGTCGCTTGCTTGTTTTTTCAGTGTCCTGTGAGTGCCTCCTTTTCCTGCGCTCCTGTTTTGTCCAGGGCCCTTCATCCTGGTCCTCGGTGGCAGCTTGGACGGGAGCCTCCCTTGGCTCTCTGTGCTCGCTAGGGCTCAGGGATGGCAGGTGAGATATCTTCGGGTGTCTGTAGCTCCCGGGCCTTGGCGGTGTCCTGGTTGGGCTTGGGTTTGTCCTGTTTGGAGCCCTTCCCTCTCCCAGTCCCCCTGACCCGCAGCGGGGTTGGGACTGGAGACCTGGTCTCGTCAGCCTCCTCCTGTTGGTCTCTCTACGGAGGTTTGGCAGCTTGGGCGTAGGATTGAGCTCTTTTTAGGCAGTCCTTAAAGAGGTGGCATACACCCCCACAGAGGTTGCATGGGGTTTCCTCTTTGCAGGTCTTTGCCGTGTGTCCTTCTTGTTTTCAGTTCCTGCATACTTGCACCGTGCAGTCCTTGCCGGTGTGGCCTGGTTTGCTGCACCTGTTGCATAGTTTGGGCTGCCCAGGGTAGTACAGGTATCCTGAGTCACGCCCTAGGGAGAAGCTGGAAGGGGGGTGATGGATTCCATCTGGGGCCGACGGGTCCTCCTTCAGCTTTACCATGACTGTCCATTTACCATACCAGATGCCATCAATGTCCAGGTTGCGGGAGGGTTCTTTTGTCACTGTGCAGCGGCAGCATAGGAAGGTTCTCAGGTCTTGGATATTGACGTGTGGGTAGTAGACGTGCACGATCATTCTCTTAACCTCCAGCACGAGCTGGCATTCCAGGTGGGAGTCAGAGAAATGTTTCTCCTCCCGTCTTGACCAGCACATCTGCCAATACCTTCTGCAGATCTGTACAGACATGAAGGTAAGCAGGTAGGTGCCTTTGGGTGCATACAACATTATGCACCAGATTCCTGCTGCTGTGAAACCCATCTTAGTTACCAGCAGCTCAGTGAAGATCTTCCTGCTCAGAAGTGGTGTGGAGCCATCTGATTCCACCTTCCTCTGCAGCTTTACGGTGTTGTGGAACCATGGATTCAGCGGTCTGCTGAACTTGCTGTTCTGCTGTGCTGTGCCCAGAAGAAGAGGGATTCCTCAGGGAGCTGGCAGCAGGTAGGTAATCCTCAAGGCCTGTAGACAGGGTCCCCCTCTAGGTGGGTGGAGGATGCAGGCAGACCCTCAGCTCCAGCAGGTTGGATGTCCCAAAGGGGCTGGCAGGGGTATCCTTCCAGGCTGGCAATGGATCCCCAGCTGGCAGGCAGCTCCTGCAGGTAGCCCACAGCAAGCCGGCAGACCACAGAAGGCAGGAAGGCAGTCCACAGCAAGCAGGCAGCTCCAGCAGTCAAAGCGGCCCCAGCAAGTCAGACAGCTCCAGCAGGTCAGGCAGCCCCAGAAGGCAGGCCTCAGCAGACAGGGAGCTCCAGGCGGCGGGCGGCTTCAGCAGGCAGGAGTCCTTAGCAGGCAGTGGTCCTGAGCAGGCAGGAAGGGAGGTCCGGAAAGCAGGTGTCCTCAGCAGGCAAAGCTCCAGCAGTAGCACTTAAAAGTGCATTTGTGTGCGTAAAGCACCAAGTAGCTCTTTTGCAGAACAGTGACCTCTAGTGGTGACCAGAGGTACTGCATGCAGGTGATCGTGGTGTCTCCCCTGCCAAGCATCCTGGGACCGGTTTCAGGGTAACACCCCTCATCAGCAGGGCTCGAGGCGGGGGTACACGCGGGTGGACGGCGTCCACCCACTTTTTTCACAGGGTGGATGCCGTCCACCCTGCCAAGAAGTTGGGCCCCACTGAAAAAGATGCTGAATTCGTCCTGGTGTAATTTCTAAACACCGGGACACATTCAGCAGCGCCTGCACGCTGTTATCTGCTTTCCATACGCAACAACGTGCAGGAGGGGATGGGGCTCTCTTATTTCTGACTCCTGCTGGGCCCATGACAAAGGCGGAATCTGAGGGGTCATCAGGCCTCCTTTTGTTCGAGTCTCCTGGCTGGGAGCAGTCAGGAGCCTCACACCCGATGCAAATGCAGCAGAGGGGAAACAAAGGCTCACACCTTGTTAGCACTTCACACGTACTTTAAAGAGGCAGCTTTTCACTTTGTTCAGTCCCTGTTTAGGAGATATGCATGCACTGTAAGAAGTCAGATGTGTTGATCTTACACAGTATTTGCACAAAATAAATGGTATTTATATAGTGCTTACTACCCCTGAGGAGGCGTTGTAATAATTTAAATATCACTATTTTTTTCTTTTAAAGCACTATGGCTAGAGGAAGCTTTACGCTGACAAAAGGCAACATTGTTTTATGTGTAGTCTACAAAAGTGTGAATCTTCTGCCAAATCAGGAGGGTTTGCAAGTATATTCAAAATGTGCTCAAATGTACTCATGATACACCTGCTAAACATATATGTGAGGGCTTAAGATCTGATGTCACTTCTTGTGATGCCACTTCCTGTGATGTCACGCGCCGCGATGTCACGCGCCTCACGCGCCGCGATGTCACGCGCTGTGATGTCACTTGCATACTGAATAACTAGGTTAGTCCCCCCACTTCTTTTTTTAGGACTTGTGCCCTGCTCATCAGCCAGGCTAGCTTGAATCCAGTGGCAAAGTGAGCAAGGGACCCACGTCTAGGCATACCCTGCCAACTTAGGGCAAACAAAGCAAACACAAGGAGATGATGGATGGAGCGCTGAAACTTTTCAGACACTCACCCCCAGTCACAGATCTGGGTTGAATCCATCATTGTTCTTTAGCTCACTTCGCAATCCCAGTTCAGACCCAGCTATATGCAAATCAGTCTTGACCCTGTGTCTCATGGGAACAGTCCAGCCCGAACTGCCAAGCCAGGTCTTCCCTGGACCGGAAACAAGCATCCTGGACCGGTTTCGGGGTAACACCCCTCATCAGCCAGGCTAGCTTGAATCCAGTGGCAAAGTGAGCAAGGGACCCATGTCTGGGCATACCCTGCCAACTTAGGGCGAACAAAGCAAACACAAGGAGATGATGGATGGAGCGCTGAAACTTTTCAGACACTCACCCCGAGTCACATATCTGGGTTGAATCCATCATCGTTCTTTAGCTCACTTTGCCACCCCAGTTCAGACTCAGCTATATGCAAATCAGTCTTGACCCTGTTCATGGGAATAGTCCAGCCCGAACTGCCAATCCAGGTCTCCCCTGGACCGGAAACAAGCATCCTGGGACCGGTTTCAGGGTAACATCCCTCATCAGCCAGGCTAGCTCAAATCTAGTGGCAAAGTGAGTGGCAAAGTGAGCACGGGACCCTATATTTATTGTCACATGCATGGCACACAAACATACAAGCATACAGACTGTTGGTTTATTTAGAGATGCCCACTCAGTGCGAGTATTGAGCATCAGCAGGGAAAAAATCTACCCTGCAGCAATTGTTTACTGGACAGAATTGCTTGCTAATGAAGCACCATACACATTCTATAGTACTTGAAAGTGTCCACTTCAGTTTAATTGGCAAACACACATCATTTTCCTTTTTTAGACTTACAGAATTATTGTATTTTCTATTAGCTGTCACACAGATAGATTTCTTATGTTGAATGAATGCATAACACCGGAAATATAGAGTAATATGGCATTTTTGAAACTGTATATTTACCAGCGTTGGCTCCTCCGCAATGGCGGGGGAGCGTCGCCCCACCGCCTGGCTCAGAGCCAGCAAATGAAAAATAAAAATAAACAGCTTGTGCAGTGAGGGGCAGGGCATGGTAGGAGGAGTGCTATGTGCACTCCCTAAGTGCGCATATGTGTTTGGCCGGCCGTCTCAGGCCGGCCAAACACACATGCCCACTTAGGTTTCTCCAGCCCGGCTGTATTGAGCAGCCAGGTTGGAGAAACCCCACAGACTCCCTGGTCTGAGCGGAGCGGAGCGTCTTTTCAGCCCGCTCAAGCCAATCCCGCGCTGCTCTCATAGCATGAGAGCAGCACGGAGATTTCAACTGGGAGTCTGTCCCAGGGGCTGCTGGGACCAGGAACAACACAGGAGGCGCGACACGGGAAGCGGCTGGCACCTTAAGGTAGTTTTATATTTATTTTTTTATTATTATTATTAACACCCCACTCACTGAGATAATTTTATATATGTATTTATAGTATTTGTTTCTGTAAGTGATTCAGCATTTTTGATTTTTGGTCAGTCTTTTTTTCCATTTTTGCTGTGCCGTCTTAAATAAGTTCAATATGATAATTTCCAAGGGTCTTGCTGACTGAAACACATTTGGCACTTGCTTATTTCCGGCAGCTAAAGTCTGGCCTTATTCATTTCGTGAAGTTTCATGCCGGGGAAAAAAGTCGCTGTGGGGAGGTCAAAAAATACATCTTACCTTTTTAGCTGACATTAGAAATTTTGCTCGCAGCAAAAACAGATTATAGCCAAACTAAACATGAAAGTTGACCTTTACTCAGAAAGTATGCTTTTTGTTGGTTTGGTGCAAAATTATTCACTAGTTTTTTAAATATTTGTGTTGCAAAAAGGTATTTGGTGGGGTTGAAAGTATTTACGCGTTTTCTGTGTCGGCCATTTTAGTATGCAGATGATCCACGACGCAGGTTCATGGACTATTTGCGACCCACATTAAAAAATATAAAGGCCTCCAGTTGGTTGGGAGATTTCTTCTCCTTTCTTCGATTTCAGATCTGCTGTCTCAGCACTGAGACTGCAGACCTGACAGCTTTGATAGACTGGCCACAAGAAAAAATAAACCTGTGACAACTAATATGGAACAAGGGGCTTGGTTCCAGTGTCCTAAAAACAAATTGAAAGGCCACACAAGAGGTCATGGTGAGGATGCTCTGACCCCCAGGTTTAAGTGATGGTCCCAAACCCCTCCCCCTCAAGTGTGAAAATAAAACTGTTTTAGAAACAGGGTGCCCATATTATTTTTCGAGGTCACTGACTAGACATTCCCAAAATGGCATGCACCGACTGTGACTTCGGTACTAAGACCATGAACTATGGAAGGCTACCCAACAAAGGTACCCAACTTTTATTGTCTGTGGTCCTGGGCAATGGGTGCTATTTTAGATGTGTCATATAAGCGGTCTAAAAAAAACCATGACTTAACAACACATTTGAGCACCGTTAAAGATGTATAAACTAAATTTGCTCTTCATGAAAATATCCACTTAGGTGTGGACTTGTACTGCAATCAGAGTCAGTTTTGGGAAGGGCAAACATATTGAACTCAACTTTTTTTGTAACGCAAGTCTGGAGTTCCTGTTGCGAGTCTACAAACTTGACACGCCTAGCAACAAGGAAAGGACTTCCTCTAAAGTCCACAAACTTCCTGTTGAGTTGGCAAATTATTTTCCTTTTAAAATGTCACTCTGAGCTTTTCATTGAGTGAAAGTTCAGGTAATCTTCTACCAGATAAAAAGTGCCTGTCCATTAGAAACAGTAGGCACATTCACCATTTTGTGAGGAGCAGAAAACGTGTGTATATGATTAACTGAGTCATCTGTGCTAAACAATGGCTGAGCCACTTTTCAAGTAGGTTCCTGGAACTTTTAGAGCACCGGAAAGGGAAGAGGATGTTCTTTGCACTGAAAAGACGAAGGAGGGTGAAAAAAGTAATCACCCCATTGTGTAGGGATTTTTCACAAATCTCATTGTAGTCAAGTCCATTCCAGTCATACTTTATTCCGCTACCATGAGCCATTAAAGTGCATATCAGGGACAAAATACAATAATAAATAAGACAATCTTTAAAATGAGGTAGATAAGATAATATTTACAATAAAATTTGCAGTAAAATTTGCAATAAAATATACAATAGGAAGACAGCAAGACCAATACAAAGCAATATCTCTTTCTAATTCATAAAACACATTTAATAAAATGAATTGTGGCATACCATACCTCAGGACTCCCTAAATGCTGCAAAGAGGCAAAAGCCATCTTATGAGATCTTGAATTGAATTTACCTAAAATCGGGAGCAGAAAAAGTTTCATTTGTGTAGTAAAACGCTATGGATTTACCATAATTTCATAATCATCACGCTGTCATATAATTCGGCTCACATGGCCTCCACCCTTTGCTTATGCCTTGCAGAGGTTGCTAGGTGGATGCCCCTGAATTGTCTCAAGCTCATCACTGAGAAGACTGAGGTACTGACTGTAGGCAACCAAGCAAACATTTGGTCTACTGCATGGTGGCCTCGGGAGTTGGGCTCAGCTTCTGTCCCTAAACCTAAGGTCAAGAACCTTGGTGTCTGGCTTGATGATAAGATGTCTTTTGCCAGTCAGGTCACTGCAGTGGCAGGAAAATGCTTTGGACTGCTCAAGATGCTGAGTAAAACCTTGTGCCTATTGCCAGAGTCGGCAAACAACACAGTTATTCAGGCCTTGGTTATATAAAGACTAGACTATTGCAATGTTCTGTATTTGGGAGTAACTCAGGGATGGATCAAAAGACTCCAGAGAGTGCAAAACTCTGCGGCACGCTTCTCTGAATTTGCCAAAGCGTGCGCCTATTGGGGCCGCAGTCAGGAAATTACATTGGCTGCCAGTTAAGCAGAGATTATCGTTTAAAGCTTTGTGCCACTGTCACAAAGCTTTTGATAACAAAGGGCTTGGATACCTCAGTCGCAAGTAAAACCGTATGTCCCCTCAAGGAATCTAAGATCTGCAGGAGAGTTGCTGGCGACTGTTCCAAAAGTAAAGAAAGTGCGCTCGGGCAGGAGCTCTTTCAGCTACCTGGTGCCAAAGTTGTGGAACGCCTTGCCCTTATCGGTTCGTCAGGTGCAATTAGAAGATCTTTTTAAGAAACAATTTTAAACTCGTTTGTTTATTTCAGGATGCTTGAGAATTTGAAAGTGATAGGCAGAGTGTGGAGATCTGCTTCCAGCGCTGGGACACCTCACTTTGAGGTAGCCATGCACTTTATAAATTGTATTATTAATATTATTATTATTATTAGTAGTATTCTAAGGTGAACAGAATAATATAAGGTGCTTTGTATGAAGCTACCATCACAGGGGCATATGGGAAGTGATGCAAACCATGACCCTTGAACGGGAAAGGCCAACAAAATGTGAAGTAAATTTAAACGTAACTTTGTGAGCAAAAATCTGTGCGACTCATTAGAAATAAATTGGAGGTAAAGTGCTGGAGTAGGGTTCATAATGGTATTCTAGGAGAATAAGCCTAAATCACTTGCGTGGGAGTTTACCATACGCACAGAGTGACATTGTAAAACAAACCTTTAACCATAGCTGGGGTCAGGTGCAGGGAATTCTCTGGATCTAAAAACACATCTGATATTCCCAATTCATGAAAACTTTTTTAACATGAGACAATCATGGTATGTCTGCCACATTGTCCAGAGAAAGACAGCCCAATATTATGGCTCTGGTAAAGTAAGTTTCTGGTTTCCTCCATAATCTTAACCATAATAGCAAAGGTTCTAATTTAATGTAATCCTCTACAAAACTGACGCCCACCTCAGTATAACAAAAGGTGGTGGATGAGGATTGGGGAACAAACAAGAGTCTGCGTATAAATGTATTTTCCACTTTATGCAAAGAACAGGCATCAGTATATCCCCACACTCCTGCTCCAGAAGTGCCAATAGATAGTCACTTACTTTTAAAACTGTGAAATAATTCATTGGCCGGTTTATACCCTAACTGTTTAGCAAAGCGGAAAATTGGATCAACATATCTTTGAAATTGTAAAACTCAAATTTTTAACAAAAACTTCTAATTTAAAGTGTCGTTAATGAACAGGATTCTCAAATATGTAAAATTATGGACTTTGGCAATTTCTACTCCAGAAAGACTAGTTCCACATTTCATCATGAATGACTTGGAAAGGTTTGTCTTAATCTCAAGATCATCAATAAAAGTATTAAAGGCATCCAAAAGAATCTGCAGCCCACTGGCAGTTCTGGCTATAAGTACCGCATCATCCGCTTACAATAGTACAGGTACCGAACGAGAGCCAACCATGGGCAGATCTCTACCTCTAGATCCCAAAACTTCTTCTAAACCATTAATATATAGTAGTAAAAGAAAGGGAGCCAATACACAGCCTTGGCGTACCCTTCCTGTGGAGTTAGTTTTGGGTGAGAGGTTGCCCTCTCTTCTGTAGCGTATCTTGGCTGACATTTGTCTATCGCTCTTATCTCCTCATTCTTCAGCGACAAATGGTACTTCAAACTGTGTGATGACTTCAGCAGCCCCACGCCCACTGAACTCATGTGTCTCTCATGAGCCATTATCCCTAGTAGCATCTGAGTCCTCTATTTCTTCAAATAGTCCACCTCTGAAAAGAACCAGAAAGGAGCCCATAAGGTCTAACAGGGCGAACACATCTGTGAGAAGTTGGCCTGGTATATGCTGTCCACTAATTAAAGTGGGCACCTTGCACCAGTCCAAACGACCCTTATGATGTATGAGGTCAAAGATAACCTTTAGAAAGCTATCCTAGTGGTAGCTGTGGAGAGCAGCATTCAGGCTTAATCTTGAAGGAATGTAAAGCAGCTTGTTTTACCAGAATATCACCCCCTGAATGACTAAATGAAGGGGAACTACACAGTAGTTATATAAAAATATGTATTTATTAATATAACACTCTCTACTATCCTCTACACGAGGATAGAACACAAAGCACACTATACGAGACCAATAGAACAGTTGTAAGTAGCACAATACACAGTGGGCTCCAGGGGGAGACCAAACCATATACTAAAATAGTGGTATAACAGTCACGACTGAGATCAAGACAAGGTCTGGAGCACGTAGAATCGCTGAGACCCCAAGGAACCACCCAAGGTGAGTAGCCAGGGACCCCACAGAGGCCGGGTGCAGTGTGGGAACACGACCGCAGGCTCCGTACAATTCTATGGCGAAGTCGCGGTTACACTTTTAAAGTTCAAGGACCCTTCTAGGAGGACTTCGAGCGAACCTGTTGGAACTTAAGAGTTTGAAGAGCCACCCCACCCGTGGATACCGAAGTACCCGAGTTACCTATCCCAGAGGAGCCGGATGCATAGGACTGAAGTGGTGTCGTCAACTGCTGTCGTTCTCAATGGAGAGCTGCAAAGAAGTACTGCTGCCGTGAAGGTGAAAAGGGTCTGGTGCAATCCAAGCCTGGTATTCAGGAAGGAAGGAACCTGAAAGCAGAGGGAACAGAGTCTGGGTCACTTCAGAGTGACCAGGGGTTCGGTAGACGAGTGCCCACCAATGTCGGGTGCTTCAGGTGCGAAGAAGGGATGCTGGACTCTGCAGCCACGAGGACCAGGTGACGTCGAGGACAACCAGGAGCCGGAGGTGAGCTGTCCCATGAAGGATGTCGAGTGCTGGGGGGTCGGTGTCTGGCGGGAGCACCAACAAGCCTTGGCAAAAGCAACCAACGCAGGAAGGTCAAGCAGGTTACAGTGTGGACCAGCAAGGTCCAGGGAACTCCCCAAGCAATGGAGAGTCAGGGCACGTCTGGAGCAACCGGGAATGCCCAACAGAAATCAAGATGGCCCTCAGGAGGACCCACAGGCTGAATGACCAGGAGTCGCGAGGGGACCTCAAGCAAGATTGCAAAGTACCAGCCCACGGAGCCCTCGGTGCAAGGAGGCCGGAGTTCTTTGGTGCAAATACTGCTCAGGGTCAGGACTATGCAAAGTCTAATGCACAAGCTCGGGAATTGCCAACAAGCATATACACTTGCAAATGGATGCGGTGCACAGGGGTTCGGGTTATGCAGTCCCCACGAGGTATACTGGCCTCCAACTTGGTGAGAGGGCAGATCGACCTCAGTGACCTTCGGAAACCCACCTCCTATGTTGCTGAAATCTTTGGAGTCCGCAGGAGCTCAGGAGCAGCAGACCGGTCAGTTGCGGTTAGGTGCCTGCGAATGCAGGGGAGTGACTCCTTCACTCCAAGGGAGATTCTTCAGTTGTCTTTAGTGCACCACAGGTCCTGCATGGAGCCTGTTTGGAGCACAGGCACAAACTAAGCTTCGAATGGAAAGGGGGACGAAGTCGAGCCCAGTCGAGGTCCAGCAAAGTCCAGAGTGTCCAGATGGTCGAAGGTCAGTGGTTTCTTCTTGTAGAATCTTGTCCACGTAAAATCTAAAGTCTTACAGCCAGGTAAGCCCTTTTGTACCCACAGGAGAGGGTTGGACAGATTCAGGGGACCCTCCTAGGGGAGGGGGCAGGACAGAGGGGTGGTTACACCCATGTCCTTTGTCCAGTTTCGCGCCAGAGCAGGAGCCAATGGCTCCCAGAACTGGTTTGAGCTGGACTATGCACAGGGACACCAAATGTGCCCCAGGTGCAGACTTTCAGGCACTCTCAGAGTGCACCCACCCAGCCCCAATACACTAAACCCTGTCTGGGAGGTGGTCACACCTCCCTGTGACAGGATGCCTATTGTTCTGCCTTCCTCTGCTCAAGCTTGGCTCAGCAGCAGGAGGGCAGAAATGTGTCTCTGGTTGGCAGCATCCATTTTGTGCTGTCCGGGTCGAGAAGGCTGGCACCGGTTAGACCAGTGACCCCACGAAGCTCGCTTCTGAAGGGTGGAATCATACCTACTGGTGTGGAGGTATGATTCCAAGGTGTTTGATACCAAACACGATATGTTTCTATGCAGCCGTTTTCGAGATAGCATTTACCGCGAGGTTATAATGCACCTCTACCTATATGTCCGGCTGAGTCACCGACAACCCGGGAGAATGGTCTCCGAAGGCTGCAGAGGGGCTCTGCTCATGCAGGGCACCCTCTCACTAAAAACCCAGCACCCTGCCTTCAGGATTGTTAAGGCCTGCTATAGGGGTGACTTATAAGTTTTAAGTGACCACTAGATATAGTGAACCTATATCTAAAGTAAGTGGAGCAAGCACCAGCTTACACAGGTTGCAGTACCAGACCTGGAGTTCCATTTTGTATGGCCTCTCATGGGTGGCATAATACATGCGTCAGCCCATGGGAGGCCTCTGGGGTACCTATGCCCTGGGTACATGGGTACCATATACTAGGGACTGATAATGGTACCCCAGTATCCAATCTGGAGTGTACCAAAGTACATGTATGTCAATTTAAGGGAGAAAGCAGATAGACTGGTGTCCTGATTAGCAGGATCCCAGTTAGACTAGTCAAAAACAGTGAGACATCAAGCAAAAAGTGGGGGTAACCATAAGAAGCAGATCCTACTTTCCTACAACTTCATCACTGCATTGTACTTCTATTTTGCATCACACTCCGAGTGCCCAAACAAAAAGACAAGCCAGCATGCTCAGGTGGAAAGTTTCACCGGATTTTATCGAATTGGGAACAATTGTTTACATGTCAGTGGTAGATGTCTTGGCAAACTAGACAAACTGGATATTCAGATTGTCAACTTTTTTTCCTCAGTTCTGGCCAAGCTAAAGGATCTGGACGAGAAATTGGAAAATCTTTGTAAACCTTTTGGCACTAATCACAATTTTGCTTTAAATAATCAGAAACTAGTTGCTTATGATCAACCAAGATTTTGTGGCGGCCTCTCACACCCCAGACTTTGATCTTCCAGGTCACAAATTTTTCTCACGCTTATACAGAATCGCATGGGGATAACAAAACATTGGGGGTTCAAACGAATCACCATCACTGTAGGGATACTGATAATGAAGCTGCTGCAGGGTGTAACCATGAAGGCCGTAAAGACCAGAGGAATAGATTGCAATTACAAAGTAATCAACACATCAACCAAATCAAGGACACTGACATTCGCCATCAGATTCCGCCAGAGTGTACTCCTTATATTATTGTTCTGGAAAAGATTTCCAAATGGTGAATTTCTGTCCCGAGACCCATGCCTCTTTATTAAACAATGTGATTCATTGGCTCAGCAAGCACTCGGGTTGGACCTGTAATTTGCATGCAGAGATTCTTTCTGTAAGAAGAGTCTCTTGGGGCGGACCAAGTGCCAAGACTTTACCAGGGGATTGTATAATAATCAACTTTAAAACCCAATTTTACTTAAGCAATGTTTAAGATTCTCATATGGGTACATCAAAGCACACCCCTTAGGCTACTTTTACCGCCTCCCCAAGAGGACTTTCGAGACCCCTGCCCTCACAGGATCTAACTACTGGACATTGTGGCTGTAATGCAAATTTGTTAATCAATCTTCAGATTTCAAATAGGTACGAGGTTCTTTCATCCCTTGGCCAGATGGATTGACCATGTAGCCCCCCCGGACTGCTTTTGATGATGTAGCAGCCTGTTCTTCCCATGTGGACGATCCCTCTGTCACCTCACTGGATCCTGCTGTCCCATCGAGCTTAAATGTAATCTCATGGAATGTGGTGAGTTTTCGGTCATAATTAAGCTTTGAAAACAAATTTTGAGCCAGGGCCAGAGAATTGCACTCTTTTGGGACTTCTGTGATGCGACAACACCTCAAGTCGAAGCATGAAAGGGACTACACAAGATTCCTTGAGGAGAAGAAAAAATCTCTATGATGACAAGAAACAGAGGCTGAACAGATTGAGCTGCAAGTGGTGTTACAGGAAGTACAAGAGAACAATCCCCACCAGAGCATTCTTGCACTCTACTGCACGGAATGAAAAAGCAAGATCTGGTGTGAGGAGAAAAATCCCAGAATTGGAAACCAAGTGGTTGAAGAATAATACTGAAAGTTGCATCCATATGGAAAAAAATAGTGGTGCAGTTTGAACGTTTCTAAATGGTCGTTTTCCACCAACGTTCGAAGAAATAAAGTAAAAACACTCAAACCAAGAAGATAAACATAACACCTCCCCAAGAATAAAACTATACTTTTGATAAGGACTAAAAATATCTCTAAATGTTTACGCCTTGCAAGGCTGCCTGCTGGGGGTTGACCTTGCTGTGCATAGCCAGGTGTTGGACACCTGCAGCAGGTTGGAAGGAGGGCTTGGCCTTTGGCCAAACCTTTGCACACAGGTGAAGGCCTGCTCATCAGAGGTTGGCCCTGGTGGTGGCTTGGGTGAAGTCCTGTTGCCAGTCTCTGCTGCACTTGAGCAAAGATCATGCTCAGTGGAGGTCGGCCACCTGCTGCCAGATAAAGGCCATGCCCTGCATCCAACCCTGCTCCACAGGGCCATAGGTTGAGCGCAATGAGGGCTTCGCCAACCATGGAGGGTTGAGCAAAGGCCTACAAGTACTCAGTGGGTACATACCAGGTGAATGGGGTACATCATAAAAAACCTTAGATCTTCATTGAAAAAAATACAATTAAAGGTTACTTTTGTTCTGCAAACACAAACCCCAAAAAGCCCTAAATTCTTCATTTATTGTACGCATGCAATGCATGCCACACACCATAATTCACACCACCCAGATACTCAATACACTACATTGCCAATGGTATAGGAAAAATGGCGGTCCACCAGACGTAAAACATGGCAGATGGCTTGACTTATGGGTGTGTATTACATACCATAACTGGTGAATTTTCATGTTTTTTTTGTATCTTAGTTCACTGAACTGTCACTAATTGTGTTTTTTCCAGTGAATGTGTGTGTGTATGTGTGTGTGCACGCACACACGTGCACGTGTGTGTGTTATGTGTTTGGATGCTTTATTGCACAAAAAGCAAGGGAATAAAAAGCCCTATTTCACAGGGAACTGTGAAATGTAGCTAATAATTCAGTTCCTTGCAGAATACAAGTTTCATCATCATAATGACAGCTCCCAAACAACTACGCTGAGCTTTTCCAATGTCAGGACACTAAGATTATATGCTAGTTATCTAAACAATGTTGCACGGTTATATAAATTGTGCAGCAAAAAGGCAAATACTATGCTGCAAATTCCCCCGCAATATTATTTTAATCCATTTGAGCGAGAAATTACATTTCTGTGAAATCTACAAATTATGCATATTATATGGCAAATGTGATAAATGCGCAATACTGTGTTAAGGGTAACTCCACTGGACCCCGTTACACAAGGGTGCACATTTCAAACTCCTCACCCACACTTATAAAGCACAACACAGGCCCTGCCTACCTGAACACCCGCATTAATTTCCACTAACCTTCCAGACACCTCCGCTCTGCCGGACTCACACTAGCACACACACACAAAAGCAGAGCAGGGAGCTGTGCATTCTCACACCTGACTTTGCAAGCCTGGAAGGGCCTCCCACAATGCATCAGGGCCTCCTCCTTTCTTCTTGACTTCCGCAAGAAGCTGAAGACCTCGCTCTTCGAGTAGGCCCTCTGGGGGTGGCCTCACACCCCGGTTACAAGCACCTGGATACCCTTGCGGGTGATTAGCGCACTATAAAAATACTGATAACATAATATAAACATTGCAGCCGCAGAATCACATAAATTCACTGGCCCTCACCATTGATTTATGAACATTTTTTTGTCAAACATAAACCTAAGCATTCTAATCCTAGTCTTTGTTCATTGGTAGATGCATTTTGAAGAGTATAGTATTTTTTCAAGCTAACAATACCCAAAATAAATATGTAATATTAAAAGAGCAAAACGGGTAATGTGTTATATGGTTCCACATTACCACCACTGGTTTCTTGTGACATTTACAAACCATTCTGCTTTAGACCCTGTGTTACCAGAACCCTTGATGGCAATATTGGACCATATTTAACAGTAACATGTTTTTTTTTTCTATCACTATATATTTTAATTTTCAAACTTTTACCAAACCGTCATGGCAAAGAACAGTTCCTACACCCAGATATGTTCTGGCATGAGAGTAATATTGTTATGCAGACGGTATCTCTCCTAAAGCATCTCTTTGAAAAGAATAGCATTAAATAACTGACAAAAAAACGTTTCCTTCAAACCGTGCCGACATATATACTCAGGCAGTGAACACTCAGGAGCACGCCAACGCCCTCAATCACGGGTACGCGCGCGCTCACGCAGGCAATCACGCACGCGCCCGGCTCTAAAGACAGCCTCCTTGTGAATTATTTACCTGCTGGTGAAAGGGCGCACAGTTCTGCTAATGGGCCTATTACACGGGGTGACGAAGAGCTTCTAAACCCGGGGAACAGATCGCTTTATGAAACTTTAATGGCGGTCAATTGTTCGGCTAAAAAAATACAAGGGGATCCCGTATCAAATATTGATATCTTAATGCTGGATGTTAAAGAAGTCAGGCGCAAAGAGTACGGGATCAATGCCCATAATGTGTGCGCGTGGCAGGGGAGTGGGCAGAGAGCCGCAGGCTGTAACCGAAACCAGGCCTTCTCATTCAGCCATTTTAATAAAGTGTCTGCGCTGGGGGAAGGCAACGCAAAAAACACTAATTTATGGACCGAAAACTGCATTACAGCTTTTAGGGAATTACAACTCTTGATCTCACATATATGTCGTTTTCTAAAGTTTGAGATTGTGCGCTTTGCAGTAAAAAAAAAGTAAGTGATATGTGTTTAATGCATGTGTGCATAAAAGGCAGGCCCACTGTGTGCTGGCCTTTGGTTCCGCTTGCAATGCAACGAATCTGTGTCCCCGAAAGACAACAGCACAGCCTCTACCCTAGACCCACCCCTGGAACTGGAATCTCACGGTTACTGATTCAAATGTTGTATCGTAAAGCAGATCGCCCAGGAGTACGGAACAGACAGCAAAAATGTGCATGAAATAGCATCAAATGTCACTTCCAAACTGTGCAGTCCCTTCAGCACTATCCTACAACCAACAACATTACTTCCCACTCTATCGCCACCGCCATTCACTCCTACAGATGCCACACAGCTCAATTCACTACTCCACACAGTGCCTCACTTCCTTCATCATCGCCACCTCACACTGCCTTCTCCACTTCGCTGCCACCAGCACCCACTGCCGGCCACCTACGGCACCGCCACTCCACGGCCACCAACATCATCTCAACACCCGCTGTCACCAACACCGTCCTCTGCCCATCAACACCTCCACCCCACTGTATCCCTTCCAACACTCCCGCACTGGCATCAACATCACCGCTATTACACGCTCACCACGCCATCACCAAGCGAGGCAACCCGAAAAACACAACAGTGAGTGTTTGACAATTTAACAAACTCGGTAAATTGCCCGCAACGACAATGAGTGTAGATGGAATGCGTCGAGTCCATATTTCATAGGCATACACGTATCTAAGGTTGGCTGAACTGAGTGTGCCACTGACACAGATGACTATCCCACTCCCTTCTCCCCACCCTTCCCACGAACATACACTTCAAAAATGAATTTGCATTAAACGTGGCATCCAGTCATGTGAACATTTAAGTGGCATAGTTAATGAGAAATCACCTGCAAGAGTTTTAGCAGAGAATGGATGTGCTGGGGGGTCTCTATCTCTGTCCTCTATCCCCTCCCCCCGCCCCCCCATGTACCCCGCCCTCTCTTCGCCATGGTGAAGGGGCAGTGTAGGTGAAGTAATTCTGCGACAGGGCCTTCCCGATCAATTTATTCTGGAGGCGATGTGGCCTGGTAGCTAATTTCCAGACTAGGAAACAATGTACCTTAGGTTTTTTTCCTCGCTCCCCAACCTGACTAAAAGTGTGAGTGATCCTGCGCAAATCACCTTAGCTTCCCCGGTCTTGGGCCCTTATTAGCCCCGATTCCGAGGTTGGTTGGTGTTCCCCGACCCCTGCACAAACCCGTTTGCAGGGGTCGGGGTTCCGAGATGGTTGGCATTTCCAACACTGGTAATTACAGGGTGCTATATATACAGCGGAAACGGGGTGGTTTTACCCCTAACGTGGATTTTGGTGCAGGCAAGCATGAGATTCCCCAAAACTTAAAATGGGTGTTATTTATCGCCCACTTAACTGTAGAAGCAGCTGTTACTATAGCGCATTTTTCTCCCGATTCTTCGTATTTAAAAGGGGCAAATAAAAAGAGGATGATTTCGATTGGTTTGAGGCGTATCACGCTCCCCCAGTCACTAAAAATCGTGGCAATTTTTCTTTAACGGAGAGGAGAAAGCCTTTGGGGGCTGAACTTCCTGTACGTCATTATAAAGTACACTGATAGTCAAAATGGCCGTTTGTTAGGGTGGCTAAAGAATTTATCCTCACATTAGTGCAATAATTTGTTTTTGAACCTGGATGTTTTCAATGAAAGGAAATGGTCGAAAATATTATTATTATTTTTTTAAAGAAATAATATCATAGAGAATGTTTTATTCAAAATACACTGCTTGACACTCTCCGTTGTTTACTTTAATTTGAAACCATTGTATTTTAATTCTTCGCTAACATTCGGGGGCAACATATATCTTACTGTTCTAAGATGTAAAATTAAATGTTGTGAATTAGCAGTCTTGTACATCCCAAAGTGTTCATGAAACTATGTAGGTACATTATTCATGCCCTGTTTTTTTCATCACGTTTGATTAAAACGTAATTTCTATGTAACTGAAAATGCATTACATTGATTTTCGATCAAACGTTTTCTATCAGTTTGTTTTTCAATCAATATTCACCAAAATAATTAATATGTTGCTTTCTTATGACCACCAATAATCGCTCTATCAAACAGATAGAAGCGTGTTTAATATTGGTGAATACGCATCTCCTTTCTTTCATGTGCAGTTTCAGTTTATTAGAAAAACATAATCTTATCCCAATATTTATTCTATATGACCTTTGCCAAAACAAAATAAAACTTTATCTGTGAGCTGGCACTCACCATTGCACATAAATAATGTGTAATGATGCTATTTTGATCATGGTTTTCATGAATTAATGGCCAGTTGCATTTTAACATAATGTAACCGTTTTATGTATTTATAAATATGCTAAATAAATGCATCAAGCGATACATATAACTCAAAAGGCACATTTGCAATTTTAAAGGTTGGAGTGCAATTAAGAGCCCAGCCACAGTCTGCACAGAGGGGAGATGCCCGGGGCAGCAGATGATGAATTGCACATCATTTTAATCTATAATCGTAGAAGTCCCCGTCCAGAGCAGAGGGGGGAGGGCAGCATGGTTTGCACTGACGAGCATTGCCAGATCTTTCCCCATAAGAGATGTCAGTTGGTCTCGTCCATCCGGCTCTGCCTGCTACTTCTAGTTTCTTTAACGCCTCGCCTCTTTTTATGAGGGTTTCATCTCGGAGACAGGGTAATCAGCTGGGCGCTGGAAATGTGTGGAGGGGGCGGTGATCACATTTACAGCGAGACCACGGAGAGTAGAGAGGGGGCTATGTGAGGGGACTAGACATGTAGGGGGGGGAGGGGGTCTCAGGTATGAGAAAGGGAAGGGAAACAAATAAAGGAATACAACTGCCTAAGGGGTTAGTTTAACCAGGGTGTGCTGAGTGTGGACACCACAGCTATCTACGAGAGTCACAAGCACACAGCGATTCCATTTGATAACAGGGCAAGTGACCCGAATCCACTCATCTAGGACGAGCCCATTTCCTGTTGGGGAGGGGGCGCCTCGCGTGGGCTTCTGAAGACCCCCTCTTCCCTGGGCAGGGGGATCCGGCATCATTGGCTGCCCCAGCCTGCAGTACCCCTTTGCCCACAGTTCTCTCCCAAGTTCTCTTCCCACCACAGACCCCGAAGCAAGAGTTTAGCCAGACTCAATCTCCCACGTGAGCGGTTAATAATTCAGTAATCGTGGAGATCCGAAGGCACCGAGGATCACTCGATGGCGACAACTTTCAAGTAGGCGCTTGAGAGACAAACTGTGACATTGACGCCTTTCACTCAAGGGCCATCCTAAGCACGCCTCCGCCCATCCCAGTGATGATGAGGAGCACCCTGAGAGGTGTTTACGGGAGGGTGGGGGCTCCCCCTCTACAGGGGGGCGAGGGCGCCTGTCTCCCAGGGGGGTGGGTCTCCCTAAATCCATTCCACTTCCTAGCAGCACATCTGAAAACGCATCGCCAGGTAATGCGGCGCTGGCTGTACTCAGAAAAATAGTACATAATCTCACGTTTGGAATACAAACACTTATGGAAATTACACATTGCGTCCATTTCAGTTGTTGATATTTTTTCAAAGGCAAAGCTCAAAGCCCAAGTACAGTAAACTCCGCAAGCCCGAACCGTGCAGGTCTGACGCACATGGCGCCTTTTGCACGCGTGGCTGTTCCACGCGCCGTTCAGGGCCAGTGTCATTGGAATGGCTCTTCCAGACACAACTCGTTTAATGATTGACAAAAAATACAGCACTATAACTGGTAAAACACTGGGGTCTTTTTGGCACATGTGAAACTGATATCAGTGCCCAGATTAAAGCCAAAAGCGTGTGAAGAACGTTTATAATAAGCCGGATGCATTGGTTATCGACATTAACTGGACTGCTTTTGAACAACTAAAATTGAATGCAATATTGTGATAAACTTTGACATGTCCTAAAAATGTAAGAAAAATCAAATTTTCCTATCACGGTACTGCAGTTCTGTGTGTCTTGCCCGGAGCTGGTTGAAAACAGTTGACGTAATGGCATGGCAGACTTTCAGAATAAACGCACAGTTGCATCACGGCATACGTGTTTGCGTCAGTAGAAGGAAGTGTGCCAATACGCGTTGCCACGCCATATTTCGATTAACGCCTGTCACTGCAGCAATTCTGCTTTGTTGGCGAGTCAAGCCTTGGGCCCTCATCCTATGACCCGCACCCGATGGAGGCCCGAGTAGGACGAGTTACCTGGTTCTTCTGAGCTGTGCGCTGTATAGGGTTTTGGTTGATGATTCTATGGTCTTAGGGCCATATAGAGCTTGGAGCACGGATTCTATGTGCTGTACCTGTGGGAGGCTTTTGTCACTTATTCTATGTGTTGAGCACTGTAGAGGGCTTTGGTTGTTGATTCCGATTTGATTTATGCTGTATAGTGCATGGAAGGCTGTATGCTCAAAAGTCGTGTCACAGAAGCCTTGTGTCTCCTTTCACTTCATTCCAACATTTCCGACTAGCCCGGTGCGTTTTCCTGCACAGGAGCCCAGAGCCATGAGTCCCTTCGCAGGCGCTCTACATGTTTTCAAATCAGTTGCTTCCCAGAAGAGCACACAAGTCTGCGTGTGATGGGGCTCATTCAAGGCGAGCCGCCTTTTATCATGGGCCAGTGCCATGCTCAGACTGTGGCAGCACTGACCCTTGGAGGTACTCGATTGACAATCATGAGGTTCAGATCTTTGTACCCACGACCACCCCAGGCTATGGAAGAAGCTTGATAAAATCCTGATAGAACTGATAACTTCCCTCAGAGCGTGAACCAATGTGTAGCTTTTTGTGGTGTACACGTGGAGATAGAGGGGCATATTCTCAAGGAACTATCGCCGAGTTAACAGCACTTTATCTCAGCCAAAGTCGCGATAAAATTATCGCCCCATTCACAAGCTGGTGCTAACAGCCGATACCACCAGTTTACTTGTGAAAGCATCCGCAAAAAACATCGCCACAGATGACCCCGGCAACTATCGCTAATGAGATGCAAAGTAGGCGTTCCCGAGCAAAAAGCCGCGACAACACCACACCTCAACATTCTCAACGACCAGCCACATCGGCGGTAAGACCACAAAACAGGCGATAAGGTGCGTTAGCAGCAGGAAATTAACACCTGCTCCGACCTGGTGTAAAGTCGGACGACAACCTGCACCATCAAAGGGAGCCCAGCCCAGAGCCACACATGAAGAACAACAGATGCCATGGAGCCACTCACCATGCATCCCGGAGCCCCGAGAGGGCAACAACACCCACCGCCACCACCCCCAGGACCGCCACCCCAGAGGCATCGCAGACAAAGACAGCGGACCTTCAGGAAATGCACCAGCCTCACAGACCTAACACCAGACAACGTCAATGCCCACTACAGGCTCAAAAGGACAACCATCCTCCGCATCCTGAACATCATTGCCCACAGGCTGACGGTACCAACACAGCGGACAACCAACATCCCTCCGCAGACAAAGCTGCTGGCTGTGCTGCACCTGTTGGCCTCTGGTACCTCCCAACCAACAACCGCCAGAGTCGGAGGAGTCGCACAGCCAGCCCCATCCAAGTTCCCCACACCTGTCCTGGATGCCATCATCAGCTAGGTTCCCCAGTACCTATACGTCCCCCAAAATGCGCAGGAACAGCTGGAGACCAAGCAAGGACTATACGCCATAGCTGGATTCCCGCACGTGTGGGCGCAATTGACTGCACACATGTCCTACTTGTGCCCCCTGCCGACACCGCACACAAGTACCGCAACAGAAAGCACACGCATCCCATCAACGTGCATGCAATAGTGGACCACAGGGGACTCTTCACCAATGTCGTAGCCAACTACCCAGGCAGTGTGCATCATCCCTTCATCTTCCGACAGTCCAGCATCAACCAGCGCTTCCAGGATGGCACCTATGGAAATGCACTGCACGTTGGCAAGTACCAAATGAACACACCACACCCCTCAACTCCACAATCATGCAACTCACAACTCTGGCACTGCACACGTCACAAAATCACATACAACATGCCAAACAACATGCCCACCCACCAGACACGACACCACAACTTACTGTGGCAACCTTGGTTAGCCATGTTCATGAGCCATCAACGGCATGGCACCTCAGTCACACAATACCGGAATGTGGGGAGAGGTGGAAACCAGGCATGTGCGAAGGAGGCAAGTCACCCATGAATGAGAATGTTCACAATGCCAAGTGTGGCGGAGATGTGCTGGACAGACTGCAGTATGCAGACCACAGACATATCCATGTCTACATGCACTGCTGGTGTCTGGAGTGTAGTGGACAGTGGACGCAACCATGTCACCCCAGCCAGTGTGGAAGCCCAAGGAAATGTAGCTTGTGATGTCCCCCACTGTAAGCGTGTGTGGAGTGGGCTGGACCGGCGTATGCCAGGCCAGCGTTGGGGTGTGAATAAAAAGCACGTAGCGCTGGGCTTGGTTCTCTTCCGGAATGCCCAACGTGTCTGCCAGGGCGGCGCCTCCCACCCCGCCACGAGGCCGACGCCGTCGCCTTGAGCGATGTGGCCTGCGATCCTGTGCGCCTGCTGCATCCCGGGCCGCTGGTCCCCGAACCCGTCATGCCCGCCCCTGCGCAGCCAGGCCTCAATGCTCACCTGCCGACACCGGCGTGTGTCAAAGAGGGCCCACCATGTGCTGGCGCAAGCTCCAAGCCTGAAGCCCGCGACCTTGGCAGCCTCCTCAGACCATCACGGCCTCTGCGACACAGGGCCGCTTTACTCCTTTTTCGTTGACGTACTCCACCGCTGCCTCGGGCCTACACTACGGTCGAGTAGGTCACACATGTGGAACTGAGTCTTGATTTCTGCATGGCAGAGTTCATATCATTGTACGCAAGGAGACGAGTAAGAGGAAGACGCGGTTCAGTCCGGAGGAAAAAGGATCATTGTTACGGAGGTGATCGAACACTGCCGACAACTGCTCTGGTGTCACTAACTCTGTGCATCGCGGGCCAACGACACGTGGCTGTGGGCCCCTGCTGACCGCTGCCTCGGGCCTACACTGCGGTCAAGTAGGTCACACATTTGGAACTGAGTCTTGATTACACAATGGCCGAGTACACACTTTATGGCTGAGTTTATATCACTATACTCCCTTAGATGTGGTGACACAAAGTATGTGCATGGCATCCCAACCACACGTGTCTGTGGGCCCTTGTTGACTACGCATTCGGCCTACACTGCGGTTGAGTAGGTCACACATTGGGAATTCAGTCATGAATCATTTATGGCAGACTTGACATCATTGTACTGGCCTCATCGCAGACTGCATCCCCTTTCAGCTCCGGTGCCACTAAGTCTGTTCCCCGACATCCATGGACACTTATTGGTTGAACTTTGGTGGCGACTAAGTCTATGGACTGGGGCTTGTCTTCATCATCATGTCGGTGATACTGACTTTTGTGGCAAAAACGAGGCTGTAGCATTCCACTCCTCCATTTGCCGCTTCCGTCCGGCTCCTGCCCTCTGCATCATGCCCTGGAGGACACCTTCCACTGTCCCCCGCAAACCTCCGCTACATTCACCTTCGACATCGACGAGGACCCGCTCACCTCGCGTGGCCCTATCTCACTGCACCGCAAGCCACCGTCCCGTGGCAGTGTGCCTGTGCCGGTCGCAGTGCATCCAGGACCACTAACTCTGTGCAGCTCAAGTCATGGCCCCTGTCTGATAGCATATTGGATGGCCTCTGGGTCGATGGACTGGGGGTCATCAAGGCCATGTGTCTGTGGCCCTGCACTGTCCTCTGCCTCCGGCCTCAACTGCGGCCCACCTGGGCTCACACATCAAATCGAGTCCTGGCCTGCCCAGATGTCACATCACCGCAGGATGCACCCGCCACCACCGCCAGGACCAACTCCAAACAACAGGTGCCAGAGTTGTAAGTGTCTTACTGCCAGACTATCAGAGTTGCTCACACCAGTCGTGGGTGCCATCATCAGCTTGTTCCCTGCTCAGCTCTTCAGGTGCCACTAACTCGGTGCACCACAAATCATGGACCATTCTGCTTGCATGTTGGGTGAACACTGTACTTTCTCCAGCTACCACCATGATGCTTCACAGTTGTTTCTGTGATGCTGGTGTTTTCTGTTTCCGCTTTCATTGTGATCACTGTTCAAGTTGTTGCTAGCACCAACGACTCCATGAGGACTGGCTTACACTCACCCCACACACATCCAGCACATGCGTCACTGTACATGTGACCATGCCAATAAAGGTGTTGAGCGCACGTGCCCGTTGCCAGTTCAATGAACTATCTGAGTGTGTCTGTGTGCTCATGATGTATGCATTTGTGCCCCGGGCACTACAACATTACATTGTGCCGTGTACAGAGGACGCAGCCATGTCACCGCAGGCAGCGGGTGGGACATTGCACATGTAGCTTTGTCGTCCCCCACTCAATACGTAAGGGGAGTGGACTGGGCCGGCGTACGCCAGTCCAGCGTGGGGGTGTGGTTCAGTACTGGAAATGTGCAAAGGCATGTGTCTCTGTCGCAGTGCGGGTCTCCGTTGGGTAGTGTAGGTGGGCCCTGATGGGACTTAGACACCCAAGTATGTGATCTAGTTCGGCTTCCATGAGGTAGTGCCCCACCAGCACATGTTCGGCCACCCCCTTCTGGCAGTCTGACACCTGGCCTTGGAATGCGATGTGTGCTTTGGTGGGCTGCTGGGAGCCAGCCGGGGTGGTGGGTGCGTCCAGCTGTGTTGTCTGTGCAGGGGGTGGGGTATCCTCGTTACAGCGGTGCTGCCCTGCTCCTGGAGGTCGATTGCCTAAGATGTCCATGGCCTGTTGGGGGGCGTAGGTGTCGGAAGTGTGGTGGTCCTCTTCAGCATCACTGTAGAGTTGTCTGGTCTGCTCTGCTGGAGGTGTTGTTTGTCCCTCTGCAATGTGTAGGGGAGATGCTTGTTGACATTGTGTTGGCATGTATGTTGCCGCATTGTTCAAGTTCACATACAGACTTCATGACAATGTACATTGTGACTGTTTGGGAGGGGCAGATTATTTGATGCGGGACAGTGGACATTTGGACTACATGACGTAGGTGAGGTTGTACATGTACATTTGCATCTCACAGTTTCCTGCTATGTCAGATGTGATTGGCTATTTGCTACGCACATGCGGACCCAGTTGTGTCCTCTGTTCTGCAGTGTAGGTGTTGGACTGTGTACCACATTGTCGTCCATGTGGGTGTGCTGTCATTGCTATGTGTGTGTGCTGCATTGTGTGGGAGTCGCACCTGCAGCTGTGATTTTGCTGCCCCTTATCCCTTGGAGGCGGTGTGCCTTTGGCTTTTGTGCTTTTGAGGTGCTGTGATGTTGGCGACTTGGGTCATTTGTGCTCTTGGACGGTTTTTGTACTCTTGTGCATTGTTTGTCTGCAGATGTGTTGTTGACATCAGTGGTTGTTTGTGCAGGTGGATGTGTCAGAGTGTGACCTGCTCCTTTCCGGATGTGGTCCACACTCAGCCACCTCAGTCTTGTGGCGTGCACAGTGTCATGGTGATTGTACTCCAGCCATGCTGCTGGTCATGTGGTGTCACTTGCATTGTCAGTGTGGCTCTCACATACGCATCTTTGCTGTGTTTCGCACGGGTGCATGTGTGTGTTGTGTAATTGGTGATGTGTGGGGTGGGACCCCTTTGGGCACATGGTGAACGGGGGCCTACTTGATGTTTGTCTGTGTGCTGCAGTGTGCCACGGGGATCAGGGACATGACCCAGGGTCATTGTGGGTGCGCGGTGTGCTACACGTCGTTGTGCATGTGTGCCATTGTGCCCGTCCCCCCCCGTCCCCACAGTCCCTGTTCGTTACTCACCCTGTTGCTGTTGTGTCAGGTCATGTCGAGCAGTGTCCGGACTCCCGACTCCTTGCACCGTCTCCACACTGATGACTGTGGCCGCCATTTGCTCCAGCTCCTCCTGTGGTGCAGGACTCCCACCTCCATTCGCCTTAGCTGCCTTCCTGTTGGCAGCGGGTTTCTGCTTGGTTTGGCTTTTCACATCGTGCCAGCGCATCTTGGCCTCCTCGACACTCCGGCTGCATTCACGATGGAATGCCATTTTTCAGTCTGTGTTGCCAATGACACAGTGGAGGTGACGGACAGTTGTTGTTGGTGCTCTGTCACCTCCGTGACGACGATCTGGTTGTCATGCGGACTGTAACCCGTCTTCCTCTTCCTCTTCTCCTTGGCCTTCCCTGACCCCGAGGTTCCTTGCTGGTGGTCTGTGGGGCTTGTGGGGTTTGTGTTGACCTGGGCACTCGTTCCGGGTGCCTCCATGTTGCTACGCAGTTGATTTTGTTTATGGTGTGTTTTTCTTGTTCAGCTTTTATAGTGCATTTTCCCGCATGACGCGTGGGGATTGCAGGCCTCTCGCTGGTTATCGCTGATTTTTTGTATCACGGTTGGCCTCATCGCAACTTTATTCGCGTTTCGCATTTTTGCGGCGTCGCGTTCATTTTAACGCGGTCATTTGACGCGTTATCGTGGGGCTATCGCATGGTGCCACCAGGTTGGGAATACTACGTTAACACAGCGTTGTTTTCCCGCGATAGACTGCGATGTGCAAAGTTGCGTTAAGCTAAACTTGAGGTGGTTATCACACGTTCTTGAGAATATGCCCCATAGTGTACAGGATCCAGAGGTTTCCAACTGTGTGTGTGTGTAGTCTCAGAGAAGGTGTCTTGCTATTTTTGACAGTAGAGGCTGCTGTGTCCCCTTCAGCAGCCCGAACGTCCATTTTCTCTCCATTCTTCTCCACATCCCAGCAACACCAATTGTAAGGAGGCCAGAGAAAATACAACTGGGGCATCGACGCACAGTGTGAGCGCACACCTCAAACAATCCTATATTACAAACTGTCTACGTGGCTATGGGTGCCCAGCAATGGGGACATGCTGTTGCCGAATGATATCCAAAGTGCACCACCCTAGATTGTCACAAGATTGATACCCATGCAAGATGGTGCCTCGCACGCATACCAGATCCACAGGGAGGTGACACACACGTTGTTACAAAGGATAGCATCCTCTTAGATGAGCTAACAAGAAGTTACTTGGCTGGGGCATTTTTGAACACTCAGTCCTAACTTACCGTATACTTTGGTTATAATGAGCATCATTTTAATGTCATTTATTCACAACATTGTCCTGGTTACATTAATAAACAAGCCCGATCTTTACGAGGAGAAGCTACAACTAATAATGCAGAGGTATATATATGTGATTCACTTTGGTATAAACTCTTAGTACATTTATTTAGGAGACATTATTTTAGTTTACATTTCACTTTCCAGTGTGCCGCGTTTCACATTAGAAAGGATAACATCGCACTAGCCAGCCTATTTGCATGGTAACTGGGAGATGTCACATGCCTTTCTTCAATGGGAGTGTTGTATGTCAGTTAACCCTGGGCGTAGTACTACGTTACGCTCGCGGAGCGTGCGTAGTTTGCGCTACTACGCACTACACGAATTGCACGTAGCACAGTGCAAAAACGCGTAGCGGGCATTTTTTGCTTGCTCGCGGTACTCAACGTCAAGTTGGCGACCGCGAGCGAGCAAAATCAACATCCCGGCGAGACTTTTTCCTTGTTCGCGATCAGCAACATCAAGTTGCCGATCGCGAGCGTGGAAAATAAACCTCTCGGCGAGATTCTCAACGCGGGGAGGTCAGGTTTCTCAGTGCGAGTGGTCGCGTATGCTCGCGACCGCTCGCGATGAGAAACTACCAGTCCGCGTTGAGAAAGCTGCCGCTCGAGTACAAATCTACTCGAGCAGCAGAAAACGACCGCTTGCACTGTGCAAGATGCCGTTTGCAATGATTGCACAGTGCGGACAAGCATCCGGCACTGTGCAATCAGTGCGAACAGCATTTCCCTACCGCACTACGCAGTTCGCGTAGCTACCCGTAGCTACGCGTAGCGTGCGTAGTGCGAAGTGCACTTCGCGTAGCTACGCGTAGCGCTACTACGCAAACTACTCCCAGGGTTAATGTCAGTGTCCCAGTACAGAATTCTCTGACCGTGTGTATGTAGAGTGTTAATATCAAAAGTGAACCAGTTATCCTGAGCTGTTATATGGCTGATGTGTAAATAGTAAGGCTTTTATGATACATCCACAATTCGTGGGAGTTTTACTGCATGTCCCCTACTTTACATTTGGTGATGAGAACGGAGGAGGGGTGTACAACTTTTACATCTCAGCATACTATGCTGTGAGACACCGGAATGAGCGGAGTTTGGGAAAAGAGAAAAACACTCAGACAGAGAGCTTGCAGGTTGTTGACATTTTTGTGTATTTATGTTTTTGTGCTTCATTAACAATGCAAAGAATGTAATTTCAAACTTTATTATACATGAACACACTGATATAGAACCATTGCTTTTGAAACGATTTTCCTATGTTGAGTAGAAGAACGTTTTTGTGACTCTTGTTACCTAGGCTTCAATTTGGTCCTAGCAGACATATCATTCAAAATGGATGTCAGTCTTGCCACTCTTGTGCCCCCTTACACATCTTACAGTTTATTATTTCTTCAGTACATGTTTAAGTAGAACAATGTCAGTTTATTTCTATTCTTATAGTTCATGATGTATTCAATGAACTTTCCCCACTTCAGTCACAAACTGTAACTACATTTCCAAGTCCTTCCGCTAGTTTACTGTACCCTATTCAGTCATAATAAGATGCTTTTGTTCATTTATTTAGTTTGTTCCACCAACTCTGGATGGCATTAGTATAGAGTGGCAGAGTAATTATTCATGTAGTGGGATAGTGATAGACGAGTTGTTTTTCCACGTGTATGTGCTAAATATTTTCCTAGGGACCCTCTTGTACAAACGGGACAAAGACGGTAAACCAAGCCGTTCGTTATTAGGGAGCCGAGGTCCTCGTGTGGCTGTTCGAAGGAGTAATCCTGCAGACCTGTTTGATACTAAATGACATATGGAAATTCCAACGGGGCGGTGCAAAACACCAACTTTACGGCTACATCACTCCTCTCCCAGGCTTCGAAAATTATAAGAATGTTGCTAGACCTGCAGGTCTATTGACTCTTGCCTTCTTTTTGCCACCTGCCGCTGATTGTGCCAGGGGACTGCATTGCCCACAAGCCACCAGGCCCCCAGGAGGGGGAGGAGCCGCAAATCGCGCTCAAAAGCGCTACCGACTTCCCGCGGCGCGGGACGCTTGCCTTCTGTTTGCCGCCTGCCGCTGATTGTGCCAGGGGACAGCATTGCCCACAAGCCACCAGGCCCCCAGGAAGGGGAGGAGCCGCCAATCGTGCTCAAAAGCGTTACCAACTTCCCGCGGCGCGGGACGCATGCGGGACGCATGTGGGCCGCGCCCGGGCGAAGCCGGGGCCTAGGGCGGGCCCGTCCGCGCCCGTCTTAGCTCGGATAAGGCTGGGCTGGGCCCCCTCTCTTGGTTGTGCGTTCGACAGCCTGGATGTTCGAGTAGGACTGGCATCAAAGGATATTCAAGGATTGTGAAGCTTGGCACCTTGGTTTGCCATACTGGTCTCGGATGTGGAATTCGTGAGGTAGGATCTCTTATGTACTGTTCCTCTGAAGTCGGAGGAGCATTGTTGTGACTGCTGTGACTGAACATTTAGCTGCTGATCTTAACCCTATTCACTATCTCCTCTGGTACCGTGTTCTGTGTCCTTATAAGTCTTCTTAAGTTGGGCAGATGGGGAGACGTAAAGGCGTGGCGCTGGCCCCTGTGGGTCCTACGGGCTCTTCACATTCCACGATGGATGCCTTCCTAACGCGGGCAGCAGGGATCATTGATAAAGAAATTGAATTAGTGTCCCGTCAGCTTTCCCACTCGCCTATACCTCGCCTTGCCCCTAGCCCTCCAGGTGCAGGGGGAGGGCAGTACCCTGCACTGTGCCCAAGTAATTTATTCAGTAACTGGAACTCCTTCGGGTCAATCTAGCTCTCTGGTCCCGGGGGGAGCGATCGAGGGAGACCAGCGAGAGGGATTGCATGGGCATGTGGTAGCTAGATCCAGTCCTAGATCTAGCTCTACCAGCTCTGCCACAATAGTCCCCACCTCCCTACAGGATGAGGGCAACTTGAGTAATCCAGCGATGGCTAAATTTGGAGGGAGAACAGGGGTTAAAAGGAAAGGTCCAGCCTCTGGTGCAAAGGCTACACGTCCAAGGGAAGAAGGGAACGAACATGGTGTGAGCAAACAACCCCCATTAACCAAGGTGGACTTGGAATCCCTAATGGATGCCTGGATGGGCTCACTAATGACTAAAATCGAGAATAAATTATACCCCATCAGGACACGTTTAGCAGCAATTGAGCAGGAGTTAAAGGAGACCAACCGTTGTAGGCCAGCAGGGGTTTCGGATTCTCAGGGTGTAGTTGCCACCCTATCTGAAGAGCGGGGGTCAGCTGGCCCAAGTGGTCTTCAGTCTGTGTTGGCACCAGTGAATAACAGCAACATATTTTCCACGCTGCCCATCTAGATCACAAAGGATGGAGTAGGGGTGTTAACATCACAGCACCTTACATCTCGCCCCGGCCGAGTTAACTCTCCACCAGGAATAGCCGTAAGAGGTGTTGTTTCAGACTCTAAGGGGGCGAAGACACGGCAGTTGCTCCCAACGATACATCTTCCCCCGGAATGTCTTCCTTATGTGGTGCTACTCGGTAACGTTCCAGCACTCCCTTGTGGTGCTGGTGAGGATTTCGACCAGCTTAAGAATAAGGTTTTGCATTGGCTGGATCGGAATACATCTCTTGGCCTAAGGGTGGAGAAACATATTATTATGGTGCGTAGAGTCTCATGGGTGGGCGGGTCAACCAAAACCTGGGCAGGGGACTGTGTAATCGTTAATTTCAACAGACCCCACCTAGCAGAGAGAATCTTGCATTCGGTGGCCCACAACAACTGGAGGGGTCGCGCTACAACCATAATGCCTGTCCACCTAGGCTACTTCTATAGACTTCCCTCTGACATCTCAAGGCCTAACGGGGTGGGCATTCAGAAATTCCCTATTAATTCAGGTCATTCGGAACAGGCTCGACAGGTTCAACAGCTAGCATCTCAAGTTATTCCGACCTTCAACACCTTTGCTCCCTTGGCATCATTGGACGCTTGCGATTGACGCACGGACGACGTGTCTGCTGAGCTAGTACCCCCTCACGAAGATTTCATGGGGCTTCCCCCAGTAGGGGCAGGTGGGGCAGATCAAGCTAATATCTGCAAATTTATCTCCTGGAATATAGCTGGGCTTGCAAATAAGATAACTGACCCCGGATGGATCACGTTTATTAAAGGTTTCAGTATTATCTGTTTACAGGAGACGTGGGCCACAATGAATACTTTTTTTCTTGAGGGTTTTAAGACTTTTTTTGTGCCAGCTCCTGCTTCACAGATGGGTAGAGCGAAGGGGGGTTTGTTAATTTATGTTTCCTTGGACATCCCTTGCCGATTGAAGGAAATACCTACTGATAATGTTTGTTTGCAGGCCATCTCATTATCTCAAGGGTCGATAAATATGGTGTTGTTAAATTTCTATAATGCTAATGTTGGGCTTCAACCCCTTTGTAACATCACTAGATTGGGTATTTTCCAAAGGAATCTGGACACAAAGGGTTCCCTGACAGGACATCTTGTGATTGCAGGAGATTTTAACACTCACCTTTGTGGGGATTCAGTTGTAGGCACCAAATTCAGGATGGGATGTCCCCGGTTGGCGGGGTTGCATGTTGAACACACTGCCCAGGGAGACAGTCTTAACGCACTTGTTGACGAGTTTGACTTAACTATGTCAAGGACCAGGGTGGCCCACAGTAGAAAGTACTTTCTTCCGACTTTTACTGGAAGGGGTGTTCAACGTTAATAGACTATATTTTTGTTTCAAACCCCTTTTTCGAATTCCTTTCGGACTTTTCGGTGGAGGATAGTATCCATAGTGACCATAACCCCCTGTGCATCTCGACCTCCTGGCCCAAGGTAGGGAATTCCCCCAGTGCTGTTCCCAGCGGAACACTAAGGGCAGTAGATCAGGGCAGAAGGCTGAGGTGGGTGCAGTTATCTCCGGACTCCTTTTATGAGGCCATTATGGCAAATTGCAAGAGCGAAATCGACATTTGTACAACTGGATGTGGGGTGGCAGATGCCGCGTTGGAGGCATTCTCGACCATCTCACGTACAATTGGACTCCTGCTTGAGGCTCCCCCGGCGTCCCGGAAAGGACGCGTTAGGAGCTGGTTCGATCATGGCTGCTCAAGGGCTGCAAGGAATTTGAGGGCGGCCCTGAGAATCCGTCCAAGGAACCTCGCTGCGATAAGGGCGAGCCGAGGGATATATAAAACTAAATTAGCAAGGCGGAAGAATGAGCTCAAAGAGGAGGCTTGGAGCAAACTTAGTGAGGCCTGTCGGCAAAAAAATAGTTCTCAGTTTTGGAGTATTGTAAATTGCCCCTTTCTGTCGGGGGAAAACTCTGAGCCCCTAGATGCACATATCACTGAAGAGGATTGGGTCTGTCACTTCGAGGGAATGTTCTGCCGGCAAGCAGATAACCTAGAGATGGAGGGAAGTCGTCCCTCCTTATTACAGCCGAGGAAGTCAGCAAAGGAATAGCGGGGCTGTCTAAGAACAAAGCTCCTGGCCCGGATGGCATCCCTCCGGACCTCTTCTTATCTAGACCCCCAACTATGGGTGCCAATCCTCACAACGGTCATAAATGCTGCCATTAGTAAGGAACTGCCTAGTACCTGGTCCCTATCGACTATAGTGCCTGTTTTTAAGAAAGGAAACAGAGATAGCACGCTATGTTACAGGCCCATATCTCTTTTGGATTCATCTGTCAAAGTGCTGGGCCAGATTCTGTTAGAAAGGTTGTCCACATGGGCTGATGCAAACAACATTTTGACAGATATCCAATGTGGCTTTCGCCCAGGGAGATCCACAATCGACCAATGCCTGAACCTGTACATGATTATTAACAAATATACAGTTGTCCGTTCAGGCCGGATTTACCTCGCATTTATGGACTTGTCGTCCACTTTCGACTGTGTCAACCGAAATAAGTTATGGGAGTGTTTACAGTGCATGGGTGTGGACAATGAGATTGTTCTCTTCCTCCGAGAATTACACAGGGACACTAAAGCTGTTGTGCGGTTTACGAAAGAGGGTCAGGTTACTCAACAATTCCCCATCCAGAGAGGGGTATGCCAGGGCTGCATCCTGGCCCCGTTTTTATTTAATCTTTATATTAATGATTTGGAGAAGGCCCTGACCGCTACCCAGGTAGATGCCCCACACGTGGGATGGCGTGGTCTGCCGGTATTATTGTATGCAGACGACGCTGTCCTCATGTCTAGGACAGCGAGTGGACTACAATCCCTCATCAATTCCTTTGTGAATTTTATGGAGGACCGGGACCTGTTAGTCAACAAATCCAAATCTTACGTGATGGAGATGGGACCCGGTAGAGGGAAGCCCTTTAACTTTAAGGTGGGGTCTACATCGGTTCCCAAAACAGGGGCTTTTTCCTATTTGGGTGTCATGTTGGACGCAAAACTCAATTGGGGCCCTCTCAGAAGAAAGAAGAAAGGGGAGTTTTTAAGAGCCAATGCAGCAATTTTTAACTTTGCCTCCCGGTTGGGTAGAAAACCAATAGGTGCTATACTAGAGGTATATAGAGCCAAATGTTTAGCGCAGGTTTCATACAGTAGCGAAATCTGGGGTTACTCTAAGGCCGAGGAGTTACAAAGAATCGAAAATGGATTTTTAAGATGACTCTTATGTGTGCCTCAGGGAACCCCTACCTTTTTAGCACATGAAGAATTGGGTATGCCTTACTTGTCAGATCTATTGTCGTCTCGCCCTCTCCTCTATTGGCTCAAAGTGTGGGGGAACAAGGGGACCTCGCTACATAAAGATATCATAAGGGATTGCATGGCCCTTGATTACGCACACCGTATCCCCTGGCTAAAATATATTGGGGCTGGGTTCAGGACTCTTGGGAGGGCGGAACTTTATAGTGATCCGGAAACCATCACTAGGAACGATAGGGTCTGGGCTAAGGAGCAATTTTTTAGCTTGCAGGCAGTAAAAAGGGAGGAATCAGAATTAATGAAGCCCAGTGTACGGAGATACATTATTTTAAAAACAGTACAGTCAACGGAACCATATCTCCTCGGGCTTCCTAACATGTATGATCGCTTTTTATTGACAAGGTTCCGATTTGATCTATTTTTTCTTCTCCTCGCCCAACCTTGTGGATGTAACAAAGGCCAGACTTTGCCTTTATGCGGCTGCGACAATAGGTCTCCGCAGGACATGCTCCATTTTTTATTGTTTTGTAGTTTTTATGAGGTACCGAGGAAGACTTTTATAATCCCTCTTTTAAAAACCTTAAATTTTAATGAGGTACGTCCCGGTTTTACATTTTTAGCATTACTTTCAGGATCCACACTATGGTATGTCCTCAGTTTTTTAAAGGCAGCATTTAGGCTCAGATCAAGCTGTGATTAGAACCGTATAATCATTTGGCTGCTAGATCCTTTTTCACTCCGTTTACTTTTAACATTTGCAAGATATTGTATCCCCTATGTCGATTGTTTACATTAATTAATTGGGGGCACTCCGTTTCTCTTTTTATATATGTCTTATTGTTTTTTGTGTAACTTTTTGGTTTTCGTTTGAAAAGCCGAATAAAGTAAATGATGATGATGATTAAGGCATTATGACTCTTATGAGAACTGTGTTCTAATTTGCTAATGCAATGATACATTTGCTCACACCACAGTGATTCTGCAGTTTTAGTCATTTAATAGTTGAAAATAATGTATAAAAACCCTCAGTTCTGGTGGTGAGCCAGAAGACTTTCCAGAAGACTGATGCTGCTAGGGAAGATGTCTGTGTCTCACATGATTTCACTTATCACTTGAGATTTAGAATATTTTTAATTTTGCACGTTTCTGTAATGCCCTGTTTTCTGAGATCCTCCATGGCATTAACTCTGTAGCACATGCGTTTTCTGTAAATGTTTGTAATAAATCTGTTAAACTATTCCGCTGATCTGCAACTCAGTTATTGAGTGGGCCCTTTACTTGATAAACTGTATTCTCTGGTTTTTGGTGTGTTGGGAAGTGCCTTACCTTGGGGACACATAGGCTCATGAAATTGAGATTTCACACCTTCTCCGACTCATTGAATTGTGAGCGTTCTAATGGAAGTACATTTTGTGGTGTCATAATTGTAGGGTCCCCAGTGCCCACACTGGAAGAAAAAAGATTGCTATCAGAGGTGATCCGGAACAATCGTTAACAAGTTCTGAAGAAAATGAGCACTGTCTGTTTGAATCAACAGTTTGCAGTGGAATGAATTAGTCGTTCAACCCAATATCAGGAGGAAAACATGCCCAATACTCTTGGAACAAGGGTACTTTGTTACAAAGTGAGGCCAACCAGCAATAGAAACAGACACACACGTCACACAGCATCACAACGGCGGCCATCTCGGCGGGTTGGTTTAATCTGCAGTGCTATAACAAGGAAGCGCATCATTCACATTAGTCCAAGGGCTAATTTCTTAAGACTCATTACAACGCACTAGTGGCCATTTTAAATGTTTAAATATATTTCATCTGTTTAAGTCAATCACGGATATGCGAGATGCAAAGCCTGTTGCACTCAGTGAAATTCACACCTTGGTGACTGATATCGGCTCGTCCTTCGGTGACAGGCACACCTCAAAATTGGTAATCTGGACAAGGATTTTAAGAAAACAAAGATATTCACTTCTGCCTCACTGTTAAGAGTGGCCGGCAAGAGGTTTAGGAGACTCTTCCTGATTTAACCACAGAAGAACCAAGGTGCTTAAGTGAACATGAGATTTGTATTTTAAAGTTAGATTTCCCTTATCTTCCACATGTCAGCACCTTCATGGAATGTTACCATTTTGGTTTAAGAGAACAAGGGAGTCAAGAACTAGTTGAGGGCTATGTTACCCGTTTAAGAAAATTGGCCTCAAGTTGTAAGTTTGGAGGGGCAACTGATCCAGCGGGTTACTAGCAACAAGCATTCATACACGAATACTCACCTGGGCCCATTCATCCATACTACGGTAGCAATTTCCGCTGGTGGGTCAGTTGTACTCTTTATCAATATCCCTGCTACCAATTACTTTTCTGATTGAAGAGTAATGACTTACCAATGGACCCTTTGATAATTGGGAAGTTTAAAATGAGTGACATTCATTACAATTCATAAAGTCTTAAAATAATCGCTGAGTCAGTAAGTTTTAAAATGTTTATCTATAGTTTTAGCAGAGTAAATACAGAACCACATGATACTTAATCGTATATCAAGGATGAAGCATATTAATAATCAATTTATCGATCAATGACGGTTCCTCAGAAAGAAGAAGATAGAGACAGCAGCACAGCTAAAGGTGGCATTTATATTTACCTAAAGGTGCGAGAAACCAAACCCCTTGGCCAAGGAGTTGGAAAGATAGGTCCCAGGAAGGATGAAGACCAAAGACCTCCGGACCAAATTCAGGATAGGACAGGTGACCTCTCTATCAACGACGCCTGCGTCGTTCCCCTCTCTGACACTTCGCTCCTCCTCGAGTTCTTCCGTGTCTTCCTTCTAATGGACTCCGCCGCCCCCACCTCAGGACCTCTCTGGACAGCGGTTCAGCTGCAGTCAATCAGCCCGTCGAACACCAAAACCTGATCTAACTAATTAGCACATTCTATATCTATTATACCCAGGTACCTCCCATTAATGTTTCAAAATTATGGGCCCACTACTTCTGATTGGACGGGGACAGGGGGTTGATCCTCACACCATGTCAATTTAGTTCAATTTCTTGAAGCCCATTGTTTTAAAATACCGCCCCTCCCAATTAATACATTTGCTTTATTTCCCACCCGATTCCCATTGATTCTTTAATACATTTTGTATACATTTGTTTCGACTTCAGGTACATTTCAGATGAAATTGTGAACCAGGCTTTGCGACCTTGGAGGGCTTCCAAGTTGACTTCATCGCTTCCTCTGGTCAGCCTTGCAGGGCGCATGTGCAGAACCAATGTCTCTCGAGCTGCAGTTCCACCAACCCAGGCCCATTTACGAACTAATAAAAGTCAAATAAGAAAATATTAAAATCACAAAATAAATGTTTTCACTGTATACCCACTTTGTCTACTCTATTCCCATTTATTTATAAATCTATCCCGCATTAATAGCATTAGAATACCACAGTTTTAATTGCAGCATATGCGCAAGCTTTAGCACGTGAAAACATTAAGCAGCCATTTTAATACATACTGCGAAGAAGCAAAGATTTCCCTCCAAGCAAAGAAAGACGTCATACCATGTGATATGGTTGACACATGCGCAATGAAATTCCCGCGCTCAGCGGCCATTTTAGATTTAGACAAGCGTTACTTATTAGTTTTAGACACATAGGCAAGCTTCACTCGTATAGTGTTCATGTGTGCATTTGTTAGTAGAGACATTACAAAGTTTAATAAATTAATACTGTGAGAGGATTGCTTACGAACAAGTCTCATTCTGAGTTCTTGCTCCATCAATCCCCTCTCTGATGGCGTTTCTGAGCCATCAAAATACTACCCACAACCAGATGCCAACTTTTAGCATAAAATTGTCTCAGCTTCATTTTTACACTTTCTATTTTTATCATCTCCTTTCAGTTTCTTGTATAATTCACTTTTCAGATCTTCTAGTTCAATTTCATCAAATTTTCGTTTCTTTCCTTTTCCTGTCACTCTATACGTCTCATTCCTTCTACAACATTTGCACCATATTATTATTGACAGTGCTATTATTGCTATCCCTGCTAAGGGTACTAATATTTGACCCATAAGTCCTTTCCCTACATTAGCAAACCAGGTACCAATTGACGTTATACTATTCGTCAATCTTTCCCATACACTATAAACTTCCAGTGGTTTTAGTTCATTCTCAAGTTTTGTTATATTCTGTATATACGTTCCAATTTCTGCACTTTTGTCAGGTATGTACGTGCAACAGTGTTTCGTTTTCAATAATTTACAGACTCCGCCCTCTTTTGCTAATATTATATCAAGAGCAAGTCTGATTTTGCATAACCATTGATCTAATCGCAACCATCTCCGCATTAATCATTAGAAATCCTCCAGCAGTGTCCGTTGATAAGCGATCAACCACTGTAGATAATTTACATATTTTCCTTGAGTTCAGAATTATTCCCACTGAAGGTATCAATGCACCAAATATGTCACCTACAATTTCAGAAAAACGAGCTCTTTTACTATGTGTTAATTCACTATTATTTTCATTGCTCCCAGTGTTCCTTTTTACGTGGTATATTTTTGGAAATACTATTCCAAAATAACAACTTCCATACCACCGTGCAGGAAGCCTAAAGTAAGCCTTATTCCCACACACAATAGATTCCAGGAAAAACTGAATCTGTTCCTCCTTTCAGTCCCCAACCTCCAAGAATTAAGAAATTATGTTCACATTCACTGGTACTGATGAAAATATTGTTATACTCAGTCTTCAATCTATGCAGACAAATTTTCCCTGTCTTTTCAAAATCCAGAGCCATAGCAGCCTGAGCCTTGCCAGGTGTGTAACTACCCTCTTTCTCAGCCCAAGGTGGCATATGAGCCTTATGCTCAGATGCTTTCTTTTGGAAATCTTGTCTTCAATTCTGTACTAAATTCAAAAATATCTTTTCTTCTTCATGTAATGAACATGTTAAATTGCTTCTATGTGCATGTGTTATATCTATCGATTTCATTGTTAAGAAAAATTCTCCCATAAACTGTGCTTCTTGACTACTAAGCACTGGGTTCATATTCTTTCGAATCGGAACCTCAGAAAATATCACATCTATATTTGAATAATAATACTGAAGTCTCCCTGTTTTATAAAATAAACTAGTCAATACACTACATGATATGCCATAAGTTAATGGTAAATGATGATATGTTAATCCTTCCGCTACTGATTCGGGTAACTTCATACAGACATAACAATTACTAACTTCCATGGTATCTACATATTGAAACAATCATTTTGTGAAAACATTCAAACTAGTGTCGTTATCTGTAATCTCATGATGAAACTCTGGTTCATCTTCTGCCTTTAATTCTACTCTATTACTTCTAAAGTTATCTACCCTTCCCTTCGTTTCGTTGTTAATCTTTTTATCCATTATCAGAAGGTAAGGAATTGCTACGATCACAACTAACCATACTATAAGCACCACTACCAGACTACATATGCATATAGCACAGCATCTTTTACAACATTTCCGTTTCGGTCTCCCAGAAACTCTGTCGTCAGGCATTTTGACAAGGAAGATTTCTCTTCTTTTTCTTTGAAGTTTTTTTTTTTACGTTATCAAGGTGGCTTTATTTCTTTCTCATAAGTCAGTTCCGCACTTGTTCCTTCGTCGCCACTTTCACTTGACTCTTAACTCTCGTAGTCTTCAAGTATTATATAAGTCCAGTCAGGACCTTTAAACTTATTGTTCACAAGTTTCAGTCTTTTGCTTTTTCGTCTTTCAGTTCCACTTGTTTGTCCAGTTAGGCTTGTTACTTCATTTACTTGTTCTGGATCTTTACTTCTGGTTTCTATATGGTATTTCACTCTTTTAATGACACTAGGCCAATGATCACCTTTTCTGACCTTCTTTGTTTGCACTGTCTCTTCACTTCTTATTTCTTCTTCAGAAGTTCTTTTATTTTCAAGTTGTGGCACAGTTTGTTTTTCTTCGTTCTCAGTTTCTTCTTCTATTTGTTCTTTTTCAGGTCTATTTGAGTTTTCTTCAATTGCTCCAATGTGAGTTTCTAGCAACTGACCTTGTTCAGCATTTGCGTCTTCGTGTTTGAGGTTCTTGTGATCTTCTTCTTCTTGAACGTATTTTCCTAAATCTAATTTGTTCTGATCAGGGCTTATTGCACTTTGTACTTCTGCAGCCTGACCGCGTTCTTCTAAACCTGTCTGTCCCTGCTCCAATTTTGTTGTTTCGTTGTCAATTTGAGCCCAATTTCCTCTCCCTATCTGGTCCTGCTCAGGTTCTCTTATTGTTTCATTCTCCTCATCCTGAGCTGCTTCTCTTTCACCTATCTGGTCTTCCCTAATTTCTTCTAATTTTGATCGGTTTCTTGTTCTGTTATAAACTTCTGGTATATCAACCACTGGTATCCAGTCCTGACTTGTGCTCGGTTGTTCTTCTTCAGCTTCTCTTGAATCTCTCACCTGGGATTCTTCCGCTGGCCAACCTTCAGCTTCCTCAGTTATTGGTGCTGTCTGAGGATTTTGTCCTTCAGGCTCTGGTACCCTTTTGGTGTGGCTTACATGAATCCAATTAGACAATCCTGCACATTTCACTGCTGTGTTCGTGACTAGTATAACCTGACAAGGTTCGCCCCACCTGGGTGATAAACACGTTTCTATGGTGTGATGCTTCACAACCACCCAGTGTCCGGGGTTCAGATCATGCTCTTGCTCAGGCTGTCTGGAAACTGCGTCTTCTCCAACCTGGCGAGAGACAGAACACACTAGGTCAGCCAATCCTTTGCAATAATCCAGAACCATATCATCAGTTATGTTCAGCAGTTTACTTGTAGGTACATGTGCTTGTCTCATTGCTCTTCCCATGATTATTTTGTGCGGACTCAATCCGGTATTTCTATCAGGAATGCTTCTGAGTCCCATTAAAACAAGGGGCAATGCATCTGGCCAATCTAATGATGTTGATGCACACATTTTTGCCAGTCTTGATTTTATTGTGCCATTCATTTGTTCAACAACTCCAGAAGCCTCTGGGCAATACGCATAGTGCAATTTCTGCTCAATTTGGAATGCTTCACAGATTATTCTGATCACATTGTTGTTGAAGTGACTTCCTCTATCTGATTCCAAAGTTACTGGGAAACCGAACCTAGGAATGAGTTCTCGTAGCAACAGCTTTGCGACTGTAATACCGTCATTCCTTCTGGTAGGGTAAGCCTCCACCCACCTTGAAAACAGACACACTATGACAAGTACATATTTCAGTCCTCTACATGGTGGTAACTGTATGAAATCTAGCTGTAATCTCACAAAGGGACCCTAAGCCTTTCCAATTTTTACCAAACCAATTACTGTTTTTCTTCCTGGATTATTCATTTGACAAGTTAAACACCTTTGGCATGGACTCTCTGCTGCAGCCCTAAACTTTGGATTATACCAACTTTGCCTGAAGAGTCTAATCATGGCATCTCTCCCTACATGTGTGTCTCCATGATACATTCTGGCCATTTGTGAAATCAGACAGTCGGGCATGACTGGTCTGCCGTCGGCATAAACCCATACATCATCGTCTGCTCTTCGAGAACATCCTATTTTTATCCAAGCATCTCTTTCACTCTCGTCAGCATTATCTTGCAGTCTTTTCACATCATTCCATGTTTTTGGTGGTGCATATAGCATAAGTTGGCAGCTGATTCCCATTCTTTCAACCCTTTTATTTACTGACAACCTGTTTATGGCACAGTGTTGAGCCACCAGATCTGCATATCTGTTACCGACTACCACCCAGTCATCTCCTGACTGGTGTGCGGCACATTTCACCACCGCCAATTCTTTTGGGGATTGTATTGCTTCTAGTAGTTCTTTTACAAACTGTCCATTTTTGATTGGGGATCCTGAAGAAGTCATGAAATCTCTCTGCATCCATAGTTGGCCAAAGTCATGCACAACCCCGTACCCATATTGACTGTCCGTAAATATGGTTACTTTCTGATTCTTCCCAATTTTGCAGGCTTTAATCAAGGCAATTAATTCAGCTACTTGTGCAGATTTGACCCCTGGTAAATAAGATGCTTCGACTATTCCAGTTAATTCACATACAGCATATGCTGCACTAAATTTGCCATTTTCATGCCTTTGACATGAACCATCTACAAACAGCTCCCTGTCTGGATTTCTGAGAGGCAGTTCCTGTATATCAGGACGCGGTTTGGTGCACAATTCTGTGACTTGTAAACAATCATGTTCCTCTTCATCATCTTTGACTTCCTCATGATACGGATCTGGTAGTAATGTAGCAGGGTTTACAATTGTGCACCTGACGATAGTCACATTTTCAGCACCTAAGATTATTCTCTCATATTTAGTCAGCCGACTAGGAGTAAGATGCTGAGTTCTGGTTCTTGTCAACAGAATCACCACTGAGTGTGGGACAAACACTTTCACAGGATGTCCCATTACAATTGATTCACTTTGTTCAATGCTCAAACATGTAGCAGCTACTGCTTTTAAGCAGCCTGGCAACGCTGCTGCCACTGGGTCCAATGTAGCAGAAAAATATGCTGTAGGACGTCTGTCCAAACCATGTCTCTGTGTTAGGACTGAAAGTGCACAATTTTCACTCTCATGACAGAATAACGCGAATCCTCTTGTATAATCAGGCATACCTAGGGCAGGTGCTTCACACAAAGCACTTCTCAATTTTACAAAAGCTCCTACGCTCTCATCATCCCACTCAACTGGGTCCTTTGCCTTCTTTTTCGTCATTTGAATCAATGGCTTTGCTAGCAGCGAAAACCCTACTATCCACTGTCGACAATATCCCACTATTCCAAGGAACATTCTCACTTCTCTTTGAGTTACAGGCATTTGCATTCTCTTGATTAATTTTACTCTTTCAGAGGTTATCCTTCTTTTTCCCCTCTCAATTTGGTGTCCTAAATACTTAACTGCTGTTGTACAAAACTGCAGTTTTTCAGGAGACACTTTATGTCCTTCCTCAGCCAAATGGTTAAGTAATGCAATTGAATCTTCAACACAATCATCATGAGTGCTCGATGCTACCAGTAAGTCGTCTATATACCACTGGCGTAGCTAGGGGGGGGCGGTGGGGGCGGACCGCCCCAGGCGGCACTAGTTTTTGGGCGGCAGCCGGCCCCCCTCCCCCCGCTCTAACCTGCTAACCTGCGGCCGTCGCAAGGCAAGAATCGGCCGCGGCCGCAAACATTCGGCCGCACCCCACCCCCCCCACCCCAGCCGCGAGGGCGGCAAACGCAGAGGCCGCCACGGGCAGCCTGAGGCCTACCTACGCCACTGCTATATACTGTACCAAGACTGAACTTCTGGGTAGCACTAACTTCTCCAAACACCCCTTCAGTATTTGATTGAAAATGGAGGGACTTTCCGTGTACCCCTGAGGAACCCGATTCCACACATAGACTTTGTTCTCGAATTTAAATGAAAAGAGGTACTGGCTATCTGGGTGCAAGGGTATTGAAAAGAATGCTTGGCATAAATCAATCACAGTAAACCATTCTGCACTCCAGGGGATCTGGTACAGGACTACTGCAGGATTTGGCACTATTGGACAACAAGGTACCACAATCTTATTAATTTTGCGTAAATCCTGAACAATCCTATACTTTCCACTAGGCTTCTTTAAACCCATGATTGGTGAATTACAAGGGCTACTCATAACTTCTTTTAATATGCCTTGTTTTACCATTCTGTTAATTTCCTCAATAACTCCTGCTTTTACTTCTGCACTCATTTTGTACTGTCTGGTATTTGGGAAAATTGCACCTTCCTTTACAGTGATTTTTACTGGGTCTATTTTGGCCATAAGTCCTACTTCTTTCCCGGTAAAATCCCATACCATGGAATTTACTGTAGTTCTTAATTCTTCAGGTAACTCGTCTCCTGTTATCAAAGAAAACATCTCATCTACTTCTGTACCTTGTTTTGCAATCATAATTTTATATACATGATCTTCATTCGGGGTCTGAACTGCAACACCATCCGGTGTGCAGAAAATTGTGCAGTTCATTTTACACAACAAATCTCGGCCCAGTAAGTTTACTGGACTGGAATCACACACTACAAACTGATGCATTTCTCTAAAATTTCCAATTTTTACTTCCATTGGTTCGGTAAGAGGTGTTTTAATTTTACGATTAGCTACACCTACAACTTGGATAGCTTCTCCAGAGAGAGGAAGGTCTGGGATGTCTGCTGTTCTCACAGTAGAACGAGTAGCACCAGTGTCCAAAAGGAAAGTGATATCATTACCTCTTACTTTCCCTTCAACATATGGACCTGACTGGTCTACCGGCAAGGATGCGCCAAGCATGCACTCCTTCTCCCCCTCTCTAAGGCACCATCATTGGTCACATTGATAAAAATCATCCTGTAAAAGAAACTGTGAGGTTACATAATCATTCTTACCACTTTCTCCTTGATATCCGACGTTTGTACCGTGCTTTGCTCTGCTTACATTACCCTGTATAGGAGCAGGTGGCTCTATGGGTTTCCCTTGCCAGCACAACATGTGCTGCTTAATCATCTGACAAATCTCTGGCTTTAAACCATAAACAAATCGATAAACAAACTGAGTCATGTTTTTATCTCCAATGTCCTCAAATCCACTATACTGTTTGAATACCTGCAATAGGCGTTCATAATAGGCATGTACTGATTCACTTGCTCCTTGGGTAGTCCTGTCTATTTTCACCCAATCCGTTTCTTTCGGTGGTATTTTCCCTTTCAAGTAAATTATCACCTGCTGATACTTTTTCATCACATCACTTGATGGAGCACCTGTCTTTGGATCTCTAGGATACTCTTCACTCGGCCAGTCAACCGTAATCTTACAATCTGTCCACAAATCGGCAGGTACCACTATGTCGAACAAACCATCCAAGTCCTTTAACAATACCTTTGACACTTTCACAAACCTCTCAACTTGCTTGTACCATTCAATTGGCTTTTCTCTCAACTTTGGGAAATCATTCGTAAATGACAAAATATCCTGTCTACTCAATGGGACATGTACATAACCTCCTCCAGGTACTTCCCGCATCGGGTACATCTGATCTGCTTTCCCTGTTTCTTTCAATAAATATTCAGAAGTTGTTCTACTGTACCGTGCCTCTTCCTTTTTCTTTGTCCATCTAGTTTTCCATTTATCTAGATCTCCCCATTTCTGTAATACTGACATTAATTCTTTTATTTGTAGTTTTCGGCCAGAGGCATTCATTTTTTCTAAATCTTTGTCAGAAAAATCTGCTCTATATGGCTTCTGTAACACTTTTGACTTCCCTATTTCAATCACCATCTGTAAGGCCAAATCTGATAATTTCTCATGAAATAATTTTACATTTCTAGTGATGCTTCTACATACAAACAATAGCTCTTCTTCAACGTAAGTATTTAAACGATCTACTCCCACATTTCCTGCTATCATTTCTTCTAACTCGACTTTTAATTTGTAGATGTCCATGATCTTTGGGGGTGAACTCTGTCTGTCTGATCCTTGTGCCCATCTTTCTAAGTCTTCTGGCGTTACTACTGTGGCATTCTTAGTTCCAGATGATGTTACTATATTTACATCTTTGGAGCAACCAGGTGTTATTCTTCTAGGAGTGCTATTTACAGATCCTCGAATCGGTAAATCCATTAGGGATATCATAGATTCACAATCACTGTTTTGATCATCAATTATTACAGGTTCAGGTTTAGGGATTTCTACGGGTGTAGGCATCACTAATGGTTTCGGATAATTTACCTTGTCACCATATAAGGGAACCACGGGACCAATTGTTACAGGTATGGTCAGGGAATCAGGATGTACATTCAACTGTGTTATTTTCTGTATCAATTCTGCTCTGTTTTTGTCTATAGCCTCTTTTTCTTTATCCTGAAGTACCCTATTAACTGGTGGATTATGCAATACTTGCGGTACCAATGGTGTTTCTAAAAGTGGTGCGCTTGGGGTACATCCACTTGTCCCTTCCTGATATGGTGGTAGGATTCTTTAATATTTCTTCCATAAATTCATCTTCAGAATCTCCAAACCCTGTCAAATGTTTTGTCTTTTCTGTGCATTTACCTCCTAATGACTCTTCTGCTCATACACACTGGATACAAACCCTCTGTAAGCATCGCTCTTCTCCACTGTTTCATCTGACGTCTCTTGACTCATTTTGGTATCTAGGAAAAAATCCACGATAACCCCTACTGCTTCTTGATCGGTCATGTTCGAATGCCTCGGTTTCCCACTCTTCTAAGGCTTCGTATTGAGTTAATCTAGGTCTGGGTTCTAAGTCATTCATCCTCAATCTTAAATTTTGAAGAATTCTCCCATTGAAAGTACCATGCTCTGGGAATGCTAATATTCCGTCATTTTTGGTATATTCTATCCAATTTTCTAACCATACGCAAGTATGATAACCTCTTTCCATCATCATGAATGAAGCGGGCATTTTTGCTGGTGGAATGATAATTCCTTCTCTAGTTTTGATGGGTTTATCTTTCTTAAAATAATTTTTAACTTTCTGTAGAAATGACATTTTTCTCTTTTCTCCATACATTTTGGGTAAATATCTATGTACCGAATTATATTCTACAAAACCTAAGAATCTCTTGTCTGGACGGGTTCCTGTTAAAGTCGGATCACGTTTCCACATATGTTCTCCACTATCCACTAGGATTTCGACTTCTATGCTACCAACCAATTAAATTCCAACTAACATTTGTCTCTGAACCAATCCTAGCGTGGCCTTTTAGTGACGTTTGTCTGACAACCCCTTCTTTACAATCTGCACTTCTCTGTCCCTCGGTGTTTCGACCAATCCCAGCGCGACACCTGTGACGTCAGTATTACTCCTGACTACTGACCCCTCCTTTACAAGGGTCTTTCCACGCCCGCCGTTTCAACCAATCCCAGCGCTGCGTTTTGTGATGTCAGCTTCCTCTCCGGCAGCTGACCCTCCCTTTACAAAATCGTACGCAAACTTTATTTTCTTTGTACTTCTTATTAAAATTCAGTAACAACATAAAACATTCGCTATCGTGCCAGTTTCGCTAAATTGAGAAGGATAGTTTCTCTCACACTTTAGTAAAACCTTTCCGTTTACTAAACATACACTACGAGCAAAACCCTTCCGTTTACTCTTCAGGTAAGCTTCAGAAATACCTGCTACTTCTTCAATGTTACCCTTTCTAGGTGATATAACATCACATTTTCACCAACGTATTCCTTTGCTGTCACTCACACGCACAGAGTCCCTAACAAGTACTGATAGCCCTGCTTAACTTTTCAGTACTATTTCTGCCTGACAGATAACCTCACTGCAGTATGGCTTCCACTTACCATCCGCTATTCAATTTTCCCCGGGGAATTCTAGACAACATAAAACAAAACTTTTGAACAAACGGATGTTAGTTTATAAAATATAAAATTCTCATTACCCAATTAACAAAGTATAACCATCCTCTGATAACCAGAAAACTGATCCAGCGGGTTACTAGCAACAAGCATTCATACACCGAATACTCACCTGGGCCCATTCATCCATACTACGCTAGCAATTTCCGCTGGTGGGTCAGTTGTACTCTTTATCAATATCCCTGCTACCAATTACTTTTCTGATTGAAGAGTAATGACTTACCAATGGACCCTTTGATAATTGGGAAGTTTAAAATGAGTGACATTCATTACAATTCATAAATTCTTAAAATAATCGCTGAGTCAGTAAGTTTTAAAATGTTTATCTATAGTTTTAGCAGAGTAAATACAGAACCACATGATACTTAATCGTATATCAAGGATGAAGCATATTAATAATCAATTTATCGATCAATGACGGTTCCTCAGAAAGAAGAAGATAGAGACAGCAGCACAGCTAAAGGTGGCATTTATATTTACCTAAAGGTGCGAGAAACCAAACCCCTTGGCCAAGGAGTTGGAAAGATAGGTCCCAGGAAGGATGAAGACCAAAGACCTCCGGACCAAATTCAGGACAGGACAGGTGACCTCTCTATCAACGACGCCTGCGTTGTTCCCCTCTCTGACACTTCGCTCCTCCTCGAGTTCTTCCGTGGCTTCCTTCTAATGGACTCCGCCGCCCCCACCTCAGGACCTCTCTGGACAGCGGTTCAGCTGCAGTCAATCAGCTCGTCGAACACCAAAACCTGATCTAACTAATTATCAAATTCTATATCTATTATACCCTTCTACACCCAGGTACCTCCCATTAGTGTTTCAAAATTATGGGCCCACTACTTCTGATTGGACGGGGACAGGGGGTTGATCCTCACACCATGTCAATTTAGTTAAATTTTTTTAAGCCCATTGTTTTAAAATACCGCCCCTCACAATTAATACATTTGCTTTATTTCCCACCCGTTTCCCATTGATTCTTTAATACATTTTGTATACATTTGTTTCGACTTCAGTTACATTTCAGATGAACTTGTGAACCAGGCTTTGTGACCTTGGAGGGCTTCCAAGTTGACTTCATCGCTTCCTCTGGTCAGCCTTGCAGGGCGCATGTGCAGAACCAATGTCTCTCGAGCTGCAGTTCCACCAACCCAGGCCCATTTACGAACTAATAAAAGTCAAAGAAGAAAATATTAAAATCACAAAATAAATGTTTTCACTGTATACCCACTTTGTCTACTCTATTCCCATTTATTTATAAATCTATCCCGCATTAATGGCATTAGAATACCACAGTTTTAATTGCAGCATATGCGCAAGCTTTAGCACGTGAAAACATTAAGCAGCCATTTTAATACATACTGCGCTGAAGCAAAGATTTCCCTCCAAGCAATAAAGATGTCATACCATGTGATATGGTTGACACATGCGCAATGAAATTCCCGTGCTCAGCGGCCATTTTAGATTTAGACAAGCGTTACTTATTAGTTTTAGACCCATAGGTAAGCTTCATTCGTATAGTGTTCATGTGTGCATTTGTTAGTAGAGACATTACAAAGTTTAATAAATTAATACTGTGAGAGGATTGCTTACGAACAAGTCTCATTCTGAGTTCTTGCTCCATCACAACAGAGGGAAGGATTAGAGACCAATTTGTTTTGAAGTGCAGTAACAACAAAATAAGAGAGGAGCTATGGCTAAAAGATGAGCCTAGCGTAGAAGAAGTAATTGCTACAGCAAAAAGGGTGGAACATATGTGTGTGAGTGAATTGAAGAACAGTTGAGTAACAAGTACAAGTCAAGTACAAGTCAAGACAAGATAAATGAAGTAGTGCATAAAGTGAAACACATCTGATGTCAAAAAACAAAGAAAAGAAAAGTAAAACAAGTGTGTCTGGTGACATTAAGGGGACGTGTTTGGTGTTGAGATTGAGCAGGATCAACACAGAAAAGTAAGGGGGACTGTATTTCAAATGAATGGAAGAGACAATGAACACCCAAGTGACAGAGTGAGAATCGACAATATAGATGTTGCAATGAGATCCAATTCTTGTTTTCACCTGACAATAGTTTTTAAAACCCCTTTTGATACGCATTTAAAGACAAAGTCAAATTATATAAAAATGGATGTGTCTGGGTGTGTATGGTGGCTTTCCCATTAAGATGTTAGTACACTTGAATGCATGTATTGAGTGAGGAAGTAAGTACATGGCAGGCAGGCTGGCTGTATGTGTTGAATAACGATGGTAATTTAACTGAATCAGCCCATCAGAGACTGCTAGGTGACACTTTAAAGCCTAGCCTTAATCCACAAGTGCAGATTCAAGAAGCAGAAGAGGGTTTTACTGATTTTGAGAGTGAGTCCAAAAAGCTTTTTTGTGATGGTTTAGGATGTCTCTCTGGTTACTACCAGTGAATACAATTAAGGAACGGTGCAACACCAGTGGTGGCTAAGATGAGGATAATACCATTACATATACAGTGTACAGAAAGAGTTAAACTGACTTAATGACATGGGTGTGACTCTCAAAATGGTCAGTAGAGATTGTGAAAATGATTGTGTATGCAACAGTACAGGTATCTTTAGGAGTCCTGATCATTCTGTCCTAAGCAGGAGAAGTGATAGAATGTGAAAGCATCCCTCTTATTTCAAAGACTATGGGGCTGATTACGATGGCGGGCGGTAGCACATCCGCGTTGCTGGCGGAAAATGCCCTTTTCCGCACTCCATCGGCGGTCCTTGCGTCCGCCGTATTACGATGGGCAAAGATAGCCCATTTCCCGTCCGCTGCGGTGTTCCGGGATATCGCCAGAAATCCCCCTCCGCAGCGGTGGCGGACGGAGCCAAAAGGGAGGGACCGCCGTGCGGAATGCGGTTACGACCGCCGGTTGTATTACGATGCCAAAAACAGCCCACCACACCGCTGCGGAGAATCCAGCCAATCGAGAATGACGGTGGCAATACTGCGGATAGCTCCATGTGTTCCTGGCCGCTGGGGAAACGGAGGTCTTTGGCCTTTCCGCAGCAAATCCAACCACCGCGGACAGATTTTCAGCTTTTCCGCCGCTGAATCCTAGAATTCGACCGCCGCGGTAGGGAGTTTCTGGAGGTGCATCCTAATCTGGCCGGCGGTTAAGCCGCGGTACCTGCGGTTGGCAATTTCCCACTAGCACGGCAGTCAGAGTGCTTTTCCGACCGCCATCGTAATGAGCTCCTATGCGAGGAGTCTTTCCTGTTTTCCTTGTACATTACCTAGCTGTTGTAATTTAGGTTGTTAAGTTTATTATAAGTTGGATCCACTGTGTGTTGGAAGCTATTTGTATTTCACGGTACTGTTGTTAAACAGAGCAGCATGAGATGTCTCATGCCTTTCTTTAATAGAAGTCTTGTAGGTCAGAGTTCTAGTACAGAACTCTCTGTCTCAGTGTTTGTAGAATGTTAATATTCAAAGCGAATCAGTTATCCTGATGGGTGGGTGGCTCAGGTGGAAGACGTAATGATGCTTTTATGACATATCTGAAATTTGTGCGAGTTTTACTGCATATGCCCTACTTCACAGTAACCCACTTACTCTGAAATACAATAGAAGTGTAGGTGGTGGACCCCTCTCTTGGCTTTCACCTTTCCTGCACTGAGGCTTCAAATTATTAGGTACTTTAGAGAATATAAATAGTGGTTCTTTGATTGTGTGGTGTGAAACCACACTGATTTTGTTCTAGTGGACCTTTTATGATATTGATGTAATGTTTGTCTTTCATTTAGAAAAACTCTTGGTGGTTATTATCATTATATTGAAGCTTTTTTTTATAATTGTGACAGCACAATTTCATTGTTGTAAAAGGCACAATTTCGATTGCCTGCATCCATGCTACCTTGTTCCTCTGAATAAAATGCCCTGTATATAAATATGGAACCCAGTAGTAAGAATTTGCTAATACAACATATGTATTACTTCCAGCCCTGACAAATACTTGAGGGTTATACACTCGCAAGACAAAACACAGCTGGCTGGATGAGCAGTATACCACTCTGGAGATAATCTGAGGCTTTATGTGGACATTTATAATTGGTGTTTTGAGTGAATCTTTTGGTAACAGCAGGCTTTTGACCAATACATTGCCTAATAACTAATGGCAGATACTCCTGTGGTGTGTGGGCGTTCTGTAAACAACTGTAACCAGCTCTGTCTAGTTCAGATCAGCAAATCCTTGAGTACAGTAGAAAACATGTTTTGTGTTCACCTCATTGGATCAAGACAATTTGGACAAAAGGAGATTTTGGTCAGCTCAAGGCTCTGAATTACCAACAAACTTTTTGAGAGAATTATACATTCTTAGTTGTTTTGTGGAATGGCTGCTTTCATTAGGATCAGTCACTATGAACACTATGGAATATTTGATTCCACAGAACTAAAATGCTCCTGAAGAAAGATGTGTTTGCAATTGGTGTGGAGAGGCTGAGGGGTGGGGCTGGGGGGTGTAATAGAATCACTGCATAACATTACAATGGTCTGCTCCCATCTGTCATCATATAGAGAGTTTATCTCCCGCTCGTAACGTAGGTGGTCTGGCATCTGGTGGGACTTGACACATGAGTTACAAAGTTCTGAACAATCTCAAACCACATGAAGACTGCCTCAAACTTGTTAAATCCATTTAAGTTGTCATCCAAGCATGCAGCCATTCAATATAGACGATAACCAATAGAGGAGCCAGTCTACTTAAATTGCAATGTTTACTGTAAAACTGTTAAACTTTCTTCAAGCTGTTTGTATATGTTCCTGTGGTTTCATTTAAAATGAAGACATATTAAGTTAAAATTAATTAATCGGTTCCTCCATATATCAAGAGGTGTACCAGCTCTGAATGACTAGTTGGTCTGATGATCGCTGACACTTCTATGGCTTATACGCGGAGCCTGTGAGCCAAGTACTCAAACTCCCCTCTGACTTGAATGAGAAGCTCTGGTCAACAGCCCAGAGGAAGACTAGGACATGGGTCAGGAAACCTGGTTGTCCTCCCAAAAGCCAGTTCCAGACTGGTGGAATGAAGTAAAAAGTCTGTTGTTGCTTTGAAGTGAAACAGAAATATGAATACTTATGTGCATGCTTATGACCTGCCTGAATTTGCTCAAAAACTGTGAGAACAAGCTGCTGTGTATTCTGCCATGATGCTGTCTACCCAGAAGAGGAGTTTTCCCAGACCAGACTATTTATGTCACTGCCCAGCCTAAACCAAAGACCAACAATAACAAGGGCTGGTCTTGCCTTGAGAGAAAAGTAACCTACATTGTTCCTGAGCTGCCAAGTGTGAGGGAAAGTGTTCAAGATGCCTACAGAGTGAAACGCTTCTGAAATGAGAGTTGCCAGAGATGTTCCTCCTCCACCTTTTCAGTGCCTTATTTTTGCATCGTCTATAAAGCAGAGTGTTTGTCCTGCCATGCTTCTCCAGTGGTACAGTTGCCTCATGTCCTTTTGTGAAGATTGAAGTGCTACATGGTCATCGATGCACTAAAATGCCAGGGGAAGCAGAAGTGACATCACACACCCTTTGACCTTAATGACATCACAGGAACTGGCATCAAGTGACCTATTACCCTGAATCATTCAGAGGAAGGGCTTTCATATGACCTTGCCCCAGATGTTATCATGGTAATTAACACATGTCTCTTTTAGATATCACCTATATTAGGGTGCTGACATTATCTTTGAAAGTGGATTGGGTGTAATATTTGCCCTGAATTGTAGCAAGTGGCGGAGCCTAATCTTTTCCAGGACAGCTCATGGGGAAAACTTTGAAAAAAAGGGGTCAAATTGTGCATTTCAAAACACAGTTTTCACATAGATTTGACAAAAAACATAGGCTCTGAAAAAGCACTCTTAAATATTCAAGTCATTTCATGGTGTGTCAAGCCAATGACAGCTGACCAGCCACGGGAGTTCAGCCCACATGCCATGGGTGACCCCCTTATGCAAGGATATCCACTTAAGCCAAAAATATACATATAATATGCTAGTGCCAGAAATTTGCTAATAATGCTGTCCATGTACCATGAGTGACGCTTTTGTCAACTATTACCTCTAATATATCAGGCCAGCATTTTGTCACAATACGCTACAAGAATTAACTCTAATGTGCTATTAACATTTTGCCAGGGGTGCCCCCATGACAGGAAATTCCTTAAGTATGCCAGTGCCAGCATTTTTCCATGGTTGCCCATATGCAAAGAATTACGTCTAGAATGCCAATACTGGTATTTTACCATGGTTAGCCATTATGCTGGAAAAATACCTCCAAAATGCCAGTATTTTTGACAGAGGTACCTTTCATGCTAAGAATTGACATCAGTATGCCAGTGCCAGCATTTTTGTCATGGGTGCCTCTATAAATCAAGAATCATATTCAGTATGCCAGGGTCAACAGCATACTCACAAGCACAACACCACATACTTCGGCATGCTCACTTACATTCAGACAATCATACTCACTCACTCTCACTCTTTCATTCTCATCCACTTGCACTTATTCAATTCTACTCACTCTCATGCATTCACACTTACCCTCTCTCACTCGCCTGCACTCACTCACTCTTACTATGACTCTATCATACTTTCTCACGCACTCACACTTACTCCCACTTCCTCATTTGCACACACTCACATATTCTCACTCACTCTGAGACTTTCATTCTCATTCCTTCACAGTATTCTTACTCACATTCACTCTTTTTCACTCATTCTCAGTTATACTCACTCTCACCCACTCACTCATTCTCACTCGCACCCTCTCGCCCTCCTACATACTCATTCTTCTTCATTCTCACTCACCCACTCTCTCTCACTTGCAGTCAGTCTTACTCCCACTCATTCTCACTCACTCTGACTCACTTACTGACATCCAGTCTCACTCATTACCTGTCACTGACACTGACTCATTTTATTTCACACACTCAAATGCTCACACATAGAGACCCACAAGTTTGCATATATGCACATTGCCTCTCTCACAGAAACACACTCTCACCAGCAAGCATGTACTCAACATATATTTAAAATAATATTTTACTTGCCTGAGCTGCCAGTGAAGGTCTCCATTTCTTGTTATGCTAATAGTGAATAATAGATCATTATTCACTATTAGTATAATAAATAAAAAGCTGAAAAAAAGGAGGGCAGAGCCCCAATGCCCATAAGGGAGAGCTCCCCCTGTGTTTGTAGCACTAATTTGCTACATTTGGGACTCAAGGTTGCAAAGGCAGTACCAGGGGTTGCATGGACAAGCCAGGAGTTACAGCTGTGACCCCTGGCAACCTCTAAATGACATCCATGCACACACTCCTCTTTCTTGAAGCTCTGACTTATGGAGTGCGCCCAGTGCTCAAGAACAGCAGCTGCTTCTGTCCTAAGTGATCGAAGACACGCTTGTGCCAAGATTGTTCTTGTGATACACTGATGGAGCCTGCCATGAGCTAAGACAACTCTAAGCACAGGGCAGAGAGCTGTGCAGCTGCTTTATGAGACCTTACCATCCTAGCACATGCATCTGTGGAAATTGGTTCGGCAGCTCCAGAGCAATCAGGTGTTACCAGGCTCTACATGTGTCATTTAGTAAACTTTTACGTTTGGTGTTCTGGGGCGCCTTACTTCTCGCCTTACTACTAGAGCCAAAACTGAGCAAGAAGTATGCCCCTTTAGTGCTTGTCCCCAAGAGAGCAAGGCAGAATGGTACAAGGCTTGCTCAGGGAAGTGATGTATGCCTAAGATTCAGAACTCGATGGAGACATAAATAACACTCAGTAACACTCAATACAGTCATTGCTTTTACATTAAAAGTTACACTACTTCATTCTATACATAGCTATAGCAATACAGAAGAAAATATACAGATGCACATACGGAAACATTAAGCAATTGAAAACAGGGATTTCACAGTAAACAGACCTCACCCTCTTAGCTTTAGCAAAGGATCTTTCAAAATCAACCTCTCCATACAAGTTCTGACAAAAGGTTTTCACATTATACTGAACTCTACCTATTGGCTTCTGTGGGGGAGGAGGGGCTGCACACTTAATACAACTGTGCATACAGGCTTTGTTGAATTGTTTTGACTTTACTATTATACCTTTCTCAAAGGTCTCTTAAGAGTATGTCAAAGAGGCAGCCAGACGCACTGCCGTTCTCTTTTGTGTTTGCTTAAATGTTTCTTTTTTTACATAAACTAAAGCTCTTGAACAGGGTGGGCTTCACATGTTTTGTCCATGGTCCTCTCCATGTTCCCCATCTGTACTCAATGTACACATTCACACAAATACAGCTCATATTGGGGGACTGTACAGTAGTGGTCAGAGGCAGGGAGTTTAGGAGGCGCATGACATGCTGGAGAAAGCAGATCACATGCTCACCAAAGCATTGTCCGCCTAACCTAGGCTTTGCAAAGTCTCATGTTGCTTCCAGGTAGTGGTGTGCAACATTCTTGTAATTTGCTTTCTCATAATTGCACAAAATGAGGGAAAATTATGCAAAATTAAACGTAACTACATGAAATGCAAATCTGTCATGAACCTCTATATTTTACAGGGGTGAAACCCCGAACCCGGTCACAGGATGCTTGTTTCCGGTCCAGGGAGGACCTGGCCTGGCAGTTCAGGCTGGAGTGTTCCCATGGGGAGCAGGGTCAAGACTGATTTGAATATGGCTGGGTTTAAACTGGAATGGCATGAGGAGCAAAAAAACGTTGGATTTAGGCCCAGATCTCTCTACTGAGGGTGAATGATTGACATTGTTCAGCGTTCCGTACATCAATTGCACTTTTTGCATTTGTCACCCCGAGTGGGATGGGTATGCCCAGATGAGGGGTCCATGCTCATCATGCTCCTGAATTCAAGCTAGCCTGGCTGATGAGGGGTGTTACCCAGAAACTGGTCCCAGGATGCTTTTTTCCGGTCCAGGGAGGACCTGGCCTGGGAATGCGGGCTGAACTGTTCCCATGAAGATCAGGGTCAAGACTGATTTGCATATGGCTGGGCTTAAACTGGAATTACATGGTGGGCAAAAAAACGATGGATTTAGGCCCAGATCTCAATACCAGGGGTGAATGTTTGACATTGTTCAGCATTCCGTCCATCATTTGTTCTTTTTGCATCTATATCTTAGAGCAAAATACGTCAAAATACGTCAATTTTTGACATGGACATATTTTTGCGCTCAAAGAACACACAAAGAGCACAATCGCCATGATCAACAGCCACTCACATTGTAGTGGCTTGCATTGCTCCCACCCTCCGTATTATAATATTGGCATGATCTGCAGTGTAACTATGAGACGTGCAGAAATGTTGTAATTTCAGGAATTTTGTTCAACAAGGGCAACACAAAATTATGCAAACTATGCTAGCATAATTTAAATTTCTCTTGGACCTACTTCCAGGTCACTTCCTCCTGCTCAGCAGCCTCCACCCTAACATACTAAGAGCCCTCCCCAGAATACACAGTTATCCTTGAGGGGGAAACCCAAGGTGGCAGCAGAGACTTTGAAAGGGTACTACAAATGTGCCCAGAACCTGCTTACCGGAATCCCAAGACCCACTGATGATTTGCAAAGGGAATACCACTTTTAAAAGGCAACCCTAATTAGTAGCTGGATGCTGATAAGACTTTCCAAGGGTGTCACACTTTATAAAACCCTACCTATGAAACTGAAGCTCTTGGTTGAGATTTTTAAGTATGCCACACTTTCAGGGTCTTAGCTCAAAATCTGCAGAATGTAGTCTACCTTTCCCAGGCGAGCGCCACCCACAAAGCTACAGGCAACAAGGCAAGACTCAAAGGCTCCAATAAAGTAGGGCTCTAAAGTTATATATGATCACAACTGCGGCACAAGTGGTTTGATAGGATTTACTCAAATTGGTCTCTCCTTGTAAACTTTACTCAACACTTCAAGGCAGAAAAATGGACAGACCAAGCTCAAGGTCTTGCTGGAGGCTCCCTTGAGTACATTGGTGAAAAAAGACAGAGGGGGCTCACCACAGAGTTATTTTGCAAAATTAGTTTGTACCTGGTCCACATGCCGTGTTGATCTTAGCTATTTTCCTTCGAGGACAGTTGGAGTCTCCTATTCTAAACAGTGCTGTTCTTCAGAAGAACACTTTCACCACCCCTCTTCACAGCAATTTAGCCTTTTCCCTCATGTCAGATCCAGGCAGCAGTTCAAGCAGGATTTGGTACCCAAGTCCCAAGCACCTCTCCTAGTCACCAGGCATCCAGCATGATTACCCTGCAAGGCAGCCTTTCCTCGTGGGATGCAGTCCAGCAATCCCCTAGCTTCTCAAGGTATCCTACAGCTCTCATTGTAGTGGTCTTGTCTCAGGTTTTTGTCCCCAACCTGAAAACGAAACTAGCAATCAAGGATCCTGGATCTTGCACACAGTTGTTTTCTCAGTTATAACACTATGTAACTCCTATACCTGAGAATCCATGGCACTCTGAGTAGGCCATCTGTTGAGTATTTATTCTCCCAGTGACCAATCAGGTCTTTGCAATGATCAACCTTTAAGGAGCTCCTCCAGCCAGATCTTGCAGACATGGATGTGATTTTCAGGAGCCCTGCGCTGTGGCTGGTTTCAGGCAGATCCTCATTTTTTTTCTAGTAGACCCATGCTGGTCCAGAAAAATACTTTTCCTTACACATGCCGCAGGTAGATGGGTTGGCTCTGGGAGTGTCCTGACAGGGAACAAAAGGTTTCAGCTCTAAGACAGCACCTGGATACTCTCATGGGTGACAAGAAGTGCTCTACAAATCTACTGATTGATTAAGACAAGAAAAGGGCTCACCCACTCAGTAGCTACTGAAATCCTGGGTAAGTAGGAGGAAGATCCAACAGCTCACTGCCAAGTGAGACAAAGGAAAATATAAGTCACCCCTCCTACCAGTTAGTAGATCCCAGCTACTTTAAAACTACGGAGGAAGGTTGGAAAATTTCTGACCTGCCTGGGGCCTAATAAAGGGACCTGGACAGCCTATCTCAAGCCTTCTAATTTATAAAGAAATCCACAAAATGGAATCACAAGATGGAATTCTGTGACCAATCAGAAAAGCAACCAGACAAACTCTCCACATTCACCCTACCTCACACATACAAAAGTTTATGCACACCCTCAACCTATGTGCCACAGGGATGGGTTGAAGGACATGATTGGGTAGAGTAGCAAGTGTTTTAACAGGGAGGCCAGTAAGCATTTCTCTTCTGAAAGCCATAGGCAAAATTGACATGTTCTTATCACTGGAAAGTAATGCTGTCCCCACTACTAGTCTCTCTCAGCCAGTAGCTGCCTGTGTCAGAGGAGAGTGGTGAGGCAGGGGCGGGGGGAGGGGAGGGGACAACGGAAAAAAAGGGAGAAATAAAAAGAACTTACCTGCCACCTGCAGCCCACCTCATCGCCGGTTTTCTGCTCCTCTCGTGTCTCCACTGCAGGCCCAGCCTCCCAGACTCCCCAGTAGCCAATCCTGAAGCTGCTCTCATACATGAGAGCAGCTTCAGGATTGGCCTGAGCGCCAATGATTTGCACTCCCAGGGAGACTGGGCGCCTGTGCTTGCTGTTTCCAACCCAGCAATGCAGCTCTGGTTGGAGACAGCTTCAGTGTGCATGACGGTTTAGCTGGCCTGAGATGGTCGATCAAACCGTCATGTGCACTGATAACAGTGCATGCCACTGCCTGTTGGTGCCTGTCATCCTCCTGGCCTCGCCCCCAAGACTCCAGGAAACAAAATAAAACGATAATAAACCTGGGTTTATTATAGTTTTTTTGTTTAATTTTTTAGGCTGCTGGAAGGTCGGCAACACTCTTCCACCATAGCAAAGGAGCTGCTGCTGCTTCTTTATGGCCAATGAGTCGACTTTAGTCACTTTCCAAAGGAGGAAGCTCTTTGTATGCTCCTTCTGACCTCGAAGCCATACTCAGGGTGTTTCAGTCCTTTTACTTGGTCTTCCTTCAGTGAGCACATCTGATTGCCATGTTCACTGATGTAATAATCAAAGCCTGCAGAAACAACTCATGACTTTGACAGGAGGTGAACATAAGGCTTGGCACACTCACAAATACAAAACAGAGGACATTTCTATCCCAACATTATGGCCCTCATTAGAGTGAGAATTGTGGAATTTGGTGCATAGATCTGGAGGCTGGAATCTATGATTCCAGCTGGCATCTCCACATCCAATTCAAGCGATTATAAATTTTTCCCGCAAAATTGGGTATAACTGCCTGGACCTGGTAATACGTGCTCTGTTTCCAGACAGTTTCCCCAATTCTAGGGACTGGGGAGAGGGGTCCAAGGTCAGGGGTGGAGAGCAGGCTTGTCCCTGTCCAGGTGTTGGAATAAAAATGTTTTAGCTGTGTTGTTCATGCATCGTATGTCTTAAGTTAGTATTCGCGGCACCATTTTATATTCAGCCGCCATTTTGAACCATGATCGAAACTAACTTCTGTCTCTCTGCCCCAGCTGAAAGCAGGTGCAATCGTTTTCGTTTCTCCAAGGTTGGGCCTCGCTGTACTAATGAATGCCCCGTCTTATTAGCGCATACCTTTCCCACTAGATAGGCCTGCTCCACCCTTGGAGCGGCGGGCGCAGGCAGAATGACCTTGGCACTGAGATAGCATGTGCCCGGTCTCAGGATCGAAACTCATCCTTCCATATCTCCTTTGTTCAACTGCTACCAACTGTAAATTTCCAGTCAGGGCGTGTCTTTGTTGGTTCTGAATTGTACATAATGTATCACCATGCTTGCTGAAGTTAGTCCCTCTGCAGCAATCCTAGGAGGCTGGTCAGACCGGACTCCGCTCGAGTGTACCTGAATAAAATATACTTGGTTTGTATTCTCTACTGTCTGACCAACTCTTCATTTGTTTGGAAGGCTGAGAGGTGGTCGCGAGTGACCCAGGTGGCCCTAATCGGGTCACTTCCTTCAGTTGGCACCAGAACAGGGACTCCATCGGGTGACCCATCCTCACCCGCGGACGGGTGAGGAGGTCGGGGCCATCGTCGGTTCGGACGGGCGGACCAGGGATCTCTGCACGAGAGAGTTCCTGAACTCGCAGCTGCCCTGTCTGTCTGACCGGTCTCGCTTCTGGTACCAGACCCTCCTTTTAGCATTCGCTAAACAATTCTATTACTGCTTAGAAACAAATAGCATATTGCAGGAATAAGAGCTACCACTACAAGCTGATGTGTGTATAGTCAATATTCAAAGATACCTTCATCAATCAGCATAATGTCCTTAATATCTTTCTGCAACATGATCGCAGCATTAGTGTCATGGACTGATATCTTTGGCTTAGGTGTCAGAGCACGTACACAATAAGCACAACAGGCCGGGAGGCAGTGTATGCAAAGGCAACATGTAAAGATAATACCAACAACTGCAACCAAAAAGATAAGGATCTTCCAACCCCACGTTGTTTGCATATTCCAGAACCACCCCGATAGTGTCCAGGTACCAGTCTCTTGGTGTAGGTCTGATGATAGTCTGTGCAATTTTTGTATAGCCTTATACACACTGGGGGCGTGATCTGGTATGTAAACACAACAGCTACTTCCAATAACGCGACAGGCCCCTCCCCGATCAGCAAGGATGACGTCTAACACCATCCTATTTTGTAATGTAACGAGCCTTGTAGCCTGGAGGTCAGCAGTAATATTGGTCAGTATCCCTGCTGTTGTATTAATAACCCCTTCCACAACTCTTGTGAGCCGACGAAGCTGGAGGTGATTAGCCATGGGGCCCCAGAAAGGTAGAAGACCCCTTGCAGCATCATCGAACTGCTGCCAAGCTGTATCTGTCTGATCTGTATCCTCAGTGTCCACCACCCTTCTGACTCGGGGCAAGTATATGCTCCTACGCTGCACCCGATGGTCTTTGTGGTAATTGTGCGGGGCAATATACACAGGGGGAAGGAGAAAAGAGAGATAACACCTACCCGACCATCCCCTCAGGAGCCAGACATAAGGTTGGGAACCACAGACAAAATAGACATTAGGGGGTGGGATTAAGGGCGGACTATCGGTCGTTCTCAATCTGTATGTGGAGTTGCATCTGCTCTCCCCCACCTTTATCGTCCCAGTCCCCTGGACACAGAAACTAGCTGTCGTGTTGACCACTGACACTGGTATTGGCTGGTCCTCTGTAACATTATGAACCTGGAAAGATTGGAAATACTCAGACGTGTTAAACCCTTGGAAATCAGCCATTTCCATTCGGGGCCAGGTCTCTTTCCTTACTCTTTCGTATGCGTTCATACAGGACCTTAAAAACAATTTACCAAACGTCTCTTGTCCTGCCGGTCCTACGTTGGGGGCCCTGTGATGGAAATGTACATTCTGTACCACGGTGCGAGAATCAGACGGTATCTGATCTAGAGTAGAAAATTGGGGATGGGGACGCACCATACTGAGCAATTCAAACCAACCCTTGCAACTACTGATGTATGACAGTGGCATGGACAGCAATTATCACTTTTATGAGTCTCTGAGGGAAACAGTCCACAAATCCAACAATTAGTGGTATTAGGCACCTCATGAGCCTGATGCAACATTTGTATAAATACATTATCTGTACAAGACTTTCGGTGCTCTCCTTTGTGAGGGGCCAAAGTAACAAAAATGTGTTCAGGGGGAATGGGTGTTGTACCAACCAAAGAATGTACAGAATACTTTTCCTCCAGGAACCAAGCTATTCCAAGTACTGTTATTAAGGCAATCACAACTATCGATACGAAGACTATTTTACTCTTTTTGGACCAGCCCTGTTGTGCTAGTCGCGGTGATGCAAATGGCTGTTCCTCCTCCTCAATAGGCCGACCAAACGGATACATTATGCAAAAAGGAAAAGGGAATGCAACAAAACTGATGGCAAGGGCAGGGGCAAGTGTTCCCAGTATCCGTCAGAGCCTCACTAGTAGACTCCTAATGTTCATCAACGTTGGCGCTCTTGACACCGGCGGTGGAGCTGCTCAGTCCTAGCTCTCGAGGAATCCCATGTCGTCCAGGATAACGTACCCCCGCCCCAAGCGGGAGCACATTAAATTCATCCTGTCCAATGTCAGAACAGTGCAACAATTTCGCCTCACCCTAAACTAACAACGTTGGTACTACAGCAAAGTACACCCTAACTTGCACAGTTCATCCCTGCCTAGTCTGACTTCTCCTTTGGTGGACTATTCTTCAACTGAGGGCGCAAATTGTACCTGGTGACTCCAGGCACAGAGGGGTCAGTGAAAAGGGGCTCAGGCATGGAGGTATCAGTGGAAAGGGGCTCCTTAATGGCTCTGATCTCCGGAGGGACTGCCGCATTTAGCACCTCATTATTGTCGGCATCCGTTTGGGTCCACGTTAGAATCGCATCACTGAATGGGATGAACTGAGGCACCTTCTCATGCTCGGAGTCCCCAATGCCCTCCTTTACCCACTGATCATAGGGCAAGGGCAGGGGTACTCTGCGGCAATGGCTCGAATGTATCCAATTCTTTCGGCCAGCGACTTTCACGGCTGTGCTGGTAGTAAGGAGGACCTGGACAGGTCCCTTCCAGCGGGGCTCCAAACTCTTTTTCCGCTGAAAGTTCTTCACCAGGACAAAATCGCTGGGCCGAATATCATGTCCGGGCCCCTCAGGTACAGGTGGAAGGGTCTTGCATATCTGTTGGTGAATAGAACGCAAATTTTCAGTTAACTGGTACAGGTAATCAGTCAATAAATGGTACTCAATCTTTGAATACCTACCCGGGCGTGGGACGCCCAAGACATTTGCCGGGCGTCCGAACGCGACCTTGTAGGGTGACAATCCTGTCCTAGAATGTGCTGTCGTTCTTGTGGAGAAAAGGGCTAATGGTAAAGCATCTGGCCACTGTAACCCTGTGGTCTCCTGAATCTTAGCTAATTTCAGTTGGAGAGTACCATTGTCAGAAAAGAATTTAGCAGAAGAAGGAAGTGTCAGAAGTGTCGTAATGTCAGGGACCACTGGAAACTGGGGAATCACTATTTTGTTAACTTCACGCAAGTCAATCACAAAACGATAAACATCTGCATGATCATCAGAGGAACCCAAAGGTGTCCTTTTGAGGATAGGAAGAATAGGGCTATTACAAACATTAGCAGTCATCTCCTCAACCACTCCTTTCTCAATCCATCCTGCACAATTTTTACCAAAGCTCGCTCACCTGTCTGCGGTATCTTATACTGAGGAATACGGGGCAAAATAGCACCTTCCTTGACACAAATCGAAACAGGCGATATCTGCAACAAACCCACATCTGTGTCGCCTGTTGCCCACAGTGTGGGTGGCACATCTTTGAATTCGGCAGGGAGGGGCGCAGTCTTAGACAAACACTGTGTAGTGCGCACAACATTAGGACCCATTGTCATGTAGACACCCTCCGGGGAGGAGTAAATGGTGGCATGCAACTTCTTCAACAAATCCAAACCCATCAAATTTTCTCCACAATTAGATGTCAACAAGAATGGCGAATCCACAGTAAAAGGACCAATAGTGAGCGCAAGGGGTTTGGAAATGGGGCTTACAACCGTTACACCAGAAAAACCTACCTAGACATTATTATGGCCAGACAGAGTCACCCCTGGGACCGAAGAACGGGAAATAGAACTATTTGTTGCACCTGTATCCACCAAGAACTCTTTAGTCGAACCATGCACATCCGCACTAACGTATGGACCATGCTGATCTACAGGTATCTGAACCGGTCCCTCACTCTGTCCCTGGCTGTCCTAGCTGTAAGACATCCCATCACCTCATCCGTATCATAATCATCGTGATAGTACTGTCCACCCTGAGCATCATCAAAATAATTCTGATCAGAGCGACTCTGCGAGGCCACAGCATTTTGAGCCCTGTCTTGGCCACCAGCTACACGACCCCGTCCACGAGAACCTCGTCCTCTAGGAGATGCTACCTTCTGCAAAAGCACCGGACACTCACTGTGCCAGTGTCCCTCCTCTTTACAATATGCACACTGATTTGCCACCAAAGGCGCAGTATTACCGGGCCTGCTAGTGCATGGAAGCTGTCGGGCCATACCACTTCGTCCTCTACTGTTTCCTCTAGAAGCCTGCTGTAACAACACCTTTGTCTTCAAATCTTTGTGCTTCTTTTCCATCTTCTCCTTCTCCTCATTTTCCCTGTGCTCATAATACTGTGCCATATTCAAAATAACAGAAGGGGAGGAAGTGGACCAGGTGCTCTCAGACACCTGCAATCGAGTCGAAATCTCAGGAAGCAAATTGGAAACAAACCTATTAACAAACAGCCGCACACCACCTTCGACCCCCAAATCCTGCCCACTATAATCTAAGAACGCCCCCTCAAACCGAGTGAAACAATCTGACACACTCTCATTCTTCTTCTGGCGGCAAGCTGACAGCTTGTCCCAATCAACTTTCCTCGGAGGGATGATAAAATGCATATACGTGATAATGCGGCTAGGCAAAGCAAGTACCTCCGCCCTAGGCTTATCACCTGGCTTCCGTTCCTGATCCCAGGCTTTAATTTGATCCCAGGTACCACCCAATTCTGCAACATGGTCCTGCGTGTGTACTTGTCTCCAAATATCAACCGGGACTAATAAACCAAAGAACATCTCAATATCAGCAAGCGTCATCACTGTCGAAGAGGCAGCTTCTGTCAGCTCTTTATAATAAGCGGTGGGATTTTTCCTAGGGTCAGGTAACTGAGTCTTAAGGGACAAAACTTCACTTCTTTTCCATGGGGTATTGTTGGACTAGAAAATACTCCCGATCGACTCCTCCTATTAGCATTATGCTTAAGTTAGCATTTGCAGCACCATTTTGCACTTAGTCGCCATTTTGTGTAATGATCGAAACTAACTTCTGTCTCATTTTGCCTGCCTCAGCCGAAAGCAGCTCCGATATTTTTTTTGTATTTCTCCAAGGTTGAGCTTCACTGTCTTAATGAATACATGAATGAGCCTTTGCATACCTTCCTTGTTAGATAGGGCCGTTCTCATGCTTACAGTGGCGGGCATGGACAGTGTAACCTTGAGGCAGAGATAACATGTACCCGATCCCAGGAGTGTAGCTCATCTTCTGTGTCTCCTTTGTTAACCTGCTCCAACTGGAAATTTCCAGTTCTGGGCGGGTCTTGCTGGGCATTGGAAATGTATAACAACTGATGTTATGTTGGTGAGGGTCAGTCCCCTCGGTAGCATCTTAGGAGGCTAGTCAGACTGGACTCCACTCGAGAAGAATACTAATAAATAACTTGGTTTGTATTCTCTACTGTCTGACCGAGTCTTCATTTGTATGGAAGGCTGAGAGGTGGTCGCGAGTGACCCGGGTGACCCTAATCGGGTCACTTCCTTCATTTGGCGCCTGGACAGGGACTCCTTCGGGTGTGACCCATCCTCGCCCGTGGATGTGTGAGGGTGACGGAGCCACGTCGGGTCGGATGGGCGAATCGGGGATCCCTGCACGATAGAGCCTAGTACTCGCAGCTGCCCCGCCTGTCTGATCGCGCGGTGCCTCGCCCAGTGGTAATCCCGGCTGGGGTCCTGAAAGGCGAAACCCTTGGATCTGACCGTTTGGTCCGGAGAGTGGGCAGTAGAGAATAAATTTGTTTGACCTGTGTGCACAAGGTGAGTTTGCTTTGGTTCTTTGTGGTTGTGGCGCTACATTGGTTTGAATTGGATACGGTCTGCGGATCGTTTTTGGATAAGCGCTTGATTTTGTTTGGACTCTTTTTGAAAATAGTACCATTTGAGAATTGCATTTGACAAGGTCTGTGGCCCAATTTGGATGAAGATATTTTGCAAATATTTGTTTGGTATACATAGTGAGCGTGCGTCTGTGGGAGAGAATGCCTTGTTTGAGCAAGTTGTGTTGTGTGGGATGTCGTTGTTGTTCTACTGATGCTCGATTGGAAGAGAGTCAGCCTGCGCTTCCGGAAGGCACGCCGAATTTTGAAATGTATGTAAAGCATGGCATTGGCCCTATTATGTTTAGTACATTATGGCACAAATATACGAGGGACAATGCCGAGTTACAGTGGCCATTGACTGGCTCCTTTGATGAACAAAAACTAAATTTCTTGCAGGATAAGTTATTCGCAAAAAGAAGTAGGCAGCCAATGTTTGATTCACTCCAAACCTGGCAGAAAGAGGCAAAAAGGAGGCGGATGAAGGCAGGCTCAGAAAGGTAGGACGCAGACAGTGACTCAGAAAGCTGTAGCGTATGATAGACAGAAAATAGAGAAAGGAATAGAGTGTGTGGATAGGAAGTTTCGATTACAAAGCGATAAGTCTTATGTTTCTAGAGAGGAAGATGATCCGTTCGTGGAGGAACTATTGGAGACCCGACCTCCACCTCCGTATGCCCCTCAGAGAATATATCCTGCTATCCCGCAGCCTCAGCCATCTGCTCCTCCTGTCTCAGCGGCTCCTGCTTCTTCTGCTAGCGAACGGGCTGCTTCGGTCACTGCCTCTCCAATCTCTCTTTCAGCTTCTCTCCCTGCGGCTACTATAACTCCCAGTCTTCCAGCTACGCCTGTTGCTTCGACATCTCTTTCCCCAGCTCTTGTACCTACTTCACAGCCTTTGATAACTTTAGTACCGGATGCATCCGTTGCTACTGCCTCTGCGCTCTCCCATACCCCAACATCCTTGAGTATCGGAACGCCAGTGTGTGGATTTGGAGGTGGGGACTTAGCGGCTGCTAAGGAACGATTGGGACGGGTATTGATACGATTGGATGTGGGAGAGCAGAAGAAGCAAATGGTGGCTAATCAAGCCGCCCAGTGGGCTCGTAACCCCATCTATAGCATAGAGGATGTGTGGAGTGTGTTAAAGGACTATGAGCCGCTTGTGCAGCAACATGCCCTCAAACACATGACGGCTACCTTGATTGGGTTATGGGAGCAGTATTTTGGTGGAGTGGCTCCTCAGGTCATTTGGGACCATGTACATGCAGCGGACATGGCACCTGATCAGGTTTTTTGGTAATGTTGCAGTGTTACTCGGTTATCGAGGTAGGCTGATTCAGAAAAGTCCAAAGGCGATACTTCAGTTCCCGATGAGGGAAGTCCACCCTTTGTATCACCCCGAAATACCGGAGGTAAGAAATGCACAAGATGTTGTTGTACAGCAGTGAGTAGAAGGTCGTTTTCAGGAGCAATGGATTTATACCCTGTAGAAGAGAAGTGAGTCAGTTACCCAATCCTAGGAATAGCCCTACTGCACATTATAAAGAATTGACAGAGGCCGCATCGTCGACAGTGATGACGTTGGCAGACATTGAGATGTTTTTTGGTTTGTTGGTACCAGTTGATATTTGGTGGCAGGTGCATACACAGGACCATGTTGTGGAATTGGGTGGCACTTGGGATGAGATCAGAGCATGGGATAAGGAGAGGAAGCCTGGTGAGAAGCCTAAGGCTGAGATACTAGCTTTGCCAGATCGAATTATTACCTATATGCACTCTCTTATTCCACCTAGAAGAGTAGCTTGGGACAAGTTAACAGCATGTCGTCAGAAGAAAGATGAAAGTGTATCTGATTTTTTTACTAGGTTTGAAGGTGTGTTTTTGGACTTCAGTGGACAGGATTTGTCAATGGAAGGAGGTGTCCGATTGTTCGTTAACAGATTTGTTACGAACCTGCTTCCCGAGATCGCGACTCAGTTACAGGCTTCGGAGAGCACTTGGACTACCTCCTCCCCATCAGTGATATTGTGTATGGCACAGTAATATGAGCATAGAGAGAACGAAGAGAAGGAGAAGGTAGAGAAGAAAAACAAGGAGTTAAAAACGAAGGTGTTGATGCAGCAGGTATCTAGGGGGAACGGAAGAGGACGCAGCACTGGTCCGGCCCGACAGCTGCCCTGTACTAGCAGAAATGCTGCGCCTGTGGCACCTGTGGGGCCAAATCAGTGTGCCTATTGTAAGGAGGAGGGACACTGGTGCAGTGAGTGCCCGGCGTTCTTGCAGAAAGTTGCGGCCCCTAGAGGACGGGGTTCTCGTGGATGGGGTCGTGGAGCAGGTGGTCATGACGGGGTTAAGGCAGATGAAACGTCGCAGGGCCGCTCTGATCAGAACTATTTTGATGACCCTCGAGGGAAACAGTATTATCATGATGACTATGATTTGGACGAAGTGACGGGGGTTGTCCCACAGTTAGGACAGCCAGGGACAGGGCGAGGGACCAGTTCAGATACCTGTAGATCAGCGTGGACCTTATGTTACTGCTGACTTGCAGCGCTCAGCTAAGCAATTCTTGGTGGATACAGGTGCAATGAACAGCTCTGTTTCTCATTCACTGGTCCCCGGGGCAGCCCTGTCTGGCCATAATAATGTTTCGGTAGGCTTTTCTGGTGTGCCGGTTGTGAGCCCCATATCCAAACCCTTGCCCTGATCGTTGGTCCTTTTACTGTTGATTCGCCATTTTTGCTGACATCCAATTGAGGTGAGAATCTGATGGGATTGGATTTATTAAACAAGTTGTATGCTACAATTTATTGTTCCCCGGCAGGTGTCTATATGACAATGGGTCCTAATGTGGTTAGTACCAAGCAGTGTTTGTCCAAAGATGCGCCCCTCCCTGCTAAATTCAAGGATGTGCCGCCCACATTGTGGGCTACAGGTGATACGGACGTAGGGCTGTTGCAGATTCCTCTAGTTTCTAATAAGATCAAAGAAAATGCTGTTTTGCCTCGTATTCCTCAGTACAAAATTCCGCAAGCAGGGGAGCGAGCTCTATTGCAGATTATACAGGACCTGATTAAGTCAGGGGTTGTTGAAGAGATGACTGCGAACGTGTGTAATAGCCCTATCCTTCCCATTCTTAAGAGGGCACCCTCGGGCTCCTCTGATGACCATCCTGATGTCTATCGTTTTGTGATTGATTTGCGTGAGGTTAATAAGATTGTGGTCTGTTATCGATTTGAAAAATGCATTCTTTAGCATTCCGATCCATCCAGATAGCAGGCATCTATTTGGATTTGCCCTAGCCGGCAGAAGCTTTAGATTCTGTCGGGCTCCTCAGGGCTATACTGAAAGTCCTAGCATATATAGTCAAGCTTTAAAAGGCCAATTGGATCCCCTCACACTTCCCCCAGGTAATGTATTACTGCAGTACGTGGACGATCTCTTGATTGCTTCTGACACTGAAGAAGGTTGCAAAGATGCAACAGTTAAATTGTTGCTACATTTGGCACATCACGGACATAAAGTGTCCCTTTCAAAATTCCAATATTGTCGACAGGAGGTCACCTACCTAGGTCACCTTCTGTCGAAGGAGACTAACACCTGAACGCATTAGTGCTATTATTAAAATGCCCATCCCCAAGACTCAGAGGGATGTGCGAGCTTTCATTGGCATCACTTCGTATTGTCGGCACTGGATTCCTAACTTTTCCTTACTAACAAAGCCGCTGTTGCAGTTAACCACTAAAGATGTGCATGAACCCTTGCCCTGGACGCCTGAATGTCAACAAGCTTTTGAGCAATTGAAAGTTGTGCTTTGCTCTGCGCCTGTGCTTGGTACGCCAGACTACGCTAAGCCGTTCGTGTTGTATGTACACGAGACGGCTGGTTGCGCGCTTTCTGTCTTAACACAAGCCTTTGGAGGTAAGCAGAGGCCGTGTGCTTATTTTTCTGCTTTGCTTGACAACGTCGCGAGAGCCCTCCCGAGCTGTCTAAGGGCCAGATGCATCAAGCATTTTTTGCCTTCGCAAACGGCTGATTCGCATAATTGGCCGTTTGCGAACGCAAAAAAATGCTCTTCTGATGCAGCAAACCCTATTTTGCGATTCGGTAACCTGTTTGCGATTCGCTTTTAGGAAGGGGCGTGTTTAGGGCATCCCTTCCTAATACCGAATCGCATTGGTATGCATGAATGTTTTGCGACCGAAATGCGGTTGCAAAACATTTGCATTTTACCACCTACTTCAAGTAGGTGGTAACCAATTCACAAATGGGAAGGGGTCCCCAAGGGACCCCTTCCCCTTTGTGAATGTCTGTAAATGCATTTTCTAAGAGCAGGCAGTGGTCCCACGGACCACTGCCTGCTCTTAGAAAATGAAAGGAAAAGTTTTCATTTTCTCTTTTGTAAAGCATCCCATTTTCCTTTAAGGAAAACGGGCTGCTTTACAAAAAAAAAGATTGCTTTATTTAAAAGCAATCATGGACATGGTTGTCTGCTGACCCCAGCAGGCCACCATCCCCGTGATTTTTGCGATTCCTAGGGGGTCGCAAATTGCGACCTACCTCATTAGTATTCATGAGGTAGGTCATTTGCGATCCCCTAGGAATCGCCGAAAGTGTTAAACACACTTTCATGCATTCCATTTTGCGATTTTCTCATTGCGAATCGCAAGAATTCCCAATTAGGGAATCGCAAAATGGATTGTTGATGCATCCGGCCCTAGGAGCGGTCGCGGCGTGGCTGTCTTTATCCGACAATCGGCAGGGCTCGTCCTTGATACCGATCTCACAGTCATGGTACCTCATGCTGTGGATACACTTTTGAACAAAACAAAGATGCAGCACCTCACCAGTGCACGTCTGACTGGTTATGAACTGACCCTCTTTGCACCACACGTCACGATCAAAAGATGTGCCACCCTGAACCCAGCCACGTTGCTACCCCTCCCTTCTGAAAGTGAGGAAATAGACATACATGATTGTATTTTTCGGACTGAAGAAGAGACGAAGGGACGGGTAGACCTGACTAATGTTCCCCTATCTGAACCACAAGGGGAGCTATATGTCGATGGCTCTTGTTTCAAATTACCGGATGGCACAACAACTGCGGCCTATGCAATCACTACCTTACACACAGTAGTGGAGACATCACGAGTTCCCTATCAATCGGCCCAAGCTGCAGAGTTAGTTGCCCTTCTTCGAGCTTGAGAGCTAAGTGACGGACTGACTGTCAATATTTATACTGACAGCCAGTACGCCTTTGGAGTTGCCCACAATTTTGGGCGGCTCTGGGCAGAGAGAGGATTCCTGACTTCACACGGGTTAAAGATCCAGAACAGCCCATTGATACACAGGCTTTTGTCAGCTCTGACACTCCCCAAGAAGTTAGCGATAGTGAAGTGCAGCGCTCACTAGGCGATTACTGATGATGTGGGGAGGGGAAATGCATTTGCAGATCAAACAGCTAAGGAGACGGCTCGAACAAAGATGAAAAAGATGTTTGTGGCAGGTCCTGCTAGATGGGTACCCGAAGTTACTATGTTTGAGGATACACTGGATAGTGTTAAAGAAATACAGAGTGAGGCAACGATTGAGGAGTTAGCAATATGGCAGGAAAGCACAGCACGTTTAGACGAGGATGGGTGCTGGACGGATAAGTCAGGAAAGCAAAGGTGGATGCTGCCGGACGCCTATGTCCTCCCTGTAGTCACTATGGCGCACGGGCCAGCTCACATTAGCGCCAAGGGCATATGCAAACTACTAGACCCTGTGTGGCAGAATGATAACATCCCCAAGACTGCTGCTCACTCTGTGAAATATTGTATGGTATACATGATGTATAATCCTGGAAAAGGCACTCCTACTCCCCCTGGTAATTTTGCACCCCCTTCCTTCCCCTTTGAAGTCCTTCAGATGGACTACATTGAGATGGAACGGGTCAATAATTTGAAATATGTGTTAGTGGTGGTTTGCGCATTCAGTAAATGGGTTGAGGCATACCCCACTAAGGAGAACACAGCCTTGGAGATGGCGAAAGCCCTCCTGAAGGAGTTTTTCTCTCGCTTCGGTTTACCCCGTTTGAACTGGAGTGACAAAGGCAGCCACTTCAATTCAAAAGTCATCCAGCTGGTGTGTGATGGCCTACACATAAGGCAGAAGTTCCATGCTGCACACCATCCCCAATCAGCAGATTTGGTTGAGAAGTACAATGGTACTCTCAAACTAAAAATGGCAAAAATTCAGGAAAGCACAGGATTGAAATGGCCAGATGCTTTACTGTTAGCTCTTCTGTCAATCAGAGCTACGGCTCACACTAGGACAGGATTGTCCCCGTATGAGGTCGTGTTTGGCCGCCCAGCAAATGTTTGGGGCGTCCCGTGACCAAAACGCTTTTCTGAGATTGAGTATCCTCTGTTAGTGGATTATCTCTATGAATTGACTAAAAATTTGGGTTCTATTCATCAACAGATCCAGGACACTCTGCCACCGCAAACAGAGGGGCCCGGGCATGATATCCGACCTGGTGATTTCATCCTTCTGCGACATTTCCAGAGGAAAGGAAGTTTGGAGCCCCGCTGGAAAGGGCCGCTGCAGGTGCTCCTCGCCACCACAAGTGCTGTGAAGGTGACCGGTCGGAAGAACTGGATCCACACCAATCACTGCCGCAAGGTACCGTTGCCGCTCCCCTATGATCGGTGGGTGATCGATGGCATAGGTGACCACGAGACGGAGCAGGTGCCACGCTTCATCCCTTTTTCGGATGCCCGACTGACGTGGGTGCAAACAGAGGAGGAGAACAACGCAGTGTTAAATGAGGCGGTGCCCCCTGAAATAAGGGCCATCCAGGATTCTCCTTCACCTGGCCCACAAGTGCTTGAGCCCCAGTCCCTTGGCCCCTCTGAATTTGAGCCCCTGTTTACTGATCACTCTGTGCCCGGAGTGGCTAGGTGCAATTTTCGTCCCCGATGGAGGTACAGTGCACCAAAGGAAAAGTCAGATTAGTAGGGATGGACTGCGAGGATAAAGAATAGGGTGCATGTGCCCTGTCTGTGGTACCAACAATAGCTTAGGAAAAGGGAGATTGGTGCATTGTCCAGGACACTGAACAGGATAAGCTGAGGGTGTCTTCCCGAGAGGGGGGGTGCCCTATCCTGGACGACGTGGGATTCCTTCAACGGGCCGCGATCGCGCTGCCCCACCGTAGTGCTCAGTAGCACCACCGTAGATGAACAATAGGAGTCTGCCCGCGAGGCTCTGAAGGATGCTGGGAACTCTTTGCCCATCCTCTTGTTCTCTTGTTACCAACCCCATTGCATTGCATTTTTCCCCTCTAATCACCATGTATCCTTTTGGTCGCCCAGTTGTTGAGGAGGAACAGCCTTTTGCAGCACCACGTTCAGAGAGGGATAGGGTTGGTTGGCACAGTTGGTCAAAAGGGGGTAAAATTATTTTTATAGTGATTGTCCTAATTTCCCTAATAGCAATACTTAGAATAATGTGGTTTCTAGAAGAGAAATATCCTGTGCACTCTTTGATTGGTACAACACCTGTTCCCCCTGAACATATGTTTGTCACCCTGGCTCCTCACAAAGGTGAACACAGAAAGACATATGTAGATAACGTGTTCCTCCAAATATTGCATCAGGCCCATGGTACGTCCAATGTTACAAATTGCTGGATTTGCGGGTTGCTCCCTTCTGTAACACACAAGAATGACGTATTACTGTCCATGCCTTTTTCTTACCTCGCGAGCTGTGAAGGCTGGTTCCAGCTCTTTACTATGGTATATACTCATTATCATTCTGATACTATGAATATGACATTAGCTGATTATGAAACTGTCTTAGAGTATGTACGTGTACATCAGGGGTTTACCCCAGGGGAGCAAGGGACCCCAGATACATTGTCCCCGACAGCCTGCATGGATGTGTACGAAAGAGAACAAAATGTAACATGGCTTCAAAATGAAATGTCGGATTTTTGGGGTTTTAATGTCACTGAATATTTCAAGTCCTTTCAAATACGTAATATTACTCATGATGTGGCAATGCCAGTGCCGGTGGTTAACACGACAGCGAGTTTCTGTGTTAAAGGGAAAGGAAAAGTCAGGGTGGGGGTGAGTAATTGCAATTATACCTATGCACTTAGCACGGTAAATAGCCCACCTCTGCTGCCCCCTCACAATGTTTACTTCATTTGCAGATCCCAGGCCTATGTTTGGCTTCCTCGGGGATGGTCTTGAATATGTTATCTCTCATTTCTCCTTCCCCCAGTGTATATAGCGCCATCCAATTATCATAGGGATCACTGACTACAGCGCAGGAGTGCTCATCTGTTTCGTGTTAAACAAGTTATTGACACCGCAGACATAGATCAGACAGACACCACTTTGCAGCAGTTCACTGATGCTATGAAGGGTATTGTTCCCTTTTGGGGCCCCATGTTCAAAAGTCTCAATATTCGTAGACTCACCAGGGTGGTGGAAGGAAACCCACTGTTCTTCGAAACGGGCCTCTACCCTCGGCCTAGTAACATGATCATGCTGATCCCTTACCTCCGGTATCTGTGGATGATAGATGGGATGAACCTCTCGCATCGGAAACTGAGTTACCGGGGTGGGGCTCTTCCCGAGCAACCTCTCCCGGTAAGCAACCAACGTCGCAACATTACCAAAAACACGAGCAGGCTCCATATCAGTAACGTACATTTGATCCCTAATATCGTACATGATCTGTGGCGCTGCACCCTTGAAATGCTGCTCCCACAGATCGATCAAAGTAGCTGACATATGCTTAAGGGCATGTTGTTGTACAAAAGGCTCATAATCTTTCATGGCACTCCACACATCTTCCACACCATAAATGGTGTTACGAGTCCACTGCGCGGCCTGATTAGCCACCACCTGTTTCTCTGCATCTCCCACATCAGATCGGGCCAACGTCCGTCCCATACGTTCCTTAAATGTCGTCCAATCTCTATCCTCAGGGCCGCGTACCGGTGTCCCACTACTCAATGATGTCGGGGAATGAAGGAACACAGTGGGGACAACAACAGAGGAAGCGGGCACTAACGTCGTTGTCGGCTGCGTTGTGGGTGTAAGAGCTGGAGAGAGAGAGAGACCGAAGCAATAGGTGTTGCAGGAGCACTGACAGTCACAGTTGCCACAGACGGCGAAGGCAAAGAAAGGACAGGAGGTGCCGTGGCCAGGGCAGTCTGATCGACAATGACAGAGGCAGAAACAGCAGAGACAGAAGAACCGGGCAGCTGGCCCTGGGAGGGAAGAGCAGGATATATCCTCTGTGGAGCATATGGGGGCGGGGTCGGGTATCTAACAATTGCTCCACAAACGAATCATTTTCTTCTTGGGCCACATAGGATTTATCAATTTGCAATCGGAATCTCCTATCCGCACTTTCAATCCCTATTTCTTGCTTTTCTCGATCATGCGCTACAGCCTTCTGAGTCATTGTTTGCATTCTTCCCTTTTGGGCCTCTTTTTCTGCTTTCATTCGCTTCTGTTTAGCCTCTTTTTGCCATGTTCTGAGGGAATCAAACAGACTGCCTACTCCTTTTTGCAAATAATTTCTCCTGTAAAAAGGCCATTTTCTGTTCATCGAAAGTGCCCGTCAACGGCCACTGCAACTCGGCATTGTCCCTCGTATATTTGTGCCATAACGTACTAAACATAATAGGGCCAAGGCTGTGCTTCACATACATGTCAAAATTCGGAGTGCCCTCCGGAGGCGCTGGCTGACTCTCTTCCAGTCGAGCATCAGCTGAACAACAACAACAACAGGAAACCAAAAGCCGGCTCATCCCAGGCATTTTCAAATGTGGGCCAAATTAGTTATGTTGCCTGGCACAGTGGTCACAAACACTTTGTATCCAAATCGGTCCTCAGACCGTACCAAATGCAAACGAAAATCAGTCCTCAGACCGTACCAAAAACAAACTAAAATGGTACCATATCTACAAAGAACCAAAACAAACTCACCTGGTGCACACAGGTCAAACGAATTTATTCTCCACTGCCGACTCTTCGGACCTAACGGTCAGATCCAAGGGTTTTGCCGTACAGGACCCCAGTCTGTGAAAAGCAGCGAGTCTCCTGAGATCCCCAATGCTGCCCGGCGCAAGGTCACCTTTAATCCACTTTGGATTCGCTATCTAAAATAACGAGGCAGGCGCTGGAAGCTGGAAGGCAAGAAAAAGGTTTATTACTCTTAGAGGAGACCACGTCAACTGCTGACACCAGGATGTCTTCAGGGAGGTGTTCTACTGGCAATGCTTTTGGCTCTTCCTTTTATACAGGTTTTACACAATGTATTTGTTTCATTTATCATGGTTACAAGCTTGGAGTCTCCGCCCCGGGCAGGTTGTCACACAAGCCCGACATTGTTTCATCAGCATGGTAACACAAGCCCAACATTGTTTCATCAACATGGTTACACAAGCCCAACATTAACTCTCCTCCCGCCCAGGTCAAAAACAGACAATTTAATTGCAGCTGGACCTTGCTTCAGGGTCTAAACACAAGTGAGACCGGCCAGATCTAAGAGTCCGTTCTGTTGATAAAAACAGGTCCCATTGTTTGGCAAAAACAAGTCTTGCTGTGTGCAGTGCAATAAACCATGCTTGCAAGAGTCTGTTTGGTATTTGTAACCTGTTTGTGCAGGGATGAGAGGAAAGACGAGTTTGAGGCAGCAGGTGATGTTGATGTTTGTCGTGGAAATAGTTTATAGCCCCCAGCACACATATCAGGTTTGGTCAGAGAGTCAGAAGGCTGCTAGAGGACAGGGTGAAATGAAGGTGACCAACAGAGTACAAAATGGCTGTGGTCAATCAGAATGACTTTAGTTTATGTGCACGTAGGAACTTTCATCAGACAAGATGGCGCAGAATGTTCATGATTGTCGTTTTGTTCTTAACAGTCGCCCCTTTGAACATAACTAGCCATCTCGTCAGTCTATTTCGATCTCCATAATGTCCTGTATTTCTTGTTCATACATTACTCTCATTTTTGTTAACTGAGTGTCCATATTCTTAGGGCGCAAGGCACTTATGCAAAGAGAACACAAAGGTGGTATACAGTGTACACCCAAACAGCAACCACATATTGCCAATACTGGGACCAAGAGAAACATTGATATTTTCCAACCCCAGTCCTTCAAGATGCCCCAAAGCCAACTTCCAATTGTCCAAGTCTCTGATCCTTGATGAATTTCTGAAGACAGTCTGTGGAGATGTTCGATTGCTTCATAGACAGAGGGTGAATTATCAGGGATGTATATGCAGCAACTGGCACCAATGATGCGACATGCTCCTCCACGATCCGCTAGTACCACGTCCAGGACCATGCGGTTTTGTAGGGCCACCAGACGGACCGCTTGAAGCTCGGCAGTGTTGTTGGTGAGGATGCCAGCTGTGACGTTCAGGGCGGTTTCTACCGCTTGAGACAGATGTCTGATGGCTCGGCTGTTTGCCATCGGACCCCATAGCGGGACGAGCCCTTTTGCTGCGTCAACGAACTGTGATGCGGCAGAGTCTGCTTGATCAGTGTCTTTAGAACGCTTTTCTCGATGATGCTCTGCAGGGGCTGTGTAGGTCGGTGGCAAAACAAAAGCGATGTAGCACGTGCCCCCCCAGTTTCTTGGGAGCCAGGTGTAGGCTTTGGTTCCACAGACAAAGTACATATTGGGTGATGCAACAAATGCTGGAGGGTTGGCAGTGTTCAAAGTCCTTACAATGTTACAAGTGCTGTGACCCACATTCTTAGTCCCACGGCCTTCAATGCATACAAGTCCAGAGACGTTCACCACAGATAGGGCCACAGTCAGTGTTGCAGCAGTTCTTTTCTTCAGGTAAGAAAATGTGGCTCTGACAGGATTATTGAACACTTGTATTTCCACTCGTTCTTTGGAGGGGACATTCATTGGGAATGTCGTATTGGAGGTGTGAGGGCAAAAGGGAGCTGTTGTTCTTCCTGTTTGGTTTAGCCAGAACTCGTTGTAGAACTGAGCGATTGTCCCATCGGAAGTGGCATTGTCTTTGTAACTTTCTTGTAGGAGCATCATCCAGGCAAGGCAAGATCCATGAACAGAAAAGGGTGAAGGGATGAAAGGGATGGAATGTTCAGTGGCATGTGGTAGCAGCCCACAGACCCAACAGTTAGTGGCATTGGTGGCAAGATTGTGCTGGTGCAGCATCTGTACCAAAGAATTATTCCAGAATTCTTTGCGTCGTTCTCGGAGATGTGGCGGTAGTGATACCAGGTAGTGTTCTTTCTTTGTGATTGGTTGCATTGTTGGTGACAATGTTCTGTATGCAGGTGCATTCTCTTCAATGATCCAGAGTGTGACCATTAGTAGGAGGCAGGTGAGAAATGCAGCTACAAGTGCAATTGTCTTTGTACTGTGCAGTTCAAAAGTCTTGGTGTCTTTGCGGTGGCTTTGCAGGTGTTCCGTTTCTTCCATCATCTTCGAGGAGCTCACCAACTGTTAGGACCACAGACTTTTGTCTGGTGTTTTTCCTGGTAGCGTTGTTTGGCTGTGCTACCGATCTGAGACTCTGACTCAGTTAGTGGCCTGGTTGTTGGAGCTCCCCCTTTTTGTCGATCTTAGGTTGTACCCTTCCTTGGATGGCACTGTGGGGTCGGGAAATTCAGACAGTTGGAGGGTGTCTTCTTGTGGGTAGCAACTCAGAGCTGGTCGGTCTTTTGCGAGTACTTCCTCTTGCACCTCCACCTCTTCACAGGTTGCCAGCGTTGGAGGGACTTTCTTGCAGTGGTGGGCGTGCAGCCAATTTCTTTTTCCTTCCACTCGGAGGGCAGTTCGAGTGGTGATCAAGACTTGCCAGGGGCCCGTCCACCTGGGCTCCAGATTCTTCGTTCTTTGGAAGTTGCGAACTAGGATGAAGTCCCCAGGCTTTATCACATGTCCTGGGCCCCTGGATACGTCAGGCAAGGCTTGCTGCACCTGTTGGTGGATAATTGTTAGCTCGTTTGTCAATTTATGCAGATAGTCTGACATTAATATGTTCGGGACATCGTTAATGGAGGTGGGTCTTGGTGCCGCCCAAATGTTCATAGGCCTGCCGAAGACCACTTCATACGGGGTCAGTCTGTGTTTGGTCGGGGTGGAGCGCATTGATAGCAATGCCAATGGAAGGGCGTCGGGCCATTTCAACCCGGTTGTGGCAACTATTTTGGCTAGCTTTAGTTTCAATGTTGCATTGTGTCTCTCTACCAGGCCCGCTGATTGGGGGTGGAAGACGGCATGGAATTTTTGTTTTACCCCAACCCTTTCAGTATGTTCTGTATCACTTCAGCTACGAAGTGTGGGCCGTTGTCGCTCCATAAAATTCTGCAAAGGCCGTACCGGGGGAAGAATTCTTTCAACAATACTTTTGCAGTGGCTATGGCAGTATTGTCGCGGGTGGGATATGCCTCCACCCATTTGCTAAAAGCGCACACAACCACCAGGACATATTTTAGACCATGGCATCTCTCTAGTTGGATGTAATCCATTTGAAGGACTTCAAAGGGGTGATCAGGGACTCCAAACCCTCCCCGTGGTACTACTGTCCCTTTCCCTGGGTTGTGTTGTAGGCATACTATACACTGTTGTACTAGGCGCTTTGCAGATTCTGTTATCTTGACATTATGCCATACTCTTGTGATTAGTTCAATCATGGGGGTGGAGCCTATGTGTGCTGGTAAATGTGCCATGGTCAATATGGGGATGAGGTAGGCATTGGGTAACAGCCATTTATTTCCATCTTTAGTTCTCCAGCAATCTTCCTCATCTTTTAGTCCCACCTTTTCCCACTCGGTCAATTCGTCTTGTGTGCCTGTAGTCTGTATGTCCCTTACAGTGGTCCTAGCATCAGTCCATTGTTCAGCTTGTGACCTGGTCACATACATTCGTGTCATAGTTCTGTCTTCTGCCGTGGCTCGGGCAGTAACGTCTGCTAGCGCATTTCCCTGTCCAATGAGATCTGTCACTTTCCTATGTGCTTGGCATTTTATCACTGCTAGCTTTTGGGGAGGAGGACTGCTTCCGTCAAGGCGGAGACTAAATCTCCATGCAGGATGGGTGTACCGTGTGAAGTCAGGAACCCTCTTTCTTTCCATAGAATCCCGAAATGGTGAACTACCCCGAAGGCGTATTGGCTGTCGGTGTATATGTTAACTGTTGTGCCAGCTGCTAAAATACATGCTCGTGTGAGGGCAATGAGTTCTGCTGCCTGGGCGGAACGTTGGGCAATACGGGCTGTTTCTAGAATGGTTCAGGCTGTGGTGACAGCGTATGCAGCTGAGGTGGTGCCGTCGGGGAGTTTGATGCACTAACCATCCACCCATAGTTCTCCATCTGGCTCTAGAAAGGCGGTGCCTCTAAGGTCTACTCTACTTTTTGTTTGTTCATCGGTTAGTGTCACACAGTCGTGTAGTGGAGCCACGTTAGGATCGTTCTCGGGTAGGGGTAACAGCGTGGCTGGATTGAGGGTGGTGCATCGCTTTAGGGTAATGTGCGGTGCTAGCAGGGTCAACTCATATCCTGTCAGTCGGGCGCTAGTCAAGTGTTGGGTTTTGGTCTGGTTCAGTAGTGTGCCGACTGCATGGGGTACTAAAACAGTGACTGGATTGGAGAGCACTATTCCTTCGCTCTGGCGTATTGATACTGCTGCAGCTGCCACAGCGCGCAGGCACGCTGGCAGTGCTCTGGCTACTGGATCGAGGGTGGCAGAAAATATGCACAAGGGCGTTGTTTGTGACCAATTGATTGTGTTAGGACAGACAATGCACATCCCTCCCTTTCGTGTGTGTAGAGGAAGAATGGTTTGGAGTAATCTGGGGTTCCTAGGACTGGTGCTGAGCAAAGGGTATTGCGTAGTTCTTTAAAGGCTGTCTGGCATTCGGGGGTCCAGGGGAGGTGAGGGGATGTCCTTAGCTAGGAGGGAGAGAAGGGGTTTGACAATGAGGCTAAAGTTCGGTAACCACTGTCTGCAAAACGAGGTGAGGCCTATCAAAGAGCGGACTTGCTTCTGATTTTTGGGGACAGGGGTGCCTAGAATTGTCTGGATCCTGTCAGGCGTGAGTTTTCTCCCTTCTTTTGATAAAAGGTGACCCAAATAGGTCACTTGTGATTTACAGAACTGCAGTTTCTTTCGGAGACCTTGTGACCATTCTCAGCAAGGAAATGGAGTAGTTTGATGGTGGCTGTGACGGCTATTGGTATGGTGTCTGCTGCTAGAAGGATGTCGTCTACATATTGTATTAGTGCCACTCCATCTGGCAATTGTATGGCGTCCAACTGTCTTTTAAGCGCCTGGCTATAGATACTTGGGCTCTCAGTGTACCCCTGAGGTGCTCTACAAAATCTATACTGAACGGGAATTTAGGGTAAATCCAAAAAGATAGCGGCTGTCCTCGTGTATAGGTATGGAAAAGAAGGCGTTCTTGAGGTCGATCACAGTGAAGGTGGTGGCAGTGGAGGGATTAAAGTCAAAATTGTCGTGATGTCGGAAACTACTGGGTATTGTGGTACTACGATTTTGTTTACCTCCCGCAGGTCAATGATGAAGCGGTAGGCTTTCCGATCTCCCTCTCCCTGTCTCTTTACAATCGGTAGTATGGGACTGTTACAAATGTTGCTCACTACTTCCTCTACCACCCCTGCCTCTACCAAAGAGTGTATGATCTCTGTTAGTGCTTACTCACCCTCTGGCGATATTTTGTACTGCGGTACCTTCGGTAGTGTTGCGTCCTGTCGTATTGTTACGTGTACTGGGTCAATCATCATTCGTCCTACGTCTGAATCAGCCCTAGCCCATAAGTGTGATGGCAAAGTGTCCAGTAGGGATGTGTCAGTCTCAGAGATGGAAAACATGTGCTGAAAAGGGTTCTCTCTATGGCGTTGGGGTTGTCATACAGGATGACACGCACTCCGTCTGGTGAGCATCTGATAGTCGCATGGAAGTGTTTCAAAGGTCGAGGCCCATAATGGCGTCTGGGGTGTTAGATGAGAGGAGGAATGTCGTTTCGACGCCATTGCTGTCAAGATTAAAAGGGATGGGTCAGGACAAAGGGTTGGTGGAGGGCATACCGTCAAATCCTATTGAGGTCACATGTGAGCCTGACAAGGGTGCCCTTGGAATCAGTCGTTTGGATAGTGCACTACGTGTTGCTCCTGTGTCTACCAAAAATGGCGACCTTGTGCTCAGGACCTCAGCGGTAACATAAGGGCCTTGCTGATCAACGCAGAGCTCGACTGGATCCCTTCCTTGCCCCTGGCTGTCCTATGCAAAGTCGTACGTATTGTCATAATCTGTCTGTTGGTACTGATTCTGTCTGAGATGGTCAAATGCGTTCATTCTTCCTGGCCTTTCCTCGCTTGCTTCACTCGCGTACCCTCTTCCACGTCCTCTTCCTCTCTGTCCACTTGCTATTTCCCTCGCCCCTCTGCCCCTAGCAGCTCCTAACAAAGCCGGGCATTGGGATTTCCAGTGTCCATATTTTTTGCAAAATGCACATTGATCCTGTCCTAGGTCTTGGCGTCCTACATATGATGTAGATGGATTGTTCCTAGGGGCTGTACTCTAGGGGTATTCTGCTGGTTTCCTCCCCTATATTGCTCCCTTCCTGTATTCGCCCCTGGAGTTGTGCTATCATTACCCTTTCCTTCAAGTCCTTCTTTTTCCTTTCTGTAGCCCTGTCATTTTCGTTTCTCTGATGCTCGTAGTACTGGGCCATTTGGAGAATGGCCGTCGGTTTAGATGCTGCCCAACTACTTTCGCTGGCTTGTAGTTTCTGGGATACATCTGGCAGTAATCCTTTGACGTAGTTCTGGACAAATAAGTGGTGTCCGGTTGCGGTGGACATGTCTTGTCCACTGTAATCAGAGAACACAGTTTCAAATCTGGAGAAGTACTCTGAGACGTCCTCTTGTGGTTTCTGGCGGCATGCGGTTACTATGGACCAGTCTATCTTTTTCTCTGGGATCAGCGTTTTCACTTTCTGCACTATTTTGTCAGGGAGGTCTAATATTGCTTTAACTGGTTTTTGACCAGGGTTCCGCTGTTTATCTAGTGTGTCGAGTTGTTCCCAGGTATGACCAAACAGTTCGGTATGGTCTACTTTCCTAACCTGTTTCCACACATCTGCTGGCAAACATAACCCGAAGAACAAGTCTATGTCGGCAAGTGTCATTATTGTTGATCCCAGAGCGGTACCTAGCTCGGTGTAAAAGGCGGTGGGGTTCTTTCGTAAATCTGGCAAAGATTTACGGAAGGTCAGGATGTCCTGTCTGTCCCATGGCTGATACACCCAATTGTAGACCACCCTTCCTCTAGCGTCTTGATGGTTTATATCGTCATTAGTCCCTTGTCCTCTAGGAGGTATCCAGTAAGGGGCAGCTTCTTTTATTGGCATCATGCTATCTGTTTTTTCCACTGGGGGTCCTGCTACCTTAGTTGTCCTGTCCCTATCTATCTGTCCTTGTTCTATGAGGTGACGCAATACTTCTAGTGTGGATGAAAATAGTTCTGCAACATCGTTGTCGCCTTCATCTCCGATGTCTACCTTCCTGTAGAGAGCCACTAATCGCTCGGGCCCTACGTCTTGGTACTTCTCTTCATATGCAGTAAGGGTGTGGTAACAGAGACGTACAATAAAAGTATCGTTTGCGGTTTTCAACATAGGAGTTGCATATGTCAGTTACATGCTCTTCTGTCTCCTTCCTATCTATGAGGGATGTAACTACTTTATCAATTCCTGCTCGCTCATTTTTACTTAATCGCGGGACCCTGGGCGCTCCTTTTTCTTTTCATCCTACCTCTACTACTGTATCCTTTGATGAGGCATTTCGTGTGGGTGACTCGGTGGGAGCAGAGGCGGTGGAGACTGAGGCGATCGTGCCATCTCCGGCTATACTTTGGTGGTCCTGGCGTTGTACTATGGGAGGAGTAGGGGCGTAAGGGGGTGGCATGTATATCATTGGGGGACCTAACAATAAATCATCATCTACCCCCTGTTTTGCTGGTAACTCGGGGTAAAGAGTTAAGGGCGTTCTAACAGGGCATTGACCTGATATTTTTGATTCCTGTTCCTTTTTATCGATTTCCTTTTCTTTTAGTTCTTCTTCTAACTTTTTACAGGCTTGGTAAGCTGATTTTCGCGTTTCTTTATCTTGTCTAGCTTCGTCTCTTTTCTTTCGTTGAGCTCCTCTTTTCGCCATAAACCAAAACTATCAAACATGGCTGGTCTAGCTTTCTTTTTGTGGAGAGCTAATTCTAACGTTTCTATTTTAGCGGGATCAAAAGATCCCGTCAGTGGCCACTGATTTACCCGGTCCTTCCTAGTGTACTTATGCCATAGTTTGCTATAAGCTACGGTGGCTAATCTATATTTCACGTACATGTCCTTGTTAGGGGTGCCTTCCGGCGGTGCCGGATGACTGACCTCTAACAAACGGTCCGATCCAAAACAATCAAACAATCTAGAGAAAACAGGCATGACGTATTTAGCGGTCAAAATGAATATCTCAATTAATGTTAGACAAAAGTCTGCACTACCTGTCCTTCGCTGTCTGCAAAGAGAGAATATTCCTATTCTACGTTGTTTGCAAGCAGGGAATGTCTCAAATAACTCAAAAAGGAATACTAGTATTTCTATCAATCAATCAATTTGTCATGTTTTCTCACGACCTTACCCGGACCGTATGGACAGTTCTTCGTATTCCCCTTCCAGCGCCTGGTTGTCCTCTTACTCCAACAATCAATGCGGCGTTCCTGTAAGGCCCCAGTCAGGACCGCAGGTCACTCGAGAGAGGTCCGTTCGGAACCGGTGAAGTTCAGTCGATTGGCAGTCAGACGAGGGTCTCTTTCAGGCAGGTGCACTCCAATCATTTAGTCGTTCACTCTGTCGTTAGGACCTCTCTACTGGACCCACGTGTCTCTGATGGGCCCCCCGTTGGGTCGCCAATTTGTGAAAAGCAGCGAGTCTCCTGAGATCCCCAATGCTGCCCGGCGCAAGGTCACCTTTAATCCACTTTGGATTCGCTATCTAAAATAACGAGGCAGGCGCTGGAAGCTGGAAGGCAAGAAAAAGGTTTATTACTCTTAGAGGAGACCACGTCAACTGCTGACACCAGGATGTCTTCAGGGAGGTGTTCTACTGGCAATGCTTTTGGCTCTTCCTTTTATACAGGTTTTACACAAAGTATTTGTTTCATTTATCATGGTTACAAGCTTGGAGTCTCCACCCGGGCAGGTTGTCACACAAGCCCGACATTGTTTCATCAGCATGGTTACACAAGCCCAACATTGTTTCATCAACATGGTTACACAAGCCCAACATTAACTCTCCTCCCGCCCAGGTCAAAAACAGACAATTTAATTGCAGCTGGACCTTGCTTCAGGGTCTAAACACAAGTGAGACCGGCCAGATCTAAGAGTCCGTTCTGTTGATAAAAACAGGTCCCATTGTTTGGCAAAAACAAGTCTTGCTGTGTGCAGTGCAATAAACCATGCTTGCAAGAGTCTGTTTGGTATTTGTAACCTGTTTGTGCAGGGATGAGAGGAAAGACGAGTTTGAGGCAGCAGGTGATGTTGATGTTTGTCGTGGAAATAGTTTATAGCCCCCAGCACACATATCAGGTTTGGTCAGAGAGTCAGAAGGCTGCTAGAGGACAGGGTGAAATGAAGGTGACCAACAGAGTACAAAATGGCTGTGGTCAATCAGAATGACTGTAGTTTATGTGCACGTAGGAACTTTCATCAGACAAGATGGCGCAGAATGTTCATGATTGTCGTTTTGTTCTTAACAAGTCGGGATGACCGCTGGGCGAGGCACCAACCGGTCAGACAGACGGGGCAGCTGCAAGTTCAGGAACTCTCTCATGCAGGGATCCCTGGTCCGCCCGTCCGACCCGACGATGGCCCCGACCTCCTCACCCGTCCGCGGGCGAGGATGGGTCACCCGATGGAGTCCCTGTTCGGGCAAAAACTGAAGGAAGTGACCCGATTAGGGCCACTTGGGTCACTCACGACCACCTCTCAGCCTTCCATACAAATGAATAGTCGGTCAGACAGTAGAGAATACAAACCAAGTATATTTTATTCAGGTACACTCGAGCGGAGTCCGGTCTGACCAGCCTCCTAGGATTGCTGCAGAGGGACTGACTTCAGCAAGCATGGTGATACATTATGTACAATTCAGAACCAACAAAGACACGCCCTGACTGGAAATTTCCAGTTGGTAGCAGTTGAACAAAGGAGATACAGAAGGATGAGTTTCGATCCTGAGACCGGGCACATGCTATCTCAGTGCCAAGGTCATTCTGCCCGCGCCCGCCGCTCTAAGGGTGGGAGCAGGCCTATCTAGTGGGAAAGGTATGCGCTAATAAGACGGGGCATTCATTAGTACAGCGAGGCCCAACCTTGGAGAAATGAAAACCATTGCAGCTGCTTTCAGCTGGGGCAGAGAGACAAAAGTTAGTTTCGAACATGGTTCAAAATGGCAGCTGAATATAAAATGGTGCCGCGAATGCTAACTTAAGACATACAATGCATGAACACCACAGCTAAAACATTTTTATTCCAACACAGGGAAGCATTATCTGATACCCTTGTACTGCTGCAGAGGTCTGGCAGGGGCCAGGCTGTGATGCTGCCTACAGCCCCTGACCCTGCAGCAGTACAGACAGGTCCAGAACTTCACCTGAATTTCACTTCAGTTCACTGATTCCTTTGTTCTGTATGCTGTGGAGCACTTTGTATGGCCTTGGTCACTCATTTAGTGGCTTTGGCTACTCTTTCTAAATGCTGTCTTCTCTTGGCCATGGTTAACTCATTCCCATGTGTTGTGTTGTGTGCTATGATTCCATAGCTTGGGTCACTGATTTTGTGTGCCGCGCTGTGGAGTGTGTGGGTCACTGCTTTCTATATGCTGTGCATTCAGAACCCAATACTCTAAATAGCATTCTGTGGTCAACAATCGACAACACAGGCAGCTGTAACCACAGCAGCATCTTTAAAGAATACTTGGATCAAGCTTTAGTAAAGATGCACCTTGGGAACCTATGTACTTTGCCACTTTCATATAATACCTTTAAAAAACATTTAACTCTGCAATGGCTAAAATCTCTGTCCTAAAGGATAAATTGGAGCTCGTAAAAATAGCACCCGCCTGGATGGTCATCAAGAGTTATTCGAAGCTAAATTAAGCAACGTACTTAGGGCCTTATTATGAGTTTGGTGGTTCATGGACTGCCAGACTCACTGTCCTATTATAACTAGGGTGGTCGGGCCGCACATATACCACCGTAACCACCGCAATCGCCAGGGAGACACAGTTCCCTGATGAACCGCTGTTTCCTGGCAGTTGCGCTGCAGTCCTGAGTGCCCAATATGCTTGTTGGGGCCGCTGCGGCCCCGCCAAGCATATTACGAGTTTCCTCACCACCACACTTTTCATGACGGTGCGACTGCCATGAAAAGTGTGGTGGTGAGGAAACAAAGGGGGCCCTCATGCCATGTGGATGCACACAGGGGGCACAACATGTGCCCGCCTGTGTGCATGCACACCAGTACCTGCACGGCATGGACTGCAGCAGTCCATGCTGTGCAGGTACTGTCTTTGACGTTCCCATTGCGGTGCCTATTTCATAGGCAGCACCCTGGGAACGCCAAAGAGCCGTCCAACAGACAGGAGAAAACGCCTTATCTGGCGGGTGGTTCCTACACAGGTTTGGCGGTCGGGGGCAGGGCAGCTGGTTTACAAATAGGAATGTAATTTGCAATGCGACCTATGCACTATTAGGGAAGTCAAACAAAGTGTTTGGGTCCTTGAGACTAATGGAGGTTGAACTCAGTACTCAGAAAAATTAAGCACATGTACCTCCATGGTTGTTATTTATTTTAGCTTTTTGGTACAGGTTCAAAAGAAAGCAATTAGTTGTTCTGAAGTACAATTTTAAGGTATATTTACAAAATCATTCAACAACATTATTCCATTTCATTAATATTAAAGATGCATTCCTAGGAAAAAACAAAATATTTGGAAAACTGGTAATTTTGAAGTACGGCAAAGAAAAAGTGTTGAAACTCAAAAAGTTGCTTAAACAATGCAATACACAAAATAGTGAAAGACCGTCATCAGTGGAAAGTGTGTTCACATAGTGATAAGAATGCCTTAAAATTAGGTCCTACGATTTTGTTAAACAGAGCACCAGTCCACAGATTTGGTGGAATTAAAATCAGGAGGAATGTTTATAAAGAAATTTCTTTTGCTTTCCGATCGGATTGAGGTGTGACAGGGGAGAATGGAAGCCCAAAAGTCAAGAATGGGATATAGAACCAATTTATTTGAGCCCATTATAATGCCCCACTGCTCGAGTCTCAGGTGGCCTTTTCCCCTGGGTGGTGTTGTTCACCAATGCTTAATTTGTTAAACGAGAGCTGGTGGACAAAGCTCTGCTGAGAAGCCCGCGACCAGTGCATTTAAATGCTGCACCAAATACCAAGGCTGCATAGTGTTGAATCCACCTCATTCCTGTTTAATCCACTACCAGACACTCCCTGCCCTTTAATATCACTCTTGCAGGTCCCTGCTATCCTTTTTTGTGATGTTTTTCCGTCTTTCCCTTCCTCCGCCTTTCCAGTTTGGGTTTTTTACTTTCTTGCTCTCTGGAAATGTCTGATGCGGAAAAATGAGTGCCAGTCTTCAAAAAAGAGTGTCGGTGGTACCCACGGCAACCACCAGCTCAAATAAAGCACTGTTGTTGATGTGTTTCAACACCACGTGCTTAGAGGGTCTCCTCTGGACAGGGACCAGATGAATGCCATTTCTATATTTTTTTAAGGAGACTGGAGGTTCAGTGTGTGAAAGAATTATAAGGGAATGTTAAGTGCACAGGTTGAGTTAAAAGTGTGCAACCCTCCCACCCCACCCCAAGTAAGGCGTACCTTTAGTTATAATTAACCCTGGGTAGAGTATGCGGGGTGGTGCTCCGCGTAGTTCCACGGAGTTGAAAAAAAACTCTGTGGAACTCCGCTCCGCCCCAGGCCCACAAAACAATTTTTTTTTAAACCACTTACCTTCTCTTCTGCTGTCTGCGGGCCGCCCTCCTCCTCGCCGCGGTGTCTCCTTCTTGCTTTCGTCCACCTCCTCGCGTCCCCGTACATATTACGTCTTGCGTGAACTGCGCATGCGCAGTTCACGCAAGACAAATACGTAGGTTTTTTTATTGTTTTGAAGGGGGCTGACTCGGGCTGAGGGGCTTACTCTGCTCCGCCACAGAGTCGGAGTTTTGCCGCAACTTTGCGTTCCCAGCGGAGCGCGGAGTTGGTAAAACTCTGCAAACTCTGCTGGCGGAGCGGAGTACTCGGCCCGGGCTTAGTTATAATGTGTGTCCCTTCTGAAATAATGTGGGAATACCTTGGAACAAAAATCCTGCTGGGGCAGAATTTGGAAGACTGAGTTAAGGCATTATAGTCTCAAAGGATGGTGCCCTTATGTTACTCAGGTGTGAAGAGGGAAAAAGTTAAAAAAATACCTTTTATTTCACTTTGTGGAAAAACACTTGTGGTGTGAAAACTCTGTCTAAATTGTTTGCGTTATTGTGTGTTGTTATTACCATTTCTACTGAGTTCTGAGTCTTTAGCCCACACAACTGCTCTGATTAAGCCTTGGGCAGCTTTGTTTTGTTACCTTGAACAAAAGGGGTGCTAACGGGGTGTACTTGGTGCTCAGTTTAAGGTCAAATAGTTGGAACACCAAAGAAAAAAGGTTCCAACTGACACACTTGGAGACTAGTAACCCCTGAATGCCCTGGGATCCACGAACCACTTCCCACAGCTATAGATTCCTACGTGGTTTGTGCTGTAAACGGCTAGTATGACTGATTCGCATTACTATGCGCTATGAAGGGTTTGGGTCACTGACTCCAATGGGTTATGCACAGTAGGGGGCTTGGGTCACTACCTCCTAAGTGTTGTGCACTGTGGTGGGCTTAGTCACTGCTTCTTATGGACTGAAGACACCTTGGGTCACTGATCCTCCCTGCTAAGCTCTCTGGTATGGTTTGTGTCACTGACTCCTGTATGTTTTGTGCAAATTGTTTAGGTTACTACTCCTATGTGCTATGTGTAAGCGAGCTTCAGTAACTGATTTCTGTGTGATGTAGAGGGTTTGAGTCACTAATTTCCTTATGCTGTGCGCTATGCAAGGTTTGGGTCACTGATTTCTATTGCTGTGTGTGCTATCTAAACAGGGGTTACTCACTTTTGTGTGCTGTGCATGGCTTGTGTTACTTGGTCATTTGGGCTATACGCAGTGGAAGGCTTGGGTCACTGAGTAATAATGTGTGCTTTGGACGGCGTGGGTCACTGGCTCCTGTTGCTGTGCCATATGGAGGATCTGAGTCTATGACTCCTGTGTGCTGTGCCCAGTGAGGGCCATGAGTCACTGGCTTCTGTGTTCCCTGTGGAAGGTAGAGGTCACTGACTCCTGCATGCAGTGTAGCATGCCTGGATCCCAGAGTCCTTTGTTCTGTGGCCTGTGAAATGTTCTGGTCACTGATGCCTTGGTCACTGTTCCCTGCTAGTCCAGTGTCTTGTAGAAGGTCTGGATCACTGACTGCTATGAACTGTACCCATTGGCGGACCTGGGTCCACGGGTGCTAAATTCTGTGGGGCAATGCGGCTCTAGCCCCAGCAATATTTCAGATGTGGCCTAGTAAACTTACTCCCAGTATGAGCGCTGCTCAGGAACAGACAAGACAAGAGTGAGGCTTTATTTTCAGCGTGTAAATTCACAGGGTACAAATAAAGGACACAAACTGCAAACGTGATTTTTTTTATTCTTAGTGGCCTATTTTTTCATGCATGTCAATTTCAGCCACCCGTGGCTTTTAGGACACCAAATGCATCATTAGTTAACTCATAGCTTTTCAACATGGTAAGTAGGGTCTTTTAAAATCCCAACATGAAAAAGGCTGCTGGCTAAAACCTCAGGACTGCCTGAAGGAATCATGCAAGGTATAATGTCACTTGGAACGAATTTTTTGATTTTACAAAGTGATCTAGTAAACTTAAAGTGCGGCCACTGCTTGTTCAGTATTTTAAACCAAATGAAACTGTTCATCTGTTACACAGATTTGCCCCTTTTCGTTTACATAGTGTATGAAAACATGCCGTTTGCATTGACTTTTACAAAGTGCATTTTAAACGTTTTTTACCACGGCTCAGTAACAGACAAGACTATATACAGAGGGGACAACAGCAGTGCGTCGGTTTTCTAACACGACCCAAAGGATAGGTAGAGTTTGCCAGCGCTCACCCATTCTACCTGTAAATCATCTCAGTGTATGTTAAAAACGGGGTCATGGGCCCTAGGCCCCACCACTGTTTTAGGGATCCTGGCACCCATGTTTGAATCACTGACTAGTGTGTGCTCTGTGGATCGCCTGGTTCACTGACACCTACTTTCCTCTAGAAGACATGGACCACTGACTCCTGTATGCCCCTGGGGGGCTTGCATCACTGACCACTGGGTCCTCGAACTGCTTCACTCACTGATTCCTGTGTGCTGTTGAGAGCTATGGTTACTGAATGTGCTGCTGAGAGTTACGGTACCGATGCCTGTGTGCTACTGATAGTTATGGTCACTGATTCTTGTGTGCTATTGAGAGCTAGAGTCGCTGATTTCTGTGAGCTGTTGAGGGTTAAAGTCATTGATTCCTGTGTGCTTTTGAGGGCTAAAGTCATTGATTCCTGTGTGCTTTTGAGAGCTATGTTTACTGATTGTGCTGTTGAGAGCGACGGTAAGTGATTCCTGTGTGCTATTGATAGTTATGGTGACTGATTCCTGTGTGCTACTGATAGTTATGGTGACTGATTCCTGTGGGCTGTTGAGAGCTAGGGTCACTGATTCCTGTGTGCTGAGTGCACTGTCGAACTCCTGGGTCATCGACTCACGGGTGCCCTTTGGAGGGCCCGTGTTCTGCGCGCTGTGAAGGTCCCCGCTATATAAAGCGCCCCTCTCTTTCACCGACCTCCGCCGGCTTCTGTCTTGACTTTATAAGGCCGAGTCCCGGCAGGTCGCTGGGTTTGGCTGCCAGAGACACACCCCCTTATCTCCCTCTGGCTGTCATTCAGCGAGCCTCTTCCCTCCTCCAGCCAATGGAGAGGCAGGGCTCGGGGGCAGGGGCTACATCTCGCCCGGGCCTCTCTGGCACTAGGATTGATGTTCCCGTTTGTAGAACCGGCCGGATCCGAAGACAGAGGGACCTCGCCCGGCCTGTGGTCGAGCCGCGCACCGAGGGCTTCGGCGGGACGCGGGGAAGCTGCGGCTGGTCTGTGGCGCCCACTGAACCTCGGACCGCAGGGAGAGGGGCTGCAGGTGGAGTCGGGGCTGTGCGGATTCCGTCTCTGCCTCCACGCGGTGGGCTTCGGGGGCAGGCTGTGGCTGGTACCTGTGGCACTGAGCGGGCTCGGGGCTGGGGCTCCGGCTCCTCGCGGGAGGGGCGCGGACAGGCATGGATCTCATGGGCGCCCACCACATGCACCAGGGACACCCCGAGCCCATCAGTTTCGGCATCGACCAGATCCTGAACTCCCCGGACCAGGGCAGCTGCATGATCTCGGGGTCCCGCCTGCAGGACTCGGACTACGGCCTGGGCTGCATAGTGAGCAGCGCCTACAACACCATGACAGGAAGCTACAGTGGTGGGGGTGGTGGGGGCGCCGGGCCCGGCTACAGCAACAGCGCCTGCAGCATGGCCTCGCTGCCCGGCTCCTACAACATGGGTCTAAGCTCGGCGGGGGTAATCCGGGTGCCGGCGCACCGGCCGCCCCTGGGCGGAGGAGGGCATCCGCCCATGTCTACCGGCATGCACACCATGTCCAGCGCGGGCGGCATGAGCAACCTGACGGGCCTGACCTTCCCCTGGATGGAGAGCAACCGGCGCTACACCAAGGACAGGTTCACGGGTGAGTGCCTGCGCCCCTGCACCGTGCCCTAACCGCACCGCCGCTCCCTGCTCTCAGCTGCGCACAGACCACTGCAAATAACACGGGCACCCGCACCCCCTCTGTGTTTACAAACCAGAAGGACCCCCTTCAGTGGCATGGCCCAAAAGGCAAGACACACGTCCTGTGCAGTGTGCGCTCCGGCTGAGAATCAGTGTGAAAGTTTGCAAAAGTTTGTGCGCGTGTGCCTGCAAAATACAAGTGCTGCATGTCCGTCTCCCTGCCTGTCTGCCTGAGGCCCCTCCGAAGCAGAGTTTTAATGATCAGTTCAGTTTAGTTCATTATTGGTAGTGTTTGTATTTATTCTGGTATCAATCGAGACATGGATTTTATATATATATATATATATATATATATATATATATATATATATATGTGTGTGTGTGTGTGTGTGTGTATATATATATATACATATATGTGTGTGTATATATATATGATATATATGTATATATACGCACATATATGGGTGTGTGTATATATATATATATATATCCATATTCATGTCAGACTCATTACTGCGTTACCATTATTGGTAGTGATATTATTATTGCAATTGGTGGTATTATTATTGGTATTAGTATTATTAGTGGTGCTATTATTTAAGCTGATCTATCGATTAGGAAAGATCAGGTGCGGTATTCGCACAGTGAGGCATACCTGCGCACAGTGCTCCTCAGACTGTCACACGCAGAGACGCAGCACATTAGGCAGGTTCTTTTTACATTTTTAACCAGCGATACGTGTAAATAGTGAAACGCCGGTCCTTGGACGCACCCCCCACCCGTCGTACGGGAGATGGGAAATCTGTATGGCAGGTTCACTGCAGAAAATAATACGAATAATAGGTCTGCTTAGACTTGAACAGTCCTTATAAGCATCACACATTTAATTTTAAAAAAAGTTAAAATATATATTCTATTAAATAGTTATCAAAACTCCCTTTAGAGTTAATTTCTATTAAATGCCCTAAATATTCTCTAGATCGGGCACACGGTTATTTAATGTCCCTGAAGCGGGCATTCTCTGGAGGAAAGAACTGTAATTTATTTTAGGGGTATACATACACCACAAGAGATCAGATCCACATTCACATAGATGGGTACACATTCCACATATTGATTCTATACTATACATATTTACACACACGACCCTGTATATAAATATGCCTGCGTGTACACAAAAAGACAGATATCTACATTTAAATAGACGTACAGAATATTACACATACATGTTTGTAAGTGTGCATACATTGTACAGGATTACTGCCTTGCTGTACACATGTATAAATAGATGCACGATTAAATAGACAAATAGATCCAATGTAAATACAAATGATACACGTGTATGAATGTTCGTTGCAAAGGTATTAACGCAGATAGATAGATAGATAGATAGATAGATAGATAGATAGATAGATAGATAGATAGATAGATAGATAGATAGATAGATAGATAGATTGATTTCACAAATACGTCTGTATGCGTGCAGGTACAGACCCTGCACGCAGCTCTGCCTCCCCCAGAGGATGACGTCGTCCCGCACACAGGCCGCGTGCAGGCCCCAGACGCTCAGCAATAATTTATATGGCACTTCTGAAGTGATACTGAGGCTAATCTGGGCAATAAATAATGAATCGGCAATACGTCTGCGGCGTCAACAACTGTTCAATCGATAGGTCCGCAGCAGGGCGCGTGAGTGCTCCGTGCGAGGCCCGTCTGGTCCCTGTGCGGGGGGCCTAGAGTGGGGGCCCTCCGAGGGGAGTGTGCAGGTACAGACTGAAGCGAGCCCGGCAGCACGCTACAGATGTGTTAGTGTGGTGCGTAACACAGCTGGGAGTGAATGCGCGCCCTCTATGTGCGCCGCGAGATTAGTGCATAACACGGCGTGTGTTTACACTAATGCTCCACACACTGAGGTCACAAGTGCGACAAAAGGGGATTTCCTGGGCACGCCCACACGCTGAGGGCCACGGCACCGCCGACGGGTTAAAGTGCAGCGTGTCACTTGCACTCAGCACTTCTGTCCTACTGAATACAGAGAGCCGCGAAATTAGGTTCAAATCGATCGCGTTCAGGAGGAAATCGGAGGAGTCACAGGCCTAGTGTCTGGGCTAAACTCTACCACCTGAAGGCAACAGGCAGGGTGAAGTGGCGGCTCGCACAGGTAACGCTGTGCCGGGTGACAGGGAGGACAGGCAGGGCGCGTGGGACACTCAAATAACAATATGCCGACGGTGCAACGCCGAGACAGGAGAGCAAGAAAGAGTGAGCTATAAACGAAGGCAAAAGCAAAGAATGAGAGATAAGAAGAGCGTTAAACAGACAGACAGACAGACAGACAGACAGACAGTCAGACAGACAGACAGATAGATAGATAGATAGATACTGTGAAAGAAGTTTGCTTTGACAACCTAAAATGAAATAGGTAACATCTATCTATCATAAGAAGCTTGAGGGATTTATCTAATTTCACTTTGCACTTTGTATCATCAGTTTGTCTGTAAATTGTGCATTTACTTTCACTTTCACATGCACAGTTTATACATAAAGAAAACACGTAGGTATGTTGCAACAGAAGCCCGGCTTGTTTGTTGCCATTGTATTTCCGACTCTCGGAAGTGTCTCCCGGGGCAGTGAGTGTTCAGTGTTAAGCCACAGGCAGCAGCTACTGAGCAGCCGGACATGGGGGTCACCGAGTCACAGAGGAGCCCGCCTCAGTCATGCGCACACCGAGCCCCGCTACAGGTACCAGCAGTACCTCACGTCAGTGACGCTTCTCTGCATAGAGCGTGGCATTGTGCTCACTCACCCTGCATACATACCTCAGGAAGGCCACAAACTTCCAAACGAATGTAATTAAAATATGTGTTTTCAAGCACTGGGACTACTTTACCACACAAGAACAGACAGGACACACGCCGGCACGGGACAGGGCGGCACGTTTTCACACCGTTCACACAGGGGCAACACACAGAGAAAGACACCCCAAACAGAGAACACATTCACTGCAGAGAGAGGTGCTGCAATGGCGGCGAGAGAGGGTGCACTTCCGGATACAAAACAAGAGAGGCAGCACCACAGATTAATAGACCTGAAGGCTAACGTGATGTCTGCCAGTCAGAGCTGTGTGTATGTACATGTGTTCGTACGTTTTAGGGAGAGAGGTGGGGTGCCTCGTGCTTACAGGTAGAAAGGCCGGTAGGATGGAATAAAGTTGGGCACGTCATGAATGTCAGTCAGGCTCTTCCCATAGGTAGCGCCTGACATGTGACTGACTCTAGCCCACACCAGCCGGGCCTCCGTAGATCCCGTCCAGCCAGGGTGCCCCCAGAAGACCCTTCGGACTCGTCAGTCTGCTAATGCCTGCTGCTGCTGTGCTGTTCGCCCCCTGAGCCCAGCCCCCGGGCACTGTCTGTCTCTGGCCCGCTCTGTGAACCCTGCTGATCTCTCGCCTGCTTGCTTTTGCCCTCTGTCTCCCATCCAGTGGCCCTCTCACCCTTCACTGTAACACGCCGTATATGTCACCCCTACCAGAACAGGACCCCCCCGAAGAAGAAGAAGCCGCGCACCTCCTTCACCCGGCTGCAGATCTGCGAGCTGGAGAAGCGCTTCCACCGGCAGAAGTACCTGGCCTCGGCCGAGAGGGCGGCGCTCGCCAAGGCCCTCAAAATGACGGACGCGCAGGTCAAGACCTGGTTCCAGAACCGGAGGACGAAGTGGAGGTAAGGGCAGCACGGCGGGATGGGGAGGGTGGAGGGGAGGAGAGTACTGTGCGCATGCGTTGTACCGTAGCCCTGGTATCACTGCACACGATGCACATTTCACACCGTGTTCATGTTTCTGTGCGTGATTTATGCCAGGAAATGTGCTAACCATGGGAACAAGAGGGGATTACAACAGAAGGGACACGAGGGGACATTTCACCCTTAATTTCCATTGGAGACACAGTTTTATTTTCTGTGGGTGGGGTGGCTCTTAAATACTCAAAAATACATGCTTACAGTTGTGTGTGTAATGTATATAAGGCGAGTTGCCCGTTGCTGATTTACAACTTTTGGCGGTGCTTAGAAATTGTTCGGGGAGTCACTCAAATTAAAACATGAGCGGGAAGGAGCGCCCAGATGTGCTACAGTGTCCTCAGCAGGCTGTTGTCTGTATAGTCTGGGTGCAAACACTGCAAGCGTCTTGCTACACCACAGGTGCCACACAGTTGGATTTGCCTTTTGCAATTTTAGCAAACATGCCAGATGTGAATTACTAGTATTACATCCGAGTCCTAGGCTCATTCGAGTACATCGCATTCAGTTAGCAGTAAGACTGGGCTTAACTGTGCAACCGAGCGTGTAAGAGAGCGCCTACATACCCAAAGACGTATTATTGAAATGAAAACATTGGCGCGAGATAACCTCAGATGTACCGAGGGCCCCGAACAGCACCTTATGAAATGGGAAGTCACAATAGCGTCAAGTGTGCCATGTACAGGGCATGGCTGTGGGAAGGGGGTATGCTTCTGGTGCGTCAGTAGGCGGGGGCATTACTGGAAACCTGCTTCAGGGTAGCTAACAAACATGCCAATGTGAATCCGTGCAAGGGTAGTGCAGCGGGTTAAGCGTTCGCTGCTGAGATCAGCGTATAACTAGCAGTAACTGATTCGAATGTAGGGTCAACTCATCCTTTTGAAGTTCAAACACGTGGTCCATGGGGTTTTATATCACTAGCAAAGAGCATACATTTCAGTCCGATTGTGAAAAGACGTTATAAAGCACGAGGAGAGAAGTCACCACAGGTGTGCGAACATCGAGTGGCTTGGGCCTGCAGATGTGGGCTCGCGGGAGTTCTTAAAGGGGCCTGGAATGAATGACGCGCGAGTTCTTTGTTTCCAGCTGATTTGCCAGAGCTGTCTCAGAGCAGGGCCTTTGGTAATCCCAGCACCATGGCCTCGAGGCGCCCAGGAGGACAACACCCAGCCTGAGTTTGCAGTAACAACTGTTGTGTACTGTACGTGCTCCAGCGAGGGTTCTTTAACTGTAGAGGAAACCACAGCACTTCCTGGTGCTCGAGGCGCCTGGTACCACAGCACGGGGCATTCTACCCTACGAGGCGCTGAGAAGATTAGCCGGGGCAGGCCATTTCTCAGCCATAAGGACCTGGGCAGCAGATGCATCTCCGTGAAACTAGGCCTCGCGCGAGGCAGACTCCGACCGTCGGGGGAAAACGATTAGAGCGCAGTAATTTGGCCAATCAAATCAATAAACTTAATGCAGATTGGTAACGGGATCTGGGAGGCGTCTGGCAGCAGCGGGAGGTCGCGCTGTGCCAGGGATGGTCTGGGCTCAGCAGAGGCTGCAGGGGGCCCTTCAGAATGGCAGGGAGGGGGACAAACCACGCTGGGGGGGGGGGGGGGGAGGCACCCAGAGGGTCGGACCAAACCTCTCTGGCGCTCGAGGGGAGGCTCCCAGAGGCCCGGGCCAAGCCACTGTGGTGCCCGAGGGGAGGCACCCAGAGGCCCAGACCAGGCCACTGTGGGGCTCGAGGGGAGCCCCCAGAGCCCCGGACCAGGTCACTGGGGAGCCCCCCAGAGGTCCATGCCAAGCCACTGTGGGGCTCACCGGCACCCAGAGGTCTCTGAAGTCTGGACACTGATCAAAAGACACAGGAGCGTGAATGCAAGATATTTGTGCTGAGACGTTTTCAAATGGGCGTGATATGATCATGCATCGACAGCAACAAAGCAGGGGTTCGGGGCTGAAGTATGTATAACTCTAGAAACCAGAACACGCATCAAAACACACAGGTGCACAATAATAATAATAGTAAATAAATATATGTTTTCATTCTTTATCATATGTGTTCGGGATCAATGTACAACATCTCACCAGCGATAGAAATATGTGTGTGTTGAAACAAAATACAGCACGATAGAGAGAGAGAGAGAGAGATCCCAAGCGTAAGGCTGACAGGAGCCCCCAGTTAAAGCCCTTTCTTCGGCTCTGCACACACTACGCCTGGGGTCCCGGGCGGACTTGGAAGCGGCCATCAGCCCGCTGGTCTCGGCCTCCTCCCGCCGGGCCCACTGGTTCCCTCGTGAGGCTGCGGGGCTTTGCTTTCATTAACGCCCCACCGGTGGCTCTTTCTCCTGCTGACGGCCCAGTGAATATCCACCGGTTCCAGAGCCGGATGGAGACGGGGTCTGTATAGTGGCATGGCTGGCAGAGCCTTCCTGGGCCGATGGCACAGACACGAGGTTGCATTTCACGTCTGTGGGTTCTTTAGCCGCCAAGCGGCGCGGCGGGCTGTTACTGGCTCAAGGCGCTGTGGACGTCATGGCCTAGAAGAGGAGCAATCACCTCTCTCATCGGCATTCCGCCGTGTGTCTTTAAAGACCCTTTGAAACCTCATCTGAGGCTGCGTTTTAGGACAAGAAAAAGGTAAAATACTACGAATGTGTACAGAAGAAAGCACGTGTTGTACCAAGTGCTTTGTGATCACTTAAGTACGCGGCACTTGGTGCGTAACTGGCGCAAGCCATGGAACTCACCGCCAATCTGGTTCAGCTGGAGCCGCCGTGTGGCCTTTGTGGAGGGAGTCAGTGGTTGTGCGTGTGCTGCGCTGACAGGGTCCAACTTGAAATGCAAACCAGCTAGAAATCTGCCTTCAGATGTCTATGGTTTTCACACAGAACGTACGTGAGGTTACCTATATTGTTGGTGGTGTGTGTAGATAGGCAGGCAGGCAGGCAGGCAGATAGATCCCAAGCTACACGTCACGTCCTTTTCGATACATATTATATATATATACACGTAACAATTAAGGACGTGGCATGTAGCTTGGGAGCTCTCTGCTGCCACAAGCTGTTTTCAATACTGCGGGAGGGGAGCGCCGGCTCCTTCTCGGCTCCTACCTAACACCAGGAGCCTCAGCAGGCCACGAAGGAGCCAGGAAACAGGCAGTAACAGAGACGAAAAGATCGCACACCCCAGCCTCCGTTCTGGGGTGAAATCTCCCAATCTGGGCCTCAGGGCATGCAGATTGTCACGGGGAAAAATATTCAATTTTCTACTGCTGCAGCATTGCGAATTGAAGTGCTTAAAATGTACACCCAATGAGAAAGCGCTATGTACTCGTAGAAAAATAACAATTCCATCACCACCAACACTACTACTGCAAAAGCAGCATTATTATTACCATTATTAATAGTACTATTATTATTATGATTATTATTACCAATAATTATTATTCTTTTTATTATTGTTGCTGTTGTTATTATTATTATTATTATTTACTAGTAATAATACTTATTACTATCATTATTGTTATTATTATTACTCTGCCACCACGCTGTTTTGTGGTCGGCAACATTTCCCTTACAGTCATCATTTCCGCAGTAAGGTCGGCGTTGTGTTTGCTTCTCTCTAAGTTCGTGCAGACGTACGTCAGATATTGCCACAAGGTCTGTTTTCCTTGTGCACATGTGTATACATTGAAATACATGGCCCGATCTATCAAATCACACTTTACAACCTCCATTCGCGGCACCCTAGATTTTCTTTCATTATTTGCGCACATCCGAAATTATCCTGTAAAAATTCATAGCTGAAGGTTTCGCAGAACGTATTTTGTAAGAAGTTCCTTCACTTCACGTGCGCTGTGAAGCACACGAAGCGCTGCCAGAGCCATGAAGAGGGAATGGGTGGCGTGCAGCGCTACGTTACTCACCGCACATATAAGCAAAAGACATACGCCTCAGCACATCTTTCCTATATATATATATATATCAGGGAGAACAGATATATATATATATATATATATATATATATATATATATATCTACGTGGGATATATATATATATATATATATATATATATATATATATATATATATATATATATATATATATATATATATATATATGAGGCAAAGATATATATATATATATAGACACACACACGCCTCTATATATATATATATATATATCCCACGTAGATTCAGGCACTTATTCTGATGCCAGTGGTTGTATGTGGCGGGCACCAGCACTCACTTTTGAGGTCGGGGACTTATTTTTCACCACGAGATCACCAAGAACTAAAGAGGGTAAACATACCTTTGAAGCGCGCATGCTCCTATCTGGAGCATTTCTGACGAAGATACCTGAAATAACCCACTACTAAAGGACCTTCAGTAAAAAAGGAAAAAACACTACTCGTCGCCCCGTCCATAAATGAGCAGCAGTCGCCTGCAGGAGAGGGGTTTGCAAATGTCCTGTTTCTGCCGATGGCAGCTTGCATTCTGGGACACCCGGCTCCTTACTCTGAGGGCCCCTCTATGAAGACCCCAGCAGAGGGCTCGAGAAGCCACCGGCGAGGGAGGGACAGCGGAGATAATGCCTACAGGTGTAGGGTACGCGAGGGGAAACCTCCGGGTGGCAGAGAGGGCCCCGCTGCGTAGAACCTCAGGGCGACGCATACACTGGAGAAGGCGCCGAGGTGGCACGGATAGCCTGCACCAGGAGAGGGGACCACCGCCTTCACAAGCGCTGCTACCTTCCACTCCAGCCACCCTCAGACAGGGAGAGGCTGCTTTGGGGTCTTGTCTCTTCTCCTCTCATCTGCGGCCGCCGCCACCACATCAGAAAAGCGCCCCCCTCCACCCCAGAATCACTTAATCTCATCTGTGCCACCTATGGAGTGACGCGAATCATAACACCCACCAATAAACGTGTTCGCTGGCTCCGCAGAACTCATTAGACGACGCCGTGCACTTCTTTCAGTGGCTGCGTCAGGCGCACCCCGATCTCTGTTTTTTTCACTAACTTTCCACGTTGTTGAACCTTTGTACATTTTTTCCAGTTCTTATTAGGTGCTTCACACTCGCTTTTGACTTGTTTCTAAGCACTCAAGTGTTGCTCAGTCACCTGGGGAACCGCCAGTTACAACACTGATTTGCACAGGATCGCACACTGTGGTGAAGTGAAGAAGTCCGGATTAGTAACTCGTGTTTCTGCCTCCAAAGTGGACCTGGTGGCGACTACTCATCGTTTTACCCACGAGTTTCCCTGGCAGCTTTCAAAACGGTAGCCCGTGTGCGCTTGTGTATACGTACAGTTTAACGTAGCACAACCTATATACACATCAGAGATCCAACCTCTACCCAAAACATGCAGATTGTTAAAGGCGCCGCAGCCCTGGAGCTTTTCATGCGGAGTCAAAGTTGGAGAAAACAAACACCCACAAACTCAATTTCACTTGATGCAATGACCGAGAACATGATTCACCAATATGCGGTGACATATGTGGCAAATAGAGACACCGAGGTCGGTTGCATTCCTTGTTTTCTAGTGACCAGAAGGAGCACCTCAGTGATGTATATACTTGTGCGTCCGCGTCTACGTGCGTGTGCACGTCTGCGTCTATGTGTGTATGCGTGTCAGGGTGCGTGCATCCGTCTACGTATCCGTGAGTGTTTGCATTCATCTTTGCGAGTCTGCGCGCGTCTGTACGTGTACACGAGCGCCTTTAAAAGAGACATCGCGAGCTCCGTCTCCAAGTGTTTTGCTTGGCTGTAAACAAAAAAAAAGACTTTTTATGTGTGTAGAATATGCATGAGTTAGGAGATAAGGTAAGGTCACGTTTCTTTGCGAGGTCCGTGACAAATATTGTCACGTGTAGCTTCTCTGGCACCACCCTCCCGTTCATTGAGCGATGCAATACATATTTATAAGTAAACATTGTGCAATCTCCTGGTGCATAAATGATCGGCAAAGTTGGACTCTTTGAACTGGAGCACCTGGTTTGAATCTGGGCTTCCTCTCTTAATCAATTTGCGTAATGTGAGCTGAGAACATATCTATTTGGCTCGGCTTTTTATCCTGCCAAAAACTTGGAGCGCCTAAAAAGATTTAGTTCAGGGTGTGTGCTAGCAAAAAAAAAAAAAACGGTAATTCGACGCAGCGCTTTAAAAGTCATTTTTAGTGTATGCATTTTTAAAAGATAAGTTTTATGCGAGTGCATTGATAATTCTAACCAACATATCGCGCGTGTGTATTCACACATTTATTATTACACGTATTAGCACCCATGACATTATGAACTATGTTTATGTGCGTCCTTAAAATTTGCATAAATGCAATTAGATTGGTACAAAAGCGTGTTTTATGACCTGACTGCGTCATTTGTTCTGCTAAATGACGGCTGGCCGATCCACGCCTTCCTAATTATGAATAATACCCCTCACTAAAATTAATAATGGGCCGCCGCTAATTGCGACGTCGGTGACTGGAGTGCATTTATCTGTGAAGTCAAAACAGTATTAAATATGTATAAACAGCAGGGCTGTGGTTGAGGGAGAGCCATCCATTATTGAAACAGACGATCATTTTTGTCCAATTCATAAATAAAAAAACAACGCGTGTACTGTAGTACTGCATTTTTAAATATGCTTTTCCGGGCTTTAGTTTTTAATACATTTACGAAATATTTTTTAAAGTCACCAATGGAATACTATTTACTTGTTTTCCATTTCTTTCAGAAAAACGCAGGAATAAGATACTCAGAGCTACTTGTCATCAAGATGTAGGTTTCCAAAAGAACCCTTAAGCGCCATTCTGTTCTCATCAGAAGAACTAAACCATTAAAAAGGGGACTGGGGGATCTGAAGAGAGCAATCTGCAAGTTAAATTTAACATTTTTTTTCCGAAATATGTTTTTAAAGCTTGAGATTGGCACAGTTATGAATGGAAATTCAACCAACAGCAAGCCATTGACATTTTTTTTTTTTTAAAACGATATCACTTATCTGTGTCTACACAAACGTACAAACACGGCTATCAAAGCGAGAGCAAAATGTGTTTATATACAAATGATGCCTGTATTTATGGAATTATTGTGAGAGCGTCGAGCGTGTGTATGTATTTTATATTAGTGCTTACGCGTTGTTAGAATATAGGCACAACCTAAAAAATGACCTTTTTCTGTACATTTTGAAAACTTTTGTGTGGCACAGTTTATGGCTTACACGCGTTACTTTTAAAATGTATCCCCTGCTACATAAAGCAAACTGGGGTCCGAACCTGGATTGAAAATAGGGATCAAGGCGTGTGTGTGTGAGAGAGAGACACACACACACACACATTGGAAGGGGGCTCGCAACCTGAACTGATAAGGGCCAAATGTATTTGTGAAACAAAAAAACACATTTCCTAAAGAGCAATGTACTAAATCATAACTACGCAATTATTATTGTTGACGCTCTATGTGTGGTGTGTGTGTTTGTGTGGTGTGTGTGTGTGCGCGGGCGCGTGTGAGAGAGACCCGAAGTACGGGTCCACGAATTTTACGCACATACAGTGTGGACTAAACCGACTATAAATTGAACCTTCCTCTGTTCTTTCTGAGCTCACTTCTGTTCCTATGAGTTTGCGTAAGTCCCAAATATTGTTATTTATTATATCTCAAAATGCCCTAAATTCTAGTGATGAACTCTGAGCCCTTGGGGTCTTATTTGCCCCTGTGTAAAACTTCAAAAATAAATACAATTAGTGCATTAATAAATAAACGCCAGGAGCCTAGCCTAGCAGACCCAAAGTGAATTCCGCAAACTTTGCACACCCATGATGGGTGCTAATTTAGCTGCAAGTTTAGCAGAGTGCAGACAGGGAGCTGAGGGGTTAGCTAGCGGACGTCGGTATCCACGCTGTATTTATTTTATTACTAACTTGATTAAAAACATTGTGTCCAAGTGGCTTCCAGGCGCTATGGGGAAAAGGGCGGATACATCCCGAAGGAAGAAAACATCCACGTGTTTGGGTTTTCCAGAAATTGCATAAAGGTTATTACCCACGTTAGCCATGGGGAATGAGTGCCCCCACTGGGGATACACCCAAAAGGTTATTCCCCACTTTAGCCACGGGGAATGAGTGCCCCCACTGGGGATACACCCAAAAGGTTATTCCCCACTTTAGCCACGGGGAATGAGTGCCCCCACTGGGGATACACCCAAAAGGTTATTACCCAGTTTAGCCACGGGGAATCAGTGCCCCCACTGGGGATACACCCAAAAGGTTATTCCCCAGTTTAGCCACGGGGAATCAGTGCCCCCACTGGGGATACACCCAAATGGGTTATTCCCCAGTTTAGCCATGGGGAATCAGTGCCCCCCCCCACACACCCCCCCCCCCGGGGATACACCCACTGGATGGTTAACTGGAGGGACATATTGTCGGGGTGCATGGACAGCTCGTATTCCTCTGGGCTGTTATAGCGCCTAGCCCTCTCCACCCACCGAACGCCAGCGTAAACACCCCCCATTACTCTGGCTCTTGATTTACAAAGCCCGACCTCTGTCCTGGTTGTGACATTAGGGATTCTTTGTAATGTAGTCAGAGTGACCCGGAAGTCACATCCCCAGGTTCCTGCAGTGGCGGAGTGCAGAGCGTGCGCGAGCAGCGACCGTCAGCCCGTCTGCTCTCTCCGGGGAGGGAGGAGAAACCGTCCTCACGGTCCGAAGGGCGAATAAGCAGCCGGAGGCCGCAGCCCAGACCGCGGCCTGCAAGAGATCACTGGGCGTTTAATATATAGCGAGATGTATGAACGCCTTTTACACCTAGAGTGGCGTAAATACTCTCTGAGATTCACAGGCCTCGTTTAAGGGTCAGCGGGATAAAAACAATACAAACAAAACAAAGGGAGCGCGGAAACTGAACAAAGGGTGCTGCCAAAAGTCATGCCCCCTGCCGTGTATCCGTAGCGCTTGGCACCAGGCCGTGTGCTGCAGGCACTATGGGCATGGGCACCGGGCTGTGCCCAGCAGGTAGTATGAACATGTGTACTGGGCGCAGAGTATGGACAATACTCTCTGCCTAGTACCCACACCATGCCCCACAAGTACTGCGTGCATAAGTACTGGGCTAAGGGTGCTGGCCATGCACTGTGCCCATTGCCATGTTCCGTGGGTACTGGTGGCATGCATACTTGGCAGAAACCATGGTTACAGGCTATGGTCTACAGGGCATGATCTAGCTCTTCGGTACTGCAGGCGGCGGTACTGGGCACTGGACAACATGAGTCCGAGCTGCCAGTGCTGGAATGACGTCTACGGGATAATGCATGCCGTCTAGACTCTGAAATGGCACCCAGGGACAGGATCAGGCCAAAGCAGCGTAGGTCCATTAAGCCAAACAATTTCCAAGCACGATGGTGTGCCTTCCCTCAAAATATGTGTCCCCTAATTTAGAATGTAAAAAAAACCTTCATTAAAGTGTTCGATCTAAAATGGCCGTCAGGGCTGCTGAGGGAGAAGGTGCGCCATCTTTTACCACAGAGCGAAAGTACACTCTTTGATGTATGCTAAGAAGAAGTACAGGTCTAACACCTACAGGTCTACTTTTTTAACATATGTATGTTTTTAGCTTAATTATATTCCCAGATTTCACTAAATTCCAAAACTCTGTAATACAGTAGCACACATCACAATGAACGTTCTTGTGATCAGTATAGACCTTCTTTAAAAAAAGAGTCCAGTGCAAATCAGTTACAACATAACCAAAAGCCCATAAGTCCAAAGCATTTATTCACATATACGCCTCTAACCAGCGTCTGAATTTACCAGTTATTCGATCACGTAATTGATTCCTAAAAGGCACAAATATGTACTTTATTCTCCAGAGCCCCCCAGGCGTGTTCATAAATTACATCTTGAATTAGCCCGCATTAGCGCACTCTGAACCATATTCACACACACAAGTGCTATGCATTACGGTAAAATCATGTATCACAAATTGAGTTCCTAGCTTTACATTTTCTTTTACAGCACAACTTTACCAGGCAGCATTCTTTTCAGTGTTTATCTTAGCAATCCAGTGCGTGGTTGAACAGGTTCAGCACACTGGGATCTTTATCAAGACACAATATAAGTGGATTCAGTGGGTTTGCGTTTCAAGACATTCATTTGAGTCTGAACATAGCACAGACTGACCAAGGCACATCATAAAACACCCCACATAGGCACTAATGCCATGAGTCCGGGGAGGTAAGCTATGAGCAAATATAGTTATTCAATTCATACCTTCTCATACAATCTAAAAACACAGGGACCAGGGCTACATAAAGCAAAAAACGGCAAAACACGGAGGAGGTGCTAATGATGTTTTTCAGCACAAGAGCAGGAATAAGAAGATAGTATGATTTATAATTAAGGCTCCCAGCTTTCCGTTTTGTAATGATATTTACAGATAAAGACAGATAGAAGACAGTGTGTTTTCTGTCTGTATTTATTTTTAAAAGTGGAAAAATACTTAAAATTGTGTTTCATGCGGGTGACTTTCCATGCTACCTTTTGTGATTTCCAGGACAACTGCTAAGTAGATAGACAGCATGGGAAGTAAAAAACATGTTTGGATTTCCCTAAATACAGGCATATCTTACCATATATTTGTAGTATAATCAGCGCTTTAAATGGACAGGTACTGTCAGGTACTGAGTACCAGCACCTTTTCATTTTGAGAGGGAGAGTATCAGCACTTCTCAAGAGAAATGTAATACTTTTAATTGGAGAGTACCAGCACTTCTCAGAAACAAGCAGGCACTCTGGTACAGAGTACCTGCACTTCTATTTTTCCATTTCAAGCACTGAGTATAATGTCAATATTTACCAGAGGGTGTGATGTTTCGCTATATTTGGCTGCTTGATTTGCTAAAACATGACAGGCATCAAAGTATGAGTGCATGTTTATCAGTTAAATGTGGAAATATACAATTTTACGACTTCATTTATTCTCAAAACATAAACAAATGTGGATAAATACCAGTATGATGGCCAAAAAATAAATACAAATGGAAATGTTAAAAAAAATAACAAAAACAGTGAGCCCTTTTTATAATTAAGGCTCTGTGTTTTCTCTTTTACTGATTTTTACCTGATAAATGCAGACAGAAAATAATGTGTTTCTTGTCTATATTTATTTTTAAAAGTAGAAAAATACAGAAAAGTGGGATTCTAGTAACTGACTCCTTACGCTGTCTTTCATGAATTCCAGGACAACCACTCAACAGATATACAGCATGGGAGTAAAAACAAACAGGATGAGATTTCCTCAAATACAGGCATATGTTAACATATATTTGTAGTATAATTCTAATATTTTCCTGAAGGCATAATGTTTTGTTATATTTGTCTGGATAATTTGCTAAAACACGACATGCTTCAAAATATGATTACATGTTTATCAGTTAAATAAATGTGGAAATATACCAATTACCACTTAATTTATTCTCAAAATGTACACTAAATATGGCTAAATACCAGTAAGAGGGCCAAGTACAGACAGAAATATAAAAAAATAAATACCATAAAACCAGGAGCCCTAATTATAATCTAAGTTATACTACATGACACCCTAGGTGTGACCCAAGATGTAATATTACCTTTAACACCAGAGCTAATTCTAGAGTGGCATCACATGCATAACAAATTCAACACATTCAAAGAGGTTTACGGACCTTTACTTTATGCAAATCTTTATGCAAACAATCAGCCACAAACCTCCGAGCCTCCTGGAATTTCTCCTGCGCAGACTGAGTTGGGGCATTTTCATCCTTAGGCATTATTGATATTGTTTCAAGGGATCTACATGCAACTCAAAACCCCAACATTTAAATAATGAGCATGAAAAAATGCATTTCACCCTCTTCAAGTTTGGTCTTGTTCTGCTTTCAGATTATCCTAGATGCTTTGTGCAGCCTCCACTTGAGTGAAACACACAAATTGCCACGAGAACAACTAGTTTTAATAGTTGTCGGATCATTGATCCTACACTAAAGTCTCACAAAGACAAAGGCCTACCTCCTCTGGGTAGTTTCCAGATTAATGTAAAAACACATTCCCCAGGCCATTATATTCAACTTCTCTTCTAAGCGTTCACACCCTTGACAGTTCCAGTCTTCAAGGGTGAGTCCCAGATGTTTAACCAATCTACGCATTCCACTAGCTGCCTCTTTCTTTCATCTAGATCACGGGTACTCATAGTACGGCCCACAGGACCGCAGGACCGGCCCACAGCGGCCCGGCAAGCCTTCCTTGGCGGCCCGCGGACCTTGCGGACATCGGTACCTGTGTTTTTTTTTTTTTTTTTTTAACAGAGTGTCAGCAAACACAGACTCTGCTCTATGGGGGCCGGGCGATTCCAGCGATAGTCCGTGGAGCTGCAGGGGCGCTAAGAAGAGGTGAAATACAACAAAGCCTCGTTATCATGCAAATGGTCTTTTAAAGACCTGTGAAGTACTGGGTGCGGCTGTGTGTGTGCCCGGGAAGCTGTCTCAGCCCGGGCTGCCACACACGCGGGGTGAGGTGACAGAGAATGATAGAGGACAGCAGGGTGTGAGAGCCGGGTGAGGTGACGGAGGGCAGCAGGGAGTGAGAGCCAGGTGAGGTGACAGAGGGCAGCAGGGAGTGAGAGCCGGGTGAGATGGCAGAGGGTTACAGAGGGCAGCAGGGAGTGAGAGCCGGGTGAGGTGACGGAGGGCAGCAGGGAGTGAGAGCCGGGTGAGGTGACGGAGGGCAGCAGGGAGTGAGAGCCGGGTGAGATGGCAGAGGGTGACAGAGGGCAGCAGGGAGTGAGAGCCGGGTGAGGTGACAGAGGGCAGCAGGGAGTGAGAGCTGGGTGAGGTGACAGAGGGTTGCAGGGAGTGAGAGCCGGGTGAGGTGACAGAGGGCAGGGAGTGAGAGCCGGGTGAGGTGACAGAGGGCAGGGAGTGAGAGCCGGGTGAGGTGACAGAGGGCAGCAGGGAGTGAGAGCCGGGTGAGGTGACGGAGGGCAGCAGGGAGTGAGAGCCGGGTGAGATGGCAGAGGGTGACAGAGGGCAGCAGGGATTGAGAGCCGGGTGAGGTGACAGTGGGCAGCAGGGAGTGAGAGCTGGGTGAGGTGACAGAGGGTTGCAGGGAGTGAGAGCCGGGTGAGGTGACAGAGGGCAGGGAGTGAGAGCCGGGTGAGTTGACAGAGGGCAGGGAGTGAGAGCCGGGTGAGGTGACAGAGGGCAGCAGGGAGTGAGAGCCGGGTGAGGTGACGGAGGGCAGCAGGGAGTGAGAGCCGGGTAAGGAGACAGAGGGTGACAGAGGGCAGGGCGTGAGAGCCGGGTGAGGTGACGGAGGGCAGCAGGGAGTGAGAGCCGGGTGAGATGGCAGAGGGTGACAGAGGGCAGCAGGGAGTGAGAGCCGGGTGAGGTGACGGAGGGCAGCAGGGAGTGAGAGCCGGGTGAGATGGCAGAGGGTGACGGAGGGCAGCAGGGAGTGAGAGCCGGATGAGGTGACAGAGGTTGCAGGGAGTGAGAGCCGGGTAAGGTGACAGAGGGTTGCAGGGACTGAGAGCCGGGTGAGGTGACAGAGGGTGACAGAGGGCAGTAGGGAGTGAGAGCCGGGTGAGGTGACAGAGGGCAGCAGGGAGTGAGAGCCGGGTAAGGTGACAGAGGGTAACAGAGGGCAGGGAGTGAGAGCCGGGTGAGGTGACTGAGGGCAGGGAGTGAGAGCCGGGTGAGGTGACAGAGGGCAGCAGGGAGTGAGAGCCGGGTGAGGTGACGGAGGGCAGCAGGGAGTGAGAGCCGGGTAAGGTGACAGAGGGTGACAGAGGGCAGGGAGTGAGAGCCGGGTGAGGTGATGGAGGGCAGCACGGAGTGAGCCGGGTCAGATGGCAGAGGGTGACAGAGGGCAGCAGGGAGTGAGAGCCGGGTGAGGTGACGGAGGGCAGCAGGGAGTGAGAGCTGGGTGAGATGGCAGAGGGTGACAGAGGGCAGCAGGGAGTGAGAGCTGGATGAGGTGACAGAGGGTTGAAGGGAGTGAGAGCCGGGTAAGGTGACAGAGGGTTGTAGGGAGTGAGAGCCGGGTGAGGTGACAGAGGGTGACAGAGGGCAGTAGGGAGTGAGAGCCGGGTGAGGTGACAGAGGGCAGCAGGGAGTGAGAGCTGGGTGAGGTGACGGAGGGCAGCAGGGAGTGAGAGCCGGGTAAGGTGACAGAGGGTGACAGAGGGCAGGGAGTGAGAGCCGGGTGAGGTGACGGAGGGCAGCAGGGAGTGAGAGCCGGGTGAGATGGCAGAGGGTGACAGAGGGCAGCAGGAGTGAGAGCCGGGTGAGGTGACAGAGGGCAGCAGGGAGTGAGAGCCGGGTGAGGTGAAGGAGGGCAGCAGGGAGTGAGAGCTGGGTAAGGTGACAGAGGGTGACAGAGGGCAGGGAGTGAGAGCCGGGTGAGGTGACGGAGGTCAGCAGGGAGTGAGAGCCGGGTGAGATGGCAGAGGGTGACAGAGGGCAGCAGGGAGTGAGAGCCGGGTGAGGTGGGCGTTAAGAGCCTGTGATGTGATGTTTCCCGCCAGCCTGTAGTCAGAGAGTTGAGCCAAGGCCAGGGAGCTCAGGCCTGGGAGGGAGACAGAGAGGGAGACAGAGAGAGAAGGAGACAGAGAGAGACAGAGGGAGGGAGACAGAGGGAGACAGAGAGAGAGAGACAGAGGGAGAGACAGAGAGAGAGACAGAGAGAGAGACAGAGGGAGAGACAGAGGGAGAGACAGAGGGAAGGAGGGAGACAGACAGAGAGAGAGAGGGAGACAGAGAGAGAGAGACAGAGAGGGAGGGAGACAGAGAGGGAGGGAGACAGAGGGACGGAGACAGAGAGAGACAGAGAGAGAGGGAGACAGAGGGAGACAGAGGGAGGGAGACAGAGGGAGAGACAGAGGGAGAGACAGAGAGAGAGACAGAGAGAGAGACAGAGGGAGAGACAGAGGGAGAGACAGAGGGAAGGAGGGAGACAGACAGAGAGAGAGAGGGAGACAGAGAGAGAGGGAGACAGAGAGGGAGGGAGACAGAGAGGGAGGGAGACAGAGGGACGGAGACAGAGAGAGACAGAGAGAGAGGGAGACAGAGGGAGGGAGACAGACAGAGAGAGACAGAGGGAGACAGACAGAGGGAGGAGGGCGACAGGCAGAGGGAGGAGGGCGACAGACAGAGGGAGGGAGACAGATAGAGTGAGACAGATAGAGGGAGACAGATAGAGACAGAGGGAGGAAGACAGAGGGAGACAGAGAGAGAGAGAGAGAGAGGGAGAGACAGAGAGAGAGACAGAGGGAGAGACAGAGAGAGAGACAGAGAGAGAGACAGAGGGAGAGACAGAGGGAGAGACAGAGGGAGAGACAGAGGGAGGGAGACAGAGAGAGACAGAGACAGACAGAGGGAGACAGACCGAGAGAGACAGACAGAGAGAGACAGAGGGAGAGACAGAGGGAGAGACAGAGGGAGGGAGACAGAGGGACGGAGACAGAGGGATGGAGACAGAGGGATGGAGACAGCGGGACGGAGACAGAGAGAGACAGAGAGAGAGGGAGACAGAGGGAGGGAGACAGACAGAGAGAGACAGAGGGAGACAGACAGAGGGAGGAGGGCGACAGGCAGAGGGAGGAGGGCGACAGACAGAGGGAGGGAGACAGATAGAGGGAGACAGATAGAGGGAGACAGATAGAGGGAGACAGATAGACGGAGACAGACAGAGGGAGACAGAGGGAGGGAGACAGAGGGAGGGAGACAGAGAGAGGGAGACAGAGAGAGAGAGAGGGAGGGAGACAGAGAGAGGGAGGGAGAGAGAGAGAGAGAGAGAGAGAGAGAGAGAGAGAGGGAGAGAGAGAGAGAGAGAGAGAGAGGGAGGGAGGGAGACAGAGAGAGAGAGGGAGGGAGACAGAGGGAGACAGACAGAGGGAGACAGACAGAGAGGGAGACAGAGAGAGAGGGAGAGAGAGAGAGAGGGAGACAGAGGGAGACAGAGAGAGGGAGACAGAGGGAGACAGAGAGACAGAGGGAGAGACAGAGGGAGGGAGACAGAGAGAGACAGAGAGAGAGGGAGACAGAGAGACAGACAGAGGGAGACAGACAGAGGGAGACAGAGGGAGAGACAGAGGGAGGGAGACAGAGGGACGGAGACAGAGGGACGGAGACAGAGGGAGACAGAGGGAGACAGAGAGGGAGACAGGGCGACAGACAGAGGGAGACAGAGGGAGGGAGACAGACAGAGAGATAGAGGGAGACAGACAGAGGGAGGAGGGCGACAGGCAGAGGGAGACAGAGGGAGGGAGACAGAGGGAGGGAGAGGGAGGGAGGGAGACAGAGGGAGGGAGACAGAGGGAGACAGAGGGAGGGAGAGGGAGGGAGGGAGACAGAGGGAGGGAGACAGAGGGAGGGAGACAGAGGGAGACAGAGGGAGGGAGAGGGAGGGAGACAGAGGGAGGGAGAGGGAGGGAGACAGAGAGAGGGAGACAGAGAGAGAGAGAGGGAGGGAGACAGAGAGAGGGAGGGAGACAGAGAGAGGGAGGGAGAGAGAGAGAGGGAGGGAGAGAGAGAGAGAGAGAGAGAGATAGAGAGAGAGAGGGAGGGAGGGAGACAGAGAGAGAGAGGGAGGGAGACAGAGGGAGACAGGCAGAGAGGGAGACAGAGAGAGAGGGAGAGGGAGACAGAGAGAGAGGGAGACAGAGGGAGACAGAGAGAGGGATACAGAGGGAGACAGAGAGACAGAGGGAGGGAGACAGAGAGAAATGAATGAAATGAAATGAAAAGACCATTTGTTAAGCGCAGTAGCTACCCTGAGGCGTCCTAGCGCTGCGGACAAGCGGGTGCAGGAAGAGATAGAAACTATACAAGTTTGTTAAAAAGCAGAGTCTTTAAGAGCCTGCGAAGAGAAGCAGATTGGGCTCAGCCCGCAGGTGGAGGGAAGAGAGTTCCAGAGTTTGGCCGAGTTATAAGCAAAGGAACGGCCACCACTTCTGGATCTCTTGATCTTGGGCACTAGGGCGAGAAAAGAGGACGCTGATCTGAGCTGTCTATTTGGATGGTAATGGGTAATCAGCGGTCGGCTAATGACAGGGCCCGTTTTCCAAAAGGCCCTATGGGCAATGCACAGGGCCTTAAATTCAATTCTTTTCCTGACAGGGAGCCAGTGAAGGCTCCTCAGTCCGGGGTGGATTGGAAGTCGGCGGGGGATCTGAAGAAGAGTTCGAGCAGCACAATTCTGAATGACCTGAAGTTTGCACAGGGTGGATTGAGGGGCCCCTAAATAGAGGGCATTCCCGAAATCTAGGCGTGAGAGAATGAGACCCTGAACCATAATCTGTCTTGCCTGGAATGGAAGCAAGGGAAGGATCTTTCGAAGCAGCCTTAGTAGACCATAGCAGGTAGCTGAGAGTTTAGCTGCTTGATAATTAAAATTAAGAGAATTGTCCAGCCAAATGCCCAGACTTTTGATTTTATCCTTTGGCATAGGGGCGGGACCAAGGCAGATGGGCCATAGTGAATTTATATTTAGCTTGGGAGTTGTGCCTAAGAGCATAAGCTCAGTTTTATCCCCGTTTAACTTTAAACAGGAGAGTGACATCCATTTGGCCACCTCCTCCAGACATCCACTCAGGTTGTTAGAGGGAGTATTCAATTGGTTAAGGGCCACCACTAGCTGAGTGTCGTCGGCATAAGAGATGATTTTTATGCCGAAAGGACGAACAATCTCAGCTAGGGGGCTCATATAAACATTAAATAGTGTGGGACTCAGGGAGAGACAGAGAGACAGACAGAGGGAGACAGACAGAGGGAGACAGACAGAGGGAGACAGAGGGAGAGACAGAAGGAGGGAGACAGAGGGAGGGAGACAGAGGGAGGGAGACAGAGGGACGGAGACAGAGGGACGGAGACAGAGGGAGACAGAGGGAGACAGAGAGGGAGACAGAGGGCAACAGACAGAGGGAGACAGAGGGAGGGAGACAGACAGAGAGAGACAGAGGGAGACAGACAGAGGGAGGAGGGAGGAGGGTGACAGGCAGAGGGAGGAGGGCGACAGACAGAGGGAGACAGAGGGAGGGAGACAGATAGAGGGAGACAGAGGGAGGGAGACAGGGAGGGAGACAGAGGGAGGGAGACAGAGGGAGACAGACAGAGGGAGACAGACAGAGATAGACAGACAGAGGGAGGGAGACAGAGGGAGAGAGAGGGAGGGAGACAGAGAGAGAGACAGAGAGAGGGAGAGGGAGGGAGACAAAGAGAGGGAGGGAGACAGAGAGAGAGGGAGGGAGAGAGAGAGAGAGAGATAGAGAGAGGGAGGGAGGGAGACAGAGAGAGAGAGGGAGGGAGACAGAGAGAGGGAGAGAGACACAGAGAGGGAGGGAGCGATAGAGAGAGGGAGGGAGACAGAGAGAGAGAGAGAGAGAGATATGTGTATGCCGGGTCCGGTGGCTCAGTGGACGAAGGCGTCCGCTGCAGGGGCCTGTGTTCCACCTCATGGTCAGTTTTGTTTTGCTCTAGCCCCCTCCCCCAATGACCCCGCCCCCACCGGTGCGGCCCTCGGCCACAAACCACACTGTAAATTTGGCCCCCGAGAGAAAGTTTGTGAGTACCCATGATCTAGATGGATTCTAAAAACATCTGAGCATTTAGAAGGATATCGTCCATGTCCTAGAACTCAACCAGAATCCACTCTATCTCACTGTTTAGGTCTAGGCCCTTGAAGAGCACACTATTTTGGGTGTGGAGCGATGGCGGGCCTGGCAGAGGGAAAACAGGAGCATTTATGACATCCGTTAAGGTCTTGCATAAACATTTTTAATCTAGACTCTATTGTGGTGGCTTTTGTAAACAAACTTGAAGGATTCAGTTTGGGAGTGACCCACGCTGAAAATGAACTGGAAACAATAGAAGATGCCTCCCAGACCAAGTTCACTATCATTGCGGAGAATGATAGCAAGCTACGGGCCTATGAGAAATGCCAGACCTCTGAGATGGAGTCTGTACTCCAGTTGGGACATATGTCAAACTATCAAATACCTGTGAGGGCATTACATCTGACACTGAATGATGCGCCTGCATTCACTATCAGACCAGTTAATTTAAAATAGGCACCTTGGCAACTGAATTGGGCATATAGCGCTATATGGCAATAGCAACCCAAGAAAAAGCAAGAAATATCCAATACAGTAGGACACATTTGTTTTCCCACAAGGGAAAAGGGAACAGGCATTCATGAAACGTACATAATTGACAGTCCTGTCTTATTTAAACCAAAAAGCCTTAGTTGCAAGCAAACGAGAGTCCATTCGACAGAAACTTTGCAATGGTGCAACATATACAGGAAATACATTTATCTCGGCTTTGCTGCTTAGCGTGATACAAAAAAATTAAACACTTTTTGCTCTAGTTCCTAATACTGAAATTTTGCGCATTAGAGAACCAGGAAGGAAGCAAGCTGATTTTGCAGGGATTATACTACTTATGAGATAGTAATGGAAACACACTGACTTTGACTCACATGTAGTCTCATTCTTCACAATTTGAAACGTGGATAAAAAGGATTGATTCTATTATATTTAAAAACAACAAAAGTGTTTAATCATTTTGCTCTGTGTTTTTGCCCTGATCAAAAACGTAAATGTGGAACAAAAACTGTTTGCTCCATTCTCTATAACACAAGTAGCAAACAATGGGACATATGAATTTGCTCCTTTTTTTAATCCAAGGGCAAAACATCATTTTTATGGTCCCTGCATCTTTTATTTGGACTGATGCTCAAACTACCCACTGTAGAATAAATAACACAGGTTGTGAAATGTTGGCCGTCTTTGATATTTCAAAAATATTTCCCGCTCTTCCACCCAGTCAAAACTACACGATTTTCTTCCTTTCATGCCGTCTCCATGTTAAATTTAGAAAAGCCAGCCTAATCCTCCATAGACTCTTGTAAAGGCCGGAGGGTTATGTCATTCAGCACAATGAGCTAGTTTACCCCACATCATTCCTTGCATTGAGAAAGACATGTAGGCATAGATAATGTATAATATAAAAGTACCCGACAACAAAAGGGACGGGATCCCATGCAGGCCCGGAGTAGGTACCATAGGCGGACGGACTACCTTGACGAATGTGTGACTACAGGTGTCCGCCCCTGCCAGTACCGTAGATAGCTGCCCAATTATGTAGCCTTTATCACACTTGACGGTGGGAACCGTAAGTACGGCTACATCCCCGCACTCACAGCACACCTTAGTGTGTGGGCTGATAATTCACATGGTCACAAAAAATTGGCCTTACTTCACTTTCTTGGTCCTGAAGAAAGCCTTTGTATCTATTGTTTAGACTGAAACATGTTGAACATTTCTTTTGGATAAAGAAGACCAATTAAGTCTTTCTAATATCCACCCTACTTTTTTAACCGTGTCCTAGGACCTCAGGAATAAAATAGTTCTAACTCAACAGAGGATACTAGAGGCACATTTAAACTGCACCTAAAACTCACCGCCTTCACAAAAATCACCCGCTCCTCTGTAAATCAGGCTCGTGGCACATCTGGGTTGCATTCGGCAGCCCAGCTGGGAACCCAATGATGAAGCATGCCACCAACTAGGTTGGTGGGTGAGGGTTCTTTTTCAAAACCTATTGGGTTTTTTTCCCACTCCGCTTCCCATTGTGTCGCCTTGTTTTGGAATCCCGTGCTGGGTCCATCCCCTTTGTTGTCTGATCATTTAATTTGGGGATAAGGACGTACCCTTTCTTTTCCTCGCTCTCCCTTTGTTCTTCTCTAATATAAAAGTAGCCAAAAATATAAATCACCCATCTAACACAGACGGTCTAATTCAAACAAAAGCATGACATTTCAATCTCTTTTTAGATTTTGCTTAACAAACGAACACATAGCCTAATATCCTGGTTATGAATGCATAGTCACTTGACTACTTGTTGAGTTCTGAGGAGGCAGCTACAAAGCTGTTTTGAACTGAGAACTAAAGTCCTCACAATGTAGTCCGGAATCTCAAAAGGTCACGTGTTAATTGAGAGCAGGTATTCTTATCATGGTCTCTCGAGCTGGTGTAGATAACTGGAGACAGATGTGGCACATGGCCAGATCTTCTTGTTAGTGCAGCACACACATGGAGTGAGTGTACTACCTCTTTAGTGTGCATGCGGTGCTGCAGAAACTCTTGTTACGTAGAAAGGGAGTATCATGGACGTACATTATCTTTTTGTGCTGAGCATCCATCTTACACATGCAGAGAAGATAAAAGGCCGTTTCCTAAATCTTTTTCCAAGTTATATCAGACTAATCCCTTCAAACATGCAAAACATACATTTGCATACACTGCACAAGATACACTAAACTATGTGTAGATACATTCTGTGTACAAGTGATCTAACGTGAGTAATAAAGCCAATGTTTCATGCAGATCATACTTTTAATAACTGAATGGGCGCGGCCAGGAAAATGGCACAGGATTGGTCAACTACATGATATGTACATTTAAAATGTACTTTGATATAAGTAACTTTCTGAATACTCCAAAAGATTCTAACTTAACTTCCAACAAACAAGTGAGCTCCAAATTTAGTCAAATGGACCCGGTGTAAGTTGTTCAGAAAGTACAATAAAATGAACCAATTCATGTCATGCTAGCAGAGTTAAAGGATAAGGGGAAAGTAAATAAAAAAAGTATCAAATGAAATAAAAAAATGAATTGGTTGTTTTTTTCTAACATTGCCCAACGCTCTGTTTAATAAAATGAGTGCAAATTTCAGATGCACATAAATACTGTGTAATAAGGCACACAATGCATGTTCGCTAGACAAGTTACAATGAAATGTACTCGAATCAGCAAAAAACACAAACATATCCATAAAGTAGCGTAAAGCTGTACATAGGTTTCATCTCGACTCTTGTGCATCAGACCCAAATAGTTCATTCAACACCATGTTCAATATGAACAAAAGTTTCAGGGGCATATTCACAAGGACCTACCGCTGATTTATCTCCACCTTAACGCATCCAAAGTGGAGATAGATTTAACACCCCATTCACAAGCGGGTGCAAACTGCAGACATCGCCAGTATTCCTGCGATAACTGCCCCAAAATTTATCTCCACGGTGGCCACCACCAACTAACCCTAATGAGATGCAGAGTAGGCGTTCCCGTGCAAAAACACACAAAAAAACCACAACACCACTTTCACAACGAACTGCCAGATCTGCGATGCGAACCAAAAACAGGCAATAAGCCGCGGTAGCACCAGTGATTTAACACCTGCCTTTTGCTGGTGTTAAGCAGGACGACTACCTGCAGCATGAAAGGGAGCCCAGCCAAGAGCCACACCTGAAGACCCACAGATGCCATGGAGACAAAGATCATGCAGCTCGGATACCCATGAGGGCCACAACACCCACCGCCCCCACCCCCAGCCCCCGGACATACACATACCGTGCACGACACAAGAGCCACAAAAAGAGCATGATGACGCACATTGTCAAAAAATAACACACATGTGTTGCCAGAAGAACGAGAAACAGTCACACAGCACTGAAGTAACAACCAAAAACTTTATTGAAATACAACACAAAACACCAATGCGAAAGACTCCTGTCGGGTCCGTCCGGGACAATCTCAATGTCACAGTCTGGAAAATAAAGCACAAAATCAGAACGTGTGCCATGCGCACATCAAAGGAGCGAGACACGAGAAACAGAGAATGAAAGAAAGGCAGAGAGAGAAGGAAAGGAAGGGAGAGAGAGAGTGAGAGAGAGGGAAGGAAAGGAGAGAGAGTGAAGGAAGGGAGAGAGAGGGTGAGAGAGAGAGGGGAGGAAGGGAGAGAGAGAGAGACACCGCCGCCCCTGCTCACCCAGGCCCCACTGTTCACCTGCTGCCACCGGTGTGTCTCCAACCACGTGCCGGGATACACTGCAAGCCACCAGGTCTGCAATCTGTAATCGAGGCCAGAGTCAATCATGGCAGAGTCCATCACACAGCACACAGGAACAACGCCTGTCCGTCCCTGCGCACGCATGCAGCCGCACTCCCGCCGGCCAGCGCTGGCTGTCCGCACTTGCGCACCCCGGGCCCAATGCTCACCTGCCGCCAACGGTGTGTCCACCAGTGGGCACACCATGTGCCCGTGCAAGCTCCAGGCCCCGGTCCCGCCACCATGGCATGGTCCACATCATGCGGACCCGCCCCGCGGCCCAGCAGGTCCCACACATGACGCTGAGTCTTGTGGCATCAATGGCAGAGACGACATCAGTGCACACGTCATCATCGCAGGCTGCACACCCGCTCAGCTATTTCGGTGCCACTAACCCTGTGCAACCCCAGTCAGCGCCACGTGGTGGTAGGCCCGTGACGGGCGCAAGGCCTCGGGTGCCACTAACCCTGTGCAACCCCAGTCAGCACCACGTGGTGGTAGGCCCGTGACGGGCGCAAGGCCTTGGGTGCCACTAACCCAGTGCAACCCCAGTCAGCACCACGTGGTGGTAGGCCCGTGATGGGCGCAAGGCCTCGGGTGCGACCAACCCTGTGCGCCACAACTCATGGGCCCTTTATGATTGAGAACCTTGGAGCGTCCGTCATCCAGTCACCACCGGCAGTGGGGAATGTGACGTTGTCGGCCCCTTATATTGGTGGGGTCACATGGCCTGTGACGCCTGTGCCGGATGGGTGTGGTGTGTGTGCAAACCTGCCCTCAGGGAGTGGCCGTGACATGCTGACAACTAGACCAGTGACCTGCCTACCACCAGCGTGTGCGCCTGCGACATGTAGCTATGTGGGCCCCCCCTCGGAGCGTAAGCGGAGTGGTCTGGCCTGGCATATGCCGGACCAGCGCAGGGCTTGCAACACTGACTCGGGGGCTCTGGGCGTGGTTCAGTCCATGTCCGGACAAGGAAGTGACTAATGCGTGTGTCCCTGTTGTAGTGTCCACGGCACCCGGAACACAATAGGCAATGTAGCACACTGTGACTGGCATCCCACTAGATGATCATCATTGACGTAAGGGAAATCACTGTCCCTACATTCATTCACACATTCATACATGCATGATGAAAGACATGACACAGAAGTCCGTTTCTGGATGTTTATTGCACATCCAGTGGAGTTTTGCAGCTGGAGCGGTACAGGGCCATGCCAAGCACACTACACAATATGGGCCCGTGGAGGGCCAGCCAGAGTCCATCCGGGGATGACAAGTACTGCGGAAAAGGAAGGGTACAGTCCGCAGTCTGGTCGCTGTGTCATTGGTCATCAAACAGGATATGGCAGTCCATGTCGCGGTCCAAGGTGAGTGCAGCGGAGTGTATCAGGGGTCAGTAGAAGGTCATGGGGCCATGTGCGTCACCAAGCAGAAACAGGCAAGGTGGCGAAAATGAATGCTAGTGCCTCCTTCTGATCTCAATCCCATCCACGTCCTCGGATGTGTGCTCTGCCCCACCTGTGGGTGTTGCAGTACCGGCTGCGGCACTGTGTGCCACTGACACATCAGGGGCTGGAGGAGGATTGTCGGCTGAACTGTGTGCCACTGACACATCAGGGGCCGGAGGAGGATTGTCGGCCGCACTGTGTGGCAGTGACACATCAGGTGCCGGAGTGAATACGCCTGCCGCACTGGGAGGCACTGACACACCAGGGGGTGGAGATGTGGATGGTGTGGGGGCAGCAGCATTCATCATCGCCACGCCTTGTGGCAGCAATGCCATGATGAGGATCTGCAGGGCATGGTAGATCTCAACTACATTTTGCTGATGTGCAGCGGTGGCTGCCATCCTTTCCGCCTCCATCTGCACCATGTCCTCCATGAGCCTCCACATGTGTGCCAGCTCACAGCTGGGATCGCTGGAGCCACTCTGAGCGGACATGTGTTCTTGTCTCCGAGTCATGACTCCAGCGATGTCAGTCAGGGCTCGTTGGAGACCATGGAGCGGGCCGTGGGTGTCCGTTAGGGACTGGAGCTGGTCCCTGATGGGACCTAGACACCCATGGATGGCGTCCAGTTTGATAGCCATGAGGTCGAACCCCACCGCACCTGCTCAGCCGTCTCCCTCTGGCCCTCCAGCACACGGCGTTGGAAGGCCATGTGTTGTTCCTGGGGGTCTTGGGAGACTGCCGGGGCTGTGGGTGCCTCCTGCTGGGTGGTTTGGGTAGTGGGTGGGGTCTCCTCGATGCAGCTGGGCTGCCCTGATCCTGGAGGTGAGTTGCGGATGATGTCAATGATGTCTTGGAGGGCTTGGGTGTCGATGCTGGGGGTGTCCTCCTCATCATCAGAGAAGAGCGGCTGGGACTGCTCTGCAGGAGGTGTTGACGGTGCCCCTGCAATGTGAAGGGGAGATGGTGTATTACAATGTGTCCGCATGTATGTAGCCGCATGGTACAGGTTCACATTCAGACAGCATGGCATTGTACATTGTGACAGTCTGTGGATCAGGGCTATGATCCAGAGTCATTGTGGGTGTGCACTGTGCTCTGCTTGATTGTGCATGTGTGCCATTGTGGCCATCTCCACCCGTCACCCCAGTACCTGGTGGTCACTCACCCTGTTGCGGTTGTGTTGTGTCCTGTCGAGCAGTGTCCGGTCCCCCGACTCCGGCCAGAGTCTCCACACTGATGACTGTCGACACCAGCTCCTCCATGTCATCCAGCTCCAGCTGTGGTGCTGGGCTCCCACCTCCAGTCTGCATTGCTGCCTTCTGGTTGCCTGCGAGTTTCTCCTTGGTCTTGCGCTTGATGTCAATCCATCGCCTCTTGACCTCGTCCATTGACCGCTTGTGCTCTCCGACGGCATTCACCTTGTCCACGGTGTCCCGCCATATTCCATTTTTGGTGCCCAATGACACGTTGGAGGTGACGAACAGTTGTTGATGGTGTTCCATCACCTCTGTGACCAGGATCCTGTTTTCCTGCGGACTGAACTTTGTCTTCCTCTTCTTCTTGTCCTTGCCCTTCCCTGTCCCCGAGGTCCCAGGCTGGTCGTCCTGGGTGCTTGTGGGGTTGCGCTCGTCCTCTGCGCCTGCTCCGGCTGCCTCCATTGTGCTTGGGTGTTGGTCATTTTGTGTTTGTGTGTTTTTTCTACTTTTATAGTGGTTTTTCCCGCCTGCCATGTGTGTATTGCAGGCCTGGCGCTGCTTATCGCTGATTTCCTCATCGCGCTTTGGCACATCACATGTTTTTTCGCGTTGAGGTTTGTGTTTTTATCACGGTCGCGGTTGTTGTATCGCAGACATTGGCCGCGTTTTCGGGGGACTATCGCCGTGTTGTGAATTCCACATTAACACAGGGTTATTTTCCCGCGATAGGCTGCGATGTGTAAAGTTGCGTTAACATTTTTTGGAGATGTTTAGCACACGTTCTTGTGAATATCCCCCTCAGACTTTTGTGGAAAAGCAGAGTAAGTTGTACGTTTGCTCCATTTTTGCTAATTTGAAAACTAAGGAAAGAAACAGAGTTTTGTTCAAATTATTCTTGGTCTTGCTCTTAGACGAGGTCTAATTACAAAAAAATGTGCTGGAGTAAAAAATATGGGGGAATAATTATGCACTAGTGTTAATGTTCACATAATAAGAAAGAGAAAAAATAATTTGGCTCCTACTTTCACATCAATAAAGTGTTACCATATTTCAGAGCATCTCTATTCTCTATCAGAGAAGAAGGAACAATACATGAACAATTCTTCCTTTTCAACCTTGTGCATTTGTTTATGTGTTAGGGAAATTATGGAAATCTTGCTGGCATTGGCAACAAAAATGGTGTAAAATGGTTTTGATCCATTGTCATCCCCGTTTACCCTTATTAAAAGAGGTTTGTGATTGTTGTGGAATCCTGTGAAAATATAGGCCCAGTTTAATGAGAAAATAATGACCTGAGATGTACTGATAAATTATGATGCATGAGGAAAGGATTCTCCTTGCAGTGGGTAAATTGAAACATGTTTCTTAAGGCAACTGTCAGACATTAGGCTGAACTATCATGAAAAGTAGTGAAGGGCTATATGTCACAATGAGAAATGTGAGCCAGGAATCACTAGACTGAGTGAATGATGTTCAGAGTTTAGAATATCTTCACATCAACTGCCTGAAGTGGCTTCCACCATTACTCAATAAAACAAATTAAAACAACATAATGCTCTAATTTCTGTCTTTCAAATATAAAAGAAACTAATTTGATATTTTCCATCTTCTTATACATTTTCTTACAGCATATTTACATTTTTGTTCAAATTTCGATTTATATATTTTCTTAATTATCTGAAGACTCCTGTGTACACCATAGGAGGCTAAGAAATAAAACTATAGTTAATTGGATCGACAGAAATATATGTTTTCTTCTTGCAGCTTTATATTTATTACATTAGCCTTACTGACGTTACTTTTGAAAAAAAACCAAGAGCAGTTATTTTCCTCTTTCAGTTTCTAGAAATCATAGAGAATGTTTACTCAAGAAATTCAGAAACTTACAATTCAGGAAATAAGAAAATCCTTAGTTGTTACAGAAAAAGTAAAAAGCGAGGGGCGGTCTATAGAATGCAATCATATGAAAGAAGATGCATAAAAACTGTCAAATAAAGATAAACAGCACCACACATACATTTAGATTATCAGTGTATATGACATATCCACTTCTGTGTATTCCCCTTATGCATACTTTAGTTGGTTTACAAAGCAAACAAGATGAACGGAAGATGAAAATCCAATAATGTTTTGAAAGAAAAGTGGCTGATCGTGAGAAAATAGCCACTTTGACCAAAATGTAAGCCTCTCAGGATCTAAGCTCTGAGATTTCCTAATCACGTGAAATAAAATACACACAAAAAGATTCATTGGTGGAATTTGCTTAAAGCAGTGGTTTTTAACTTCTTGTCCGTGAACCCCTGGGGTTCGCAAAAGTGTAGAAAATGAAATAATATTAGCAGATTAATAAAGTATATGTAAATAAAGAAGCAACATGCGAAGTAGATATCTTAAAAAACGTTGTACAAATGTGCAAGAATTTGAAATTGGAGGCTGAAAATCAAGTTGATGTCCATAACAGGATTCGTGGGAACAGCCCAAGTGCAGCAAACAAAATATAGTATGCATGATCAAGTGCTGACAAAAAGAGAGCACACATTCGGATCAAAAAAGGCAAAGTGATAGATATGCGAGAGTTCAGCATATTGCTTCCCCTTTAAGAATTAAAAAACGAGTTTAGAAAAGCTTTAATCTTCCCATGAAGATTACAAGTTTGAGGTTTCCATATTTGTGAATTAAATATTTCATCATTTGTGAATTTGTTTGATGTATACTTGTTTCTGTAATTTTTGTGTATTGCTCTGAGATTCAAATTGCAGAGATTGCTTAGGCCAGGTTCCCCGGCTCCGAGTAATGACTTAGTGGGGGGCCCCAGATTCCAGTAATGATTCAGTAGGGGATCCCTGGATTTCAGTATTGCCTCAGTGAGGATCCACAAAAGTCAAGAGGTTAAGAACCACTGGCTTAAAGCCTTTGAACAATGGTTGTTTTTGGAAATGCATTATTTTCTGAAGCTACGTATGTCTAGCTGGCCAAGCACCCTTTGTTCTTAATTCCACCACCTGCAGAATCAGACACATAAAGTTAACAAGCATTTGCAATGCAATAGGTCTCGCATTTACGCGAGTTTGAGCTATTGGCATTGTAAATGACAATGCCTTTTATTTATGTTTTGGTTTTTAAATATAAATAAAATGCATTGTCATTTACAATGCCAATAGCTTAATCTCAGCGTAAATGCGAGACCTATTGCATTGCAAATGCTTGTTAAACAGGGCACTGTCTCAGACTTTGCTGGAGTTCTATTAATTATGTACAGTTACCAAATACCCACAGTTGTTCAAGGCATTTATAGCTGAATATTGTCTGCGCTAGACTTGCAGCTGAGCATATTAATATTTGGTAAATTGGACAAACTTACTTTTGAAGCTGAACTTTAATATTGTACTTGTCAACCTAGTGATCTCTCGTCTAAGAAGCACTCAAGAAAAGTGTTTGTAATAAACGTGTGTGTGCAGTAGCAAGTCAGTGTGCTTGGAGACAAGTTTATTTATGGTAAAATAAATTCCCATTGATACCCATCCCCACCTACTCAATTTCAGAGGACACCAGGTTTACTGAAGTGGTGGTGGAGTCTGTAATAAGCAAACACATATATGTAATGACACAAGAGTCCCTGGCAGCACTTTCGGCTGTCCATGATCCAACGTTCAGAAAGAAACTTCAGAAAAACACCACGCTTGTGGTGCCTCCATTGCCATCAACGAATGGCATTTCCAAAAGGAAAAAAAAAAATGTAAAACAAGGGCGCACAAAAAACATACAAAATGTATGAAACAATTGAATCTAAAGATATCATTAGGAGTCATCTCGGCCGCATTATACCGAGGGCCCCAGGGGAAGCAATGGGTCTTAGCCCCCACTTGTTGGAACTCCTGAAACACTATGTATGGCTGCAGCTGCTTGCAAGACCCCTTCGGTAATATGGATTGTGAATGTGCACATTCTTCACCCAAAAGAACCCAAGGGGACATTTTCTCATGTGCATGGGGGCATTTGATGCACATAAGGGAATGCCTTTGTTACTGCACCTGGGCCAGATTACAGATGGTGGAGCTAAGCCAAGAAAGATGGCAGTCAGTATGTGCACTGATTGTGCTGAACATAGTAAACCTGCTCCACATAGAAAATGACGTATGCCGAAGAGAGGAGATGTGGCCCAGTGGCTACAGAAGGCAGCTTAGGAACTGGGATAACTACGTTCGAACCCTATCCGAGACATGTAAGTGTAACGTGTGGCCTCATAGTCCTGCTGCTTAAAGTTCTCAAAAACTATCTATGTGCGTTCTTCAAAATGTCAATGGTAGCAAAAGTGACATCACACGCCCCTTGACCGCCCCACACTGATATCACAGGGTTGACTCAGTGTCCTTTCAAAACCCTCTTTGCTGTTGAGAGTCCAGAGGAACAGCAAAGATTTGAAACTACTTAAAGTAGCCGAGCTGGTAGAGCCCTGGGTTCTTACTTTACATTCTGCTTCCTTCATGACTTCTGAATTCAAGTTAATGAGGTTCTGCAACCAACAGGGAAATCTCTATATTTAATCAAAGTATTTTTTGAACGTGGTTAAATCTATGGGTAGGGGTGAGCAAAGTATTACTGAGCACAAAATCCTTGCACAGACTCAGATATTGGTCCACCTTTGGTTCATACCATTTCCTGCTTTTCCAGCTCTACATCTTCATGCAGTTACCCCAGTGAAACTTGCAATAGAGTCACCATTTTCTCACGTTTGTTTCTTGAAGCAACTTTAAAAAGAAGAAAAAGTTATAATCACTATCTGAAATCTAGAAACTTCACAAACTATAGTTAGTAATCCTAGTATTCATGAGAATGATGGGACGGTTGCGAGTAAAAATGTACAATTTCTCAAACTCCTACCTGAGTGCAAGGCCCAGATTTCCTAAACATTAGCGCGGCCGCTCATGCTATGCAAAAAGGGCTACGCAATCCACAGCGGTACATTCGACAGCTTTGATCAGCTTTTATTTGTAAAAGGATGTTTACACTGAAAGTGATGCAACCACAGCGCTGTAACAGCATTTCGTTGTGTGACGTGAACCCCCATTATTCCATGCAAGCTGGTTTAAGAAGTGCAGGGACCGTGCAAAAACTCCTGGGACTCAACATAGAGCCAGACCTATTACAGCAGTGCAAACTGACTTTGTGTAGGATTCTGGTCCCAAAGGAATCCTGAAGCAAGCAATGGACATACTGAAGATCGAGTGATAGTTCCGATGCGTAACATTTCATTTTTATGACATTTCACGTTTCAGATGGCTTATCCTTGGTCAGTTATCTGGATGCTGAAATTTATTCTGGAGGGTCTGGTTCGGAAACAAATCGCATTTAAGATACAATTCACTTTCCTTTCCACGAGGGCACGACAGGCACTGAGCTAAGACAGCCTTCTTCGACCGAGCATGGCCAATAGCATCATTGGCGCTAGACTCCTAGCAAATATGGCACTGCACTATATGCTCCCCTTTGTACAATGCAGTGCTGTGTATTTTCATGCAGAGTTGTGTTGCCCAAGTATTCACCTATGAAGGATGATCTTCATGAGATCTTCATTTAATGAATCTGCATTGGAGACTTCACATCTAAACGTCTGGGACTACAACAAAGACGAAACCAACATTCTGTGCAAAATATCTCTTTGGTTATGAAACTATGGAGGGCTTTAGCATCCAGTGCTCCCAAATAGGTACCCTTCACAGGTAGCAAATCCACAGCCTGCATTCCTTGAAGAATCTGGCAGCAAATCAGTTTGCTTCAGTCAAGCATGGACACATGCTCACACATAGAACAAGCAATCCAGGCGCAACAGAACTGTTTAAAGACACCTTAAGCTCCTACCTGAACTCCAACAACGGAGGCGACATCGCGGGGCGCACTCCATGCCTCCGGTGCAGATGACGGCGAAACCGGAAGTCAGGCAGCCTTCGTTGGGACGTGGGCGGGGCCTGCCAAAGAAACAGGAAGGAACCGCCGGAGAGGACGTCCGGAACCCTGCAGGCTCCATGCTGAAGTCCCGGCCCCATCAGAGGGACCGGGCAAAGAGCGAGGCAGACTGCATGGCACCAGAGGCAAGACGGGGCTCCCGAGTGGTGAGGAGAGCCCCGTGGCGTGCCGAGGAGATGGCCAGGGAACCTGCAGACCGAGGAGAGACGCCCTCCTGAACCAGCCGGTGAGTGAGGGCTTGGCTGGGTGCATTGCCGGCACCCATTGTTTTAGCGGACCCGCTAGACAGCGGGCCGCTCCATCATGGGGGCAATTTTGTAGACCTGCTGAGCCCCGGTGAGACATGTAAGGCGCACGCTGAAGGACACGCCATGAGCGTGCACATCGGCTGTCTGAAAGAGACGCCGTGAGCGTGCACATGGCCTGTCCGGGCGCCGTGAGATGTGCACGCGTATGGTGCGAGCAGGAGTTGTGACAACACCGCGAGCCGTACGCGTGCACATCTCCTGTCTTGCCATACGCGTGCACATGTCCTGTCCCGCATCGCTAAAAAGTCGACAACAATAGATCTCGCCTACGCGAGCAGCGCATGGCGCTGCATCGCTAGGCGATGGCGCTGCATCGCTAGGCGAGACCTAAAAAGTACCTCAAGCCATGCTGTAGGAGAATAGAGACCGATAGAGACCTAGAGCTAAAACCCACAAACACACATATAATATGATTAACAGCAAACAGACACAACAACTTTGTAATGAACTTTAATGGCAGATAACATTATTTGAGGAATGCAGAAGTGGTGCTTAAAGTGCAATTCTCAACAGGGAAAGAACATCTATACACCTGGAAAAACATCACAGATTACCCACTGATTCTCATGTGACTGTTAAAAAGATATTTGAATCCATATACGTATTACGTTGTGCTCCCAAAAGCAGAAAATACAATTACAAATTGGGTCTATCTTCATGGTATAACTGTACAATGTCTTACTATTAATATATTTGGGGTTGACTTACAGCACACTGTTCCCCTGTTCTAGAGGAGATTCGGAAATCTACCCCCCCCCAAACATCGCCATTAATGTTCACTTAAAAATGTTCACACTTAAATTAATGTTGCATTGCACATTCCATATGAAGTCGAAATTAAATTTCACATGAAATTGTCAGGTTTGTTAAAGTGCCAAATACCAAAATTAACATAGCAAAACACAGTATAAAAGTGTTTCTAGTGACCTTAAACCCGACACTTTCCTGTCCGTTGAATTTGTCCAGGTGTTGCACAACTGAAGAAAAATTCACTTAGTATTACAAATCTTTTGCCAATGAAATATTCTGATGCTCCTCTTTTTCTTTTACCAGGGAGACCGCCATTAAACTCTCCACTCTTTTACCTTCCAATGAATCCCCGTTTGCTTTCTGCTCCTCCCTAGTCCCAATGGTGTTACTTTTTTCTGTTTGATTGAGGATGGCTTAATTTACCTCCACTGCCCGTGTTCTTCTGTTTTCCACTGTTTGTTCATTTTTGGCTGCAAATCTCCTATCCCGGAGCTATCATCTCTCTCATCCTTTCAGCTATCTGTGGGAAAATAATGAGTTTCCAGGCTAGAACAAGAAATAGCGTTTTTGTTGATTTTTAAAATGTGAAAAGTATCACTGCTCATTGCCCTAAATTAGGAATAGTTTTTCTTTTTCAAGTCTTTTTATAATTTTGGGTTGGGCCCATTTTTACAAGTTGACTTGTCATCAGCATAACGTTTTGTTCAGTTTTTTTTCCCATTGGAATGTTGTTTCTTATCTCCAGGTTGGTTTCTTCAGGCTGACATGAATGCACAAGTTCAATATTATCTCACCTCTAATTATAAAAATGTCCTTGATGAAAATAAGAATTCAATTGAAGGTGAATATTAATGGAATATCCACATATCCACTTACAGTCCAGTATTGTCATACAAAATAATGGTTGTTCCTTTCACACATTTGTTATTGTTAGCAACAACATTAACTTCTGACACAGTTGCCAATTATGATCAACCTCTCTATCTCTCTCTCCAGCTCTCTCTCCACATATATACATATAAATAAATAAATACATTGACTTCTGACACAGTTGCCAAACTCTCTCTCTCTCTCTCTCTCTCTCTCTCTCTCTCTCTCTCTCTCTCTCTATATATATATATATATATATATATATATTTGCTTAGATCCTGACATGAGCAGCTTAATTAATGGTATATTTTATGTTTATTGTATGCTATTGAATTGAATACATTTATTTGGGTTTTGTCATGTGCAGCTGCTCAGGCACAGTATGTTTTCTGTGTCTATTTCCTGTTTAGTGGTAACAAGTAGCATTTAAGGGCCTGACACTGGCGGCCGCGCTATGTGATCAAGGTGGCTGTGTCCACCGAAACGTGTCATTCCATCCGATGCCATCGTCTGCCTAAATAAACATTTTTGTTTGGATATCCTGTTGCCGGTGCCTGCTTTCGCGTCAAGAAGTGGCAGGACTTTTCATGATATATATACATATCTATATATATATATATAGATATTATCTACTGGCGGTCGCCAGTCAGTCGCGGTCCGTGTAGGAGTGCCGGCAGGGCAGTGATGTGGGGCGGGGGAGGGGCAGGGTGGGGGGTAGTAAAGTACGGATTACGGCCTAATACAGGTAAGTAAACATTTAAATCAATAAAACGAATTTCGTTGTGAGCGCTGCATCGCCAAATGCGATGCAGTGCGCGCAACGAAATTCGTTTCATTGATTTAAATGTTTACTTACCTGTATTGGTCCGTAATCCGTACTTTACTACCCCCCACCCTGCCCCTCCCCCACCCCACGTCACCGCCCGGCCGGCACTCCTACACGGACCGCGACTGTCGCCAGTAGATAGTTATAGTTAGGACCTATTTTCCATAGGAAATCCGCAACATTCTATTTGAAATAACGTTGGCGCCGGTTGACGAATCTTCGCGAAAGTTTCCAACTTCTTGGGGCGCTCCGGTCCGCTCCTATCCTGAAAGTCTCGGGGTGATTCGTCAAGCGGGGACCGAGAAAAAAGGGGGGTCCCAAAACGCGTTTTCCCAATTCATTTTTCCATAGAAACCTTTAGTCGCAGCTACAGCCCGAACTGCTGAACGGAATTACACCAAATTTGGCAAATAGGTAGCCATTGGTTCAGTGTCGTGCCTTTTGCTTAAATGGTGTAAATCCGTTCAGTAGTTCCTGAGAAAATCAAAAGTAAAGTCACATATATATCTATGGCCGAGTAGGGTCCGCGTACCCTCCCGATCACGAGCTGCATGCTAATTGGCTGTCAAGTGGCTGTCAACACTCCAAACCAGGAAGTGTTGGCAGCCATTTTATACCTCGGTACAACCAAGGCACAGAAACAAGTGCGCAAAACGCACAAAGGGGGCAGGGTAGAAACACCCTGACCCCCTAGGTCTGCTCAGGGGGTCACACAAGGACCCCCTGGGCAGAAAAACGCATTTTTAAAAACAAAAAATCGGCGGGATGCGCTTAGGGTGCGCGGATCCCGCTGAGAAAAAAAAAAGAAACAAGTGCGCAAAACGCACAAAGGGGGCAGGGCAGAAACACCCTGACTCCCTAGGTCTGCTCATGGGGTCCCACAAGGACCCCCTGGGCAGAAAAAAGCATTTAAAAATAAATAAATCGGCGGGATGCGCTCAGGGTGCGCGGATCCAGCCGAGAAAAAAAAAACGAAGCACGGTCTCCCGCGCTTCGTTGTTAATTGGCCCCCGGGTGGGCCAAGTCCCGGGGCCATGCGGGGGTTTGTAAATTTATGTATGGGGGGGCCTCTAAGGCCCCAAGCCCGAGGACCGCCACCCCCGGGGCTTCTTTTTTATAATAAAATTACCTGTGTGGGGGCTCGAGCCCCCACGCATGCTCCGGGGACCGCCACCTCCCCGGGGCTCTAACAATTTGAATGTGGGGGTCCGTTTCGGACCCGAGCCCCGGGACCACCACCTCCCGGGGCTGTGCACACGAGGGAGGGGGCCGAGCGGCCCCCTCCTGGAGCCAGTGATGGCCCTGGGGACCACCACCCCCAGGGCCGGCTCCTGCAGTGTCCCTGGGTGCTCACCCCCGGAACACTGTAGTTTGCTATGGCAGGGCGGGAGCCTCGCGGCTCCCGTCCTGCCATAGCAAGCTGCTTTGGTTTTGGAAGAGAGAGCAGGAAACCTGCTCTCTCTTCCAAAAACCAAAGACGATTGCTTTCCACACGGGGAGCTGCATCTTAGCAGCTCCCCATGTGGAAAAGCAATGCCGGCTCCCGAGGGACGCGGGGAGCCGGCGGGACCATGGGGGATTGGGGACCCCCCATGGTCCCCAACGGAGAGGGCCAGCCCCGGGGGATGGGGTCCCCGGGGCTACAAGTGGCCCGGGAGGGGGGCCACACGGCCCCCCTCCCCAAAATTAAATAAAAAAAAAAAAAAAACAAAGGCTGGCCCCGGGGGATGGGGTCCCCGGGGCCATGAGTGGCCTGAGGAGGGGGGCAACGCAGCCCCCCTCCATAAGTAAAAAAAAAAAAAAAAGAAGGCCATGCCCCGGAGGATGGGGTCCCCGGGGCCGATTAAGGCCTCGGGAGGGGGGCCACGCGGCCCCCTTCCAAATTTGCTTTCTTTTAAAAAAATATTAGGGGGCAGGCCCTGGGGGATGGGGTCCCCAGGGCCAATAAATTAGAAAAAGAAGGAAGGCCACACAGCCCCCCTTCTTAAAAAAAAAAAAAAAGACCGGCATCGCACCGGAGGCCACGCCGCCTCCTTGCAGCACTCTGCAAATGCGCCCCTGGCGCGTTTGCAGATGGGGAACAAATTCACCTTGAATACTGGGGGTCCCTGGGGGCCAACTAGCCCACCAGGAACCTCCAGTATGCGCCAGGGGCCTGTGTTGCAGAGAGGTGTACAGAGGCCACGCCCCTTTTTACACCTCTCTGCAACGCAGCTCTGTGGCGCTTTTTGGAGGTACATGGTGGGCTAGTTGGACTCCAGGGACCCTCAGGATTCAAGGGGACTTAATCCCCCTACTTAAAACGCGCCACGGGGCGCGTTTGCACAGTGGTGAAGGGAGGGGGCGGGGCTTCAGGTGACATGTGTGCAAACAGGCCCTGTGGCGTGTTTTAAGATGGGGAATTAAATCCCCTTCAATCTTGAGGGTCCCTGGGAGCTAACTAGCCCACCAGGTACCTCCAGAAAGCGCCACAGAGCTGCGTTGCAGAGAGGTGTAAAAAGGGGCGTGGCCTCTGAACACCTCTCTGCAACGCAGCTCCCTGGCGCATACTGGAGGTACAGGGTGGGCTAGTTGGACCCCAGGGACACTCATGATTCAAGGGGACTTAATCCCACAACTTAAAACGCGCCACGGGCGCGTTTGCACAGTGGTGAAGGGAGGGGGCGGGGCACGTTATAGTTAGAAATTAGCATTTAAAAAACCTTTGAAATTCACTTAAAAACCATAGGTTTCAGGCACGTTATAGTTAGAAATTAGCATTTAAAAAACCTTTGAAATTCACTGAAAAAACCATAGGTTTCAGACACGTTATAGTTAGAAATTAGCATTTAAAAAACCTTTGAAATTCACTGAAAAAACCATAGGTTTTAGGGACAGTTATAGTTAGTTGGACATTGCACTCGTACAAAACCCGTGAAATTCCCCGTTATAGTTAGTTCAGGTAACTATAACTCGCGCCCCGCAATGCACTGCTGATGACATCACATATTACATCACTCATGACATGGTCAGTGACATCACTGATGACATCTCAAATGACATCACTGATGACATCACTGATGACATCATCCATGTGATAATTTCGTGCATCTTCTCACACCCTAATATAACTTTTGATACACCCACTCTAAATTACAGACTGCCATTCTCAAAACCATACACACTCCAATACCAATAACTACATACCCACTCACTGATTCTTAGGTCTACACACACACATCTACTCACTCACCCATACAGTCACTCATACTTACAGTCACTCAGGACAGGACTATCATATGCACTCATACACCTATATAAACACTCACACACCGCCACTCATCCATAGAGGTACTCACACACCTAGTCAGTCATGCAAAAAATTAAGCACACACCCATTTACTCACCTATACAGTTATACACACACCAACTCACTTACTCATACAAATACTAGCACATTCTTCAGTGATGTCATCAGTGATGTCACTGACCATGTCATGAGTGATGTAATATGTGACGTCATCAGCAGTGCATTGCGGGGCGCGAGTTATAGTTACCTGAACTAACTATAACGGGGGAATTTCACGGGTTTTGTAGGAGTGCAATGTCCAACTAACTATAACTGTCCCTAAAACCTATGGTTTTTTCAGTGAATATATATATATATATATATATATATATATATATATATATATCTCTATCTATATATATATTATCTACTGGCGGTCGCCAGTAGATAGTTATAGTTACAACCTATTATCCATAGGAAATCCGCAACATTCTATTTGAAATAACTCTCTTGCCGGTTGACGTATCTTCGCAAAATTTTCAAACTTTGTGGCCCGCTCCGGTCCGCTCCTACCCTGAAAGTCTCGGGGGATTCGTCAAGCGGGGGCCGAGAAAAAGGGGGGTCCCAAACGCGTTTTCCCCATGCAATTTTCCATAGGAAACTTTAGACACGGCTACAGCCCAAACTGCTGAACGGAATTACACCAAATTTGGCAAAGAGGTAGTTCTTGGTTCAGAAAGAACCCTTTTTGTTAAATGGTGTAAATCCGTTCAGTAGTTGCTGAGAAAATCAAAAGTAAAAAGATAGTGATATCTATGGCCGAGTAGGGTCCGCGTACCCTCCCGATCACGAGCTGCATGTTAATTGGCTGTCAGCTGGCTGCCAACATTCCGATTCAGGAAATGTTGGCAGCCATTTTGTCCCTCGGTAGAACCGAGGGACAGAAACAAGTGTGCAAAGCGCACAAAGGGGGCAGGGTAGAAACACCCTGACCCCTAGGTTTGCTCAGGGGGTCCCACAAGGACCCCCTGGGCAAAAAAATAAATAAATTTTTTTTTTTAAATCGGCAGGATGCGCTCAGGGTGCGCGAATCCTGTTGGAAAAAAAAAGATCGAAGCGCGGTCTCCCGCCTCTAAGGGCCCCCAAGCCCCGGGGACCACCACCCCCGGGGCTTTATGTATAATGGTGCGGGAGGGCTCTGAGCCCTCCCGCAGCCCCGGGACCACCACCTCCCGGGGCTTCTTTTTTAAATTAAAAACCTGTGTGGGGGGCTCCAGCCCCCACACGCCCGAGACCACCACCTCCCGGGGCACTAAGAAAAATTAAAATGGGGGTCCGTTTTGGACCCCCAAGCCCCGGGGACCACCACCTTCCCGGGGCTTTCAAAATGTAAGGAGGGGGCCGCGCGGCCCCCTCCTGGAGCCTGTGGTGGCCCTGGGGACCACCACCCCCAGGGCCGGCTCCTGCAGTGTCCCGGGTGCCTACCCCGGGACACTGCTGTTTGCAATGACAGGACGGGAGCCTCGCGGCTCCCGTCCTGTCATTGCAAACTTGCTTTGGATATTGGAAGAGAGAGCAGGGAAACCTGCTCTCTCTTCCAATGTCCAAAGCCGATAGCTTTTCCACATGGGGAGCTGCATCTTAGCAGCTCCCCATGTGTAAAAGCAATGCCGGCTCCCGTAGGACACGGGGAGCCGGCGGGACTGTGGGGGCTTGGGGACCCCCACAGTCCCCAACGAGAGGCCAGGCCCCGGGGGATGGGGTCCCCGGGGCCATAAGTGGCCACGGAGGGGGCCACGCAGCCCCCTCCCCAAAAGTAAAAAAAAAAAAGTGCAAGGCCGGCCCCGGGGATGGGGTCCCCGGGGCCTTAAATGGCCTGAGGAGGGGGCCACGCAGCCCCCTCCAAATAAAAAAAAGAGGCCATGCCCCAGGGGATGGGGTCCCCGGGGCCAATACAGGCCCAGGGAAGGGGGCCACGCGGCCCCCTTCCCGTTTTTTTTATTTTAATTTAAAAAAAGGGAGTAAGGCCCTGGGGGATGGGGTCCCCAGGGCCTAAAAATAGGAAAAAGGAAGGGGGCCACACAGCCCCCTTCAGGAAAAAAAAAAAAAAAAAACGATCGGGCCCGTAGGCCCCGCCCCTTCCTTCACCACTCTGCAAACGCGCCCCCTGGCGCGTTTGCAGAGGGGAACGAATTCCCCTTGAATACTGGGGTCCCTGGGGGCCAACTAGCCCACCAGGAACCTCCAGTATGCGCCAGGGAGCTGCCTTGCAGAGAGGTGTACAGAGGCCACGCCCCTTTTACAACTCTCTGCAACGCAGCTCTATGGCGCTTTTGGAGGTATATGGTGGGCTAGTTGCACCCCAGGGACCCTCAGGATTCAAGGGAGTTAATCCCCCGACTTAAAACGCGCCACGGGGCGCGTTTGCACAGTGGTGAAGGGAGGGGCGGGGCTTCAGGTGACATGTGTGCAAACAGGCCCCGTGGCGCGTTTTAAGTTGGGGAATTAAATCCTCTTCAATCCTGAGGGTCCCTGGGGCCAACTAGCCCAACAGGTACGTCCAGAAAGCGCCACAGAGCTGCGTTGCAGAGAGGTGTAAAAGGGGTGTGGCCTCTGTACATGTCTCTGCAACGCAGCCCCTGGCGCATACTGGAGGTTCCTGGTGGGCTAGTTGGCCCGTAGGGACCCTCATGATTCAAGGGGACTTAATCCCCCAACTTAAAACGCGCCACGGGCGCGTTTGCACAGATGTCACCTCAGGCCCCGCCCCTCCCTTCACCATTGTGCAAATATTCCTCTAAAATCAGCCGAAATACGAATTCTGATTTACTCACCTGTTATCAGGAGAGACCTCAGTGCTGCATCTTTCAGCCCAGTACTAATCCTGAAAAGTAATTTTAACCGTACTTACCAGTAACTTGAATTTCCTTCCATAGGCTAACATTGACTGGTTTCACTTGGAAATTCTTCTAAGTGTGGAGTTTTGGAACTTTAAAATATTCCTCTAAAATCAGCCGAAATACGAATTCCGATTTACTCACCTGCTATCAGGAGAGACCTCAGTGCTGCATCTTTCAGCCCAGTACTGGTCCTGAAAAGTAATTTTAACCGTACTTACCGGTAACTTGAATTTCCTTCATAGGCTAACATTGACTGGTTTCACTTGGAAATTCTTCTAAGTGTGGAGTTTTGGAACTTTAAAATATTCCTCTAAAATCAGCCGAAATACGAATTCCGATTTACTCACCTGTTATCAGGAGAGACCTCAGTGCTGCATCTTTCAGCCCAGTACTGATCCTGAAAAGTAATTTTAACCGTACTTACCGGTAACTTGAATTTCCTTCTTAGGCTAACATTGACTGGTTTCACTTGGAAATTCTTCTAAGTGTGGAGTTTTGGAACTTTAAAATATTCCTCTAAAATCAGCCGAAATACGAATTCCGATTTACTCACCTGTTATCAGGAGAGACCTCAGTGCTGCATCTTTCAGCCCAGTACTGATCCTCAAAAGTAATTTTAACCGTACTTACCAGTAACTTGAATTTCCTTCCATAGGATATCATTGCCTGCTTTTTGCTGAAAAAGTTTCTAAGTGTTGATTTTTGAAACATACAAATATTCCTCTAAAATCAGCCGAAATACGAATTCGATTTACTCACCTGTTATCAGGAGAGACCTCAGTTGCTGTATCTTTCAGCCCAGTACTGATCCTGAAAAGTAATTTTAACCGTACTTACCGGTAACTTGAATTTCCTTCATAGGCTAATATTGACTGGTTTCACTTGGAAATTCTTCTAAGTGTGGAGTTTTGGAACTTTAAAATATTCATCTAAAATCAGCCGAAATACGAATTCCGATTTACTCATCTGTTATCAGGAGAGACCTCAGTGCTGCATCTTTCAGCCCAGTACTGATCCTCAAAAGTAATTTTAACCGTACTTACCAGTCACTTGAATTTCCTTCCATAGGATATCATTGCCTGCTTTTTGCTGAAAAAGTTTCTAAGTGTTGATTTTTGAAACATACAAATATTCCTCTAAAATCAGCCGAAATACGAATTCCGATTTACTCACCTGTTATAAGGAGAGACCTCAGTGCTGTATCTTTCAGCCCAGTACTGGTCCTGAAAAGTAATTTTAACCGTACTTACCAGTAACTTATATTTTCTTCCATAGGAATCCATTGTCTGGTTTTTAGCAGAAGAGTTTCAAAGTGTCGATTTTCACAAACTACAAATATTCCTTAAAAATCGCCTGTATGACTTAAACGCATTCTTTCAACTGTTTACAGGAGATGCACCAGTGCTGGAGCCAGGATCCAACACTGAGTAAGAAAAAGTAACGATAACAGTTTTTACCTGCTAAGTGAATTTCCTTCCATAGGATAACATTGGTGATTCTATGAGAAAAAGTTTCTAAGTGTCAACTTTTAAAATACAATAATATTCCTTAAAAATCACGACTGTAACCAAAACGCTTTTACTCAACTGTTTACAGGAGATGTACCAGGACTGAATCTAGGATCCAGTCCTGTGGTTAGAAAAGTAATCCATAAAGTAACTAATTGCATTTAACTAGAAATTCACATTGAGCTGAATGTTGCATTGTGTATGAAAATGTGTTGCCCATTGCAACAACTGTAACTACTGTACTTAAAAGTCTATTGCCTATGTGCAAAGTATTTAAACTAAAGTAATTCATTCTGAGAAAGTATTTTTTGTAATGTAATGTATAATGTAATTACAATGTAATTTAAAAAATAAAATATGTAAAAGAAATTGTTTCTAAAAATGTAGTAAATCAGTGTGAAAAAAATTAATATAAAAATTAATACATTTAAAAATTGTCATTTAAAAAACCTTTGAAATTCACTGAAAAAACCGTAGGTTTCAGGCACGTTATAGTTACAAATTAGCATTTTAAAAACCTTTGAAATTCACTGAAAAAACCATAGGTTTCAGACACGTTATAGTTAGAAATTAGCATTTAAAAAACCTTTGAAATTCACTGAAAAAACCATAGGTTTTAGGGACAGTTATAGTTAGTTGGACATTGCACTCGTACAAAACCCGTGAAATTCCCCGTTATAGTTAGTTCAGCTAACTATAACTCGCGCCCCATAATGCACTGCTGATGACGTCACATATTACATCACTCATGACATGGTCAGTGACATCACTGATGACATCACTGATGACATCTCAAATGACATCACTGATGACATCATCCACGTGATAATCTGATGCAGCTCCTCACACCCTAATATAACCTTTGATACACCCAATCTAAATTACAGAGTGCCATTCGCAAAACCATAGACACTCCAACACCAATAACTACATACCCACTCACTGATTCTTAGGTCTACACACACACATCCACTCACTCACCCGTACAGTCACTCATACTTATGGTCACTCAGTACAGGACTATCATATGCACTCTTACTCCTATATAGACACTCAAACACCGCCACTCATCCATAGAGGTACTCACACACCTAGTCAGTCATGCAAATAATTAAACACACTGCCATTTACTCACCTATACAGTTATACACACACCAGCTCACTTAATCATACAAATACTAGCACATTGTTACGCTCTTATACAATCACTGATACAAGCACACACTCATCCATACAGCCACTATCACAATCACTCACTCTCGCTTATAGCTATTTATATACTCCAATACACATATATACTGCCTTTCACATATGTAGTTACTCACACATGTACCACTGGGACATACATTCACTCACTAACACACTCTTACACACACTTACCCACCCATACAGTCTATCACAGATGCACTCTTGAAACCATCCACCCAGTGAATCACCCACTCACACATCTATGCACAGTCGCACACACCCCATCCACACAAACACTCAGGCACCCATACAGATACTCATAGAACCAATCAATAACCCATATAGACACTCATGTAGCTATTCGCAAATCCATGCATCCACTTACACACCAACAGACGGATACAGACATTCACACAGTTTAGTCACTAACCCATGCATTCAGTAAGATACGTTTAATCACTCACTTGTAGAGTCAGTCACGCACGTACTAAATCATCCATTCAGACACTTATACACCCACTCATTCTTCAATACGCCTTTCCCTATATATATTAAACATATTTAAACTTTACAGAAACACAGTCACTGGATGATGTCATCAGTGATGTCATTTGAGATGTCATCAGTGATGTCATCAGTGATGTCACTGACCATGTCATGAGTGATGTAATATGTGACGTCATCAGCAGTGCATTGCGGGGCGCGAGTTATAGTTAGCTGAACTAACTATAACGGGGGAATTTCACGGGTTTTGAACGAGTGCAATGTCCAACTAACTATAACTGTCCCTAAAACCTATGGTTTTTTCAGTGAATTTCAAAGGTTTTTTAAATGCTAATTTCTAACTATAACGTGTCTGAAACCTATGGTTTTTTCAGTGAATTTCAAAGGTTTTTAAAATGCTAATTTGTAACTATAACGTGCCTGAAACCTACGGTTTTTTCAGTGAATATATATATATATATATATATATATTCATATAAATAAATACATTTATACACACACACATGTACATACATGTATATAATATATAAGTATGTATGTGTGTGTGTGTATATATATATATATATATATATATCAAGAATGGTAACCATGTTGTAGGGTCAAATATTGCCATCAAGTTACTCTGGTAGCATGTTAAAACCATGAGGATGAAAGCTGGGGTGCTCAATGCAAGGTTTGGCCAAAAGCCAGTTCCTGTGCCAAGAATTCAGCTGCAGGTATAGAGGTGTTAAGGACTGGATTTGGCTATATTGCCTGCAGCCATAGCTCTCTGGGCAAAAGCCTAAGAGTGGGCCTGGTGCTCTATTGTGGGAGGACACATAATAGTATGCACATCTTTAAATGGTTGAAGACCAAGCACAATTAATATTGGCCTTTAGAAATCCTTGCAACTTTAGTGCAAGAATTTCTAAATGCCAGCGTCTGCACACAGAGAATTTTGTCTGTTGTGTGAGTTATGGACTGTGGCTCTAACCATAGTTTGCAAATTTAAGTGGATTTTCTGTTTTAATTCATAACTATAACTGGACTTTAACCATAGACTTTTGGGTGAATTTCTAAGGCTTTTAAAAAAATATATATCTATATGTGTTACTGTATTGTAACGAAGGCTGACCATGATATAACTTCACTTTAACCCTCGTGCTTTTTTGTGACACTCTCAATATATATTTTGCAATGTGAGGGTTGGTTAATGCATTTATTACACACAATACAGGAGCCTGTGAAATACAGAAACTATTTAACAGTTTTCTATATGGAGAATATTTTATGGGTCACTGTGAAATTTGGGTGTCATTATATTAACGACAAGGCTCTGGCCTTACGGCTAGAGCAGTCGACCTCGAAGCTGGGGAAGCAGGTTCGAGTCTCGGCAACGACGCTTAGCATCCTGCGATTCTGGGCAAATCACTTAATCTCCCTGTGTCCAACAAAAATGAATGTGTCCATCTGTAACAAAACTGGTGCTCATGTAAAGCGCTCTGATACCGGATATATTCAAGTCAAGTTTCCACTATTTAACACTCCAAAAAGAAAATCATTCTGTACAGCATTAACAATTTTCCATTGATAATCGATTTACAAAATATGGTCCTATATTGCCATTGAGGGGTTCACGTGACATTTACAAACCACTCTACCTTCTGAGTCATGGTTTATGGTTTCAGTAGAACTCCTCGATATCTATCTATCTATCTATCTATCTCTCTATCTATCTATCTATCTATCTATCATATGCAGATAGATGGTATCAAATCAAAACCGTAATTAAGCTAATAGAGCTGTATAAATGTAGCTTTCATGCTCATCATTTCACTTTACCAGGCTTGAAGGAGGCTTTGAAAGAAATATATGAACCATTAAACTGCAAAATGTCGTACCCCTGATTTTCTGTTGCCCCTATAATTCATAGCAAAACATTCCAGCCAGCCAGGCATAGTTTGCAGTTACAACGTGCAGTCAAGCTTTCCCCTTCCACCCCGCTGAATGACTTTATATGGACAAAGTACTAGTTACATTGTGCCATGGTACAAGTTACACATGACACAGCTAGAAATGTTAGTAAATTATATCCCAGATGCACATTTTAGGACCGGTCCATGTGCACTTTCCTCTTGGCATTGTTTATACCTGAATAACAATTCTTAGACGCTTGATCACTTGGTGTCTTTTTAATAAGGTGCACTAATATGAGAAAGCTTTTTTCCCTAAGGGCAGTCTTTGGAGTCTGTATTTGAGTCTGTTTCTAGACCTGTGTCTTGTAGTATGTAAGATAAACTGCCTCTAACTGCACCATATAATGCATACATATATAACAAATGCCCACCTGCAGTCCCTGGCCCTCTAGTGAATAAATATCTTACTGTTAATATTCAGCCCAACATCATTACTTTTGCGAGGAAGAATGTTCATAAACAGTCCTGAACAGGCTTGAAACTAACGACACGTCACCAGTGTTAGGTTGTTTTATGTGCCTTGTTTTATGTGCCCTGTTTTATGTGCTCTGTTGCCAGTGGGAATTATTTCTGAACATGATTGCTCCCTGTTATGATCTTTGTTTTTTGTACTTGTTTTACTGGGAATCGATAACGGATAATGCTAGTAAAATGCTGATTTGTAAATCTTGTAAAATCCCTGAAACAAACCAACTTGGTTCTACTTACAGGCGGCAAACTGCGGAAGAGAGGGAGGCGGAGAGGCAGCAGGCCAACCGCATCCTCATGCAGCTGCAGCAGGAAGCCTTCCAGAAGTCCATCAACCAGCCCTTGCAGGCAGACCCCATCTGCATCCACAACTCCTCGCTCTTTGCCCTGCAGAACCTCCAGCCCTGGTCTGACGACTCCACCAAGATCACCAGCGTCACCTCCATAGCCTCCGCTTGCGAATGACCCTTATAGGAGACAATTGAGGCAAAAAAATACTTTAGGGGTGCGCGCCAATGACTTATGCTCTCTTCCTGGCCAGAGGATGAACTTGCAGACCTCCTGAGAACAGGGGCACCCAACAATGCCTTCTCTTTCTTTTCATTAAAATGGAATTCCTTCCTAAATGTCACCCTTGAGTTCCGTTTCGGACCTACCATATATATTTTTAAAAGATTTTGGTCTGCCATTTTCAGAAAACCAGCTGATTCGGCAGATGTCCAAGAAGAGACACCTTTGCAAGGATTCCATTAAAGGGTCAACTGAGAAGGCTAGGAGAGCAACTTTCCCCTTCTCACTGGCCTCTCTCTTTCAGACAACTCATGCAGGGCCCGGGTTAAAAATCCAGCAGCAAACCTAGGCCCACTCCTCGGTGCCCCCACTGCCACCTCTGGTGCACAGTGCAGCCACCAGTCCTATGACTTCAATCGCTGAGAAGATAATGCTGGCAACGTCACTTCCGTCGAGCATCACCGCACAGAGGCGTTCCTGTGAAACTGGCATGCTGGCACATCACAGCACTTTGGAGCAGAGCCACCTTGACCCTGGTACTCCTGAGCACATGCCTATGGTGCCTACTGGGATGGCATCGTATGTTTCAGGGTAAAGAGTTAAAGGGAGGCAAGTGAACGATTATCACTGCACAACTTCTATTTAAAACACACTTCATTGGTGCAACTAACAACAATCGATATACGAAAAACAGAACGAACAAAACATACCAGCGTGGATAATTTTAATTGGTTTACTCCTGCAACCAAGGCATATTTGCTGGGAATTTTTGTTCACAATTGTATTTTATTTAATTTCTTTTTAGATAAAAAAAAAAGATCAGTGTTGACAAAAACTGAGACTAGAGAAAGTCAGTGCCATGCCACAGGACAAAAATAACACGTCCTCCAGCTGCCATTCTAATGGCTTTTACTTGCCCTTGAAGTATTTAAAGATGGATTAGATAGTATTTCTTTGTTCCCATGTTCCTTTCTTTCTTTTTTTTGTTTGACTTTCTTTATCGTTTTCGACTGTTCTATACGTTTCTTCCTTTTCTTGTTTCTTTCAATTTACAATTTTATTATTTGCCCCCTGTCCTTTTATTTTCTTTCACCTTTCCCTGTGTCTTTTTCTCTCTTTATTTACTTGACGATTCTTTCCTCCTTCTTATCACTTCTTTCTTTCTTTCACTTTCTTTCGTTCTTTCTTTCTCTCTATCCCATTTACTGCTTTCTTTCTTTTTTATGGCATCGCACTGTCTGCTGTTTGAATAGTCATCTAATGACTAAAAGAAACACGCACCTCATCTTTGCTAGCTTTAGGGAGAATTAACGGCAACAATCATGTATTGAAGTTGATGTTGCAAGCACTTCTATATGAAAATCCAGGCATTTCTTTGTCAATTGTAACCTATCTTCTGTCAGCTTTAGGAATCCGTGTTGCACATTTTTCCAAGGAAATTTTTAAATGCATCATCTCTTTTTTAATTAAATTATGCACTTATAAAATGTTTCTTCATATTAATTTGATACTGTGCTTGTGAGAGAATCCGAACAGAACAGACGTGGCCATTATGTAGGTACGGATCTTACGAAAACATGCCATTGCTTACTGATTCCGCCTACCAGTATTGCATCAACATTACTTCCCCTGGGGAGGACAAAAATTCTAAAATCAAGTCAAATCAAACTTTATTCAGCTGCAATAACAACCATAAAAGTGCGTATCAAACACAGTACATTAATATAAAAGCAGTCAATAAGAAGAAAAAACGATTAAAATTACATATACAAACACAACTGCAAGATCTTAATACAAGAATATATATTATAATAGTTACAAAGAAACACCAATAGTTCATTTATCCATGTCAATATCCAGTAGCAGGGCGTGCTTGCGGGGCGGTGACGTGGGGCGGGGGAGGGGCAGGGTGGGGGGTAGTAAACACCGGAATACGGATGAATGCAGGTAAGTAGACAATTAAATTACTAAAACAAATTTCGTTGCGCGCGCTGCATCGCATTTGGCGATGCAGCACGCGCAACGGAATTCGTTTTAGTAATTTAATTGTCTACTTACCTGCATTCATCCGTATTCCGGTGTTTACTACCCCCCGCCCCACGTCACCGCCTGGCAAGCACGCCCTGCACGGACCGCTACTGTCAATATCTCTTTCTAGTGAGGAAAGAGCATTTTACTAAATTAATCACAGCATAACACACCCAGCGCTCTCTAATTTCTGTAAAAAAGTGTAAGCTGCCTTGTGATATCTAATATTGGATCTAGGTAGTATTGGAATAAGGAAGCGTTTTCTGTGTATAGTATAAAGCATGCAAAATTAGATAAAGTGCACAGTGCTCTGTCTGGACCTACCATAGCATGGGCATGTGGGAAGAGATATAAACCACGGTCCTTGGATTGGACAGGCCAGCAGGAGGTGGACAAGATTAAAATGCAACCTTGTGAGGAGGAATCTCATCCATTCATATAAAATGAGTTGGCTGAGGTATGCACCCAAGCCAGGCAGGAACCACCACTCTAGTCAGGGTCAGCTAAGTACACACTAAAAGATAGTCTGTGCTCACCCTGTGGTAGCTTGGCGCAGAGCAGTCAGGCTTAGCTTAAAGAGGCAATGTGTAAAGTATTTGTGCAACACACATCCACAGTAAAACAATGAATACACCACAAAAAGACTCCATTTGGTTTAGAAAAATAGATATTTGTTTTTGGTTCAAAATAGGACCAGAATGATAAAAATACATTGGATACTTTTCAAGTTATACACGTTTCAAAGATAGTACTCTATACTGAGGGAAACAAGATCAAAACAGTAGCAATTCAATCAGCCTTAAAGTCTCCTTTTATTACACCAGTCACCCCTAAGGTAGGCCACAGGTTTTCCTAAGGGCAGGGTGATTTATAAGTAAAAGGTAGGACATGTACTTTTATTCTTTACATATCCTGGTAGTGGGAAACAGCTGTGGGCCCAACCCTCTCATAGGTTAGCATTGGGAATTCCCTTATACTTTTTACAGTGGTAATTCCTGATCAGAGAGGAGTAACTTTTTGATGTTTCTTATGCTTGGAATGGTATTGATGAATTCTAATTACTGGTGAAGTTGGATTTAACTTTGCTATTTTAGCAATGCCACATTTAGAAAGTGAATATTTCTCTTCACTTACTGCTCTATGTGCCTGACAGTCTGTTTCCAAAACATGTCTGGGTTGGGCTGGGTGACAGCTACATTTGTGCATACCCTCTAGACAGTCACAACACCGATCACTCAACTGCATTTGCATTCATCTGCATTCTGATGGGTCTTCCTGGGCTGGGAGGGGCGGGAGGGGCATGCCCTCCACTTGAATAGGTAGTATTCTGCTCACACACAAGGTACTAAAAACCTCCTCACCGATAGCCTGGCAGACAGGACTGGGTTGCCATGGGAGACCTCTCATGCGATGGAGTATCTATTCCATCAAGATATAAATTGGTCCGTTGGTTTTGGATAAATTCTCAGATAAAGAATTATCCATCCATGTTTAAAGTGATGAAAACATGCTCATTTTCAGACAACTAGAAATATAAATTTTGGGCTGAAGAAAAAGAAAAATATCTGCAATTCGGAAACTTCAAAGAGATAAAGTTTGCCAATGCAGAGCAGATAACATGAAAAACCATTATGCCAATGTAATTTACTGTGCCAAGTACAACTTACATCCGTAAAAGGTTTGTGAATCAACCCTTCATCTATAGGCAGTCTCTGAAAGTGTGTCTTTATCAGACAGAAAAAGAGATCTGTCAAACATGTTTAACAATCAGAGACATGTTTCACCCTGTATGGGGCTCATTAGTATGATGTAACTGGCACGCACTGAGATTAATTAAGCTCTAGGTGCATTATTACCATAACCTTAACTCACCTGGTAGTTTTAAAAAATATAAATACAAGTATTATAAGAAATGCTTCCTGTACCAAAGCATTCATTTTCAGAAAAAGGTCAACATTATAAGAAAGTTAAACATAAACATCACAAAAAATAGTTTCAAATCTGCAGGTGTTGTGACAAATAAACATAATCTTAATACAACTATCAGCTTTGCCTAGAGAATGCCTTGAGCCTGAAATAATGGGGGTGGATCAAAACAGCAGCCAAGAACATTAGGAACCGCAATTCCTCCTGTGTAATACAAATGAATATTGCCCAGGTATAATTCCCAGGAAATAATTCTCTAATTATAGTCAGTGATGGAATAGGTGAAAACAATGAGTACATTCTTGTGGTCTTTAAAGGTGATCCCTTGTAAGCAATGAAGTTGTTAAAGGCAAAGTAAGTCTTAAGAGAGAATTCAGGCATTTCTGTTATTTATGAAGGCAAGGAGCAATTGAATTGGCTATACATTTAATTAATTTATTCTAACGCTATATGATGTTTTCAGGAAAATAAGAGATACTGAGTGAGGTGATGGCTTTGAAGGAGATGAGGATGCCCACTAGGCCTGTGAGAGATACAGAATTGCAGATTTGAAGGATGAGCATTGTGGATTGCAGCACAGAGTTGTCTGGAGATAAATTGGCTTGGTGTTGTTGATGTGCTGTTGAATAGTCTGTATTGTTTAGTTGAAGAAGTGACTGATACCATTTAATTGTTCCATGAAGTTTTGGATATGAGGGGCAAATGGGGTTGATTTAATGCTTGGTTGTTTTGAAGCATACTCAGTTTCTGTTGGCAGCTTTATTTACGGTATAGTACTTGGCCAAGGCGTCCACTTGTTACATGAAGGGACTTCAGTAGAGTGACATTGTCGGTTCTATTTTAATTCCTTTGTCTTTTCAGTCTAAAGATGAAGTATGCATTGTCAGCAAGATCTTTTGAGTACCATGCTGCTAAAAGATTTGGCTTGTATGTTGGTGTTTTAGTTGGAGTGTGGGTTTTCGCATTGGTTTTCCAGAATTCCACTGAAGTCGTTTAGAAGTGCACAGATGTGGAACTGTCAAGGTGAGAAATGAGTATGATATTAAAATAATTTATTAAGAAGTCTTTGAAGGATCTGAAGGTTTGTTGTTCTATTTTGGGTTTACCTCAATGTGTTAGTTGGATGGTGAGTTGGGTGATGGGTATAGCAAGGTGTCATTTCATTCCAGGGGTGTGGAAGTCTTGGGTTGGTGAGTTCAAGAAGATGAGGTCTGGGATGTAGCCTTTGGAGTGTCTTGCTTGGATGACATGCTGTACTTCGTTGAGTGTGTTGATGAGTTTGAGGAATCAGTTTCTTGTATTTTTTATATTTGAGTTGTCTGGAGGTTGAAGTTTCCGAGGAAGGTGGTATGGATGAGGTGGCGAGGACATCTGAGATTCCATATAAAAAGATCTTGTTCTGTCTAGGAGACCTGTAGGCAAGGTGGAAGTTAGTGGACTCAGATGCAGAGAGTGGGAAGTGGCATGTGAGGAGCTCCATGAAGGTGAGTGCTGTTTGCTTACTTATGGACCAGGATACCTTATGGATAATAATGATGCCTCCTCACATCTTATGAGTATGGTCTGCATGCTAAAAGCTGTAGCCTTTGGGAAGAAAGATATCTAGGATGTACGAGGATGTGGGGTGAGACATGATTCTGTGATAAAGCTTGCATCCAAGTTGTGATAGGTGATGATGTTTGAAATGTCTGAAACAAGAAGGATTTGCATGTGTTTCTGGCTACCATTTCTTATGAACAATATAGTTGTATGGTGAACGGGCCACACTCCACACTATCCACTAAATCAAAGCTATGGGTTGAGACTTGAAGAAACTAAAACCTAAAGGTTCTAGTGAGTTGATAAAGATGGATAGGGATAGGAAGAGAAACATACTGGAGGTTGGAGGTTTCCTTCCCAGAGTTTAGGATTGCACCAGTATATCTCTCTTTCTCTCAAAGAGTGTAGAATAGCGTGGTAACATATAAGCCATAAGGAAAGCAAGTCTGAACACACAGTTTGAGTATAAAAATAAGCGTGAATAAATAATAAAACTTAGAGAGCTCAATTCCCACATTACTCATCTGATGTTCCAATAGGTAGCACTAGTGATTAATCCAGGAAGTAACCAGAGATCTTCCCTGAGCTCTGGAGCACCAGGAGACTACATTGGTGACAGCAACTTCTGGTTAAGTCCAGAGGTAGAAGATGCCAAGATTGACAGAGGAGTATTCTTTATAGATGATGCAGGTAAGCACGAAGAAACATGAAGGAAAGGCAGGGGAAACAAAACAAAGGTGCACACAATGCAAATACAGTGAGCAAACTGAGTGTACGGGAACCTTACAACCAAGTAGTTGCCAGACAACTTGTTTCCAGTCGCGTCTCCTGAAGGGAGTGCTGTGGGGCGGGGGAGGGGCAGGGTGGGGGGTAGTAAACTCTGGCATACGGCCGAACGGAGATAAGTACAGAAAACGATAAATAAAATGAATTACATTGCGCGCGCCGCATCGCTATTTGCCGTTGCAGTGCGCGCAATGTAATTCGTTTTATTAATTTATTTATGTACTTACCTCCGTTCGGCCTTATGCCGGAGTTTACTACCCCCCACCCTGCCCCTCCCCCGCATCGCCCCACCGCCCCCCCTCCAGGAGCCGCGACTGCTTGTTTCCACTATACTGCTGCTTAAACGGTCCTGCATGTAGTCCTTCCATTGTTCTGATTTGCCTTTCTTCTCTGACTGACATGGAAGATCTGGCTTCTGTATCTCAGCCCCAGTCGCCACTGTTCTGTCTTCCACATTCTTCAGGTCTCTGAACATGATCCTTTCTTGCGCAGCCATGTTCTTATTTCATGTCTGGTTTTAGGTTTCATGCTACCTTCTGACCTTGCTGAGTCATGACATCATCCCTTAATTACATTGCCAAGTAGGAATGGGTACACAGAAGGCCAAGACATCTTGCTCGTTTTCTCCCAGACAATTGGAATCCCAGCAAGTGAAACATGTATCTCTCTCAGTGGCGGCTCGCATAGGGCGTGCTGCGGGGCAGTGGGGTGGGGGAGGGGCAGGGTGGGGGGGGTAGTAAATTCGGACATACGACAGAGTGGAGGAAAGTAATAATTACGTTGGAATGATTCTCTCTCCAGCATTCCTGGACACATTATGCTGATCACATTAGTAATGGAGCCTTATTGATGGGTAACAACGAACAAGGCAAGATGTATTAAGAGAACAAACATAAACTGCAGCCTCACCACACTAAAACTTGACTTGTTGATAGCTGATGTTTTCTTTGATCTCAGTCTTTTAGGTTTCCCGAGGTATTTGACTATGTGACTAATTTACATTTATTTGCATGCCATCTTTTCAATACATAGACTTCGAAAAAAGAAATATAAATGTTTACACTATGACTCTGTCTCAAGTCTTATACATTAACTAATGCAAAAAACGACAGACAAAAACTATTCTAGAGCACGTATTTGTGTTTCAAAGTCAAACCACTTACTGACCTTTTAACATACTGAAAAATCAACAATTAGGCTGCGGTGCTTGCATTGGGCTGGTGTTGACTGTGGTCGTTTTTGGAGACCAGGACTTATCTTTCATCATCGCACCTTTACTCAGTGAAAGAGGGAGAAAATCAAAAATGAGAAAAGGGAGAAAGATAGGAAAACAGTATCAAAACGGGAAACAACCTTTACATCGCGGTGTTTACACCGCGATGCATTTAGAACGCTGCCATTACAACGCAAGCGTTACATCGACTTGCACTGGAGGGCGCTATAACCTAAGGAATAGTAAGATTTACTATTCCAACACCTTCCCTACTGTATGTAGACTGGTGTTGGAATAGTAAATCTTACTACTCCTAAGTCCAGCGCCCTCCAGCGCAAGTCGTTGTAACGACTTGCGTTGTAAAAACTGCGATGTTACATACCGCGATCATTTTGATCGCGTTGTAACATCACATATTCTATCAAAACAGGACTTAAAAAATAACCTGCAAGTACGAGAAGGGAGGTCTAGGGTGGTGCGAGAAAGAGGTATGAGGTGGAATCCCGTCCAGGCAGCCGTGGTATTTAGCACTCCCAGTATTCAGCAGCACCAGGAGCAGGCTACTAAGGAAAAATGTTGGGTCTGTAATCACTATATTAAAGTGAATATTGAATAAAGTTAAGAGTTAACATTGAAATGCCATGGAAACATTTATGAATTAAATTGTGGCAAGAAAAGTAAGTATAATGTGGAAAAATCGGAAGTCTGCCTTTCACAGCAAGGTAAGCAAGGTCAGTCATGGAAAACATTTAATAAAAGCATTTTTTATAATATGCAAATGGTTGAATATGATCTTTGAGGAAAAACAATGTGGAAAATATCGTTTGTTAAACTAATTTTCAACCCGTTTTCACAAAATGTTCGAGATAAGTAGCATCTCCTACATTGTCTGATCCAACTTCATGAATACCTTTTGGCTTGAAACTGTATTCACCAAGACTATTTTTTCCTTTACTTTGCTTTTCTCAATCTCTCTTTTCCTCCCTCCAGCTGCAGTTTACTTCCTTTGACATTTTTTTCATTTTTTGTTACCTTTCCCAGGGGAGATTCCCAAACATACTACTCCCTGCTTTGTTTTCCTTCTTCATTCACTCCTCTTTCCCCAGTGTAACACGTTATCTTACTTACGCCTTCTCTGTTTCTTTTCTTTGAATGCTTTCTGTGTGGTTAGCCCCTGAACCTCTTTTTTTCTTTATCATCTATTTACCACCAGTTTCCCTTTTACCTCTTTACTTCAGACTGGGTCGGTCACCTTCAACCCTCCCGGAGGACCCAGACCTCTTCATCTAACTATTAAACAATTAATTACATAGATCCCATAGGCATTTCCCATTCTGAAACTGTTTAAATGGCTAATCCATTAAAGGCAAGAAGAGCAAGAAAGCATAGCAGGTGGCAAAAACAAATTTCTCTAAAAGTAAGCTGCAACAGAAAAAGGCTTTCTCTTTGAACTGTCATGAGATCCAGCAAGCAAACAAGTGGTTAAGTATTAACAGTTTTCAAATTGAAATCATTTTGTAAAAGTTAAGAACAACAGTTTAAGGATTCTATGAGAATTTAAACTACAATTAACATATTCAGTTTTAGTCCAATTTTAAGTTTCAAATCGTCGTTCTTTACATTTTTTTTAATAACAAACCATGGTTAACCATTTTCCAAAGATTTGCTGTTTTACACCCATTTAAAATAGTAAGAATTGCTGCATAAAATGAACTTTTTAAAACATGATAGACAGCTGTTTTGCACTTCTAAATCTATGGTAGGATTTTACATTTTGTGTTCTATTATAACTGTACTTTTTACACTTATAAAATCAATGTTCTCATTTTGGAATAATTATGCACCATGAATGTGTATGTCCTTTATGTGTCATTAACTATTTTGTCTATTATAATTATAAAATGATTTAGGAGTAATATCTACAGAATATTAAACAGCTACATTTGATTTATGAATGCATTTCGCAGAAGGTTTTTCTCTTGTCACAGGTGAAACGTTGGCGGAGCTTGAAGGATGGTGACTGCCTCCCTCCTCTTATCTTGTTTGTTTCTTGCCTAAATGAAACCTACATTGGATATCTCACCTGTGTCAGTGTGTCTTGCTTCGTTACCACACTGGCAACAAGTGAGGCATGGCAGCGCATCTACTGATGTAAAGCCTGTTCTGAGGCAAGGGTGAGTGCATGGTGATTAGCAATGAGCTGCTCACGTATTCGATTGATACCGCCACTGGTGCATTCCTTTGACTCTGATATTCGTATGAAGCCTGCCGCTGCTGCTTGTTTTCTTTCCGCAAAAATTGCCTGCTCCTTGTTGGTAGTGGAGCCGTTGCTTTACATGCGTTCCAAGATGCCATTACTACTGCACTCAGTGCTAAACTCACTGTGACACCATCGCTTTTTGACTCATGAATGCATGCAGTGGTGGCCATCTTTGATTGCCTGATTTTTTTTGAAGGTCAGGCATTTCGATACAAGCAAGCAAATCACATTGTGCTTTTTTTTGCGTACTTTTTAGTGGGCATTTCATTACTGAACCAAGTTTTATGTGCTCAGGTTAAGACCATTTACGCTTGCAGCAGATTGTATCATTTTCTGTGCCAACATGCAGGCGAATAGTCCTCCTCCTCCGTTTCTTCAGTCACCAGGGGAGCCACTCATCACCTGGAAGGAGTGGTTCAGAGCACCAAATGCTTTTTTGGGATTTATTGATGGTTTAAAGTTCAAACCTAAAAGGAAGAAATGGTTATTGGAGCATTCACTACATCTAGAGGGCCAAGAGATTTTCAGACATTTGCCTCCATTTGTAACTGAGGATGAAGAAGACGAACTTCATGAGTACTTTGAAGCAGTTAAAAGGTTGGAAAGACATTTCTGTAAACCATCTAACTTGCTGGTTAGGATTTATTTTTCCTCAGGAACAATTCCCCACAGAATCAGTAGATATGCATGTTGCTTCGTTGCGAGTCCTAGCTGCCAAGTGTGACTTTAGAGTACTTACTGACCAGCTTATAAGGGATCAACTGGTTATCAGATCTTTCAATAAAAAAATTCAGGAGAAGTTACTGTGTTCAAAAATCCTTCTCTTGAAGAAGCTGTGGATATTGTCAATAGTATTCAGGATTCCAGACTATCTTTTAAAGAACTGAACAAGAACACAGATGAAAGTCTTCTGGTAGTTGAAGGAAACAAGACCACTCCTAGTAAACTCATGTCTGCTGAGAAAAGTAAATACAATGGCAGTAGCAATCATTGTTATCGTTGTGTATCTAAGTTTTACATTGCTTCATACAAGCAATGTCCTGCTCTGGGGAAGGACTGCAGTAAATGTTGAGTTCACAACCATTTCGCTAGAATGTGTGGGATGAATGTCCAGAAAAGCACTGTACATGTAGTGTCTGATGAATCAGATCAAAAGTTAACAGACAGTATGGACAAATTACTTTTGTATGTCAAGATTCATGAAAATGATGTTCCCAAAACCAAAGATCCTATTGGATATTTTGCTATAGGAGATTCATGTGCAGCTTTATTAACCGATTCAGGGTCCAAGACCACCATTATTTCAAAGGGCACTTTTGTTAACAAATTAACTGACAAATGTTTGCTTCCCCCTGACATATCCCTGTATGGATATAATGGTGAAAAATTGATTTGGAAGGTTTCTTTAATGCTATTATTGGTTTCAAGGGGAGGACGGTACAGGTCAAAGTGTATGTCTCATGGAAGGGTTTGCCATTCTTGGTTGGCATCACCAGGGATGTTTAGAGAGCGTCCTTAAGTCAGGATGTGATCAACACATTTTGTGTTTGAAGATAATGCTGTACTCAAAGTGAGTGATTTGAAAGGTGTGTTGAAGACCCATGATCTTGTTTGTGAAGATAACCTTGGGAGATTGGAGAGGTTTGAGCATGTAATCAAACTGAAGGGAGGTTGTGTGCACACACAAATTGTGGTGTGTTCCTTTAAGCATTAGGGAGAGTTTGGAGAAACTTCTTTCTCAACTATGTGATTATGTTATAATAGAACCGGTGGATCCTTCATTGTGGCTATCACCTATTGTGGTGGTGAGAAAGAAAAATGGTGAATTAAGGCTGTGCAGTGATCTCAGGAGCCTGAACAAGGTAATCTGGGTTGATGGGCACCTGTTATCAAAAGTTGAGGAGATGATGGCCACCCTTGCGGGCGCAAGTTTGTTTTCCAAGATGGATATGAAATTGGCATACCACCAAGTCACACTGGCAAACAAGTCATGACATTTAACAGCTTTTCACACCCTGTGGAGTTTGTTAATTTTGCAGAATGTCATTTGGCCTGATGTCTGCTGTGGCAATTTTTCAGCGGGTCATGGCAGAAGTTTTGAAAGGTCTGGAAGGTAACTTGGTTTTTCAGGATGACATTTTGGTTATCAGTAAGGATTATGATGAACACATGATTAAATTGAATGCTGTACTGGATGCATTGAGTAAGAAAGGTTTACGACTGAGAAAAAATAAATGTAATTTTTGTGTACAGGAGGTGGAATATCTTGGGCATGTTATTTCTGAGAAGGGCATTGGTCCAGATCCAGGTCTGATCAAAGCCATTTAAGAGGTAGCTACCACAGGGAATAGAGAACAACTTCAAGCCTTTTTGGGTACTACACCAAATGTATTCAACATTCTGCTAAAAAATTTGAACCTCTTCATGGCTTACTAAAGAAGAATGCAAATCTTGTGCCGGGTCAAATGTAGGATGAGGCTTTTCTAGAAATAAAGATAGAACTGTCTAATGATCCACTTCTCAGTCCTTATCAACTGGGTAAACCTATAGTGATCACAGCTGATGCAAGTAGTGTGGGGCTGCTTTGTCTCAAGCTATGGATGAGTCTGAGCGTGTTGTCGCGCTTGCCTTACGCATTTTGAGACTTTTGGAGAGGCTTTCTTCAGTGATAGAGCATGAAATACTTGCTTGCACTTGGTTGGTTAAATGTTTCAAAGCTTATGTGAGTACAGATCATAAGCCATAGGTGCTCATCATTAGTGGTTCCAACATTCATTTGGTAAAAGCTACTGCTAGGTTGATCAGATTAAGTTTGAAACTTTTGGAGATTAATTTCTTGGTTGAGTACATACCTGGCAGCAAGAATAGGAAGGGTGATTGTCTTTCTAGGCTTCTTTGTTCAATTGAATAGACAGATGAAATCCTAGATGATCAACAAGATGTTGATTGTTTGGTTGCTAGTGTAGTTTAGAGATGACGGTAAGTGTGTTGATGAACAGAATTGGAGAAAGGCGTTTGAGCATGATGTTGGTTTAGGGAAGTTTATGGAGTACATGAAGAAGGGATGGCCTAAAGAAAGAAATCTTTCTGTGGGGTTGCAGGCATTTAGTAAGATTCACACGGAATTGTGAATGGAATCTGGGTTGTTATTCATGTCTGACAAATAAATTCCTCCTATTGCTAATAATGATAAGTTATTGCACATAACTCATGAACGTCATTTGGCTATGACTCTTAACTAGAAGAGGCTTAGAGAAACCTGTTGATTGACAGGTATGGAAAGAGTTGTGGAGAATGTGGTGGTAAGGCTTTCCTCTTGTTCTCAAAATGACAAGATTTTAAAGTGTCTCACACCACCGATGAGTGAAGTAGGTAGTCCAAAGAGGGTTTAAGACCAAGTTAGTAATGATTTTTTGGGACCATTTAATATCCTTCCTAATGATCAACATTTTGTTATTGTGCTACTTAATCACTTGTCGAAATGGTTGGTGGTGAAAGTTTGTGCAGGAAACTAATACCAAGGGAATTATCACTTTTACTAATGATTTTTTTTGCCATAGAGGGTTTTCCCTCTGAATTTGTTCTAAATAACAGGGTGCAATTTGTGCATGCAGAGATGTGGGAATTTCTGCCAGGTGCAGACGTAAAGCACAAAAGGTGCAGTCTGTACCACTCGCAAAGCAATGGTCAGGTGGAAAGAGTGAATAGGTTGGTATTTGAGTGCATTAGGGGCACAGTGATTGGGGGTGTGGATGTTGGAGATTCTGTTTGGTCAATGTTATAGTCATAACACAATACTCCAAATAGTGTGACAGGTGTTTTTCCTTTTGTAGCTTTAAGGGAAAGGAAAGCACAAGATCTCAGACCTTCATAGTTAAGTAAATTGCCCAAAATCGGTGACAAGGTGAATTGTGGTGTGGAAAAATACGGTCCAATAGTAATGGGAGTCAGAGTAGAAGTAAAAGGAGGTTTGAAGTGGTCAAAGGATCTAAATTTCAACTTATGGTAAAGGAAGATTGGGTATTTGTCAAACTATGAAGTATAGCATTCCTTAACAGGTTGAAGAAGTGAGTAAGGATGGTTGTGCTGTGAAATTAACTAATGGTCAATCGTGGAATGTTGCCTGGCTGGTGAAATTCCAAGAAGTTTCTGAGCATGATCAAGACTTTGACTCTTCCAGAAATTATAATGGGGTTGCTCAAGAAGCGGTCATTGGCAAAAGTGTTCAGGAAAATGGCAAGGTCACAGCAGATGGGCCAAATCTGCGTGCTAAGCCCATATGTTGGTTTCCGAAGAAATTTGAAAATTCTGTTGTGGAGTAGTGGGCAGGGTTCTATTTGTTATAAGAGGAAAATAATTGCTAGATTTGTTCTTGCATGCTTTCTGATATGTAGGATGTGCTTTCTGTTTGTAATTTTCTTTAAAAAAATTTTTGTTTAGTATTTATTTTCATTATTGAAGAAAGGGAGGTGTGATATATCAATGCTAATATATGTACATATGGCGTGTTGAGCTAGTGCCTTTGTTCTGTATTGGAATGTGGAGTTCGGATGGCTCCATGGTTACAGACACAGGAGAAATGGTTGTGGAGCTTGAAGTGTGGTAACTGCCTTCCTCCTCTTATCTTGGTTGTTTCTTGCTTGTATTAAACCTGCATTGGATATCTCACCTGTGGCAGTGTATCTCGCCTCATACCACAATTACCTCCTTTGTTAGCTGTTTCTCACTGTGTCTTTGTCTTGGTGATCATCTTTCCATATTGTTTTAATTAATGAGTCCCTACACGCATGCTCTGTGTCTTATGCGGTCCACAGCAGAAGGTTACATCAGCCTTTTCTGTATTGATTTTGGTTTATTACTGCTGCATGTTTCAAACCATCAATGAATGCCTGCACAGGTCTCTGGGTGGGGCCTACCTTCCTTACAACTGCTCTCACAGGTTTTCACAGTATTCGGGACATCTGAGCTACACTGCCTACTTGCTTTATATTCTGGCATCATTAAGTCACTGTGCGGCCTGGCAGGCACTTTAGGTCACATTCACATGAAGGATGGTATGCAACCATTATAGTGTAGGCCTGCATTACTTTCCACAATCATTTGAAATCCATCTTTGGAGCAATATTGGCATCACAAAGCATATGAAATGCCAGCAACAGTTACTTTATTCCTTGCCATTTATCTTTGGTCTCTTGTTAAAACAGGAAACAAAAATGAAAGTGATAATTACTTTGACAAATCAGATGAGAGGAAAGGCCTTTGATCTAGGATCCTTTGCATGTTACAACTTTATTCACTCCTTGTACTAAGGTCTTCACTGCTGTTCTGTCACTCTTAGATTTCTTTGGCAACCTTTGGTGACATTAGGGGTGGACGAAGCTCACAGAGGTTTACTGTGTAGAATTCCCTGGAATTACATTAAAGCTCTGCGAGATTCTTCGGAGTTACGCAAGCGGGTGGAATTTGGCATGTTGCACTGCTCACACTGAAGTTTAGTGCCAGGAGCTTGTCCCGTACTGTAAAATCAGCTTGAACAGCACCTCGTGGCTTGCCAGAGGGCAATGCTTCTTTCTGCCGCTCGAGTAGCTTTCTCAGCGCTAACGGTTATGACCTGCCATGACCGCCCACGTTGAGAAAATCTCGCCAGGAGGCGTTCCAGCACCCGGAAATGACACTACATGATGGCGAACTGCTCACAAGAAAAAACTCTGCCATGCAGCGCTTGATGGAGTTTTGTCAGAACTCCGCAGTATTCCCATAGAGCAGAGTGGGCAGAATTTTCCGCTCACCCCTGGTTGACATCCATTATTTATTTATTTAATATATATCCATGTCAAAACTACGCTGCCCTGTTTAATTGGCTTGCCTGTTGCATTTTAATTGGTCTACATTTTCCAATCCATTTTGGGATAGATTAAGACAGACTTTCCTCACTGTATATGATTCTGAGGAAAAGTGGTGGGGTCATCCTCTCCCTCTTCTACTACTGTGTCTCTGGTTCAGTTGTGCCAAGCTATAGAACATCCCACTGCACTCTTTCAGTCTTCATTCAACTCAGCCATCCAATAAATGACCTCTCCCTGGAGAATTCCAATAGAAGCCCATGTTGACACCAAAACATGGGCTTCTATTGGAATTCTCAAGGGCATATTATCAAGCCCATTATCGCCGCTTTAGCGGCAGTTTTCTGCCGCTAAAGCGGCGATAATTTTAACGCCGTTTCTTGATAATATGCCCCATCGTCTTTTGAAATTTTGTAAGTATTAAAGTAAATAAGGCTTGGATGTAAGCCTGCCTCAATGGGAATCGAAAAAAGGACTTTCTCAACTCCAAAATGGTGAGCCTTTATACATCATCTAGACAGAAAGCTGTACAGGCACTGTGGTCTGACAGAGAAAGTTGCAAATCACAACCAATGAGTAAATACAAAACACATCACATGGTAAACTTAACATTTGCCCTATTTCTAATGAATACCCTGTACTATGTCTTACTCAGAAAACAATACTACATTGAAAATACAGACAGCCCCTTCTCCGGCCCAAAGGAAATGGCTTTCAATTGTATTCAGTTGTAGAATCTGTCCTGTCGAGAAACATCAGAAACAGAAACCATTACATTTTATAATGATAAAGTGCAAGCAGACCGTTGAACTGATTGAATTTTGTGCAATTATAATGAAGCCTGACGGACACATTCTGAGCTCTGCGCTACACAGGCACACCTTCCGGGCCACCACCAGCTAACGCTATAAATAATTGTTAATTTGAGAGAATACTAATTCTTCCTAATCTTTTTCCAATTTCCATATGTTCATTGGTTCCCATCTACACATAGAGCGTTCATGCACCACTGGTTTGCATCTCTACTGGGGAAATCTGCTCAGAAAGCACTAGGTTTGGTGTGCCCTCACCCTTCCATCTCTGGGAAGGCTTGCCCAACAATCGACCAACATTTTCTCACCTTCCTCCAGAGTTCTGGCTGGGACTCACACAAATTTGCAGAATGCATGTTGGAAGGCCTATAGCACTGGGTCCTGGATTTCTTGGGCTTCCTCAACCATCTACTTGTTGCTCTCAAAAAAGCTATAACCTCTCCAGATGAAGACAATCTGGATTCTTGCAGAGGTATGGCCCAGCGTACCCTGGGTTCCACTGCAATGCCTACTCCACCATCTCTGCCATGTACCACAAGAGCCTTCCTTTATGCATCAAACTCAGGATTGTCTTCAGAGGTGGTAATGAAGATATCAATGTTGGTGACAAGGCTCAGTCATCAATGTGGCAAACATGCATAAACCTCACTGAACATAGATCCAAGGGGGTACTCATCTGACTATCATGGGGCCAGTTCCTTTGCCACACCTTACACAGGTGCAGGGACAACTCCTTTGTCTCTTCTCCAATACCAACTATATTCCTGTGTGGCAGTCAAGCCTTAAAGATTCTCAGACTGGGGCCTCAAGCCGTTGGCTCCCTGTTGGCTTTCACACCAACCTCTTAAGTTAAAGCCACCAAAATGTTTTCCTTCTCCTGCTGTTGGTCATGTGGGGCATGTTCTTCAAACAGTCTCTAGGTACAGCATAAACATTTAGGCTAACTTTGATAGTCACAAACCCTTTCAAAAACTCTAGTGGTGGGAGCAGATTATGAATCAGGCCAAATGTTAGAACATCAACCATGTAATAAAAACTGGAAGTCAGAAATGGGCAGAAACAATTCTGAAAGGTAGAGGGGAGACATAAGCTTATGACAGACAGATTTGAAAAGAGGAAGTTATTAAGGTGGAGGCTTTAACCCGTTGCGTGCTCATGACGGCTCCACGCCGTCATGAGTCACGGGCGGCGTGTGCTCATGACGGCGTGGAGCCGTCATGTAGCTGCCGCTCCGCCCACACGGGACTAATTCCCCGCCTGTGCGGGCGAATTAATGAGTGGGCGGGGTCATGACGGCTCCACGCCGTCATGAGCACACGCCGCCCATGACTCATGACGGCGTGGAGCCGTCATAAGTAGCCACGCCCACCCCCTAGCCCCTCACGCGCCACGGCAGAATTCGCGGCGCAGGGAATGGGTTAAGAAGGAAATAACCAGGAAATTGTCACTGCTAGAGTAATACAAAAGTCTCTTAAGGTGACTACATGTCACAAGAGAGCAAACTAGAGAATATTTACCAATGGAGATAGAGTTCTAGAGGCAGAGATTGACACTAATCAGTCATTGTTTTGTGTGACAAATGTTTGGAAAAAAGAGCTTCAAAAGGAAGTTCACAAGTGAAGTAGGAGAGGCAGCAAGGAGAGCCACACACAAACTGAAAGGCAGACTTATAGATCCATTGACCAAGACTTCATCAGTCACAAAAAAAGCTTGGCCACCTTGTTTGGTCTAATTGGAGAGACTATTCTGCAATAAACTTAGTCAATGCTCCTAAAGGTCCTCAGAAATAATTGCAAGAAGCTTTGATCTGGCACCTTGAAGCTTGATGACATACTTCACATTTAACAGGTTGTCCTATTTGGAAAGAAGAATAGCAGAATATCTTATGTTTGGTCAGGCTCTTGATGGTAAAGGTGCAGACAAGTAGCTCCAGCACAATTATGTGGAGGCTCTGTTCTGCAGAGGACCTAAAACCCCTAGTGGAAAAGCCATTAAAAATTGGCTCCTTAGCCAGTCTTGCTGGAGTAAGACTCACTGCCAAAGTGTTGAGCAGTTATAAAGATAATCTTGCCTTTCCATGCTTCCCTGTCACATGAGAGTGCCATTCAAGTCCTTTATGAGCATAAATTAGAGGCTAAATTAGCCACATGAAATATATATCTGAGATACATATTGCTTATTACTTATTAGTTTTGAGCTACTGTACATTTTGTAATAATACTTCTTGGCCTGTGATTACAAAATCAATGCAGAATTATTACCTGGGTATATTCCATGGATCACCTTAATGCAGTTTGAATTGCTTGTGACTACTGGTTTTTACAGAAATCTCATAGCCATTACATTACACATGCTTATAGAAGTAGAAGTGGTAGCACCCTCTTCAATGTAATAGACGAACCATTCACTTCCACTGCATTACCTTTGTATAGTGGAAGACATGAATGATTTATCCACTGCATTGCAAAGAAAATTTGGTGCCAGCATCAGAAGGATTTTCTTTACAAAAAAAAATAAAGCCAGGATGCAAGCCTAAACTTCCCTTGCATCACAGGTTTGATTTCTTTCATTTACTGCTATGTGCAGCACACTGACATCACAGTAAACAAAAGTGAAAGCATACCATGCATTATGAGCTGTCTGCTTTCATTTTGATCAGTTCTCGGGGTCATAACTCTATCCTGAGCATCAATCTGTGTGGGAGAGGAAAAGCTGGCTGTACCTCTCATTAGTGTATCCCTGCTTGGGGATCATCCCAGTACCGCGAACCCCAAGCAGGCATCCCCCCACTTCACATTTGGGAAGCCTTTTCCTTTGGAAGCAGCACCCCACCAGGCATAGGCTAGGGCTCTCCCCCAAAACATAAAAGAACAACTTTCTGCCCTTATGGGAGGGCAAATGAGGGTTTACTCCCCAATAAAACACCCACCCCAAAGGGGCAGAAAGTCCACTGAATGCAAGGGATCAAGTATTTGTTTTTTAAAAAGGAGTAGGGCGGCTCACCCTGTCCTCAGGCCATGTGACCGTCTGGGAACTGGTGCAACAGTCTTTCTGCCACGCCCTGGGAAGGGCATTTAGTGGTAGTTTAGCCCAATCGGCTTCCCCTCGGGAAACATCAATGAACGTCCTAAAACAAGAAGAGATGGGCAGGTATCAGGCTGAATGGACCCAGCAGTCTTTCTAAACATGTAGACATCAGGGATTACTATTTTTTATTTTGAAAACAATGGGGTGGGTATAGCCCACCCAGGCACTTGGCCTCATACCCCACCCCTAAAGCACCATATAGCACTCATGCTTCCCTAGGGCTAGAAAATTCATATGGCAAGCAAGAGGAAATTTGTATACTTTTGGATGAAGTTATAACATATGGGCCAGCAGAGAGTCAATAAATTCCAATTTCCTCTCACTTACATGGTGAATGGCTGCTCTACGTGGGCTCTGGATCAGCTAAAAACCAGGGAACCCTACAAAAAATGACATTTATGAAACAAAGAGTCCCAGATGAATCCAGAGTGGTGTTGCTTGCATGGATATGGATACATTTTCTTACCCAGAATGTCCTGCAAATGTAAAATGTTGTCTAAAATCATGCATTTACCTCTATTTTATGTGAAGGAGAGTTCACAAGTCTGTGAAAATCCATAATATTCCCACCACCCAGCAATTCTCCCAATAAAATGGGTACCCCACTTGTGTGGGTGAACCTATTGCTTTGACAGCAACAAATGAAAACTGTAATCATGTTTAGTATTTGTGGTTTTCGACATGGTGTGTGGCGTGGACCCTTTAGATGCTGTGTGGTTGAAGACTTGCTTCACGGTTGGTTTTAGCTGGTCTAAGAGGGTTTTGTAAAACGCGGCTGTGAAACCGTCTGGGCCAGGGGCTTTGTTATCTTTTAGGGATCTGACTGCCATTTCGATCTCTGTGTAGTTAATTTCCTGTCCTAGCCTGATTCTATCTTCAGCGTCTAGCTGCGGTAGGTTGAGTTTTTCTAGGTGTTTGGTACACTCTTCTAGATTCAGGGCTTGGTCCTTCTTGTAGAGTTCCTGATAGAATTCTTTGAAGGTCCTAAGGATGTCTTTGTGTTTGGTATGGGTCTTATTGTTAGAGTCTTTGATGGATGAGATGACAAACTGGTTTTGTTTGTGTTTGAGATAGGAGGCGAGCAGTTTCCCCGCTTTGTTTGCTTCGCATAGGTTAAGAGCTTTATATTTATTAATCCATAACCCTGCCCTCTCACTTAGGATTTTGTTGTATTCATATTTCATTTGAGTTATATTAGCCAGGAGCTCGCTATTGTGTAAGGAAGTTGCGTGGGCCTGCTCTAACTTTTTGATCTCCTGTTCTAGCTGCGTTAATCTCAGGTTCGTGTTCTTGTTTATTTTAGCCTTTATACCAATTATTGTACCCCTGACAGTAGCTTTCAGTGCATCCCAGAGTGTATTAGTGCTAGTCTCCGGAGTGTTGTTGTGTTTAAGGTAGTCTGTTATAGTATCTTCAATCGCTTTTTTATCTGCTGGGTCTGAAAGCACATCGCTGTTAAAGCGCCATCTCCTCAGTACCGCCTCATTGTGACACCCGGCCAGTTTTAGGCAAATACACGAGTGGTCTGACACTAACCTTGGGGCTATGTCTGTGTGTTCGATTAGTCGAGTATGGGAGCCAGAGATGAGGATATAGTCTATTCTGGTGTATGAGTTATGGGGGTTAGAATAAAAGGTGTAGTCTCTAGTGTCTGGATGTTGTAGGCGCCATGCATCCTTAAGGTTAAATTTGGAACAGATATTTTGTAGTACTGAATGTGAGCTCGTGGGGTGGTACTGGCAGGTGGATTGTCTATCCGTTATGTGGTCTAGAGGGATGTTGAAATCCCCTGCTGCTACCATGAGGTCATTTTGGGGGAAGCCTTCCAATGTGCTAGACACCCCAGACCAAAAAGCTGGGTCATCCGTGTTGGGGCCGTATATGTTTGCTACGTGGATTAGCTCTTCCCCCCTTCTCAGATGTGTGACCAGGAGCCTGCCGTCATTATCATGAGAGTGAGAGACTAGCGAGATGTTTGATCTTTTCGATATTAGTGTAATTACCCCCCGTTTCTTTTTAACGGCCGGCGAGCAAGCCATTTGCGAGATCCAGTTACCTCTAATGAGTTTGGCGTCTTCCCCAGACAGCTTTGTTTCCTGTAGAAGGATTACATCCCCTTTAGTTTTGGCTAAGTATTCTAGAATTTGACGGCGCTTGATTGGGTGGTTAAGACCTTTAACGTTTAGGGACACTATGTTGAGGTCAGTTGCCCGGGTGAGTGTGTTATTGCGGGCCATCAAGTGGGGGGTTGTGTGGTAGATACATTGGTTCTGTCCCTTACTGAGCCGGAGGTTGCTCCCCGGGTCCAGGGGGGGTAGGTAGCTGGCCGCCCCTCCCCCCATCTATGTGTAAAACGGATACATTTCCCATGTGCCTTGAATACAGTCTAAGCAGATATATAGGATGCGCTTGTGTAACATCTCTCACTTGTCGTGCATACAATAAGAGGTGCCCTCCACAGTTTGTAGAAGAGAAAGAAGTGAGAAAGGAAAAGGAAATTAGAAAACAGAGAAAGCTAATACTGAGAATCCCCAAGGTGGGTGCCCCGTCCCTACAGGCAATCTTCTGCAACCTCTCGGTTACCTCCCTCCCCTCCCCCTTCCCCCCACCCCTCCCCCCGCCCCTCCCTCCTCTCCCCCTACAAACCTCGTGTATAGGAGGTGCGATGACAGGATTTGTCATTCCGTCTCACGGAGATCAGCTTTTGCGATTAAACTGTGTCATGAATCTCCCTATGAGTACTTTGGCGTAGTCACCAACGAGGCTTTGAGGGTGAAGAAGGCCCTCTGCCCGTAAGGTAAAATCTATTACAGCATTATGTCTCAGTTATAATGTCCGTAGCAGGGTCACATTCTGACAAAATCAAAAGGATACAAGTGTTAGATCTTTAGGCCATAGTGGGTTTGTTGTCTCCCCATGTCGTGATGACAGCATCGTAACGTGCCTCGTAGGGTGCATGATAGCAAGATGTGGCCTGAGGTAGCTAATGAGGTAGCTTTTTAGGTTGAACATGAGGTAACTAATGAGGTAGATATTGGCTCAGTTCCTTAGTAGGTTAAAAAGTGGTAAGGGAAACAATAAGTTGCACATCAGGTAGCTGGCTGCCTCTTCACTCCGTGCCAGGGGTCGGTGATGATCTTCTCTTGCCAGAGGCAGGTTGGGATGCCTCCATGTCCTGGACTATTGGATCTTCCAGGAAAGGGAAGGACCAACTCTCACCGAGAAACTATAGACCTATCTCACTGATTAGCGTAGACTGCAAAATATACGCGAAGATCCTAGCGATCAGACTTAACTCTGCCTTACCAAAACTAATAAGCAACTCCCAAGTAGCTTTCCTCCGCACGCGCATGTCTAACGATAACACCCGGCTTCTGTGCCACATCATAGAGCATGCCGCCAGTAAGGATATACCCGTGGTAGCTATCACCCTAGATGCTGAGAAAGCCTTTGACAGGGTCTCCTGGGGTTTTTGGAACGCTGCATGCACTCTTTCAACCTAGGGGAGGATTATATACGTATTTGTATGGCCCTTTATGGAAACTCATCAGCCCGCATTGTCGTGAATGGCTCACTCTCCGAGCCCTTCACGCTACAACAAGGTACTAGACAGGGATGTCCACTATCTCCATCCTTATTTTTACTAGCATTGGAACCCCTCATCAGGGACATCAAGTCAGACGACAACATCAAGGGGGTGGATATCAATGGCACCCAAATAAAGTTAGCCGCTTACGCAGATGACATACTAATCGTAACTGAACAACCGAAGACATCAATTGTTGCCCTGATGGACACAATAACTAAATATTCCGACCTCTCAGGGTACAAACTCAACAGAGATAAATCAGAACTCAAGCCATTAAACATCCACTGCACGAGGGAGATCCTGGGGGGGTCTGGTCTAGCGTGATACACAGGTTACATAAAATACCTAGGCATCGAATTTGGCAGCAACATGATAGATACCGTACACCAGAACGAGAAAACTCTATTAGGCAAGATAAAGAAGCTCTTGGAGTCTTGGTCACCAAAATTCATTATGTGGTGGGGCAGAATAGAGACTATCAAAATGATGATCAGCCTGATGGTTAACTATCTCATCAGTATGCTCCCGCTCCTTCTCACTGACGACTTCCACCGCAAGCAAGATCTCCTCATCTCTAAATTCCTCTGGCGCGGGAAAAAAGCAAGGATCAGCACCAAGAAATTAAGGCTAGATAAAACACTAGGAGGCGTGAACCTAGCTGACTTCAGGCTATATCAGCTAGCTTTCCTGGCGAAACAAGGTTCATACTGGTTAACACCACCTACCGCCTACACCCCGGCATGGCTAGAGGTAGAGAGGGCAATCCTCAATAACCTAAGCCCACTTGCATTACTAACAACGAACAGGCTATACCCACATACCTCCAAATCTATTTTTAAAAACACAAAGATTGCACTACTTAAGGTTGACAAAAAACTGGAAAACAGTATTAAAGGGTCCAATCTAGAGTCCCTCTGGGCCAATAACAAGATTAAGTACAAAGGCAAAAGCCTAATCCTAGACACATGGATCAAGAAGGGAATCCTCTTCCCTTATCAACTAGGTAACACCACACAACCACTCACTTTTTCAGACCTTCAAGTAAAGTACAGCCTAGCGGACATTGAATTCTACAACTTCTTAAAAATTAAAGCAGAAATCTCAAAATCAAAACTATCTACTGCCCAACCTTCAATCTCCTCATTTGTGACAAATATTAATAAACTGGGTCACCAGGTATCGCTGATATATAAACTTCTCCGCCCAAAATCTTCCAAACTTAACGACAAAGCCATAGCCTACTGGGGACAACCACCCTTAGAATCACCAAGAGAGCAGGGCTGGCCCTCAATATGGAGATCCGTCTCACGTAACAAGATTACCCCGGTTCTCTCCCAAACCAAATACTGGTTACTACACAAGGCATTCTGGACCCCTGCCCGTTTATTTGCATTAGGGCTCCAAAACGATGCAACATGCTGGAACTGCAACCAGGAAACAGGGGACTTAGCCCACCTTATCTTTCAGTGCTCGTTACTCAAAGCTTTTTGGGACAAAATATTTACCTTCATAAGCGGGGTTTTTAAAGGTAATATGGACAGAGACATCTTCAACTTGCCCACGGCCGGCATAAGCACAAAATGGAGAAATGATTTTGACAGAGACCTCTTTGACCTGATAATAACCTCAGCAGTGAAAATGGTTCTTGCCAACTGGAAAGACACAAGCAAGACGTCGTACAAGAGCTGGTTAAACTGGATCATTCATCTCAGAGGGGCAGACAACATAGCGTTACAAAGCTCCCCATGGAAACTGTCAGCCAGGACTCTATGGAACTCTCTAGACACGTTTCTAGACTCTTTTGAACCTCCATGAATAAAGAGCCCACCAAGGAATCATATTACTCCGCTCCTTCTGTATAAATGTATTCTAGAGATATGTCTCATGGGCACACCCACCAGCCCGGCATGTTATGTAAAGCTGCCAATAACGTCCTCTGTCTATCTTGTGCAATCATGTGTATAGATATGCAAAATGCGATGCTACAGCTCGCCTAACCGTAATTTCCTCCCTTTCTTCTCTCTTCTCTTTTCTTTTCCTTTTTCTTCCCTTTCTCCTTTCCTTTGCCTGTCCTAATTACCGGTTGCCATTGTTCGCTGAGGTAGGCTAGTTTACCCATTAAGGCGCACCAACTCACATTATGAATGTAACTGTAAAATTTTGCCTTGGATATCCTTGCATACCCGGCTATACGCCTTCTGTATACATTGTGAAAACCAATAAAGTATTTTGAGAAGAAAAAAAAAAAAAAGTATTTGTGGTTTTCACATGGTCCTTGGTTTGGTCAGTTCCTTTCGTGGGCAAAAGGCCCAGCCACACAAGTGGGGTACAATTTTTATTAGGAGAAGTGTGGAAGTGATGGGTGGTAGAAATATTGTGGATCCTTGCATATTCTGCAAATTTGTGAGGAAAATTAGTGATTTTATCAAGTTTATCAAGTTTGAGGTTTTCAGGGCATTCAGGATAACAAATGGTAGTGGAATCCACTGAAGTCACACCATCCTTGAATCCCTCATGTTTCTAGGTTTCAGAAATGCCTGAGTTTGGAAGGTTTCCCTGGATGGCGGCTGAGCCTAAATCCTGCAGCTACACAGATCACCAAAATGGATCATTTTTCACAGTGAAAATGTCTGCCTTCATGTTGTGTTTTGGATCCTTTCCTGTTGCAAACAATAAGCGCACCCACACAAGTGATGTACCAGGTTTACTGGAAGAAGTTTGGGAACACAGAATAGTATTACATTTGTTATTATCAACTGAATTTCTATCTAATTTTGCTTCCAAATGTAACTCAGTGTGCAAAAAATAACACATTTTGCAAAATGCTCCCTGACTCACAATAGTATTGGTAATGCCAAATTCTGATAGTACAAATCACCACTATTTATAACCTAAGAATCCTCGGGACATCTAAAAATGCATAGGTTTCCTTCATACGCATTTTTTCATTCATTTGATTTAACCATAGTTAATACACAATGAAAATCATTAAAAGCTGTAGCTCAATTCTTGGCACTGTGTATCACATTTTTTTAACAACCAATAAACAATATATATACATGTGACACTGCCATGAAAAGTGTGGCGGAGAGGAAACTCCTAATATGCTTGGAGGTGCTGCAGCAGCACCGCCAGAATATTAGGGGACTCAGACCACTGCGCAACCACCAGGTATCGTGGATCCCTCGCAGCAGCAGCATTCCTGTGGCGGCCCAACCGCCACAGTCCTAATGCGACAGGCGGACCATTTGTACAGAATTCAGAATTGTATAGCTTCCTGGGTTCACCCATGGATTTTAGCCTTTTTTCCACCACCAACTGCAAGTAATGACGAAAAGTAGGAAAAGTTGCCTACCTCTTAGAACACGCATTGGCAAAGCCAACCAGTTTCAGCAATGCAAGAGCTATTGGCTTTGTCAATGTTCATGTATTTTAGCCAATTTATGTCTGGCACATTGATTAAAAAAACTACTTCCCATAAATCTTTTAAATCAGCAATTGTATCTTGTTGAATCTAACAGAGCACAATGCGAGAGAGCTTATATTTTGGTGCGAAAAGCTGGCTTCACTTGTCTCTTACAAGCAGAAGCTCAGAACAAAGAGGGAAAGAGACAATGTTAAACATAAAATATAGCATTAAATAAATGGCCGACTTGCAAAGAGCACCGAAGGCGGCATCATTTCCCCAAGCAGTTTTTAATATTTCCAACTAGGCAAATGCAGTTCACAGGCTATATCCTACTTTGCTGATTAAATGACTTGAGATAAATATTAGTAACCATGGCTGCTTGCACAGTGTTAAGTGGGATGTGCCTACCGGATACCAGGAGGGGGTGTGGGGTCCCTTTGTACCTTTGCCATACGAATGACGAACATGTGATGAAATGGCAGCCAGTGAGAAACCCAGAACCTTGCCTCTTTAGAATTTCCTAAAAATGGGAGTGCCTAATTACATTGAAGTGATGCAGAGACAGAGAAAGGGGCTTTGCAGTGGGGAATCAACCAATTAGCAATTAGGCTGTGGACGAAGGCTAGCATATACGTTAAAATAATTAAAACAATTTTGCATGCTGCAATGGACAAGTGCTGTTTTTTTCCAACTTGCAACTGCCATCAAATCTGTAACCTTCAAAATGTTTCTAGTCGGAAGTTTAAATAACAGGAAGCAGGAATGAAGTGCCCATGAGAGGGAGGAGGGAGCCACAGTGAGAAGAGAGGTGGGAAAAGAACCAACGAACAACCGCAGCGAAATCCTCTACAAACCCAGCCACCCTCCCCAGGGGTGGGTCAAAAAAGTTTTCAAACCGCTCTCCACAAGCACACACACATGCACAACTGACAAAATGGCACCTGACAATCTCCGAACTACAGCCAATGAGGGATAGAAAACTGACAGAAACAAAACACGCATGCAACACAAACAGGCAGAACCCCGAATGGGGGAGGAGTGTAGAAAAGAATCATGGATGGAGAAAGATGCACTCATTTTTGATATGCCATCCCCTTTAACCCTGGGTGTAGTTCGCGAAGTAGCGCTACGCGAAGCTACGCGAAGTGCACTTCGCACTACACGAGCTACGCGTAGCACTACGCGAACTGCATATTGCGCTGTTCGCGATGATTGCACAGTGCCGGATGCTTGTCCGCACTGTGCAATCATTGAAAACGGCATCTTGCACAGTGCGAGCTGTCTTTTACTGCCGCTCGAGTAGATTTTTACTCGAGCGGCAGCTTTCTCAACGCGGACTGGTAGTTTCTCATCGCGAGCGGTCGCGAGCATACGCGACCACTCGCAATGAGAAACCTGACCTCCCCGCGTTGAGAATCTCGCAGGGAGGTTTATTTTCCAAGCTCGCGATCGGCAACTTGATGTTGCTGATCGCGAACGAGGAAAAAGTCTCGCCGGGATGTCATTTTGCTTGCTCGCGGTCGCCAACTTGACGTTGAGGACCGCGAGCAAGCAAAAAATGACCGCTGCACTACGCTACGCTACGCGTGTTTGCACTGTGCTACGTGCAATTCGCGTAGTGCAAAGTAGCGCAAACTACGTGAGCGTAGCGTAGTGCTTTGCCCAGGGTTAATCCCCTTGTGTCCCCGACCACCCTCGCCCATTAAAGTCTACAAATTTCTGTACACAGTTTAAGAGATTTCCGCTAAACGATACCTTTTCAAACACAGTTTCTTATGAGTTTTTGTGGCTCACCTCAGCTGTTGGGGAAAGCTTACCCTTTCTCGCCTACGCACACTGAAATAAACGTGGCTGTAAACATGTCAGGTTGTTTTGGCCCACATGGCCATTAAGGGAAACAAGAAAGAAATAAGGGTTGAATCCCGGTCTTCCGATGTGTTCGATGTTCAGACGGCGTTCTGTTTGAGCGCCATTTTTAAAGGGGAAGTGAGCTGTTGGGGAAAGTTTCCCCTTCCTCTCCTATGCACACCGAAATAAACACAGCTGTAAATGTGTCATGTTGTCTCGGGCCACATGAGCATTAAGGGAAACAAGAAAGAAACAGGGTTGAATACTGGCCTTCCGATGCGTCCAATGTTCGGATGGCATTCTGTTTGAGCACCATTTTTAATGGGGAAGTGATAAAGGAGAAGCACAGGGCAAGCAGCCAAGGGGGCGTGGGATCGGATAAGAGAAAATGATGAATGAAAACACCAGGGCTCCTGAGGAGGGCTCGGAAACCACGAAAAAAGAAGTTCCTAAAATGATCATAAAATAATAGCAGTGGAGGGATAATGTAATTGGTCTCTGCTCTTGGGGCGGGGTAAACACAGGAAAAGGCATGACAAATGCATGCCATGGACAAATGTGGAGAAAGAATAGGAGAGCGATGATGGAGCCAGCAAATGGGAAGCCTATGGGTGGGCTGAAGCCCACAAAGTAGATACAGCATGTCTCTTCAAGACAGAGCATGCACTGTCTAGAGCAGAGACCTGCAAAAGCAAAACTTGTCATAAAATAAAAATGTTTTTTTACAGCTCTGCTTGTCATTGAAAACTGGGAAGATGGCGATGTTAGCACAGGAAAAATTTTATGGATGCTATTTTTAGAAAAAAAGCACATGCTGTCTTGCAGAATTGCTTATTCTTGCTTTTCAAATAAAAACTACATTGTGATTAAGGCTCCCTGTTTCCCGTTTTTACTGATTTTTACAGATAAATACAGACAGAAAACCATTTATGTTCCTGTCTGTATTTATTTTTAAATGCGGATAAAAATGGAAATTGGAGTACTCTTTGAGTGATTCTAAATGCTGTCATTCTTGACTCCCAGGCCAATAGCTGTGCAGATTGACAAGTAAAGGGTTAAAAAAGAAAGTAATTTTAGTAAGGAGTCTTAAACAGCAGTAGATAAGCACAAACGTGATACTAAAAATTTAATGTTTTGATATTAGTGCATTGATTTATCATCTATGGGTGTTCATATCATTGAACCCTATCAGGCATTCAAGCATGAATGCACATGTATCGGTTACATAACTGTGGAAATGTACTAGATTCAACTTCATTTTTTCACAAAACCCAAAATAAATATGGATAAATACAGATAACATTAGCAAATAATAAATGTAGATAAATATAGACGGAAATGTCAAAAAACACCATAAAACTGGGAGGCCCAATTGTGGTACATTTTGGCCTTACGTTTAGTTGCCTCCAGGGGAAGGTTTTATGACATAATATAGAGGACAAAAATATTGTGATACATAAATAGTGAGAAAATAATATCAGTGTTCACATACTTTGTAAACTACTAAAATATTGACAAATAAATATGATGGACCAAAATATCATCAAAAAACAGGTAAGTATAATGATTTGACTCCATACAGCATTATTTCATTGACTATTTTAATATAGATATTAAAGTTGAGAATAATACTATTAAATGTAAATAAATTTACCATTTATAAAAATATCAACTAAAATGAAAAAAAAAGATATACTTAAATACATTAACACTATTTAAAATATTAAATAAAACTTAATTACATTAGAGTGATTAATGACATTAGAAGTATTAATAAAAACAACAATAAAAAATGTATAGACTCATCTACAAAACAAATTAAATAAAACATAATACACAAAAATATAAGAAACATTTAGGGGTCTATTACGATGGCGGTCGGATTTCCACCGCCGGGCCGGCGGTGGCGCCCGCCGTACCGGCGGTGGACATCTGCCCGCCATCGCAACCAAGAAATCCGCCGGTCATATTAGGATGGTGGTGGTGACCGCAGCGGTGGGAAATTCCGACCGCCGCTTTTCTGCCCGTTGCCATCCGCACTCCTGCCTGGCGGATGGAGCAGGACCGGGAGAATGGTGGCGGTGCAGAGCAGGCTCTGCCGGCAGGATTATGATGCCGGCGGTAGCCAGCCTTTCCTCAGTGGTCAAACAGCCATGGAAAGGCATGCGGTGATCGTCTTCCGGGGGCCCGTTGCGGGCCCCCAATGTGTTGGGGGGGTGCACTGGGGGGGTACCCATGGTCCCCCCTACATTTCCCTGTACCAGGTGGCAGGCACTGTGCAGTGCCTGCCACGCAGTACAGGGAAATGCAGGACATGCTCCTTTCTGCATCGCAGCGGTGCTGCGGGCAGCAGCAACCGCCGCAATGTTAATGCCCGTGATCAGACCGCCACGGTCGGATTTCGACTGCGGGTCATCGTAATTCGACCGGCGGTGATGTCGCAGTACATGCGGGCGGTCTTTTCCCGCTACCATGGCGGTCGGGGAGGTTTCCCGACCGCCATCGTAATAGGCCCCAAAGTACTTAATTTAATTAATCATTTTAAAAAATATTAAAACAATAGAAAAAAATAAATAATGCCATTCCTAACAAGGTTATAGTAGGGGAAAGTGTTGGATTTTTCAGGAGTCAGATTTTATTCCCATTCCAACTATTGCAAAATTAGGGAAAGTATATAAATTTGAAGGGGTCATATTTACAATTCCCACTTCAGTCAGAGCAACAGTATGGGAAATGTGTGACTCTGGAGGGGTTAAATTTACTACTCCCACTCCAACATAAGCAAAGCTAGGGAAAATGTTGCACTTTAAAGAGGTCATATTTACTATTCCCACACCAATCTAAGGGGCTGATTATGAGTCTGGTGGTAGTAAGACTGCCAGACTCACGGTGGTGGAGGTCCGTCTGCCACAGTAAGACTTTAAAAGTTGTTGTGGCGGGCGACCACCGGCTGCGCCAGGGAACAGTCGTTCCCTGGTGGTGGCGGAGCTACGCCACAATGTAATATGCTGAGCGGGACTGGCGCAGTCCTGCTCAGCATATTACGAGTTCCGCCACCACCAGCCATTTTAAGGCGGGAGCCCCACCATGAAAAGGCTGGCGGTGGAGGAACAAAGGGGCCCGTGCCCTTCTGCCATGGGGATACATTCAGGGAGCAAAACATGAGCCCCCTGTCTATATTCCCCCAAAGTGTCAGCACCGGAACATTGGATGTACCAAATTTATTATTCTCATTCCAACGTAAGCAAAAGTAGGGAAAGTGTTAGACTTTGGAAATGATTATTTTACTATTTCTATTCATTAAAAAATCATATAAATATAGACAACTACATTAAAATGTAAAAATATCTTGAAACCAATAAATGTCATTAAATATAAAACAAATACAAAGTTTACATTACAAAAAAAATAAACATATATTAAAACATTGAAATATTTTCCGTTCGAAACATTTCTCACCCTTCTAGTCTAAAACATGAACACTGACAAACAATTAAAATGTAGAAAATAAATATGATGTAAACTGCTAACTAATAATATTACATTAAAATTAAATAAAACAATTAATATTAATAGTTATTAAATATAAAATGAATATAATTTAAAAAAATTATAAACTATTTAACAATTAATTGCTGATCTACAAATATTTAAAATAATTATCAAACAAATTAATAAGTTAAAAATATCAAATTACATATTAAAAAATGTCCCACCCTAATCTCCTACAAACCCAACAACCCACTAGTAAATTAACAATATTTAATTAAATTAAACACAATTACATTTCATGTGAAAATTTTGAAAGTATACTAACACAAATTAAAGACATTTATTACAATACTAATAGCCTATATTACTGAAATAACTATAATTTATCAAACTAATTAAAAAACAATATTAACCACAACTATATTAAAAAAAACTGGAATACCCAGGAACAACCACTTTCCATACCTTTCAAATTTCCAAATTGCACACATATTTGGCCTGGATTGTTTTTCTGGTAAAGGAGTTCTGAAGGCTTAAGTGTAAAATGGTTCAAACTCTGAGCTATGGCGATACACAAAGTAAAAAAGGGAAACTTAAAATGAGTAAATCAGATATTATGGTCCCTCGTGGCCTTCTTAGCTTTTGTATTCCAAAATATGCAATAGTTTTTAATTTGAGAGAATGCTACCTTTTCCAATTCTTTTTCCAATTTCCATATGTTGGTGAAGACTCTAGCCGTTTTTTAATAATCACATAGTCTCCCATAGTATATCGCAAATTATATTTTGCTGTCTATTTACCAAATGTACAGAGCAAAGATTCAACTTCTATTATGCTCTTGATCATTGTCTCAACAGCTGTATTTGATTTAGAGTGGGAAAGATGTATTAAAAGACACAGAAGTAACATGTGGGATGAGTATATTTCACCTGCTTTTTAGGTCTCGCTGAGCCAGCGCATGCGCTGCTCTGCGAGAAATTTAGTGAGTGACTTTTGAAAGTGCTACCACAGGCTTTTCCTGGCCTCAAGCTTGCGTTCACGCGAGCGTGCATGCGCGCAGCGGCCATGTGGGTTTCTGTCAAGGCTCATTAAGCCTTGCGTGCCTCTCTCCGCCTTGCTTGCTTGCGCTTCAATTCCCTCCCCCTCCCCCACCACAGATCGCGTCACTCTGCTGGCCTCCACTCCCCCCGCCTCTCTATACTGCAGCATGCCACTCTCTCCTTTTCCCTGTTAAACTTTTTGCTTCTTTATTCTTCTTTCTATCTTTATTTCTGTTTTTTCTTTCATACACTTTCTCTTATACAGCTTTTCCTTCTCTCTAATGACTCACGTTCTTTCTCTTCCACAATTCAATAAACCAGTCAAATAGATACTCTTTTTTAAATTCATAAACATGATATTCATATCCGGTTCCATTAAACAACGCAGGGGGAAATTCTAATTTCATATTTTTTGAGATGTAAGCTTAAGAGCAAACGTGTTTAACTCACGTGCAGGAAAATTATACAGTTTCATCGATTTTCACTCCAAATACATTTCCCGTTTTTTGCCACCGACTCGAGTCCGTACTCCTTCCCACTACTCTCACCCATTTGTAGCAGCGTCGAAAGGCACTTTAGGAGCTGGAAGCTGCGCCAGGGGCTTTCAGCCAGAACATGATTCCCAGCGCCTTCCAATACCACGCTGCATTCCCAGCAGTGACACTGACCTTGTCCCAAAACGCTGGAGACATTTCAATCTCTCTGTTCACTGAGTCGACACGCTGCGCATTGTGTTTAATGATGCACAGCATTTAATGCACTGGAGGGAAGGCTGCTTGGCGACGGCTTGAGAGCCACCGAGCTCAACAAACTCACTTTTTTTTTATTCAATATTTACATTTCATATAATTTGAAGTGTGTGCTGTGTGCACCTTTATTAAACACTGTAGGTAAAATAATTGCACATTTTCATAAAAGAGCGACGAGTGATTCGATAGAAACTTGCCTCCACGCCCCTCACGTTATGATTTCCTAAAGTGACAGCTGAGACATTAGTCATCTTTCAAATCCTTGAATCTGACAGAATAGTCACATTTGAGAAGGGGACAGGCTTCTGTCCCGGGCCTTTGATGGCTTCAGATTACTGTTCAGAGGCTCGGAATATGCTTCATGCTAAGACTCTTATTTCCATAGAGAATGCCACGGTATCAACATTAAGCGATGCTGTTTAAAGATAGGCTTGTCACTTTAATTGATCTTGAGTCACTGCTTCCACTGTCAGAGCTGTCTGTCTACTTACCCATAATCCTCATCACTTTGATTGACTCTCTGAATCAGGGGGCTGGCCTGGCTTCGCCTTCCCGAAGTCGTACTGGGAAATTGGAAGGGACACGTTCAGTGGGGCTAATCTTCATGGGAGATCGAAGCCTCTGGCCAAGGGGCTTGGTTTCTTGAGAGCTAAACTGTGACCGTCCACCAGGATGCTGGTCCTGCACAATACTTTCTATAGTGAAGAATATGTTGTATTGATTTATCCAATTATTCGCCTCACACCCTACTGTTGGTGGTGCACGGTGCCCTTAGACGATTTCAAACTACTTGTCTCTTAAGGTTACCTTTTATCCTCTGAGTACGCTTTTGACTAATGGTGCCTTATGCAAGTGTTGCTTTACTCTGTCGTCATACACATCTTGTGTGCTTGTACGCTGGTTATTTGTAAACGGCCATTGGGGTCAAAGGGCTTCAGCCCCCCCCCCTCCCGTCGTGTGGCAGCCCGGGCTGAGTCAGCTTCCCTGGCACACACACAGCCGCACCCGAGTACTTCACAGGTCTTTAAGACCATCTGCCTGTTAATGAGGCTTTGTTGTGTTTTTCACGCCTTCCTAGAGCCCCTCCATCCCCATTCGGCCTATTGCTGGGAGAATTAGCCCCCCCCCGCCCACATTTTTTCTTAGCTGCATTCTTTCCTTGGATCATGTTACTAATGACAGTGCAGTCGCTTGGCTTTCACTTTTGCGGTCGCGTTTTTTGTTTGTTTTTGTTTCTAAGTTTTAAGTTGCATTCCTAGTGGGCTATTTCAAGTTGCATATAACAGCGCCACCTACCGGCCACATGTCTCTGGTCGCTCCTAGCTGATTCACTCACTCAAGGGCAACTTTCAGGAAAGAACAGTGAATATAGTTGGAAAAAAGTGTCAGTTTTCAAGACTGTAATACACCTTTCGAGTCAACATTCCTTTAGAATATACCTGCCAAGGACTCCTTTCACAAGCTGGAAAGAGAAACTGACGGACAAAATCTACAACGAGGTGGAAGCTCAAATTCCTTCTCCAGCTGGTAACAAGCACTTTAAGTTCTCTATTTTTATTTATTTGCGATGCAGCCTCTTGGTTTTTGTCGGCATTTTCAGATGGATTTACACAGTGCAATTAAAATACTAGGAAATCTAGTTGTTTCGTATCTGTAACCACCTCTTTGTGCGCGCGCTTTGTATGCGCTCGTATATGGCAATCGTTAACACGTAGTTGAAAATACCACCATTAGGACACACTCATTGTTTGCTGGCTAAGCCTTCTTTCCTCATCGAACTCCTTACAAAACAAGCATTTGCAATGCAATAGGTCTCACATTTACGCAAGTTTGATCTATTGACATTGCAAATAACAATGCCTTTTATTTTTGTTTTTAAAACATAAATAAACAAGCATTGGCATAGCCAATAGGTCTCGCCTTTGGGACCTTATAAGTGTTTAGTTAACCAGCACAATATCCTTGGTGCAACAACATCAACTGTTGCATAGCTAAACACTTATAAGGTCCCAAAGGCGAGACCTATTGGCTATGCCAATGCTTGTTATGTCTTGCATGAGAGTTTACTCAATAGGTTGATAATTGTGTCTTTAAAAGAGATCTTTTGACTGAGAAGATATGATGTTTACTAACCTGATAGATGTGTTGACACCATAATCGTCCTTACCTCTTGCAGATTCTCCAATTCAAGCATGATTGTCTATTTGGCTCCAGCCTTTTTCCATAGGGGTCCTACTTTTTTTTTTTTATTTAAAACATCTTTTTATTAAATTTTCATATACAAATACTGAACCAAATCTTTGACATCAATACTTTTTGTTCCTGCAATATAGGAGTACCCCCGGTTTTACCCGACATGGCACAGTTCTAGCAGCAGCATCATCCGAAATATTGGTCGATGGGGGATCAACAAAGCATTGTAGACATCCTTACAAATATTTGCAAAACAGTTTCGACTAGGGCCCCAACATCACTTATGGCATGCGCACTGAATCGCTACCGTCAAATTATGTACCAAAGACCATGAGAAGCCTATGATGAGAGGCAACTGTAAACATGCAGCATATGCAAGAAAAGGCACAATATAAAAACAAATTTAAAAAAAAATTCCATAGGGGTCCTACTTGACATTCATATATTAAAAAACAATTGGACAGCTTCGTTTTAAATGTATCCTATATTTCCTGCCTCAAACACAGACTCTCGATCCTTCATGTGATTTTGGAAAAAAGTAAGTATCTAATCAAACTTTGCTTTTACAACTTGACAATTGATTGATTACTTGTATACTGTGCTTACTGCAAAGAGCACCACATACCATGTACATACGGTGTCCACTGAGTTAGCAAAATTATATTTAACCCAGAACATCTTAAAAATGGACGAAAAAATAATATATTCTCCTTGATGTGTGCGATAAATGTAAAATGTCAATAAACGTATCACAAAAAACTGCTTTTGAATTTTGTTAGTATTTATACGTAAGACAAAAATACCCCACTGTCCACCAGTTGTCTTATTGGTCAAATTTCTAAAAGCTTTTAGGGTAAAAACCGAAATTATACTAGATCTCCAAGTATTGCATTTTCCTTGGAATCCTATATTATTTCTAAGTATTCCATGATGTTTGCCATTCGTCTTTGAATAATTGTATGCAAATGCCTTCAAAGAATCATGGGTTGCTAAAGTGGCTTAGGATTTTCTGGTGTTCACCTGGGTAGACTAAGGCCTCTCAAAAGAAGAACATTTGGTTGATGCAGCATTCCTGGAGCATCAAGTATTCTAACTGATACAAATAAGTTTCTGCTTTTCAAAAAATATTATCCAACCTAACCACTTCAACATAAATTAGGATGTTGATGACATCAAGATAATGTGCTCTACTGTATTAGCATATAATTTCAGTTGTTTCAATAAAATGAATCGACTCATAAAGTTGGCATAGAGGGGTGAATATGCCTGCTGAAAAAGCATATTGTGTAACATGTAGATAACAGATTTGTATTTGATGTAGATAGGTCAGTGGATTACTGTTTTTCACACAGGGATATTTTTGTTACTTGTAGTTCATAAGTAGAAATCCTTTTCATATAGCACAGTGAAAGTTAAACAGGCATCAATTAGCTGCATACAAACTGCCAGCCATCGGTTTAGAACCATATTTGTTCCCAATTTGCTCTTATTCCAAAGTAGCTAAAAAGGGCTACACTGAAGTCTTATTAGTATGGACAATCCCAACCACTGTGTTATGATTTAAGTCCTGACTTTGTGTTCCTCCTAACCATGCACTCTTAATATATAATGCATAGTAGTATGGGCGTATGGACGAGATGTGACTTCTTCACCTTATAACTCTCATTGTCTGATGTAACATTTCCTGTGTATATGATTATCACACTTGTATGACTTACACTTTGCACTAGGGTGACTAACGCTATCATACAATTAAAAAAATGAGTATGTGCTGTTTAAAATATTTGTGTAATTACTCATACAAACATATACATCTGACATTCTTACAGGACATGCATATCTTTTATACAGAGAGGTGTGGAGGGATGGACAGAAATAAAGCTTTGGAGGGTTTTCAGATCTGCGAATGATGACTTGCTATAATGGCAGGGAGTAAAAAAACCACAAGGGTAACTTCCCCAGTGTGCAAGAATCAATGTCTCTTCACTCAAACCCTGTGGTGGTTAGGATGGTGCCCCATCTGGAGTTTCAACAGGGTCCTTCTTCCCCCTTTGCGGTCTACTGGAATGATGCCGCCAACATTCTCAGGAAAATAAACCACAAACCCCCCCCCCAAGTAAGTATATCTGCATATAATAATTCCTGTATCTCTCTCAGAAACAAAGGTATCTGTTCCTGACTATCCTTATAGCCCGTCTTCACGAGCATGCTTTAGATATATGGATAGTATGCCCATACCCATGCCACCTCCTAAACATCCTGCAACCCTCCCTCTGTTGGTTCGCTCTTGTCTGTTAATAGGGCATCAGGTACTAGCACACAATCATCCCTTAGTCCGACATTAATGGTTATGGGGTTAGGATATTCTCAAAGTGAGGTAGGTCAGCAAGAGAGTGAAGGGAAAATAAACAACCAAACAAAAAAAGTAAGAGACCAGGCTCCACCACTGCCTTTCCCCCTACCTTTCCCCTGAGCCGGGGTAACCACCGCTCACCTGGTCAGCCACAACTCTTCAGAGTTGTGGCATACTGCTTCACGACTGCTGGCGGCATCCACCAGTCTTCCGTCCAGTCTTCCTCCTCCTCTCCTTCCGTCTCATCTGCTTCATCCCTGTCCTCTGCTGCTTCATCTCTGTACTTCCTAGGTTTTCCAATGATCCGGTCTCCTCTTCAGCTTCCTCACTCCCATAGGGTCGGTCCGGGCAATCCTTGCTATGTAAGTCTTATCTTGCCTTCAGTTCCTCCCGGTGTCATTCTCACCACCGCCTCGACATTCTCCTTCCTCTCCTCTCTGGTGTCTTCCATCTTTTTTCCCCCTTAAAAGTTCCACCCTCTTCCTCCTTCAAGTGGTTGTCCGTTGTTACTTTTGTTTCTCCTCTCTGCCTGTGCATTTCCATTGTCTCTCTGCCTGTTACCTTTCTCTCTTTCGACCCTTCTGTCGCTGTTGGCCTAGTCTCCGCCCCTTTTCTCCTTTGTTGTTCTCTATACCTTTCAAGGTGGCATTCGGCGTGGACCTTCACTATGTCAGAACTCTGTAATAATAGGTATTTGCAGCTATCCCTGCCTCCTCACATGAGGTTATACAAAGTCAGAAACCTGCCTCCAAATCATAGTTTCTCTTAAGTACTAATGAAGTGATAACAAGCTGTGTGCCATTGTTTCCCTCTATTGCAGTTGATGGAGCAGGCTAATTGAAAAAATGTTTACCTCCTAATATTTACGTTAAATAAATTAACACACATGTTCGTCTTAGTGAATAACCAACCATGTATGTTACATGTAAAGGGTTAAAGGTAACACACTATATATGTGCAAACTAATTTACTTACAATTGTTAACGTGGATAACATAAGTCTGACAATTGCGTACTAATTAGAATAATAAATGCATGATTTGTGCTTGGAAATAAACTGTGTAAGTGGCAAAACAAAGCATTGGTAAGTAAGGGATGGCTTTATATGTCGCTTTTGCTAGGTAATACCTAATTGGGGTATGTAGAATGACGGGAGGGAAACGAAAAGGCTTATATTCTTTATTCTTAACTCTGTTTTGTTTATCTTTATAATAGTGCGCTTAGGCCTGTTGAGCAGCGAAATAAGATGGCTGCCATGAGTTCGAGTTTTCAGGCGCGAGAGGGGTTACGAAAGAAAGAAAGGCCGTGAACAAGAGGGATCATGTGATCATTCCAAAAGCCTAGGATGGAAGCGTGGTCAAGGCTGTGATGACCTTATCGCATAAACGTGTGCCAAAGCAAGACAGCAAAAAGCGTGAGAAGTCGCAGTGAATAAATGAATGGACAATAAACTGACCGACTGAAAAGTATCAGAAAAAGATACAGTTTGAAAACCATGAACTAAGGGATGATGTCGTGAACCCGTGGGAAACGACAAAAATATGAACTTGTCACAAAGAACTGGTTGAAACAAGGATATTCATGAGGAGATGTATACTGACCCGAATGGACCAATTAGAGAGAATCTCGCCATAAAGATGTAACATTTTCACTTAGTAAGCTAGTTTTAGGGTATAAGAAGACCTACTCTTAGAGGGGAGGGGTTAGCTGCTGTTGCCGTTTTACGAACTGATGCTGCGGCTGCTGCTGTTATTTTATATTTTTGATTGAGCATGAGACGCTGATATTGGAGAACTTTTTTTAATCCTAAAAGATTTTTCCATTTAAACTATTAGGGGGCATATTAGCAAGACCCACGTTAAAATTATCGCCGTTTTAGCGGCAGGAAACTGCCGCTAAAACGGCGATAATGGGCTTGCTAATATGCGTTATAGAATTCAATAGAAGCCCAGCTTAGATGTGCAGGACATCTAACCTGGGCTTCTATTGAATTCCATAACGCATATTAGCAAGCCCATTATCGCCGTTTTAGCGGCAGTTTCCTGCCGCTAAACGGCGATAATTTTAACGTGGGTCTTGCTAATATGCCCTCGATTTTTATTCTTAAATTACTAAAAAGGAAAGGAACGAGAAGGCCTGTTTTCCAGGACAGATAGATAGATCTTTTGGGAGTTCTTGCTGTGACGAACTTTATTTTTCCATCTAATAGGTATGCATTGCAATTTCAATTTATTCTTATAATGATGCTAAATGTAATAATCTGAATAATAAATTTGAAACTTATTCATGCTTTTAAACTTTATATAAACTTTATTATCTTTAAACAATGAGTCAGTGGTTCTTTAGCTCAATGATAAATGTAAATGTTTAAAGGTTTATAGTGGTTGAGCTGGTCTTAATCACCATCAACTGATTCCTACTAGTTGGTCCTTCGACCAATGAGCGGAATACCTTAGAGCTTGAGAAGTGTAATGTCGTCTTTATAAAAAGGTATCCCGTCTCCTTCCAGCATATCATTTAACTGTTTTTCTCCTAGGTAAGAACGGATGAAATCCAGGGAATAAATGAGTGAGTGAATGTATATGCGGTGTTATGGGCCCCACCGTCATATGGATATAGTTGTGTTTAAGAGGAATATTTGCACCTGGACGTCCAAAGACATATAGGAGAAGAAATGTTATTGATAGCGCTGGATCACAGTGGCATCTAGATATTAGACTGCTAATAGCTCCCAGCTCCCAGCAGGACAATACACAAAAAGAAGGGCTAATGGCCAGCTAAATCGGGCTTATGTTTTGGGACCAGCTGCAGTTGAAAATTAGAAAACTCTTTCACCGCCGGCAGGTTGCTGCACAAAAATACAGCATATTACATTGGGGCTAGATAGATCCCAGATCTAGCTTAATATTATCTGCCAGGTCTGGAATCCACTTACAGCCCTCTCATTTTGTGCACTGATTTACAATTATCAGAACAAGAAGGTGCTTATTGGTCCTGGCTAAGTTGCCGTTTTGCTTAGCTTTCTGGCTCACATTGTGTTTCTCATCCAATGTCCGCCACATCTGTGAGCTCACTGGGGGTGCTTCACTTGATTACTGTGTTGCTTTACCAGCAATAATGGTCTGTTGCACTAGAGTGCCTTATGTCTGATTAGGGGAAGACTGGTGGTTTGTGGCAGTTGAGACTGTAATGAGAGGCACATAGAGTTTTACTCACATCCCAGTGAACGGTCTACCTATCATCTCCATATTAAATATATATTTCACTTGCCATGCATCTATGTGATGAGGTGTGGCACGTGGCATGAATGCTGGGTACATGTGTTGAGTGTTACATGTTTGAGTGGCTATGGGCAAAGCGAATGGTATCCTTTGTGAGTAAACAATGATCTCCGCATTACACCGAGGATCCCTTTGGTAAACTTTTCTCCACATGACAACCTATATGACATGTTTCTACTGGAAGTCACATATCCCATCCAGGGGGATAGGAAGAATCTTAAATGAAAAGCTGCCAGGACTGCTGTTTTGGAAGGCAAAAACTATACAAATTGCTTTGGCTCTCTAGACAACTCACCCGCATAACCTCACTCCAGATACCTTGCATGTCTAAACTGTGCCCTCTTTAATGCACATCTCAGCCTCCTATTTGTTTTGCTCTGTGAACTCTCTGTATATTTCTGAGTCTCCATTAAGGATGCCTGAACAGTCTTCACTAGAGTATACATTCCTTTGGACAGTTGGTATTACTCCTCCGATTCAGTGTGAAAAATGCCCAAACAGCCAGTGCTAGTTGGCTGAAGTTGTAATTTTTTTTGTCATACATTTCAGACCCTTTTCATGAATGTGTGCAGTTTGCAATAAATGCTGACCCTCAAGAGACAGTGAAGGTGGTTCCCTTTTAGGTTGCATTGTCTATATGACTTCCAGGAAGACCTGAAACCCATCTAGGTGATTAAGGAAAATTCACATTCACACACGTCCCCTGTTCTGTTAGAGGACAAACGTATTCCCTAAGCACATAGGCTGTCTAAGCACCCCTACTTAGCCTCATTGCCCGTAGATAGATTACATGTGGTTGGGTAAGCAACACTGAATCTTCCATGGCCGCCATTTGTCCTGCTGTAACAGCTGTATGGAAATCACAGATAGTCTAATCATGAAGTCTGCATTTTCTTCTTTGGAAAATACAATCCTTTTACGAGTTGATGTCACCCTCTTATTTTCAGAGTGGGAAATGTCTTGGAAAACACAGTCTCCACTGGTTGCTCACATAACTTTTTCCCACATGGCACTCTTCATAACTGCCCTGGCTTCTTACCATTGCCTCTAGTTTGCCATAGATCCTGGCTCTCCAGACCCAGTAGGCTACAGTCATTACACCTTCAAAAGAAGCACAGCACCACCAGTACTGAGAGACCTGCGATTCAAACAAGGACTTAATATTGGTGATGATGTAATGTCAAATGTCATCAGTGACTTCATTTAACTTGCCATGAGTGATATAATATGCATGATATACTGATGGACACCCCATGGGAGTACAACAACCCTAGAAATTTCATCCTAAAATGTGCAGAACTTGCACTGAAGGAGAATTACTTCGAATTTGAAGGTGAATTCTACCTCCAAAGCAATGGCACGTCAATGGGGAGCATTTTTGCCCCCAGTGTGGCAGGACTATATGTCCACCATTTTGAACAAACACACATACTATCAGCCACCAACCCATACACTCATGACATCAAAGTATGGCATCGCTACATCGACGATATTCTCATGTTCTGGTCGGGCTCCCCAGCGACATTGGTCTCTTTCCTCACCTGGCTCAATGAACGAGACCCATATCTAAGGTTCACCAGCACAGCCAGCTCTACCAGTCTAGCATTCCTGGGCCTTACCATAGAGGCAGAGGCAGGCACCCTCATGACTACTACCTACTATAAACCAACGGCCAGGAACTCATTGCTGCAATTTGATAGCTTCCATCCCCGGCCTTTAAGAGAGAACCTCCCTTTCGGCCAGTTTCTTCGAATACGAAGAAATTGTAGCCAAATATCTGACTATCATACACAATCGGCAACACTATCTGCGAAGGTACGTGACCGGGGATACCCCGACAAAATAGTACAAACCACCAGAAAACGGGCCCGAAACCAGAATCGGGATGCTCTCCTGGAGGACAACACACGTGAGGACTCCACAGCCCCACTTACATGTGTCACCACCTATAACGAGGCCTCCAACAAAGTAACCAAAATAATACGCAAAAACTGGTGTATCTTGAATTCAGGAAGAAAAAGTTGGGATCAACCACTCTTCGCATACAAGAGAGCACACAGCCTGAAAGATCGACTGGTAGCAACATGACCTAGGATGCCCAAAAACACAACCACAAACTCAGTCCTCAATGCCTGGGGTCTCCCTAATGTAACAGGACATTACCCATGTGGTAATTGTAGTGTCTGTCATCTGACACGACCCTCCAAGACACTCGGTCTAGAACCCGGCAAAACATGGAGACAATTGAAACACACCAATTGTAATTCTGCAAATGTAGTCTATCTGATCGAATGCCCATGTGGACTCCGTTACATTGGCATGACAACACGTAAAGTGAGAACTAGAATCGTGGAACACCGCAGCACGATCCGGTGTAAGAAGAACATCAGCAGACTAACAGATCATTACCTACACCAAGGACACACTCCCAACGACATGTCATGGACAGTGGTAGAAAGCTTTGATTGTAACAACACTAACAATGATAAGTTTCTACTCAACAAAGAACAACGCTGGATCTACCGTCTATCAACCCAGTTATATGGATTGAACGACAACATTCCTTGGCACAGTCTGACCAACTAAATCTATGACTAGTGCGTAACACTGCTAGTGCGCTGGCAGGGCCGCAAGCACCGCTGGCACGATGCTCTATATACAGCACTGACACACGGCCACCATCACACCACCTGCACAGTCTCACATACGCGCATTCAATGAAGAAGCAACACACTGTATGTGGCAGATTGTCTATGACATGCCCACCGGCACAGCCTTACATACGCGCATTTGTTGAAGAAGTAACACACTGTAGGTGGCAGACAGTCTATGGCATGCCCACCGCTTCCACTTACAACATGCCCGTTGTTAATCAACCAGCCACTGACTAGCGCACACATCTCGCAGTACCACCCCCTGATGGCCTCTTTGAGCTCAATGCACCAAGAGCTTCATTCTCCGAATTTATAAATAAACCACAACGCATAGGCAGCGGCCCGTTCTTTATTACACTTAGGCCGCATGCCTATTTCAATGCCAATGCCATAGTTCCCTTAGAATCACAGCGAAGAATAAGCCATTGTACTTATTTAGCCGCTAACCCTCCCCTTAACCATTACGGGGACACGCCTCCAGTTTACGTCATAAGCCCCACGCATACACAGTGACGGCTCTTTTGTCTGTCTTCTATCTTTCCCTCCACAGACGCTAATCGCGCCTGATTGAAATCACATCCACCTGAGCCACGGTGGCACCGGATGATATTTAAAGCCCGAACCGACCGAGGGCTCACAAACGACGGAGATTCGAAGCAACCAAGTAGGTCGTAACGAGGGTCCGGAGCTGTGATGAAGTAAGTGGGGCCTTGTGGGGATTTCGAACCTCGATACCCTAGGGGTACCTCTGGCGAACTTATGAGCTGACACTACCATACCCTGTACGTGTCTTTTTTATCTACCAGAGTGTGACTATCAGCCAGACCCCGTTGCCGGATACTCATGAGGTTCACCTTGTAAATCACAAGAGTAAGAGCCTTATATTGATGGGCAATATTAACTTTTATTGCACTTCCAGATTCCGCTATTGAACTTCTACACTTTAATAGCGCATACCTCGGTATAATACTGTTCCGTCACCTCTGATATCTCACCAATCCCTATTTTCTGAGTACAACACGGACACGACGGCATTAAGTGCAAAAAACTAAATGTGCATTACTGCAGCTAACCTGAAATCTGTGTGTTTGTTTGTCTTGTCTCAATGTATTTTTCTTCCTTACAGGTAAATCTTGGGAGGGTACTACCCTCTACTTATAGTGCATCTTAGCTAGTGCAGCACATTATTGGTCATTTAAACTTTATTTTGACCCCACACTTTATACACATTAGGTCCTGAAGAAAGCCAGATCAGTTTCAAGGCCTGGCTGAAACATGTCGACCACAATGGATGTGGGAGACCATTGTTAACTCCACACACATCCGCCGCCTTGTTTTAACTACTGCCAAAGGCCCACCAATTAAACAACCCCCGTGGGTAGTGGGACCCGAGGACAGTTTTTAACTCACACTCACACAATCACAGCACACTCATTCTCCAAAACCCGCTCCGCTGTAAACAGGCATTGCAGCACACCCGGGGCACGCTCGGTGCCACAGGGTGGAGCCCTATGATGAAGCATGCCACCAACTAGGTTGGTGGGTGAGGGCTTTCATAAGAAAAAGTTTTTCTTTTCTTTACAAATTACACAGTTTCTTATGCTCCCTTAACATTAGCTAGTTCCTTTTGATTGCATAATATGAGAGGTCATAAGCAGTGCAAGGCTGTGGCACAAGTAATAGTTAGCTCACTAGTTCACTGAACTGTTTCTGTCTTGAAACGTAAGTTCTGGTGTTATTTGTATTGTATTGTATTGTAATTGACATTTATAGAGCGCATTATCACCGTCAGGTCTCTAAGCGCTGTGAGAGAGGGCCCTACCCTAGCACGTAAGGAGATGTTATTGATTAGGTTGTGCCCCAGGCTTACGCAAAAAGGACTGTTTTTAACTTCCTGAAAGGGAGAAGGGCGTGTTCCTTGCGCAGATTCTCCGGCAGCTTGTTCCAGAGTAGAGGAATGGAGGTTGAGAAGGCTCTTCCTCCTTTAGAGATCAAGCTGAAGCGGGGGCAGGCCAGCAAGCCGGCCTCTGAGGACCGTAGTACCCTGCTAGGGGTGTAGGTGGCTACACGATCTTTAATGTAAGTTGGGGCTTGGCCATAGATGGCTTTATGCGCAATGCAAAGGCCCTTGAACTTGGTTCTCTGCCTGACCGGGAGCCAGTGCAACTGACGTAGGAGGGGGTGGCGTGGGCCCTCCTAGGCAGTCTAAAGATTAATCTGGCAGCATCATTCATGATAACCTGTAATCTAGCCAGCAAATTATCTGGGAGGCCGATGTACAGGAGTTCCCGTAGTCTAGTCGTGACACTATCATGGCCGATACAGCCATTCTAAGTGTGGCCGATGTGAGAAGAGGGGCAAGTTTCCGTAGCTGTCTTAGCAGGCCAACACATGTTCCCACTACTGCCGACACCTGCTGGGTCATGGAGAGCTTGGCATCGATTTTGATGCCCAAGCTTTTTACGGCCAGGGCTGGTTCAGGATTTGTGCCCAGCTCTTGTGGCCAAAAAAGGTCGCTCCAGGGGTTGGAGTCTGTGGTGATGGCCAATACCTCAGTCTTATCAGGATTAATTTTGTGGGAGTTGGCCGTCATCCAGTTGACACTAAATTTTAAAATGTTTTGCATTCTTGTGTGGGCGGCCGGAGAGTTGTCTATATGGATGATAATTTGAGTGTCGTCAGCGTAGTTATAGATCTGACACTCCATAAGGTTCAGTGCGGCTATCAGGGGCTGAAGGTAGGCGTTGAATAGGAGGGGTGACAACGCCGAGCCCCGTGGTACCCCGCACGAGAGTTTGCCGGAATCAGACACATGGTCAGCCAGCTGTACTCCCTGGGATCGGTCGTTGAGGAAAGATGTAAGCCAATTAAGGGCCTAATTTCAACACCTAACAATAATTACACTGGTGCTTATCTATTTACACACACACATATATGATATATGTATATATATATATGTATGTATGTGTATACATATATGTGTGTGTATATATCTCTATATATGTGTGTGTATATATATCTATATATGTGTGTGTGTATATATATATTTGAAACACAAGAGTCACCGCCGCCACACCTCTTGCCCCGGGTGCTATCAACGTGGTGGTGAGCCGCGATGTATTCGTCCACAGCGGCGCATATATTGCCACAAAGAGATGCACTCACGGTTTTACTCTTGCTGCATATTCTATATTATGCACCCCCCCGCACCGACAGACGCATTTCGGCGTAAAAGCCTTTCTCGATGTCGGTAATCCCAAGCCAAGCACCGACTTTAATACAAGCCTATTGGTGCATGTGACAATTACGTGATGACAGTGAAAATAAAAAACGGTTTTTGGTGGCCTAAATTCATGGCGGCCATCTTTAAACATGCAAAATATAGTGACAAATTATAATTGAACCAAAATAAAGTATATACAAGTTTCAGGGGAAAAAACATTGTTGGTACATAATTGTTGATCTAGTTCAAACAATAGCTGACAGAATATACCGATAATCAAAGTACACACAAAATGTATACATTTTAAAGTACCTGAATGATTGTTTTCCCTCATAATTGTGCCCTGAATGGGCATTACCCGACTTGATAGATCGTGGTGAGGTGGAACTAATTTTATAGTTATGTAATCCTACGTGATGTATATTAGACCATGGTAACATTCCTCCAGTCGTGCAGAAAGTTAAGCTACGCTATTTCTCAAATGTCTAATCAATGTTTGACAATTATCAAGGCAGTAGCTATCCTGGAAATCCAGGTTCGTTTTAGCTGTTTTCAGATAATGTATAGTTGGTCAACAGAAAATATGAATTAACGTAGGGGTAGAAAAGTATGAAAAGGTCTAGGGCAGCTGCGGACATAGTACAGAGGCGGTGTGTATCACCTAGATGTTGTTACTAGGTTACTACGGGTGATAGGATAGTTGGTATCTTTATGAGTTATCGCCCGCATGTGCTCCAGAATCCGCTTCTTGGCGGGGTGGATGGTGCTTCCAATATATCGCTTATTGCAAGGACATACCAGGCAATAAACGGTATATTCTGAATTGCAATTGAGAAGCAGATTTATCTTCCACAGGCTCTTAGGATCCTTGTTGTTAATTCTATAACTGGCGACTTTTTTACTAAATTTGCAGGCCTTGCATCGCATGCAGGGGAAGAAGCCAGTTACGGGATCTTTTCTGGGGGGCACAGACTGGAAATGACTGTGTACAAGATGATCACCCATAGATTTCCCTCTTCTATAGGTGATCATAGGTCTCTCGGGGAGATCTCCTTTAAGTACCTGATCTGTTTGTAGGATTTTCCAATTTCTCTTAAAGATCTGCATAATCTGAGCTGATCTATTATTGAATTGAGTAATCATCCTAACTGGTTCTTTATTATCTCCTACATGCACTCCTTTCTTTCTATTTTTAGCCACTAGTAGCTGTGTCCTAGGAACACTCTTAACTTTTGCTTCCGCAGAGCGGAGGTTATTGATGGAATACCCTCTGGCTGTGAAGCGGTCAAAGACCTCTACTCTGGCTTGTTGATATTCAACTTCCTTTGTACAATTACGTTTAATGCGTAAGAGTTTTCCATATGGTATATTGGAGATGAGGCTTCTAGGATGGTGGCTTTGTGCATGAAGAGTAGTATTGCCCGAAGTGGGGTTCCTGTACAATCTGGTTAAAAGTCTGTTATTCTCAACATAAACGTCTAAATCCAAATAGCAGACTGCCTCACTACTGATGGTGGCTGTAAATACTAGATTCAACTCGTTGTCATTCAGCGATTTGACAAACTCCTCAGCCGAGGCGGAGTCGCCTCGCCAAATGACAAACATGTTGTCAATGTACCTTGCCCACAGTGTGATGTTATCAACCCATTTTTCATTTCTGCCTGCCCAGGCCACGTGCTTCTCCAACCAGCCAACAAAAAGGTTCGCATAGCTGGGGGCGAAGCACGTGCCCATCGTAGTCCCTCGTTGCTGTCTATATAGCTGACCTGAAAATATATATATATATATACACAGCGACAGCGACACCATGAGATGTTTATCTGCACGCATTTACGTTATATTTGAACTTACCAGCACTCACTATGAGATTTAATGTGGCTAATCAAAGACGCTTTCCCGTTTTGCCGAGATGGTGCACTCTGGGAACCGTAGTCTAGTGGAGAGGACTATGGTGATATTTCAAGTGATTGATTGCCTCAGCTGGGCTCCCACCAATGGGAGCAAGATTAACTGTTTAAATATCGGACTGATGTAGTTGTCTGGTGACTAAGGGCATATGAGTAAGGCATTATCGCCGAAACGTGTCATGCCGACGTTGTGGCAATAAACGTAATCTTCCTGGAATCCCCGCTCTGTCCCTCCAATTTCTTCTTCGCGGGAACAGTCTTGGTGTGAATATATGTATATATACACATATATATATATATATATACATATATATATATATATATACATATATATACATATATATATATATATCTCGAAGCAAAATCCCAAGGTTCGGCCGCGCCGGGAGAACACACGGGCACAGACTCCAGTTAGATGATAAGAAGAGTTGTTTATTGCACCATCATTAAGTCCAAATGACGCGTTTTGGCCGCCGGACTGCGGCCTTGATCACATAGCGCGCTGCAGTTAGATTACAGTTATATATATACCTATGAGTGTTTCTTCTATGTTTACATCATCTACGTCTGTTTTCCGATGTTTGCAACGTAAGTTGAGATATATATATATTTCCAGTCAAAAACCAAAGGCTACAGGTACGTTATTGTTAGGTTCAGATTTCACTTGTACAAAAGCATTGAAATTTAGCAGTTATAGTTACCTGAGCTAACTATAATATTATGTCCCCTTAATACACTGCTTATGACCTCACATATTACATCACTCAGGACTAAGGGTGGGCGTAATTGGCGGAGTACTACTACGCGGAATTCCACAGAGACCTCATATACTTTAGGTAAAATAACAAGTATCTCTATTTTTACATTGTTTCAAAAACCTTTATTAGTTTGATAAAGGCACACATACAGAGTTACATTTCACAAGTCAAAATGTACAGCAAGAGTTGAAAGAACAAGCTAATACTTGAAATAGATAACGTTTTGATCAACCATGGTGTTTCACCCATCCCCCTAAAGTGAACTAATACATTTTATTGATGGTCTATACAAATGCCAATCCTTATGGCCTGGTGGCAAGGCAAAAAGCAAAGTCCATCAGTTTATTTAGAGACATGTTTAAGTGACCCAACCTTTCCAGTTTTTAATGTGCCACAAAGTGTTAGCTTCTTCCAGTCCCAGAGTAGCACGATCTACATGTACATAAGTCATGACTTTATCAAGAGAAAGATTTCTACATGCTTTACTATCCATATCTTTATGGAGGTAAAGAAACAGATTTCGTGCATCCCATAAGGCCTTTTTAGCACAGTTTAACAGTCGCCACGCAGTAGGGGGACGTTTTGCAGAAATGTCTTGTCCATAAAGAAGGGCATTAAAGGATAAAGCAGAAATACCCGCAATGTTCAAAAGGAAAGGCTGCAATAAAGTCCAAAAGTTTTTGGCATAAAGGCAACCCCACAGCAGGTGGAAAACAGTTTCTTCATTACCGCATCTCGTGCGTGGGCAACATGCTGTGGGGGCCAATCCTCGCCGATGCTGAAAGACTTTTACGGGGAGGCATCCATGGACAGCCATCCAAGCCAGGTCTCGTTGACTGTGGATAATGTCTCTGTGGCCCACCATCTTCCACACCCTCAAAGACTGTGGCTCTGACAGGATACCCAACACGATAGGCTGCTCTTGTTTCCGTAGCTCCTGTTTCAGTCTGGTAGGGTGGATGCATAGATCTCGATCAAAAAGTTCAGTGTCCAAAGTCTGTATGAAGGAGCGAAGCCCCTTGTAGTATGGTAGTGCATTGTGTGCCAGAGGAGAAAGGTTAGAATGGGCAAATAGGGCAAAACGTCTGAGCATTGCCCCCACAAAATAACGTGTAAATAAGGCAGGGACTGAAACCATCTCTGCATCTGTACGGGACACAACATAGCATAACAACTTAGAAAACAGAAAGGTCCTAAGATCTGGCAAATTTTTCCCCCCATTTTTCCAGGTTTTACAAACTTTCTCTCTACTTAGTTTCTCCATCCTAGAGTTCCATAGGAAGGTAAAAAGCAGTTTTTGCAATTTCTGTAAAGTGTGGTGCTGAGGAGGGAAAACCATAGCAAGGTACAGTAACAGTCGAAACAAGACAACTTTAATGACTAACACCTTTCCTTCTAAGGTTAGCTTGCGCAAAGACCAAAGAGAAAGTTTCTTTAGTACATTAGCCTGGACTTCCCTCCAATTTTTTTCCACATGCCCTTGCCCCCCAAAATACACTCCCAAAATTTTAGTGGGTTCTATGGTAACCGTTACCGGCAGATTTGCCAGTCGATCCCAGGGACCTGTAGTCAGGCAGACACTCTTCCCCATGTTTAAACCCAAACCTGATACGTCCTGGAAAAGAGAAGCCTGTAAAAGAGTTCTGAGCACAGAAGCTGCGGTAGTACACAACACGGTCACATCATCCATATATGCGATGACCTTGTTCTGGACCCCAGAACCACCAGGTACAAATACACCTTTTACCAGTTTGTCCTTTCTTAATTTGCACAAAAAAGGCTCCAACACACAAACAAAAAGAATGGGAGACATTGGGCACCCCTGACGCACTCCAGTGTGAATAGGAAAAGCAGTGGTATAGAATCCGATGATACTAACTTTGCTCTGAGCACCTTGGTAGAGGGCACGTATCATGTGAACAAATGCAGGAGGAACACACATTTTTGCTAATACCAGATAGAGAAATTGATGTAAAACTTTGTCAAAAGCCTTATGAAAGAACACCTAGAGGGAGCGCTCTTTCTTGATTGTACCAAAGTGCATCTCTTAAGGTAACAAGGCTATCCACAATAGTGCACCTTCTGATAGCACAAGCTTGATCTGGTTGAACACAAGAGTGCATAACTCCTCGAAGGCGGCACGCAAGTACTTTAGCTATGAGCTTGTAATCAACGTTCAAAAGTGAAATTGGCCGCCAATTTTGCAGGGAGGTCTCGTCCCCAGTTTTGTACAAGAGGGTGATGACCCCAGCGGAGAAATCTGCAGAAAAAGTGTTATTAGTAAAACCTTCGTTGACAACCGCCATGTAGTCTTTACATAACAGGGCCCAAAATTTGTGGTAGAACTCCCAAGTGAGCCCATCTATCCCAGGGCTAGAACCTCTGGGAGAGGACTGTAATGCGGATAGCAATACCTCCCCATCAAAAGGCTGTTCCAGGAATTCTACTTGATCAGTATTAAGACCCCCTTCCAGTCCTGAACAATATTCTTCAAAGTCCTGAAAATAAGAAGGGTTAGGTGGTGGTGCAGCATATAAGTGTGAATAAAAGTCAAAAGCTATCTGTTTGCAATGCTCAATACCTTGCAAAATATCTCCATGCTCATTACGTAGCTTTGTCAGCAATTTATGGGAGGATTTTGCTTTTTTTTAAAAAGAAAGATGTACATTTTTCATTTTCCTGATAGTATTTAACTCTAGAATGGAATATTGTAGCCTTATTCCTTTTTGCCAACCAGTGATTCATATCCAGTGTGACTAAGCGGATTTCATCTTTCACATCTTTTCCTGCCTCCCCCAATTGTTGGAGAAGAATAAGGCGACGATGTAATCTCTGGCAAGCGTCCCATTCAGCTCGGCGTTTGAGCCGGCCTTGTTCTTGAAAGAACATTTTTGTTTTATGTTTCACCCAACACCACCATTTGTACTTATTTGGAAACCTGTTTTTCTGTCTTTCCCATGTATGATAGCGTTTGATGTATCCATCACAAATGCTTTCGTCTTGAAGGAGCTCATTATTTAATTTCCAAAAGCCAAGGCCCCTTTGAGGCTGGCCTGGTGTCGAGAACCAGACAGCCAGAATATGATGATCTGAAAATGGGACTGGTGTAAGGCAGCATTTATCTGCGCTCAAAGTTTTGGATGCAAACACAAAGTCCAAGCGGGAGCAGGCGTTTCCATGATCTGCCTCCCATGTAAAGCCTGTACCAGGAGGATGGTGTTTCCTGTAAGTGTCATAGAGTTCTAAATCATGAATGAGAGATGACAACAGTTTAGAAGTCACATCCAGTGTGTAAGTCGCCTGGGCACCCTGCCTATCCTTAGAATGCAAAATGCAATTAAAATCCCCCACCAGAAGGGTTGGCGTGGCACCTGCAAGAAAAGGTTTGATTACTTGAAACAACTGTTCTCTCTCTGGCTTGGTAGCAGGAGCATACACAGCACACAATTTGAAAGGGAGGCCATCCATTAACACGGACAGCAATATAGCTCTTCCTGGCCACAGTATTTTTTCTTCTGTGATCTGCCAATGTTTATGCTTAAAAAGAACTACTATACCATCATTCCTGTTAGCGCCCCCAGACCATGCCGAGGGCCCATAGGGCCAATATTGCTGAAAAGAAAAATATTTTGGTTGATAAGAAAGATAACATTCTTGTAAACAAATAACATCGAAATTCGTATTCGCAAAATAATCAAGGACTGTCGTCCTACGCAATTCTGTCCCCAAACCTCTCACATTACAAGAGGCTAGGGATATGGCCATGATAATGAAAAGGAAAAAAACAGCCATACTGCTTAATTTGTAACATGTTCCCCAGAACCATCACATTCAGCCTTATAAACCTCTTCAGAACTCTGGAGAGTGGACGCCGAAAAAACGGCCTCCAAGTTCGGCGTGCTCTCCAAATCAAGAAGTGGACTATCTGTGATTTCCAAAACCTGGGCGACCTCCTGATATGCCTCCTCTGAATCAGAGAGGCTTAATAAGGCATCAAACCTTCCCCCTCTAGAAAAGCGATCCAGAGAGGAAGGACGACGCTTAGAACCTGTGGGAAAAGAGGGATCCGCTACTTGTTTAGAGGTACGTGATTTTCTCTTATTTGAGGTACAAGTAGACAACCCACTATGATCCATTTCTTTGTCCTGACTCTTTTCCACAGCAGGAGGGCCTACTTTCAAAACTGGGGATTTTGCTGCTTTTTTCGCTGCCTTTACCAACCGTTGCTGTTTAGGAGCTGGCTGCACTGTTGGGGAAATAACCGAAAAAGATTGTCTCAGGCACCACCGTAAGTGAATCCTCAGAAGTGGAGGGTGCCTGGTCAGTACCCTGAGAGGGGCTGGAACTGACTCAGTTGGTGATAGACCAGCACGCGCGCCTTTCTATCCAACGCCTCCTGTTTAAGGCGCAGGGTTTCAGCACGTTCTGCCTCTGTTTCCTCTGCCTGTTGGGACTGTAAATCAGGGTCAATTTCTGGCGAGGGGTCCTCCCCATACTCCTCATCATTTTCCTCATCATTCTCCTGAGACACCCCGCATCTCCGAATCTCTATGCCATCTATAACCCCCAAAATCTCAGAGTCAGTAACATCCTGGCCTGCATCAGAGATGGCCGCTGCAGCACGTGGGGCAGATGGGGGGGTGGGGGGGCGGAGGACCCTGCGCACTGGCAGCCGAAGCATAAGAAAACTTCCCTTTAGGACAGGTCTTAAACAGATGTTCTGTACTGCCACATAGGTTACATTTTTTTGGGACCACACAAACTTGCGCTTTATGATCTACACCCCCACAATTCCTGCAAACCATGCCGGAGCACTGTTCTTTAGCATGACCAAATTGCTGGCAAAGTCTGCAGAATAGGGGCTGTCCTGAATACACCAAGAACCCCTTATTTGCCTCCAGGGAGAAAGTCTGTGGGGGGTGCGCCAAGCCCTGTATACCAGTTGCGTCTTCCTTAAACGTGACTGTATACTTCCTTTTCCCATTCCATATTCCACAAATGTTTTTTATTTTTTGCCCACCCCTGATGGTACTGCAGTAACGTTCCAAAAACACCTGAATCAACCTTGGATCAGTATATGGGTTGTACATGTGTACCACAAGAATAACTTCCTTTGGGGCAGATATGGAAGTAACAGTAAGGACACTGAAAGATCTGCTGTCCTTATGATCTGCCACATGCTGCAAAAAACTCTGACAAATAGAGGCACTCGAGAAAGTCACATCATAAATGCCTCTGGTAGAAAAATCCTGCATACACTCCACAGCACGTTCTGCAATGCTACATTCCTTCTTAATAATCTCATCCACTAGAAATAAAACATTTTTCTCCTTGCGGTGCACTTCACTTACTTCAACTCGCACAGTGTTTGGCACAAAATCAAAGGCACGGGTATTAGCCGCCATGCGGGAATATGAGGCCATAATGGAGACTTCTAGCAGTCACACCATGTGCCACGTAAGTGGCAGTATTAAGGACAGAAAGGACAGCCGTGGGGTTAAATCAAGGAAGGCTGCCACCTCGCTCTTCCTAAGCCTCTGTCTCTGGAAGGGAGGGGGGAGGAGGGAGCAGGGAGCAGAGAACAGAGACGTGCTGCAGCTCACAGCTGCGAAGAAGCAGGTGAAAGTCTGTGCGAGGAGTAGGGCAGAGCCCCCACCTCCGAGTCCTCTCTGCAGTCCCTGTCTCAGCGCGAGAAATGGAAACAATGTCTCAGTCTTACCTCTCTGACAGGAGGTGTAACAGTTTTGTGCCGAAGGGCACAACGGCCCCCCCAGCGGGGGCTCTCTGTACGAGAACGCCTCTACTGCAACAATGTAGCCTCTACTGCAACAATGTAGCCGTGGCACCTCCTCGTGAATGGAATAGAAGATGGGGCCAGCTGATCTCCTGCTGTATCTGCTACAATGTTGCAACACACCTCTGGGCCAGTTGATCTCCTGCTGTATCTGCTACAATGTTGCAACACACCTCTGTAGACTGGGATCCACGTTCAGCAGCTGCAGGCTCCTACTCAGAGAAAGCTCCACAGGTCTCCCACCGGCTTGAGGCTTCGGCCAGGTCCCGGACAAGCCAGGAGTCGCAAGCCCATCCTCGCCACCTTAGGGATTCCCTAGCAACCATTCCCCAGTGATGGCCTGTCCACCTCTCCCAGGAGTGGCAGCCTTGCCCCAGGCAAGCCAGGGTACGAAGGCCCAAACCCACAGGATTAGTGAGACAGGAAGTCTCGATCTCCGGCTCATCTTCACCCCTAGTGACGCAGCCTGGCTCCGGTCAAGCCAGACTGACGCAGGCCCAGCCCTTCAGGGATCAGGAATCACCTCTGGCACTTCAGCACTAACCAAGCTGTACTTGATCTTTACATGCTAAAATGCATATAGTCATTTCACAAAAGTGAAAATGAAAACTTAGCAAGCAGTGAGAGAGGTGATGATTTTGAGATCCTCCCTAACCTAGGGAGAAAACCAAGCAGATGCCTTGAAAACAAACAGCACATCTTGCTGAACGATTCGGTGGTGGTCCCATCCTCTTAGGACCACCCCAAGCACAGTTATGGGCAAAAATACAATCCCAACCAAAGGCCCTGCAAAGCATTATGGGACGAGATTAGCAGTGGGCAGTGAATATTATAGTATCCAATATCAAAATAATTCTACAAAGAGCTGCAGTTCAACTCGTCATTACTAGGTGTCCCTCACGACGAGTCAAATGCAAAAGCATTGAAATTATTACATCAAGCTGCAGTTCCACTAGTCATTACTAGATGTCCCTCACGAGTAACCCTGGGCGTCAAATTCCACTCTGCTCGCGGAATTTGCGGAATTTATGCAATTTCGCGTTCCGCGGAGAACGCGGAATTGCCAACAATTCCGCGATCCGCGGCGTAGCGGAATTGTTTTCTTGTTCGCGCTTTAAAAATGCGTTCTAGCGCGCGCGATAGCGACTTACTGGGATTCCTGCATTCGCCGACGGGTTTTCCTATCCGTTCGCGTGCGCCACAAGATTTCGGTAGCCGGCCGCGCGATCCCGCGAGAGTTTGCGATCGCGAACACGTCATTCGCCGTGCCATCGGACAACACGAGAGTGTGCGATCGCGAACACGTCATTCGCCGCGCCATCGTGCACCGCGAGAGAGATTGCCATCGCGAACATGTCATTCGCCGCGCCATCGGACAACGCGAGAGTGTGCGATCGCGAACACGTCATTCGCCGCGCCATCGGACATCCGGCGGAATGTTGGTAAAGCTCGCGATCCTAAACACGCAAAATTTTCAATCTGGAGAAGAATAATATCGCGAGCAGCATTAAACCTTCTAGTCACGAGTCAAATGCAAAAGCATTGAAACCCTTTCATGAAGCTGCAGTTCAGCTCTTTGTAGAATTTATAGTATTAGCTCTCAGCTCAGGATTTCAATGCTTTTGCATTTGACTCGTGAGGGACACCTAGTAACGACTAGTGGAACTGCAGCTTCATGAAAGGGTTTCAATTCTTTTGCATTTGACTTGTGAGGGACATCTAGTAACGACTAGTGGAACTGCAGCTTGATGTAATAATTTCAATGCTTTTGCATTTGACTCGTGAGGGACACCTAGTAACGGCGAGTTGAACTGCAGCTCTTTGTAGAATTATTTTGATATTGGATACTATAATATTCACTGCCATCTGCTAATCTCATCCCATAATGCTTTGCAGGGCCTTTGGTTGGGATTGTATTTTTGCCCATAACTGTGCTTGGGGTGGTCCTAACAGGATGGGAGCACCACTGAATCGTTCAGCATGATGTGCTCTTTGTGTTCAAGGCATCTGCTTGGTCCTCCCCCTAGGTTAGGGGGGGATCCCAAAATCATCACCTCTCTCATTGGCTGATATTTTAATTTGAAAGTTCACTTTTGTGAATTGGTTATATGCTTTTTAGCATGTAAAGTTGCTTTATCAAAGCATTTGTGGGTGCAGTTTAGTAGCTGATTCCACTACGCGGAGGGAGTGGAGTTCGCCCACTCCTACTCAGGACAAGGTCAGTAACATCACTGATGACATCACTCATATCTCAAATGTCAACAGTGTATGCACATATTGTAATTAATATTTGTGATCAGTAATTTACTAATATAACATATAAAGTGATATTTTCCTAAGTAATTTTATGTATCAACACTTTTATTCCATTTCCCGTTACCGCAAATACTCGGCGTTCACGAATATCACATGACTACAGATTAAAGGGATTTCATTGGACAAGACTTTTTTCATTATTCTATCAAATCAAATCAAATGGTACTTATAAAGTGTGTCACAGCACTATTTATTTTCTAGATAGGAAGTCCCCACCCAGTTTATTTTTATTTGGACTGCCAGTGCTGAGATTGGAGGTTCACATTCCAGCACCTGCTGTTTTCCTATTGGAAAATAATTTCGGAGTTTTTTTGGTTTCAATTTAAAAATAAAATGGCATCTGGTGGCAGTGGAGATCAGGAGTGACACCCTGTGGAAGACCATCCATCACGTGGGAATTTTTCACCATCCCCTCTGGGGAAAAGAAAATGGTAGCAAAGCACATGAAGTGCTCTCTATGTGAGAAGACCCTCTCCAGGGGTAGGTAGAAGAAGTATTCGTGTGTCACAATGAGTATACTGACACACCTAAAGATGTAACACACCAAGCAACTGGCCATAGCACAGAGGGAGCTCAGTGCAGAAGATGCATCCACCTCAAGTACGACACCGATTGCACCAGGGGACCCTATACCAACTGAGGACCAGCAACATCTCCATGAGAGGTAACCTGAGCTTAAAAGAATTGGGAATTTTTGTTTGGAGTGCAAGAAAGACCTCACTGTAGGGGATGAATTTGCTGTTACTGGTGCTGCAGTTCTGGATATAGCAAAAGTCCCCAAATGTAATTTTTTTGTTTTTGGATGACACTTATATTCCCAGTTTTGAGTGTTTTGAGTTAAAACCTTTTCCAGTTGCCATTTTATTTGAAAAAAAAATACAAAATGTTAAAGAAATTAAAAAAGAACCATCTTTCTTGTTTTAAAAAAAGATACACTATGGGGCCGATTCCGATTCAGGCCGGAAAACGTACCGACCGACTCGGTACGGGAATATTGTCCGACCGACACGTACCGGCGCTGCCCGATCCGCGTAGTACGATGCAATGCATGTGAATCACGACCGACTCGCACGGAACACAAGCTGAACGACCGAACCGCACGGAAACCAGCTATCCGGCCGGAAAACCACGCGAATCGAACCGACCGACACGCACCAGGAATGAACCCGACAGAAACGTACCCGCGAACTCCGACCCGCGCAGCACGATGCAATGCGTGGAAAACCAGACCGAGTCGCACGGAGCCCAAGCCGCACGACCGACACGCATACAAAACCGAGCCGAAGCAACCCAATACTCTGCGACCGACGCGTACGCCGCACATGAAACACAGCAGAAACACAGCTTGAAAGACTCGGAGAAGCCTGCATGAGCCAACTTCAGCGTCCTACTCGGTCAGAAGAACGTCTCCTACATGCCCAAAACCCACAAAGGAAAAATACAAAAAAAAGGGCCAAACAAGCAATGACAAAGTCAATAAATACAGGGGGAAAAAAACATGGAACAAAGACACACCCCCAACTCCACCCATATAAAGGCCACAAATCCCTACCATGATCCTTTGCAAATTCAACTGACCTGCCAGCACAGAACACCATCAGACAGCAACCACAGACACACTCACAACTCATCCATTACACAAGCCACACACCATTAGCACCTCCCAAATAGCACCCTCACATACACCCAGCAAAACCTAAACTCACCCACCCTCACTTGCACACTCACACACACATCAACACCCACCACCACCCATCACCATGCCCCCAAAGAAGAATCCAAAGTTCCTAGACAGTGAATTGGAAGTCCTGGTAGATGAGATCCTCAGGGTAGAGCCACAGTTGTTTGGTACATTGGTCCAACAGACACCCATGTCGCAGAAAACCAAGATGTGGGAAAGGATCATCGACAGGGTGAACGCACAATCACCATGTTTGCGCACAAAGGAAGACATCCAGAACAGGTGGTATGATGTGCGCAGGAGGGTCAAGGACCTACTAAAGAAGGTTTACGCCTTGAGTCATCACACCAGCAGTGGCCCTCCTGCCAAACCAGTATACCTCAGGCCCTGGGAGGAGAAGGTGCGGGCCATCCTACCACCAGTGAGCGTATATGGACTATCAAACATCCCAGAGCCTGGTGAGTACACAACCAATATACCCAATATTGTGTGACAATACACACACATCACTGTCAAGGGGATAGTCAAACGATGCACCCTTAGCAAATCCACAGCAACCAAAAGATAATCATCCCAAGATGTGTATGTCAGTTAGATAAACACAATACATGCCATCTCATAGTGATATGTAACTGTGTCATGACATGTACAAACCTAACAACAAATAGAGCAAGGCAGTGGCACAAATCTAACCAACAAACACTGTCAGACATTTTGCCACCACTAGAACACCACCTCACAGGGAAGCTCACTGAAAGGAAGGAATGCTGTGTATGATGGTGAAGTCAGTGTAGCCAATAGCATGATGGGAGTTGTAGTCACAGATATCGGTCACCCTCACAATTGGCCCATCAACACCACTCTGAACCATGCTCACATCACAGGGAGTTGAAAAGAACTGACAAGATGGCTGACACTGGGTACTGCTGTGGGGAGCACAAGGCCATGCTGGGAACTGTGCACCAACCAACAGCAGGACACCACTGACTGACATCCTTAAAGACAACTTGCACTCCCTGCAATGGAAGCACGTTCCATGGTGGGATATCTGGCTGGGTGGGAAGGAGGACTGACAGCTCTGACCATAGTCACAAGCAGCTTTTCTCACACCCCCCCTTTACACAAAGTCCACACAACTCACCTGGGAGAATGCAATGCCTCACACTCCAATTAAATATCCCACAAAGAACCACCACCCTGGGTTATGCTGTGTGAAGCACAGGGACACTCTTGGGACTTGTAGCCAAACAAACGCCAGGACAACACTGTCAGCCATCCTGTCAGCACAGGCACACTACCCCACAGGGAAGCAGAGTCAAAAGGAAGGAAGTATGGGCATGCTGGGAAGGGGGGTGTAGGCAATGGCATGATGGGAGTTGTAGTCACAGATATTGGTCACCCTCACAATTGGCCCACCAACACCACTCTGAACCATGCTCACATCACAGGGAGTGGAAAAGAACTGACAAGATGGCTGACACTGGGTACTGCTGTGGGGAGCACAAGGCCCTGCTGGGAACTGTGCACCAACCAACAGCAGGACACCACTGTCAGCCATCTTGCCATTGCTGTCACACTCACACACAGTGAAGTCGACTCAAAAGGAAGGAAGTATGGGCATGCTGGGAAGGGGGGTGTAGGCAATAGCATGATGGGAGTGGTAGTCACAGCTCAACATCCCCCACCCACATGGCCCAGCAAGCTCACACTGAAGCATGCACACCTCACAGGGAGTGAAAAGCCACTTCAAAGATGTCTGACAATGGTCCTCTGTTGTGGGGAGTACCAGGCCCTGGTGGGAACTGGGCACCAACCAACAGCAGGACACCACTGACTGACATCCTGAGAGTTAACCTGCACCCACTGCAAGGGTGGCATGCTTCATGGTGGGATAACTGGGCTGGGGGAGAAGGAGGTCCGGATGTCAACCAAATACCACCAATGCAGGTCATGCACACACCTCAACATCCACATTGCAAAGCATCAGGTTGGCAGGACAATGAGCCACACCAATATCAACCTCTGACTGTGACAACTTAGGACAATGCAATGTACAGGGCCGCATCCAGAGGTACAGTCACAACTGCCATGTGTTTGAACCATTGATGCCTGCAGAAACATAACATACATTGTGTGTCTCTTCCAAAAACAGGTGATGATGGGGACACAGCAGTAGATGAGGAGGAGTCCCTGTCCCAGGCTCCGGTGGCCCATGAGCTCTCTGGTGTGGAACAGCCTCTGCCCTCATCGGATGGCGAAGACCAACCTGGCACCTCCGGTGTGAGTCATCATGCAGCACCAGCAGGACCACCATCTGCACCCCCTGCACCCATTCCTCCAACATCTGCCGACACACAGACCACCCCCGCCGACACGGACAGACCAAGGACACTCAATGACAACAGCACAGGGACCACAGCCCACCGTGAAGCAATGGACAACAACCCCAGTACCAACCCCCAAGGGGGCCTAGGGTCACCTGTGCATGCCACCGCAGGTCCCACACGTGTGGCCAGGGGTGGTGGGAGGGGTGGTAGGCAGAGGTCGCTGTTTGCAGAGGGGTCTGGACTGCATGATGACCCACAACTGGTACGCATTGCTGATGCGTACCAGAATAGCACCGGAGAGGTCTGCCAGGTAGTGGGGATCCTCAAGGACATTCAACAGCAGCAGGCTGCCCATCATGCCCGCTTGCACTCCCACATGTCCCGTGTGGAGACACACATGTCCTGTGTGGAGACACACATGTCTGGCATGGAGTCCAAATGGGACACATTGGAAGAACTGACAGCGGTGCAGAGGGACATATTGACATGCATCCGCCAGATTAGCACCAACATGGCCACACCTCCCTGTGTGCCCACAACATCTGGTGCTGCAACAACTGCAACTGCCACAGGGAGGGAGGATGACTCTGGTGGAGAGTCCTCTGCACCGCAGCGGCCTGCATGTGAGGGTCCCCCCAGAAAGAAGAGGGGCCATCCGAGGAAGGACAACTGAGAGGCCGATGGCCATGTACATCCCCCAGGAACCCAACACCTGTTCTGGAAATTCTCCTTTGTGTGCAAACTGTTCACCCTGTCAAATGCAACACAAATCTCCCACATGACATGGGGAGTTTAAGTTGGACTAATGCATCAGATGACTGTGGACTTTACTCAGGATATTTCTGCTACCAACACTTCCAACTCATCTGGGAACTTCGGATTCCAATCCCAATGTACAGCACCCACCATCCTGTGCACTATCCTCACACATGTATGTAAATAAACTCACTAATACACCATACTTGCCTCTGTTGTGATTCCAACGTTGTTTTTGTCATGGAGATGATGATCTGCTAAATGACACTGTGCATGCTAACTGCTACAGCAAGTTCAACACCGTCATGTGAGTCATGGAGACGTGACACATATGAGGGAGACACACCACTAGGGCAACACAACACATACACACCAGGGCCATCTGACTCATCGCCTACACTGATGTTGCCAGGAAATACAGTGGAATGCACAGACACCACACCTATTCACAGTCTGTGTTAACTAGCCCACAGGTGCAGTAAACAAATGTCAGTCAGATGTGTGACCACAGGCAACGCACATCCCAAAGTGAAGCACAGGTTTATTACACATTTGCAACATGTTGTTTCCACTACAGATGCAAGGTAATCCCACTTGGCAGTGGCCACACAGTCAACAAGTGTAGAAGAAATAAAGTCCAGGGGTGTGGGGCACATCACCTGTAGGGAAACAACTGCTTCCACCCTGGAAGTTGAATCATGGTGCCGGGGGATCCGAGTTGACCAAACAACTCTGAAAGCACCCTGTGAAGGACAGACATGACACACAGTCAAAAGCACTGAAGAACAGGACAGAACTGCAATACTCATGCCCAATACATGTCACAAGATACCTACACAAAACCAAGTTAGCATGTCAACACTGTTGGGGAGTACAGACTACCTGTAAGGACACATCGCTGCACGCATCCAGTCAAGTAGCACATGGCCACACTCAAACAGCAACAGAGCACCACCAACACATATCATGCAAACTCAAATCATTGACATGACATCTCTGGATACTCACATTCAGCTGAAGAAGTTGGTGATGAGCTGTGTGCGGACATCACCATCATCATCATCATCATCACTGGCATCGTGGCCCAGGCCAGGATCTTCCACAGGTGGCGGATGTTGGTCATCGTCATCCAGGATGAGAGGCAACTCCTTCCGCACTGCCAGGTTGTGTAGCATGCAGCAGACGATGACAATCTTGCACACCTTTGCTGGGGCATATGGGAGGGCCCCTCCTGTCTTGTCCAGGCAGCGAAAGCGGCTCTTCAGGAGACCAAATGTCCGCTCGATCACTCTCCTGGTCCGACCATGTGCCTCATTGTAGCGCATCTGGGCTGGTGTCACAGGGTTCCTGAGGGGTGTCAGCAACCACGGCATGTTGGGGTATCCGGAGTCACTTACATACAGACAATTGCACATTAGCTGAGTTGGGTAAAGAGGGTGGAATACAGCATTGCCGAACACACACAATGGTAAAAAGTCAGTACACACCGACAAGCCAGGCACGCTGGTTCTGCATCTGTGACATCATCCTCGGGATGCGACTACTCCTCATCACGTAGGCATCGTGTGCAGAACCGGGGAAACGTGCACATACATGTGAGATGCTCATATCTGCAAGACATACCACCAGAGCATTGATAGAATGGTAATGTTTCCTGTTCCTGTATGCCTGCTCATGTGCCTGTGGTGGTACCAAAGCCACATGTGTCCCATCAATGGAGCCAATGACATGTGGCATCCTCCCCAGGGCATAGAAGTCACTCTTGACGTCAGTGAGTTGTTGACATTTAGGGAAATAGATGTACTGGTTCAGGTATCTCAACATTGCCTCCAAAACATCACGTAGCACATGGCTGAACATGGTCTGTGACATCCCATCAACAGATGCCACAGTGTGTTGAAAGGTACCGGTGGCAAAGAAGTGTAGGGCTGCCATCACCTTCACCTTGGGGGTCAGCGCTGTAGGGTATGTCTGGCCAGGTTGCAAATGTGGGGCCAACCGCACCGTCAATTCAGCTGGTGCCCTGCAGTGCATAGGTGAACAAAGAAAGATTGTCAGTCACCCCACATATGTGGCATTGACCATACTCAATATCACATGATACATCATTACAAGACACAAGTACTTGATGTGTGTGCCGTTCTGTATGGACATATATGGCACCTACATGGCCAACATCTAACATCACAGTTCAACATGTGTTGACAACAAGTTCCAGGTCGTGCTATGGGAAATCATTAGGCTGTGTCACAGTACCCATGTACTGCTGTCACGTTCCAAACACACACCACAGTGACAAGTGAGGACAGATGTGCCACAGGCATCACAGCTCATTGACAGGTAGATTCCCAAGGACCCTGTATTGCCACATGGACAGTGGCATGACATGGCGTATCATCTACATGTCAGCAAAACAACCATGACTCCCACAGGTAGTGGCCCCTGTTGCCTCTGCAGGGCAGACATGGACGTCTGTGACACACACACGCACAACATCAAAGTCGATGCACAAACAACGTGGATGTGGAGACTGTCTCCCATTGTGCACATTGAATCAGAGACATCTGAAACACAACATGCACACAGACTGTGGAGGGCCATCACTATTGTGGCAATGGGTCACCCTGTGACGTACATACCTTCCCACATGGGACTCAGGGTGTATGTGACATGACATACACATACACAACCTGGAAATGTGACCATGCCACATGCCCTGAACTGAACAGTTGCACATCACAGTGGTCATGTGCACAACACACAAAGGATTCTGTCCCCATGAAGACGTGCACAGCCTGGGAGTGGCTGCCCCCAAGTGCCACCAAAAAAACCACATGTTGACCCCCATACACACACAGGTAATGCAGCCTTACATGCCTTAGGATACAGTGTGGACAGGCTGTGGTGTTGTAGGTGTGCCCCTGAGTCCCTGGCAAGTAATTGTGGCTGGCATACGTTCACCAGTGACAACCATGGTGACATATGCGAGTGATTTGTACAGGGACGCGTTGTACAGCAATGGACCGATCGGTGCGCACGCATTGGCCATTGCATATGATGTGGACGGATGCGTGTTGTCATCCGATATACGCGTTGTACAGCAATGGACCGATCGGTGCGCACGCATTGGCCATTGCATATGATGTGGAGGGAAATACGCGTTGTACAGCAATGGACCGATCGGTGCGCACACATTGGCCATTGCATATGATGTGGACGGATGCGTGTTGTCATCCGATATACGCGTTGTACAGCAATGGACCGATCGGTGCGCACGCATTGGCCATTGCATATGATGTGGACGGATGCGTGTTGTCATCCGATATACGCGTTGTACAGCAATGGACCGATCGGTGCGCACGCATTCGCCATTGCATATGATGTGGAGGGAAATACGCGTTGTACAGCAATGGACCGATCGGTGCGCACGCATTGGCCATTGCATATGATGTGGACGGATGCGTGTTGTCATCCGATATACGCGTTGTACAGCAATGGACCGATCGGTGCGCACGCATTCGCCATTGCATATGAGGTGGAGGGAAATACGCATTGTACAGCAATGGACCGATCGGTGCGCACGCATTGGCCATTGCATTTGATGTGGAGGGAAATACGCGTTGTACAGCAATGGACCGATCGGTGCGCACGCATTGGCCATTGCATTTGATGTGGAGGGAAATACGCGTTGTACAGCAATGGACCGATCTGTGCGCACGCATTGGCCATTGCATATGATGTGGACGGATGCGTGTTGTTTTTCGAAATACGCGTTGTACAGCAATGGTCCGATTGGTGCGCACGCATTGGCTATGGCCTGACATGGTAACGGACGCGTTTTCGAAGCTTTAACGAGTCTGATGCAGTGAATTCAGTTGGCCACCCACAACAATGTTGCAAATTCATGGGTGTCATGAAGTTGAACTTTTGAAGGATGCTGTGGGCGTGTATAAGTGGTGCAATTCCATGGATTGGCCAGATTCAGAAGATGCAAACGACTTGGACCTATCACTTTGGACACATGGGACAGTATCTGCCTCTGTAGCACACATATAATGCTGGCTGTTCCCCTGAGAGCTCACTTGCCTGCACTACATGCTCCAGGATGACATCTGCCACCACCACTGCTGCTGTGTCTGCATCCTCTGGCTACTGCAATGGCACGTACTGTGGAGAGAGCCCCAGCCTTCAGCACTGAGGAGAACCAGGCCCTGCTGGACAGCCTCCTTCCACAGTACAGCAAGCTGTATGGGAAACCAGGGGAGCAGGTGAGTGTGCTGTCCACTGCCTTACTAATTGTGCATGTTGTCTGACTAGCAAGACTTACAGTGTGCACACCACTGGCTAGCATGCTCACTGAGTAGTTGTCAGCCCCCAAAGTGTGTAGTTACATGCACTGAACAGGTACAGTGCAGTAACAGTGCATTCCAACAAGGTTTGACTTCCCAGGCAATGATACCATGTGGTAACTGCTGGCAAACTGTCCATAGCCATAGTTGCACTGCCTGTGTACATCATATGCCCCTGTGATTGAGACATGTATATCCAACTGTGTGATGCACGGAAATGTTGCATGTGTAGTAATGGCCTTTTCACTTTGTCATCCTCACAGGTTGATGCCCACCAGAAGCAGGACATCTGGCTGACCATCGTCCGGGCAGTACGATCGGTGGGGGTCTACAGGCGCAGGATCCGCAACTGCCAGAAGAGGTGGCAGGACCTTCAGGGCTGGACCCGGAGGATCGCAAGGGTCCAGCTGAAGCTGTCACCTCCTCGCAGGAGGGGCGGACACCGGACCCTGACCCCCCACATGCTCCGGATCCTGGCGGTGGTCTTCCCTGACCTTGATGGGCAGCTGAAGGCCAGACAGCAGCAAGGAGGGGGTAAGTGCTAGCCTCAACTGTGTACTATGCCTGACATGCTCTATGCACTCCTTTAGCCTGGCTCCACTTCCACAGTACAACTGTCATGTCGTCCTGGACTCATGTCCCTCACTTGTGTCATGCCCCCTCCTCATCTGATACACAGGTGTGGCCCTTACAGTCTGTGACTTAGGTCACTTGGGTACTGTGTACTTGCAGTTACCTGTGGTTCAAGTTGGGGACAGCATCAGTTACAGGAACTTTGTGGTGGGCTGCATGGGTGGTACAATTGCTCACAATGCCTGTGATCTGACATGTACTCTGGGTATGGCTTTAACATGTGTTCCAATTGCTGCTCTGACTCACCACATGTCTGGGGTATGTGCCACACACCCATGCTGCAGCAGAGACCAAGGTAGGAGCCTCAGTAGTATGTACATCATGTGTGTGACACATGCATAGCCACCTGCCTAGTGTTCAGGGTAATACCATGTTGCACATGGACCAGGACTGTAATGCCTACTCCGGACATCGAAGGCACTCTGTTCTCCCAATCCCGTGTGTCAGCATACATATTGGGCATTGTGAAGAGGGCACTCAGGTGTATGCCTCTGTGTCACCGTGGTGTGGCCTTGCTATTTGGACTCCTGGAGTGTTTAACAATTTGGGGTGGCCAGCCATCTGAGTTGTGACTATGGGATCTGCACATAGGTCAATGCATAGGTCTCTGATCCCTTGACTGTGCACAATGTTGCATGAAACATTGGGGTGCAGGCAGCTTTGGTTCATTCTCATCAAACGTTGAAGTGCTCATGTGTATGGATTTGTGTTTGCAGTCACTCAAATGTCTCATTTGATTGATGTGGGATCATCTCAGTCCTCATGATGTGGGTGGCCAGGGGTGCACATGTGCACCTGTCAGCTACAGGGCTTACTTTTCAAAAACTTCCATGATTGTGACACAGTGCAGACTGGTGTTGTGTGTATGCACTGCCCCTGTGACAGGAGACAGTTATGACTGACTTGCCAGACAGGCCTGTGCCATGACATTCCAATCGCAAAGGGTGATCCAGCAGTGGTGTGACATGTCCTGCATGCACACCATTGTTGCATTGTCTATCAGGACATGAGGACATCATTGTGTCTGGTGATGGAACCAAAACCCGCATATCCACAGAGACTTTGCACATCACTTTTCCTGACACATGTACTGAGTCAGTGGCAGGAGATGGCATGTGTTTGGAGTGACACATTTCCATATGTTCTCTTGGATGTCCAACAACTGTGTATGTGGTGCATGTGTGCACATATGATTAGTCGCATACAACAGGCAGCAGACAGATGGGTGCATGGACAGGTAGGATATGTGTGGCATGACTGACTGTCAGGCAGACAATGGGCTTCTTCAAATCAGTGTCAGCACTTATTGCAATGTCTAGCAAATGATGGCAGGGCTTGCTCTGTGATGTGCTGTACTTACTGTGGTGTGTGTGGTCAGTACAGGTGACTAATGTTGCTCTGTTTATCCTGATTGTTTGCAGATACATCCACGGCCACAGGAGGAGACAGCTCCACGGACCAAGAGGAGCGGCAGAGCCAGACTGGGTCCACTGCAGGGGAGACCGAGGGACCCAGTGGCACGGAGGGTGAGGGGAGCCACACTGAGGAGACCTCAGCTACGACCACCTCGGCTGGGGAAAACAGCACTTCCAGTGAGGACTCCCTTGTGGAGGCGGGTTTCAACAGACCAGAGGCAACGTCAAGCAAGTCTGTCCCGCCACCACCACCATCTCCACCCTCACATCTGCTCCCATCCCACATGTCCGTGGAGGCTCCCGTGTAGGGGAGCATGTCTCCTTCATGCCAGGCACCGCACCCCCTGCCTCTGTCCCCCCTGCTGCCCTGAGTGTGGAGTCTGTGGACTTGCTTAAACAGATCCATGTAGGGCAGACATCAATGCTGAGTGTCCTCCATGCACACACGGGTCTTTTGACACAACTGGTGTCATTCATGGAGGGCATGTCATCTGGCATGTCTGCCCTACATCAGACCAATCAGTCCATGGCCTCCTCACTGATGGCAGCAGTGTCCCTCCTGCAACAGTCCCTCACCCCTCCTACCTCTGCCCCATCCACAATCCCCAGCACCCTACCTGTCCCAAGCACACACACACCGGCACCGGCACGCACCAGCACAGACACAAGCAGCACACAGACGCACAAGCCAAACTCCAGACGCACACGCATGCACAGTCAGGGGACTGATATCTCACTCACAGGGGATGGGGCCCAGACACACACACACGCATCCACGAGCACTCCGCAGTCCTCAGATGCCTCTCCCTCCAAAACCCCTTCCCTTGCCTCACCTGCAACCCCCCTCCCAGAAACTCTTCCTCTGTGAGCTTGGCCTCTTCCCCACAGATACATCTGACACGAAGTCCAGGCGGAAGAGGCGACCACCACACACAGAGGGGAGTACCCCTCACACCCTCCCCCAGGCACAGGCAGGCTGCGGACCCCATTCGAAAGTCCCCCCAGACCAGAAAGGGCAAGACCCCACCACCACCACGCAGCTCCACCACACAGTCTCTCTCTTCCATCCCCCAGGCCACCACTCCACAGGTTCCACCGCCACACCCTGCCCCAGGTTCCCCCACACACCGATACCGCATCCCCAAACTGATTAGGCCCTCCCCCCCTATCACTTGCTCTTCCACCCCCAACACAGACGCTCAGCCTGTTTGTGCCACTGGTGTGGAGACCGGGTCCCCCCCCTCTGTCCTGCCCACCTCATCTGCCCCCCCTTCCACTCCCTTGGAGTCATGCACTGCTGTGGAGTCCACAGCCACCCCGTCTGACTCGGGCACTGCAGTGGGGACCCAGTCCACTCCATCTGACCGGCCCACTGCAGTGGTTGCAGCACCCACACCATCTGACGTGTGCCCTACAGTGGTGCTGGCCCCCACTGAGTCAGACACCTCCACTGCAGTTGCCGGTGACACTGCTGCACCCACCACCCCTTCACTGCCTCCTTCTGGCATCCCCTGATCCTGTCCCTGTGGTGCATGGCCTGCCCCTTGTATGCCCCTCTGAGGGGGATGTCCCCTGTCCGTACCAGTGCAGGCAAGCAATGGGTGACAAGTTGTCACATATCACCCTGTTGGGACTGTGTATTTGGACTGGCCATTGGCCTTAGTTTCTTTTGGACTTGAATTTTTACTTTAACATTTGCTGATTAAAGCCTCTTTTTGTTTACTTGTTGTTTTTCTTTGGATGTACATGATGTAGATGAGTATCATCATGCATTTGCAGTTGTAATAGTGTTCAGACCATGAAAATGAAGTGTTGCTGTGATGGACTCCATGTGGTCCATGGGATATGTGTCCTAATGTAGTCTGGATCTATAGCATCCTTTGCTGCAGTCTGAGGGTGTAATGTTCAGCATTTGACACAGGGATGTACGTTTTGCATTTGTAAATTAACATCTTTGGCTTACACTGATGCACATCTGGTGGGCTTACCACTGTTCAATGTTTCTATTTCCCTGACTGTGTGTCCATCTCCACTGGACATGCAGTTTAGCACATCAATGTTGAAGGACTCATCTGTGTATACAGTGCAACTTGCTTGACACGTGTTTTGGGTGTATGCAGATGACTGACGTGACACTCCCGTACCCAGGCTGATGTGAGCAGAGCCTTCAGTGTGTTGTAGTTGTTGACTCACTGACCAGGTGTTCTGCTGACATGTTTGAGTCGTGCACAGACAAGGTTTGGCAAACCAGACCTTCCACAGGAGTGGGGTGCCCTCATGGCAGTGTGTAATCCCGTGACATTGGCTGGGCCCGTGTTGTGTGTTGTGTGAGCATGTCTGTGTGTGTTCCCTTCCCTTTTCCTACACATGCTGTGTCCCTAGGGATGTTCCTGTTTGTGATGCTTGCTGAGTTGTCCTGTGTTCATCCAGCATCTTGGACCTGGTTTCTCCGGGATGTGGGTGCATGGCAAACTAATGTTCATCAGGTTGTCATCCCTAGTTGTCTTTGCTGTCAGGGCTGGGGATGTGGGCAAACGCAGATGGGACACAGTCAGGATTCCCCTTGGCACTTGTTGGTTACACAAGTCATGTAATTTACAGTTTGTGGTAGCTTTCAGTGATTGTGACACGTTGTGTGTGTGACTGCTGCCACTCCTCAGGGTCAGAGCTGCAATGTTGGAAGTTGTCTATGTGTGTTCTTTGTGGGTGACCTTGGCTTCGTCATTGGTGTGTGACTGTGGCCGGGATCCCATTGATTGGGGTGGATTTCACGTCATGCCCATGTACGGCGTACTGTGCAGTGTGTCAGACATTCACGAGTCTTGTTGACTGGCCATGTGTGATGGGTTTCTGCACCTTAGTTCCCACCACCACCCCTGGGATTGTCATGGGTGCATGTGCAATGTCACCAGTCCATGTGAGCTTCACTGCTGCACATTGGTGGAGATCAAGGTGTGTGGTGTTGAGTGTGTGCAAATGAGAGTTGTTCCATGGCTAGACCCCTACCTCCATATTGGCCTTGGCTGACAGGCAGTGCTGATTGATTTGTGCTTGTGTAGGTGTGATGGTAGTTTGTTGCTCAGGACACATGACTGTGGTTCACAGTGTGAACGACATCTAGCTTTGTCATCACAGTGGGATTATCATGCAGGCCAGTGTCACCACAATGTGGGGTCCCTGGGGGCAGTGCTGTGGTGGGTCTGTCTCTTGCTGTGTTAGTTGCTGGTCCTACAAGCTTGTGTGACATGTGTAATTTGGGCTCCCTCTCATCTAACAATGCCTGATTGCCCACATAGGGGAATCCGATCCATGAGTTACTTTTGTGTGGCACTGTATACACATCTGTGTAATTGGGATTCAGGGCTCCTCATGTGTTGTGTGGTTGCCTGGGGACACTGGCACACCCCCCATCACCTGTTGTGTTTGATATGCAGTGTGAGGCTGCCTGTTTGTGTTTGTGCATCTGCACCACTGCATTGGCATATCTTTAGTGTGCCATTGGCTGTATGTTGTTTGGTGGATTTCCCCTGCTGTCCCTGGGACGCCTAGGTCATCAGTCAGCACAATGATCATGGTTTGTATGTCCCATTGCTGCCATGGTATGGTATTTGTTCAACTCACATCTACAGTCTCCACAGGATATCTACATTTGTGTGTCCATTGGTGCAGATATGTGGGTCTGCATTATGATGGTCACTTCTGTCATTGTGTAATTGATGAATGTTGACAATGTCAGCCCCCATGGGTGATGTTTGTCTTCACATGGCCAAAGGTACGTCTTATTTGCACTGCACTGTTTGCCTCACCCAATCTATGTTGCTATGGGACACAAGCACTACTTTGCCACTGATGTGTTTGTTGTTCTGTGACCAGGAATCATCCATGCTGTTTGGCAGTTGCAGCTTTTTCCATGACAACACTTACCTTTTGGTCACTGTGATGATGTGGGTTTAGACCCCATTGCCACAATGTTCAAAATGTGCTTCAGCTATGGACCCCACACTTACATTTTGGTCACTGTGATGATGGGGGTTTAGACCCCATTGCCACATTGTTCAAAATGTGCTTCAGCTATGGACCCCACACTTACATTTTGGTCACTGTGATGATGGGGGTTTAGACCCCATTGCCACATTGTTCAAAATGTGCTTCAGCTATGGACCCCACACTTACATTTTGGTCACTGTGATGATGGGGGTTTAGACCCCATTGCCACATTGTTCAAAATGTGCTTCAGCTATGGACCCCACACTTACTTTTGGTCACTGTGATGATGGGGCTTTAGACCCCATTGCCACAGTGGTCATGGTCTGCTTGCATTGTGGAGGCAACACACATTTATGTGTGACACATGTGATAGGGGGTCACATTGTATGTTCAATGTCATGATCAGTGTTGTAGGCATTTGACACAGACTACACACGCTTGTCATGATGTTGGGGGGATGTCTTTTTCTGACATTCCTTATGTTGGAGTATGCTGGTTGTGTCATGCATTACCCATCCTATGAGTAGGGGTGGTGGTAGTGGTAGGCATCCAGGCCCCCATGAGTAGGGGTGGTGCTGGTGGTAGGCATCCAGGCCCCCCTGAGTAGGGGTGGTAGGCATCCAGGCCCCCCTGAGTGGGGTGGTGTTAGTGGCAGGCATCCAGCCCCCTATGAGTGGGGATGGTAGTAGTGACAGGCATCCAGCCCCCCCTGAGTAGGGGTGGTGTTGGTGGTAGGCATCCAGGCCCCCCTGAGTAGGGGTGGTGGTGGTAGTGACAGGCATCCAGCCCCCCCTGAGTAGGGGTGGTGTTGGTGGTAGGCATCCAGGCCCCGCTGAGTGGGGTGGTGTTAGTGGCAGGCATCCAGCCCCCTATGAGTGGGGATGGTAGTAGTGACAGGCATCCAGCCCCCCCTGAGTAGGGGTGGTGGTAGTGGTAGGCATCCAGGCCCCCATGAGTAGGGGTGGTGGTAGTGACAGGCATCCAGCCCCCCCTGAGTAGGGGTGGTGTTGGTGGAAAGCATCCAGGCCCCCATGAGTAGGGGTGGTGGTAGTGGTAGGCATCCAGCCCCCCCCATGAGTGGGGATGGTAGTAGTGACAGGCATCCAGCCCCCCCTGAGTAGGGGTGGTGGTAGTGGTAGGCATCCAGGCCCCCATGAGTAGGGGTGGTGGTAGTGACAGGCATCCAGCCCCCCCTGAGTAGGGGTGGTGTTGGTGGTAGGCATCCAGGCCCCCATGAGTAGGGGTGGTGGTAGTGGTAGGCATCCCGGCCCCCATGAGTAGGGGTGGTGTTGGTGGTAGGCATCCAGGCCCCCATGAGTAGGGGTGGTGTTAGTGGCAGGCATCCAGCCCCCTATGAGTGGGGATGGTAGTAGTGACAGGCATCCAGCCCCCCCTGAGTAGGGGTGGTGGTAGTGACAGGCATCCAGCCCCCCCTGAGTAGGGGTGGTGTTGGTGGTAGGCATCCAGGCCCCCCTGAGTAGGGGTGGTGTTAGTGGCAGGCATCCAGCCCCCTATGAGTGGGGATGGTAGTAGTGACAGGCATCCAGCCCCCCCTGAGTAGGGGTGGTGGTAGTGGTAGGCATCCAGGCCCCCATGAGTAGGGGTGGTGGTAGTGACAGGCATCCAGCCCCCCCTGAGTAGGGGTGGTGTTGGTGGTAGGCATCCAGGCCCCCGAGTAGGGGTGGTGTTAGTGGCAGGCATCCAGCCCCCTATGAGTGGGGATGGTAGTAGTGACAGACATCCAGCCCCCCCTGAGTAGGGGTGGTGTTAGTGGCAGGCATCCAGCCCCCTATGAGTGGGGATGGTAGTAGTGACAGACATCCAGCCCCCCTGAGATGGGGTGGTGGTAGTGGTAGGCATCCAGGCCCCCATGAGTAGGGGTGGTGGTAGTGACAGGCATCCAGCCCCCCCTGAGTAGGGGTGGTGTTGGTGGTAGGTATCCAGGCCCCCCTGAGTAGAGGTGGTGTTAGTGGCAGGCATCCAGCCCCCTATGAGTGGGGATGGTAGTAGTGACAGGCATCCAGCCCCCCTGAGTAGGGGTGGTGGTAGTGGTAGGCATCCAGGCCCCCATGAGCAGGGGTGGTGGTAGTGACAGGCATCCAGCCCCCTGAGTAGGGGTGGTGTTGGTGGTAGGCATCCAGGCCCCCTGAGTAGGGGTGGTGTTAGTGGCAGGCATCCAGCCCCTATGAGTGGGGATGGTAGTAGTGACAGACATCCAGCCCCACCTGAGTAGGGGTGGTGGTAGTGGTAGGCATCCAGGCCCCCATGAGTAGGGGTGGTGGTAGTGACAGGCATCCAGCCCCCCCTGAGTAGGGGTGGTGTTGGTGGTAGGCATCCAGGCCCCCCATAGTAGGGGTGGTGTTAGTGGCAGGCATCCAGCCCCCTATGAGTGGGATGGTAGTAGTGACAGGCATCCAGCCCCCCCTGAGTAGGGGTGGTGGTAGTGGTAGGCATCCAGCCCCCCATGAGATGGGGTGGTGGTAGTGACAGGCATCCAGGCCCCCCTGAGTAGGGGTGGTGTTGGTGGTAGGCATCCATCCCCCTATGAGTGGGGATGGTAGTAGTGACAGGCATCCAGCCCCCCCTGAGTAGGGGTGGTGGTAGTGGTAGGCATCCAGCCCACCATGAGTAGGGGTGGTGGTTGTGACAGGCATCCAGCCCCCCCCTGATTAGGGGTGGTGGTAGTGGTAGGCATCCAGCCCCCCATGAGTAGGGGTGGTGGTAGTGGTAGGCATCCAGGCCCCTATGGGTGTGTGTGGCATTGGTGATTGCCATCCCGCCCCTATGGTTCTGCTGTTGCTAGTGTACATCATCTCTGCATCCCTATGTGTGTGTGACATATGTCGGGTACGTGTCGTTTGTTTGTGTTGTGGGTGTTTGACTTACCGTCTGCGCCGTACGCGTCCGTACCGGTTCCGGTAATAGATGTAGGGTATTGGTAGGACCTGCGCGATGGGATTCATGGTTGTGTTGTCTCGTTCGTGTTTCTCGTGGCTTTGACTCGTACTCGTCGCTGGCTTGTTCGTCTCGTAGTCGTGGATCGTCTTGTGGCGTGAATCGGAGCTTATGTGCAGCTCTCCCGGATGCTCTGAAGTGCCGGACGTAGCGACGGGTTCGGCGCGTACGGAAGGCACATCGTACTAGTCCGGCCGGAAGGTGCTGTATATTTGCTTCCGTGCGACTCGATTCGGAATTTACGGATCCGGCTCGGGCGGGGAACAGGAGCTGGAATGGGTACGTACGGCTGGGTCGGGATCTGGGCTGTTATGCGCATCGCACTTGCTCGTTCAGACGAATGTTCGAATCGGTCGGGAAACACGCGTTCGGCTTGGTTTTTTTCCGGGCAAATAGTGTTAGGTGCGCTTCCGGCCGAGATCGGAATCGACCCCAATGTGTCTGTATAATAGAGAATATGAGTGAGTGAGTTTCAGTGTTAGTGAGTGAATGGATGTATGAGTGAGTAAGTGGATGTATAACTAGTTGAGTGAGTGGGTGTGTGTGTGGGTGAGTCAGTGGGTGTGTCAGTAGCTGATAGACTTGTGAATGTATTGGTGACTGAATGGGTATGTGAGTGGGTATATAGGTGTCTGAATGGGTGTGTGAGTGGCTTTATGGGTAAGTGAGTGGGTGTGCCAGTGGCTGTAAATGTGAATGAGAGGGTGCATGAGCGGGTGTTTGGGTAAGTGAGTGGGTGCATGAGTGTCTGTATGGGTTAGTATGTGGTGTTGTGAGTGTCTGTATGGGTGGGTGAGTGACTGTGTCAGTAACTATAACAGAGTGTGTGTGTCACTAGCTTTATGGGTGACTGCCTGGCTGTGTTAGTAGCTGTATAGGTGAGTGAGTGGCTCTGTCAGTATCTGTATGGGTGAGTGAGTGGGTATGTTTGTAGCGGTATGGGTGAGTGATTGGGTACATGAGTGGTTACATGGGTGAGTGACAGGGTGCCTTAGTGATTGTATGGGTGTCTAAGTGGGTTTATGAGTGGCTGTATGGTTGAGTGAGTGCATGTGTTAGTAGCTGTATGAGCAAGTGAGTGGGTGTATGAGTATTTGCATGGGTGAGTGAAAGTGTTCAAACCTGTATTGGTAAGTGGGTCAGTGTGTTCTGACTGTGTGGATGAGTGAGTTCGTGTGTGAGTGTCTGTATGGGTCAGTGAGTGACTGTGTCAGTGACTGTATGAGAGACTGAGTGTGTATGTCACTAGCTGTATGGGTGACTGGCTGTGTAAGTAGCTGTATAGGTGAGTGAGTGGCTGTGTTGGTAACTGTATAAGTGAGTGAGTGGGTGTGTTTGTAGCTGTATGGGTGAGTGATCGGGCATGTGCATGGTTATAGGGGAGAGTGACTGGTTGTGTGAGTGATTGTATGGAGTGAGTGGGTGTGCTTTTAGCTGCATGGGTAATTGATTGGGTATGTCAGTTATATGGAAGAGTGACTGGGTGTCTTAGTGATTGCATGGTTGAGTGAGTGGGTGCATGGGTGAGTGAGTGGGTGTGCTTGTAGCTGCATGCGTGAGTGATTGGGTATGTCAGTGGTTACATGGGAGAGTGACTGGGTGTCTTAGTGATTGTATGGGTGACTGAGTGGGAGAATTAGTGGCTGTATGGGTGAGTGAATGCCTGTATTATTAGATGTATGAGTGAGTGAATGGGCATGTGAGTATCTGTATGGGTAAGTGAGTGCATGCACTAGAACCTACATTAATAAGTGAGTCTGTGTGTTTCTGACTGTGTGAGTGAATGAGTGGGTGTGCGAGTGGCTTTATGGGTGAATGACTGGGTATACGAGTGGCTGTATCGGTGTGAGTCAGGATGTCTCAATGACTGTATGAGAGTGTCCCTTGGAGTACAGCTTCACAATGTAAGTTTCTTGACTACACAAAAAGATGCATTTAGGAAATTATTTTACTGCAATAGATGGTGTCATTCATCTGTTTAAAAAGAACATAAATATAAGTTAGAACCACTTTTCACAAACTTCCACAATAAACTTTTACTTTCTGCAATGCATACATTCATACTAAAAACAAAACAGTAGACATTTCTCATGATGTAATAGTATTTCACATTATAGTAATATTTTTCAATTTTTTACTGGTCTCAGCTTTTGTACTTGTACACCATAAACAATGTACTGTATAAAGTTTCATCCTAGAACAGTGGGGAAAAAACGTTCATAAAGATTGAAGAAAGAAATCCCATTTCTTATTTTAGCACCTGCTCTTTTCTTTTTGGAAATTAATTTTGGTGATTTTTTATAGAAATTATTCCCAAATAAAATGGGATCTGGTGGCAGTAAGGATCAGCAGCCACACCCTGTTGAGCACCGTTGTTCGGAGGAAGAACGCCCGGAAAAGCGGCATCATTTGTATGAGAGTTTTTCACCATCCCCTCCAGCGAAAAGAAAGTTATAGCAAAGCACATCAAGTGTTCTTTATGCAAGAAGATCCTCTCCAAGGGGTATCCCACAGAAGTATTCGTGTGGCACAATGAGTATGCTTAAACATGGAAACACGTACCAATCCAAGCACTGTTGAAAAAGAAAAAAGAACATAAATATAAGTTAGTATTACATTTACAATTTTCCAGAAACAAAGCAGTACCCATTGCTTATACTGTATACTGTAATAGTATATCACATTATAATATAGCATTTTATTTTCCTTTTGTTTCCTGTTCTCAACTTTTATACTTGTACACCATAAATGTTGTACTGTATAAAGATTCATCCTTGAACAGTGGCGGAAAAACCAGTCACATAGATTGTAGAAAAAAAACTGCACGGTATATCACTACAAATAAGTGACACTATGCATTACACTCACTACAATTATTTATTAAATTGTTTTACCTATAGTTACTGAACTAATCTAAAGAAATACATCTTAAAAATAACTCTTTCATTATAAGAAGTTTTGCAATACTGCTAATAGATATAAAGAACAAGTGAATTTTGGAGACCCTTAAACACTGACAATCCACGTAGAGGAAATACTGTGCTCCACTTTTCCAACAGTTATCCTCCTTACAACTTTGAAGAAACAAAAGGTAAGAATTTGGTAGTTTGAAAAGCAGTTTTGGTTTGAATTTAAGGTTGCTGTCATTGCATTCCGTCCATCCAGTTTCAATTTTTAAATAGACAGTGTAGTGTCCAGATGCTATTAAGTCCTTTGTGAAAGATGATAGCGAAAGTAGTATACATTCTTTCAGAAATTGATATTTGTCTAGCTTTGAAGTTTGTATTTTCAGTTTCCAATTTAGATCTATCTGCTCTGCATCACTGTAGCCTTAGTATAAGGTATTTTCCACTTCTTCGTATATGCAATGTAGACATAACATCTGATCTACAATTTGGGGAGGTCATACTTTGGTTTGCCTTTTTGATCCATCTGTCAAAAGGCACAGTTTTGGAACTACTAGTGTGAAATACAGAAATTGCTCAGAAATTGATTTGAGTGGTAGATGTAAAAGAGCAATCTTCACAGTCATGGTTCCATGTGTAACTCAGTCCAAATAAGTCATCAATACTTATTTCTTCTTCTTCTTCTAAAACTCCAAGGATGACCATTCCTGTACATCTTGTTGAGAGTAAATATTACTGATCCACTACATATATCTACTAGATCTCGAATGCCTGAAGCACAATGTAACACAGTCCTAACTATGTAAACGTTACAGCAAACGACAGCGTGTGGGACATAATCTATTCTGTGGTTTCTGTTCAATTGCATCTTTAAGATGTGGTAAATGAAAGCGTACATTGAGAACAACATTTGCATAACAGTTGACACCAGGAAAGTTTGACAACTGGTAACCTACAATGTCTCCCTCATTTTCAATTTTTTTCTTTTTAACACCTTCGTTCTTGTCCATTTTTTCCTTCTTTTCAGCAACATCCATAGATTCTTTTGTAAGCTTCCGCTTTGGACAGATCATCCATTTCTCATAAATGGCATACTGTCCTAAACGAGACGCATATACACTTTTCAACCGATTGTACTATTTGACACAACTTGCATCAGCACTAACTTTGCTATCATCAAAATCAACAAAAAATAAACCGGACAACGTTCTTACTCGAGAAAATGCAACATAGGACATGCCTTCTTTAAATACAGTACTACCAATATTAATAAAATCTGCGTCTACACTTAAACCTTGAGATTTATGGATAGTTTCAGCGTATGCTAGAGACACTGAGAACTACTGCCGCCGGACATAAATGTCTTTTAGAAGCAAAACACGTACAATACATCTACCAATCTGCTTTACGCCATCAATCTGATCAAATTTTATGGCTAACTATTTAACCTCATTCCTATTTGGAAAGTTAATGAAATCAATCACTTTACCCATAGTAGCATTTACTAATCCTTCCGCAACATTTAAATTATGGCACAAAATTCCTCCACAGTTTTTGCATAGACATAAACACTTTTCTAATCCTGCAGTCCTGGAAACAGATTTCTCCAATGAAACCAATATTGCTTGCAGTTATCTGAGCAGTACTGTCACCCCGGGGTTCCATTTTGTCAATTGCTGTAATTTCCCAAATTTCTTCTTTCTCCAGTTTTAGTAATTCTTCATTAAAATTGGGGCACTCCTAAAGTGTAGGCATTCAACAGACTATGGATTTCCCTTCTTCTATGAAATTGAATATTAGCTGTGCTTCTGTCTTTTTAGATGAAAATAGTTTCTTGATAAGTCCAATTTCTAGGGAACGGTTCCCCTCCTTTATCAGAATTCCTACTCTAATGTCTTTCAGAATGTTTCCGTATTCCACGTCAGATGCTTGACGCATATTCTTAACGGGTTCCTTTTATTGGAAGTTTAGCCAAATGTTTACATTGCCAATACTTCCCAAAGAATTTTGAGTTTCATCATAGGGAAGTGTCTTGAAAATAGGCTGTCCTTTGACGGGGGTAAGTTGCAGTAGGTCACGAAGACAATTAAATGCTTTCCTCCAAACAGTGCGTCATACTCTGTTTTCAAAATCTGTTGCATTCTCAAGTGTACAAAGGCAAGCATTAAGTTTAAGAGCAAGGTCAAATCATTGATGATTAAAAGCTTCAGTTTCTTCTGTACTCTTGAGACTTCATGACAAGCTTCACTGGATAACTTCTGGTATTCCAGTTTATTGTTATGTTCAACAGGTAGCATAAGTACCCGATGTAAAATAATTCCTTTAATGTTGTGTGCAGCTAATCCAGTTGGTGCTGTGACTACACACAACAATTTTAATTCTGTAGTCCTCTGTAAGTAAGAGGTGGGTACTTTAATCAAAAAGCTTTTCCCAGTGCCAGCTTGAGCAATGATGTATAATAGTATTGGCTTACATCCATTCTTCTCTTTTACCTCCATATAAATTTCTTTTTGTTCGTTGTTCAGTTGTCCAACTGTTCCAAATCAATATTTTCCCATCCTACTTGTTGCATTGCACATTCCACTTCATTCATGGCTATTGCAGCTTTATTTTCAATGTTTGGTTGTCCAGGAGGATCTTGACTCAGTGGTCCTGGAGTTTGGCTGTTTTGTGAACTCTCCTTAGCTATCTCAGCAGCAGTTGTTTCTCCCTGTTCAAGCTCATTATTTAACATTTGCAAATAGTTTGGAAACACTGAATGCTGTCATTCACAGCATTGAAAGAATCTTCGTAGCAGTCTTAAGGCCTGATTACGAGTTTGGCGGTCTTGGAGCACGCCACAACGCCAGCGCCCCGCTACACGACCGCGAAACTCGACTGCCCGGCGCCCGCCAAATTACGAGTTATCTTGTGGTCTGGCTGGCGGTCCTTTGGCATTCCAATGGTGGTGCCTATTAAAAAGGCACCGCAATCGGAACACCAAAGTCTGTTCCTGCACGGCAAGGACTGTAAAGTCCATGCCGTCCAGGAAAGGCGGTGAGGAAACTCCTAATATGCTCAGTGGTGCCGCACCGGCACGCCAGCATATTAGGGCCTCTGACTGCCACACCACTGCTGCGAGATCCATGATCCCTGGCGGTTGTTGCGGTCTCAACGCTGTATTCGTAATACAGCGTGTGGTCCGCTAGTCTGGCGGTCCAGTGACTGCCACCACAGTTTCGGCGGTCCGATGGACCACCGAACTTGTAATCAGGCCCTTAGTCTCTAAGTAATTCAGATTCAGAACACCAAGACTTGAACAGTAGTAGAAGTGCTAAATAGAAAAACTCTCTTTTGTCTGGAGTTTGGCAACTACGGTTTCTGTAGTTAATTAGATTTCCTTTTGTGTGTCTGACCAAGCAACCGTCACAACCAACTACTGCATATTTCCCTTCTTCTACATTTTCTGCTACATTACTTCTATATCTATAGTGTTGAAGTATTTCAGAAAGGCACATGTTTTCTAGATATGGACTCCTTCTTGGATAGTACGTGTCCATCATATTTGATTTTTTCACTTTCTGTACTTTCTGGGTCGAACTCTGCTAGGTACCGAATTTCTGGGAAAGACTACAGCTTTCTATCTTGCGTGCTTGCATGGCCTAGACTTACCCAAACAATTCCCCTTGACTTTGAGCACACAGTGGCTGAGCTCAGTCTATTAGCATTCATAGGGGCCTATCTTTCAATGGGAAAGCATTTTTAAGCTGAAGCTAAACAAATTCTTAGAGCTTTTTCTGCAGAAATCTCCTATCACATCTCCTTCATCTTTGTCTTCTATGAATGTGTAATATACACAGTGGCGTAACGTGCCACAGCGATGGAGTTATCTACAACAAATTGTATATCCATATTAGCATTTCACACTTTGAAAATCATAGGGTTATAGTCATTAATATACTTGGAAGCCTCTGTTCTTCTCAGGTTGTGTGTGTTTTTCAGTGATTTTCATGTCTGTGTATGTCTGACTACAGATAAAAAGCTGTTCACACTTCCTTGGGAAATAGCAGGTCGTGGAAATGCAAAATGATATCTTGTGTAAACTTTTCCTTTACATCTGTTTTTTCGATTGCAGTACTTGCCACATCTATGGGGTTGATTCTGATCTCGTTCGGAAAACATACCGAATGACTTGGTTCTGGAATTTTTTCCGTACGATTCGGATTGGGGGAGTACGACCGAACGAGTACGATGCATTTGTATGCATCCGGATACAATTCGTTGGCTTCAATGGGAGCCTGTGTTCTGAACGAGAACACAGGCTCCCATTAAAGAAAGGGATGGCTGGGGAAATCCTTGAACCCTGTGAAGGCCACCCCATGGTGCCTGCCACATTGTGCTTGGTTGGAAAAGGGGGGTCCCTTGAGTAACCCCACGGGCCTGATCCGGAGGGCCCTGGGTGAAGGGGGGCCTGCTATGGGCCCCCAAAGACCGATTACAGCAGCCTTTTTTTCCGGCAAACCGAATCGGAAAGGCTGTCCGAATCATTCATCGTACTTGTTCGCTCTGAAACCAAGTCCATAGAGCTGTACGCATCGGCCCTAGAAAGGCTTGATCTCTCCGAATGCCTTTTGGAACCGATTTGGTCAGCGCTAAGGGTTTCCAGGCATCGTACTTGGTTGTTTGGAACTGGGAGTGATTCAGTCAGAAACAAGGACTCCAGATCGGTTTAGGCAAAGCCGAAACCGATTTGGGGCCCTTCCAACCGAGATCGGAATCGACCCCTATATGTTTGAAAGAGCAAAACTTGCTGTCAGTGGCCTTTTTCACCACTGTCTTTTGGGATGGCACGTCACATACTGTTCTATGAAACAGAGTACAAACTCACACTGTCTGTTCCAAATTTTGGTGCATCTTTTATCCATAACAGCATGTGGAAATGAGTAGCACCTCTTGCTTGGTACTCTTTACGCCAAAAGAAATCAGTTACTTCGCCAAGAGGAGGATTTGTTTTGTTGCAGATGAAAGGCAAAATCTGTGGTTAAAATATGTACAAAGGTTAGCAGGATTCAAAGAGCAAAGTTCTCCTGCTGTCTTCACATTGATGATCTTAATGTTTGAGTTTGGTTCTCTCACAAATTCAAGCAAGTCATCCTGTACATACTCTGCACAACTCAGGGGCCGATTCCGATCTCGGCCGGTAGGGCTCCGAATCGGATTCGGCATAACCGGATCCGATTCGGAGCCCTATTTCCCGACCGATTCGTACGCGCGTCCGGACGAGCGAGTACGATGCGAATTCGCCGACCGACTCGTTCGGGCGTCCCAACCGCTCCGACCGACTCGTTCCCGGGTCTAACCGCACCGACCGACTCGCTCGGACACGACTCGCACCGCGCAATGGAGACGTTCCCCGGCAGGGTAAGTACGATGCGCGCCGCGAGCAGTCCGACCGACACGCGCTGTCCGGCTCAAAAGAGCAGTCGGAGCCGTACTTCGGGGGACCGTGTCGGACCCCCCTGTACGCGTAGCCGCGCGAGTCGCACATAGGGAGACCCATGGGTCCCCCCTACCTGTGCGTGTACGGCAGGAGTCGCTTCGCCGCGTACCCGCTGTAGGGGGTGCCCTTGTTCGCCTCGCACCCCTTGAGGCAATGGGAGCCCGCGTACGCGTTGTACGACCGGCTCCCATTGACTTCAATGGGAGTCCGTCCGACTCGAGTACGATAGCATACGGACGCATCGTACTCGTTCGGTCGGGCTGCACGGGTCCGATTCGGTCGGAAATCTCTCCGGGTCCGGCTCGGTCGGAGAGATTTCCGGCCCGAATCGGAATCGGCCCCTTAGTGTCACATACCAAGTAGGTGCACCTAGTTTTCTCAACATACATTTCAGTTCTCTATGATGATGATACCAATACTCATTGGTCCCCCGTTGACACGCCACCAAATTAATCAAGTTGTACTCCAAGTGTTCGTCCTTGCTATGAACATTGTGAGTGAATTCCTTTGCAGAGAGATTTTGTAGGTTAACTCCTGTCTTCAATATGTGGTTTACAGTATATGATAGTCCAGACAAGTCACTCTCAAGTAGAAGATGGAATTCTATTCAATTCAAATCAGTTGTATTTGTATAGCGCATGGCTACCCAGACAGGCTTCCCAGTGCTAGATGCAAAACAACCCCTCCACGAAACTGAGAGGATACTTTTCTCTCAAACCACGTTTAGGAAAGGTGAGTTTTTAGCATTTTCCTGAAGCAGGCTTCCGACGGCTGTCTTCTAAGGGAAGCTGGAAGAGCATTCTAGAGTTAGGAGGTGAGGAATGCAAAAGAGCGGCCACTACACCTTACTCTTTGGATTTTAGACACCACCAAAAGTTCCTGGTTGCTAGAGCGAAGGGCCCTTCCTGGAACGTAAGTGATAAGCAGGGTTTGAATGATAGGTCGGCCTTTTCCATATATGGTACGGTGTGCAATACAGAGAGCCTTGAATTGGATTCTTTTCTGAACTAGAAACCAGTGTAGGGCTGCTTGGGCTGGTCTCACTGATTGATGCTTTGGTAGCTTTTGAAGAATTCTTGAAGAGGCTTTTTGCACCACTTGGAACCTTTTGGTCACATATTTTGGGCTCCCAAGATGCAGGGAGTTGCTGTAATCAAGGCGAGAGTTTATAAGGCTACTGCCACACTATCCTTCTAGCGGGTAAAGGTAGCATCAGCAATAATGTTCTTAGAAATCATAAAATACCAAAGCATGAGCCTGCCATTTTTTTAACTTGTGTCTCCAGTGTAAGCTCATTGTCTATCCAGATGCCTAAGCTTTTTACTGCTTGGGCTGGCTTAGGGCATTTACCCAGATAGTCTGTATGGAATACACTTGCAAACTCTAGGATCCTCCGAATATAATCTAGTTGACCGGTACTCAGCTGCTGGTATTTGTACGGGGCGTTCATCGCAGCGGCCACCTTGCCAGTGGGAAATGGTTGTGGAAAACAGCGAGCCTCTAAACATTTCTCCCACACACTCATGAGAGTTTCTTTTGCTTGTTTCCTTCAAAGAGGTCAATAGAATCACCAATAACTTCTTCAGAATGCAGTGGACGGATGCTGTAGTGTTCATAAATTTCTTCTGATCTGGATCAATCAACTTTTTCAATCTGTCTACTTGATCCTCCATACAAGTTACATCTTGAACAACATCAACATTTGTATAATAAATATTATTTTGTACCAGATATGATATTGCTTTTTTTACTTTATTAACATCCACTAACTCTTGCCAATTTTCTTTTATTCTTGGTAGGCACACCATTTACTAGAATGATAAGTGGTTCATCAACATCTCTATCTACACCAACAGCTTCAATATTCAATTTAAAATCTAAAGGTAAGTAGACAACTCTTTCTTTAAGGCCTTCTGGAGGTCTGTCAATGGTCGTTTTCTTGTCTTTGGTGCCATACGAACTATTGACTAAAAAGGATTTATACATTGTATGAGAATTGATTCATAAACATTTAATTATCAAAGTTCTTCTAGAATTAATAGTAATTCTAACTTGCTATGTACTGCTCTGGCGGGCCTTTTGTTATATTCTAACTTATCAAGGCAATACTTACATATAATTTGCTGTGTGGACAAATCAAAGCATTCATCTGCAGATAAATATACAGCAAATTCTTGCCACTTATCTCTGTTCTCTTGTTCTGTTTTTGAGTACAGAACAACATTGTGAGTTTGGCTTTTGAAGTGAGTGCATTGACAACAAATACAAACACAGTTTGTTTTCTCTGAAGAAAATATGTTAAACTTTGTAGTCTCTTGTGTAGTTATCACTGCTAATACCTGTGTCCTGTTCTTCTACACCTGCACATACCAATTCCTCCTTTTCCTATACTCTTGCTCTGGAGTCTGGACCAGAGAAATGAAACTGAAAATCTTCACAAACATTTTCTACCTCTGCTACCGTACCATGCAAAAGAGCTCTATTCATTTCTCCAAAACATAGGGCAGTAGTTTTCACATAGTAGTCTCCTAACTAAGGGGCCTATTACGATGACGGGCAGACTTACGTCCGCCCGCCATCCCTGCGGAGCTGGGGCCGTCTGCCATAGGTGCACCGGTCCTGCCCGCCGTATTAGGATGCGCCCGGTAGTTCAACATTGCGGACGGTGCTGCTGGCTGCAGCACCGTACGCAATGTTAAACAACCATGTTTTGCATTGCGATGCACAATGTGGCAGGCACCGTGCGGTGCCTGCCACCTTGAGCATGGCAATGTAGGGGGGTACCATAGGTACCCCCCAAGTGCAGACCCCACCCCCCAGGGGCACGCAACGGGCCCCGTAGCAGAACTCCGTATGCCTTTCCATGGCGGCATCGCCACCATGGAAAGGCCGGTGTTTGCCTGCATCCTAATCTGGTGGACAGTGCCTGCTAGGCACCGCCACCATTTTGGGCTCCCTGGACCGTCAGTCAGGCAATCGGTACGATTGCTGGCGGCAGACGGTCTTTGCGTCCGCTGCGGACGCAGTCATGTTCCCACCGCCATCCTAATCTGGCGGTGGGAAATATCCTTTCGATGGCAGAAGGACCGCCACCGCAGGGCCGGCGGTTGCCACCGCCGGCCCTGCGGTGGCGGTCCTTCCGCCATCATAATCAGGCCCTAAATTTCACTTTCTAGAGTGATGAACAGCTAACATTATGAAGTGATGAAAGGTGCTTTGGCACACTTTCTTTGATAGACATGCTAGTAAATGTCCCTGTAAATTACTATACTTCCTTACTTTGCATGTATCTAATCCTTGCAAAATTGCAATTTTCTGTTTTAGAATTCTGCATGGAAACTTGTGTTGAAAAGTTCTCAATATATCAATTGATTCCTGACGAACACTGCAAATTCTACTACAGTTCCATTGGTATTCGGGGGCCTGTCTACATCTTCCTTGTGGTGCAGAGACAGAATATCGACGTGGAAATATCGATTTGCATTAATATCGAGTCAAGAATATCGATGGTGTAAAATATCGATGTAAGTTTTTTCATAGTTAAAAATATAGAATTTTTTGAAATGCAAAAATATCGATTGCATAAATTTCGATGTCAAAAATATTGTTGTAAAATCGATTTTTTTTATGTTAGTATTTTTTTATTTAGTATTAGTTATATGTTTATAGATTAAAAAATATATGTTAAAATTTGTTTTATTTTTTGTTAATTACGTTTTGGGAGCGGGATGTTGGGTTTATAGGGGATAAGGGTGGGAAGTAATTTAAAAATTTAGGATTAAAATTTAGATATTTAAATTTTTGTTAAGTTTTAGGAGTGGGATGTTGGGTTTATAGGGGATACGGGCGGGGACCCCCTACACTGCCCGAACACCACTGCACTGCCCTAAACTCTGAAACACCACCCCCAGCACGACCCCCTACACTGCCTGAACACCACTGCACTGCCCTAAACCCTGAAGCACCACCCCCAGCGTGACTCCCTACACTGCCCGAACACCACTGCACTGCCCTAAACCCTGAAACACCATCCCCAGCACGACCCCCTACACTGCCCGAACACCACTGCACTGCCCTAAACCCTGAAACACCACCCCCAGCACGACCCCTACACTGCCCGAACACCACTGCACAGTAATTTAATTTCTTTTAAAATATTTTAACATTTTTTTAAAAATATTTAAAATATTTAGTTGTAGGATGTTGTATTTATAGGGAATAAGCATGTGGAGTTTTAAAAAAATGTAAATTAAAATAGAAATATTTTAAAAAATCTGTAAAGTTTTTGTAGTGGGTTGTTGTGTTTATAGTGAATTAGGGTGGGGAGTAATTTGTTTGTAAATTTTTGAAATTTGTTAGATTTTTTTGAGAGAATTTAGTAGTGTGATATTTATTTTATAGGGAATAAGGGTAGTCAGTAGTTTTTGAAATGTTTATAAAAAAATAATTTTTTAAAAAGTAAAAATTGAAAATTAAAAATGTTATTTTAAATTTGAAAATTCAAATGTGATTTTTTTTTAAATATTCAGGTTATCTTTATTTTTGATTACATATTTTTATATTTTTTGTAATTTATTTACAAAAATAAAAAATTGTAGAAAAATAAGATAATTTTTTAAAATCAAAAATGTACTATAAATATGCATTTTATAAAACTTTTTATTTTATTGATTATAAATTTGGAGTTGTAATAGTAACTTATTATATTTTATTCTCCAGCATTTTCTTTGAGTTTTTTTAGTTTTGGAGTTGGAAAAGTAATTTATAATGTTTTACTATCCAGCATTTTCCCTAAGTTTATTTTGTTTTGTAGTTGGAATAGTAATTTAATCAGGCTTATTATTCAGCACTTTCCCTGAGTTTTGTTGGTTTTAGAGTTGGAACAGTAATTTTTTATGTTTTATTATCCAGCACTTTCACTGAGTTTATTTTGTTTTGGAGTTGGAATTGTAATTTAATTAGGTTTTAATATCCAGCACTTTCCCTGAGTTTTGTTAGTTTTGGAGTTGGAATAGTAATTTATTTAGGTTTATTATCCAGCACTTTCCCTCAGTTTATTTTGTTTTGGAGTTGGAACAGTAATTTAATTAGGTTCATCATCCAGCACTATCCCTGAGTTTATTTTGTTTTGGAGTTTGAACAGTAAATTGTATGTTTTATTATCCAGCACTTTCCGTGAGTTTATTTTGTTTTGGAGTTGGAATAGTAATTTTTTATGTTTTATTATCCAGCACTATCCCTGAGTTTATTTTGTTTTGTAGTTGGAATAGTAATTTTGGGGCTCATTAGGATGGCGGTCGGAAAATCACCCCGACCGCCATGGAAGCGGGAAACAACCGCCCGCCGGCACCGTGGAGAAACCGGCGGCCATATTATGATCAACCGCCAAAAAACACCGACCGCAGCGGTACGGGGGGAACAAAAACCGCCCGTAGCGTGCGGAGATGGGCAAAACACGTCCGCGGCAGACGGATCCGCTGCGGAAAAACATCAACCCGCCGCAAGGATAGCGGAGACACCGCACGGCAAATTAGGATATCCCCGCTGGTCCCGCGGCACGTTCCGCTGTTTCTGACCGCCGCGATCGCTAACAGTGATGAATGGGAGAGCATGCAGAAGAGCTGCAGGAAAGCCACCGCCGTGGACGCTCCGTGACAATTTTGGCGGACGAATCAAAAATCCCACAATAAGGCCACACAGTTCCCACACCAAAGTAGCCATGCCACCCAAAAAGTGAAAACACACCCCAATGACACAACATTGCACACCCAAACTTTTTTACAAGGACAACCCACACAACACACCTGAGAGCACTCCCACATGTGGACACACCCACATAGCAGAGCATAAAACCAGCCCCTTCCTTGACCACAATCCTCTGCACTAACCCACAACTGAAGGGCCCAACCCCTGAGAACAAAGGATAGGCAAAGCTACACACCATCACCACTCACACCACACACAGCACTACCACCACTTCCACACCTACACCCCTAACCCCTTTGCACATCACACACCATACACATCACCACCACCACCACTTACACCCCTGCACCTACAACACCTCTGCACATCACACACCATGTCAACACATAAAATGCCCAAATTCACAGAGAGTGAGTTGAAGGTAATGGTAGATGAGATAGTCAGAGTGGAACCACAACTGTTTGGTAGCCTGGTCCAACAGACACCATTAGCCACAAGGACTCAAATGTGGGCAAGGATAGTCCAGAAGGTCAATGCAGTAGGGACCATCCCAAGATCCAGAAAGGAAATCATGAAGCGGTGGCATGACTTGAAGAGGGTTGTCAAAGAGAGGAGGACCAAGAACCGTCAGCTGGCTGACAAGACTGGTGGTGGCACTCCCATATCACCAAAACCATTCACCCCATGGGAGGAGAAGGTGCTTGCCATACTGCATCCAGAGAGTCTCACAGGAGTACCCGGGGGAGTGGAGGCTGGTAAGTACAAACAAATGACTATCACCACACTGCTATGTACTGCCTTGCACAACTACAAAGATACACCTCCTAGGACCAATTCCATTCATCTGCACCACACACTCACTAAAACATGTCTCACAGATCCAACATCCACCCCCTCCCAAACACCAATGTACCTAGCAACATTACCATGGGTGCATGTGCACAGGCATCCTGCACTGCAACTCCCACCATGCCCCCTTGTCCCACACCTCAGCAGGATGGAGCACACCCCCACCCAGAAGCATGTCACCATTACATCCCCAACAAACAAACTTACAGGTAGGTAGCCATCTTGCCATGGAGGGCTGTATTTGGGAGGGAGGCCTGTACTACCACTCCCACCATGCCCCCTGTCCCACACCTCAGCAGGATGGGGCACTCCCCCACCCCACCCAGAAGCATGTGTCACCATTACATCCCCAACAAACAAACTTACAGGTAGGTAGCCATCTTGCCATGGAGGGCTGTATGTGGGAGGGAGGCCTGTACTACTACTCCCACCATGCCCCCTGTCCCACACCTCAGCAGGATGGGGCACTCCCCCATCCCACCCAGAAGCATGTGTCACCATTACATCCCCAACAAACAAACTTACAGGTAGGTAGCCATCTTGCCATGGAGGGCTGTATGTGGGAGGGAGGCCTGTACTACCACTCCCACCATGCCCCCTGTCCCACACCTCAGCAGGATGGGGCACTCCCCCACCCCACCCAGAAGCATGTGTCAGCCATTACATCCCCAACAAACAAACTTACAGGTAGGTAGCCATCTTGCCATGGAGGGCTGTATGTGGGAGGGAGGCCTGTACTACTACTCCCACCATGCCCCCTGTCCCACACCTCAGCAGGATGGGGTACTCCCCCACCCCACCCAGAAGCATGTGTCACCATTACATCCCCAACAAACAAACGTACAGGTAGGTATCCATCTTGCCATGGAGGGCTGTATGTGGGAGGGAGGCCTGTACTACCACTACACCATGCCCCCTGTCCCACACCTCAGCAGGATGGGGCACTCCCCCACCCCACCCAGATGCATGTGGCATATAATGGATCACTCCAAATAAACAAACAGCTAGACAGACATATTATTCTGTCTTGTGCCACCACTGAGCAGGATGCAAGCCTCCACCACGCACACACAGATGTGTCACAAAACAAACACAAATGCTAACACACAACAGGCAAGTAGGCAGTACGTGCACCTAGCCATTTGACACAAAAAGAATGGTGCCATATGACAACACCAGTCCTCTCAATGTACAAATATGCACACCGATCATATTGCCACGCACAGTGTGCACACAGCTAAGCAAAGGAAACTGTCACAGCAACCAAAGTGTGACACACCAATGCACATGTAGAGGAAAGACTGGGAACAATCATGCACAGCAATGAATGACAGGTTCAGTGCCATGGGGCCAGAGTAACAACGACCATATGAACAGTAAGAAGGCATGTTATGTGGTACCAATCCAGATATGCACATGACAAGACAAAGGTATGCAGGAGATGACTTGGCCAGGACATGCCCAGATGTGACGGCTGACAGGTCATGAAAATCCACATACAGTCCGCACAAAAATCATATTTAGCGCAAGGCCCTAGATGTCAACATGTCCCTGTAATCACAAATCATGCACGTGGCGCATGGTACATATTGACACCTCACACCATCGCCAAGAAATGCATGTACCACCGCAGCATGTCAGGAGGCACAGTAGTGCACATAGGAAACAATGTGATGATCAGTCAACTGTGTAGTGTACTAACAGTGAATGACACACAGCTAACACAAATCTTACGTGGTGCACCCCAATGACCAGTTCCCATCTGATCCACAGGTGACCAAGATTTGACTGCAGAGGACGACACCAGCAACCTGCAGGGCCAGTCTACCCCCCCCCCCCCGGAACATCGACTCTCGGATGTTGACTTCCAGGAATCTTCGGACGAGGAGACTGAGGCCGGGCCATCTGGTGTTCCAGGGTGCAACAGGTCCCACGACCCCATCGTCCCCCCCACCACACCTGCAGCTACAACAACCAATCTGCAGGGGCGTCCTCCACCACCACCACAACCACAACCACCAGTGCTGCCTGCAACACCCTCCCTGTCCCACAGGATGACCACCCCACCCCAGCAACTGAGGAGGGCAGGGAGAGGATGTGTGGTCCGACAGTGGAGAGGCAACCGGTCCGTGGCAGCAGAGCAGGTGGGAGGGGCAGGGTCACCCACACACGAACACAGCCTGGGACCGAATCCCTGGACCACATCCACAGAGTCCTTGGGGCATATGAACGGGCCCAGGGACAAACGGCCCGGTCCGAACAAGATTCACGTGAGCTCCTCCTGCTGATGAGGTCCATGGACACCCGCATGGGACAAATTGTGGACCTCTTCGGCCAACTAGTGGCGGTACTGAGGCACAGGCCTGCGCCACAAACAACACCTCCCCCTCCCACTGGTGGTCCGCAGGATGACAGTTCACCATCCTCCCCTGCGGCCACAGAGAGTGGTGATTCCTCAGACCCCACTGGCCCTATAGCAGAGGCCCCCCTGCCAAACGGAAAAGGGGCTGTCCGAAGAAAACCCTGGGAGTATCTTTTGGCAAAGCACCTGCCAAACGCCAGTCACGCAGCCAGCCATGATGGCAACCCTCTGCACCACTGCATTGACTTCTTGGACTGTCCTTCCCCACACTGCCTTGTGAATGGCATCTGTCTGTTGGACTGGGTCACCACACCTATGTGGTGACCACTCGATTATCTCATTTACCATGAATGTCAACTCACTGCTCCACTAATCACCTCACTGTCAATGTACCCCCCTCACATGTCACCTTTGTAAATAAACAAATCCTTACACACACGTTGTTGTACCTGCACCGTCTTTATTCCAGGATGTACAATTTTCAACAGGAATACAATGTACCAGGGGACGGAGTGTATGTAGGCAAGGAGAGGTCAAAGGCACCTAGGAAAAAAGAACAGAACAACATTCACTAGTCTGGGTGTGGCATCACAGACATCACACAACACTTCACAACAAGAACAACTCACATGCACACATCATAATGGGCAAAAAGAGCCAACATACACATCCTGTAGATGTTCAGAAATGAACTGTCCCATCAACATTGACAGCAAACACTGAGGGGCCGATTCCGATTCGGGCCGGAAAACATACCGACCGACTCAGTACGGGAATTTAGTCCGACCGACTCGGACCAGCGCCGCACGACCCGGGTAGTACGATGAAATGCATGTGAAATCCGACAGACTCGGACGGAATACAAAACGACCGACCGAGCCGGACGGAAACAAGCCATCCGGCCGGGAAATCACGCGAAACGAACCGACCGACACGCACTCGGATTTAACCCGAACGAAACGTACCCACGAACTCCGACCCGCGTAGTACGATGCTGTGCGTGCAAAACACGACCGACTCGCCCGGAGCACAAGCCGTAGGACCGACACGCATACAAAACCCAGCCGAAGCAACCCAATACTACGCGACCGACTCGTACGCCGCATATGAAACCTAGCTGACACACAGCGGGAACGAGTCGGACAAGATCGCACCAGACAACTGCAGCGTCCTACTCGGACACAAGAACGACTCCTACATGCACCAAAAACACCAAGGAATTTTTTTTTAAAAAGGGTCAAACAAGCAACCACTAAGCCAATAAATACAGGGAGGAAAAAAATGGAACAAGGACACACCTCCAACTCCACCTACATAAAGGCCACAAATCCCTACCATGATCCCTTGCAAATTCCACTGACCTGCCAGACAGAACACCATCACACAGCAACCACAGACACACTCACAGCTCATACATCACACAAGCCACACACCATTACCACACCTACAAATAGCACCCTCACACACACCCAGCTAAACCTACACTCACACCCCCCCACTTGCACACACACACACACCAATCACCACCACCACCCATCACCATGCCCCCAAAGAAGAACCATAAGTTCCTAGATTGTGAATTGGAAGTCCTGGTAGACGAGATCTTCAGGGTAGAGCCACAATTGTTTGGTACATTGGTACAACAGACCCCCATGTCGCAGAAAACCAAGATGTGGGCGAGGATTGTCGACAGGGTCAACGCACAATCACCATGTTTGCGCACAAAGGAAGACATCCAGAACAGGTGGTATGATGTGCGCAGGAGGGTCAGGGACCTACTCAAAAAGGACTACCTCCTCAGCCAGCACACCGGCAGTGGCCCTCCTGCAAAACCAGTATACCTCAGGCCCTGGGAGGAGAAGGTGTGGGCCATCCTACCACCAGTGAGCGTATACGGACTATCAGACATCCCAGAGCCTGGCGAGTACACAACTAATATACACAATATGGTGTGACAACACACACACATCACAGTCAAGGGGATAGGCAAACCATGCACACTTAGCAAATACACAGCAACCAAAAGATATCCATCCCAAGATGTGAATGCTAGTCAGACAAACACAATACCTGCCATCTCATAGTGATATGTAACTGTGTCATGACAGCTACAAACCTAACAACAAATACAGCAAGGCAGTGGCACAAATAGAACCAACAAATACTCCCAGATATTTACCCACCACTAGAACACCACCTCACAGGGAAGCTCACTGAAAGGAAGGAATTCTGTGTATGCTGGTCAAGTCAGTGTAGCCAATAGCATGATGGGAGTGGTAGTCACAGATATTGGTCACACCCACAATTGGCCCATCAACACCACTCTGAACCATGCTCACATCACAGGGAGTGGAAAACAACTGACAAGATGGCTGACACTGGCTACTGCTGTGGGGAGCACAAGACCCTGCTGGGAACTGGGCACCAACAAACAACAGGACCACACTGTCAGCCATCTTGCCATTGCTGTCACACTCACACACACTGAAGTCCACTCAAAAGGAAGGAAGGATGGGCATGCTGGGAAGGGGGGTGGAGGCAATAGCATGATGGGAGTGGTAGTCACAGATCAACATCTCACACCCACATGGCCAAGCAAGTTAGCACTGAAGCATGCACACCTCACAGGGAGTCAAAAGCCACTTCAAAGATGTCTGACACTGGCCACAGCTGTGGGGAGCACAAGGCCCTGCTGGGAACTGGGCACCAACAAACAACAGGACCACACTGTCAGCCATCTTGCCATTGCTGTCACACTCACACACAGTGAAGTCCACTCAAAAGGAAGGAAGTATGGGCATACTGGGAAGGGGGGTGTAGGCAATATCAGGATTGGAGTTGTAGGCACAGATATTGATCACACCCACAATTGGCCCATCATCACCACTCTCAACCATGCTCACATCACAGGGAGTGGAAAACAACTGACAAGATGGCTGACACTGGGTACTGCTGTGGGGAGCACAAGGCCCTGCTGGGAACTGGGCACCAACAAACAACAGGACCACACTGTCAGCCATCTTGCCATTGCTGTCACACTCACACACACTGAAGTCCACTCAAAAGGAAGGAAGGATGGGCATGCTGGGAAGGTGGGTGGAGGCAATAGCATGATGGGAGTGGTAGTCACAGATCAACATCTCACACCCACATGGCCCAGCAAGTTAGCACTGAAGCATGCACACCTCACAGGGAGTCAAAAGCCACTTCAAAGGTGTCTGACACTGGCCACAGCTGTGGGGAGCACAAGGCCCTGCTGGGAACTGGGCACCAAAAAACAACAGGACCACACTGTCAGCCATCTTGCCATTGCTGTCACACTCACACACAGTGAAGTCCACTCAAAAGGAAGGAAGTATGGGCATGCTGGGAAGGGGGTGTAGGCAATAGCAGGATGGGAGTTGTAGGCACAGATATTGGTCACACCCACAATTGGCCCATCAACACCACTCTCAACCATGCTCACATCACAGGGAGTGGAAAACAACTGACAAGATGGCTGACACTGGGTACTGCTGTGGGGAGCACAAGGCCCTGATGGGAACTGTGCAACAACCAACAGCAGGACACCACTGACTGACATCCTGAAAGACAACTTGCACTCCCTGCAATGGAAGCACGTCCCATGGTGGGATATCTGGCTGGGTGGGAAGGAGGACTCACAGCACTGACCATAGTTACAAGCACCTCCCCTCACACACCCCCTCAACACTAACTCCACATAACCCACCTGGGAGAATGCAATGCCTCACATCCTAACTGAAGATCCCACAAAGAACCACCACCCTGGGTTATGCTGTGTGAAGCACAGGGACACTCTTGGGACTTGTAGCCAAACAACTGCCAGGACAACACTCCCAGCCATCCTGTCAGCACAGGCACCCCACCCCACAGGGAAGCAGAGTCAAAAGGAAGGAAGGATGGGCATGCTGGGAAGGGGGTGGAGGCAATAGCATGATGGGAGTTGTAGGCACAGATATTGCTCACCCTCACAATTGGCCCATCAACACCACTCTCAACCATGCTCACATCACAGGGAGTGGAAAAGGACTCACAAGATGGCTGACACTGGGTACTGCTGGGGGAGCACAAGGCCCTGCTGGGAACTGTGCAACAACCAACAGCAGGACACCACTGACTGACATCCTGAAAGACAACTTGCACTCCCTGCAATGGAAGCACACTTCATGGTGGGATAACTGGGCTGGGGGAGAAGGAGGCCTGGATGGCAACCAAATACCACCAATGCTGGTCATGCACACACCTCAACATACACATTGACATGCCACAGGTTGGCAGGACAATGTGCTACACCAATATCACTCTCTGACTGTCACAATTTAGGAGAATGCAATGTCCTGGCCCACATCCAGAGGTACAGTCACAACTGTCAGGTGTTTGAACAATTGATGCCAGTAGAAACATAACATACAATCTGTGTCTCTCCCCAAAACAGGTGATGATGGGGACACAGCAGCAGACGAGGAGGAGTCCCTGTCCCAGGATCCGGGGAACACTGAGCTCACTGGTGTGGATCAGCCACTGCACTCCTCGGATGGCGAAGAACCAGCTGGACCCTCCGGTGTGAGTCATCATGCAGCACCAGCAGGACCAACATCTGCACCCCCTGCACCCACCCCTCCAACAACTGCCAACACACAGGCCACCCCTGCCAACACGGACAGACCAAGGATGACAACAGCGCAGGGACCCAGGCCCAAACTGGAGATGGTGACAACGAGCCCAGGAACAACACCCAAGTGGGCCCATCATCACCTGTGCGTGCCACCGCAGGTCCTGCACGTGTCGCCAGGGGTGGTGAGAGGGGTGGTAGACATAGGTCGCTTTTTGCAGAGGGGTCTGGACTGCATGATGACCCACAACTGGCACGCATCGCGGATGCGTACCAGACTAGCACCGGAGAGGTCAGCCAGGTAGAGGGGATCCTCAAGGACATACAACAGCAGCAGGCTGCCCATCATGCCCGCTTGGACTCCCACATGTCCCGTGTCGACACACACATGTCACATGTCGAGACACACATGTCACGTGTCGAGACACACATGTCTGGCATGGAGTCCAAGTGGGACACATTGGAACAACTGACAGCGGTGCATAGGGACATACTGACATGCCTCCGCCAGATCAGCACCAACATGGCCTCACTTCCCTGTGTGCCCACAACAACTGCTGCTGAAACAACTGCAAATGCCACAGGGAGGGAGGAGGACTCTGGCAGAGAGTCCCCTGCACCACCGCAGCCTGCACCTGAGGGTCCCCCCCCAAGAAGAGGGGCCGTCCGAGGAGGCCAAACTGAGAGGCCGATGGCCATCTACATCCCCCAGGAAGCCAACCCCTGTTCTGGAACTTTTCCTCTGTGTGCAAACTGCACGCCCTGTCGAAGCCAACCCAACTCTCCCACATGACATGGGGAGCTCTAGTTGGCCAAATTTATCAGATGACTGTGGACTTTACTCTGGACATTTCAGCTACCAAGACTTCCAATACACATGGGAACTTTGGATTCCAATTTCTATGTACAGCACCCACCCTCCTGTGCACCATCCTCACACCTGTATGTAAATAAACTCACCAATACACCATATCTGCCTCTGTTGTGATTCCAACGTGGTTTTTGTCATGTAGATGGTGATCTGCTAAATGACACTGTGCATGCTAACTGCTACAGCAAGTCCAACACCGTCATGTCAGTCATGGCGACGTGACACATATGAGGGAGACACACCACTATGGCCACACAACAAATACACACCAGGGCCATCAGACTCATCACCTATACTGATGTTGCAACTAAATACAGTGGAATGCACAGACACGCCACCTATTCACAGTCACTGTCAACTAGACTACAGGTGCAGTAAGCAAATGTCAGTCAGATGTGTGACTACAGACAACGCACATCCCAAAGTGAAGCACAGGTTTATTACATATTTGCAACATGTTGTTTCCACTACAAATGCAAGCTAATCCAACCTGGCTGTGGCCACAAAGTCAAAAAGTGCAGAAGATAGAAAGTCCAGGGGTGTGTGGCACATCACCTGTAGGGAAACGACTGCTTCCACCTTGGAAGTTGAATCATGGATTCGGGGTATCCAAGTTGATCAGACAACTCCGGCAGCACCCTGTGAAGGACAGACATGACACACAGTCAAAACCACTGAAGAACAGCACAGAACGGCAATACTCATGTCTAATACATGTCACGAGATAACTACACAAAACCAAGTTAGCATGTCAACACTGTTGGGCAGTACAGACCACCTGCAAGGACACATCGCTGCACGCATCCAGTCAAGTAGCACATGGCCACACTCAAACAGCACCAGAGCACCACACACACATATCATGCAAACTCAAATCATTGACATTACAACCCTCTGGAGACTCACATTCAGCTGAAGAAGTTGGTGATGAGCTGTGTGCGGACATCACCATCATCATCATCTTCACTGGCATCGTGACCCAGGCCAGGATCTTCCACAGGTGGCGGACGTTGGTCATCGTCATCCAGGATGAGAGGCAACTCCTTCCGCACTGCCAGGTTGTGTAGCATGCAGCAGACGATGACAATCTTGCACACCTTTGCTGGGGCATATGGGAGGGCCCCTCCTGTCTTGTCCAGGCAGCGGAAGCGGCTCTTCAGGAGACCAAAGGTCCGCTCAATCACCCTCCTCGTCCGACCATGTGCCTCATTGTAGCGCATCTGGGCTGGTGTCACAGGGTTCCTGAGGGGTGTCAGCAACCACGGCATGTTGGGGTATCCCGAGTCACCTACAGACAGACAATTGCACATTAGCCGATTTGAAAATGTGTGCGGAAAACAACATAGCAGAACACACACAATGGTACAAAGTCAGTACACACCAACAAGCCAGGCACGCTGGTTCGGCATCTGTGACATCATCCTCGGGATGCGACTACTCCTCATCACGTAGGCATTGTGTGCCGAACCGGGGAAACGGGCACACACATGTGAGATGGTCATATCTGCAAGACATACCACCAGAGCATTGATCGAATGGTAATGTTTTCGGTTCCGGTATGCCTGCTCATGGGCCTGTGGTGGTATCAAAGCCACATGTGTCCCATCAATGGAGCCAATTACATGTGGCATCCTCCCCAGGGCATAGATGTCACTCTTCACGTCAGTGAGTCGTTGACGTGTTGGGAAATAGATGTACTGGTTGAGGTATCTCAACATTGCCCCCAAAACATCGCGAAGCACACGGCTGAACATAGTCTGTGACATCCCACCAGTAGTTGCCACAGTGTGTTGAAAGGTACCGGTGGCAAAGAAGTGTAGGGCTGCCATCACCTTCACCTTGGGGGTCAGCGCTGTAGGATACGGCCGGCCAGGCTGCAAATGTGGGTCCAACCGCAATGCCAAATCCTCAATCAGCTGCCTGGTGAAGCGGTACCGTCGGATGCTGTCACGTTCCACCATCGTTGCCAGGTCTGGGAATGGTCGATGGACAGCAGGAGCCCTGCAGTGCATAGGTGAAGAAAGCAAGATTGTCAGTCACCCCACCTATGTGCCGTTCACCATACTCAATTTCACATGATACATCATTAACAAACACAAGTACTTGATGTGTGTGTCGTTCCGTTTGGACATATATGGCACCTACATGGACATCATCTAACATCTCTGTTCAACAAGTGTTGACAACAGGTTCCAGGGTGTGCTATGGGACACCATTAGGCTCTGTCACAGTACCCATTAACTGCTCTCACGTTTCACACACATACCACAGTGACATGTCTGGACAGATGCTCCACAGGCATCACAGCTCATTGACAGGTAGATTCCCAGGGACCCTGTCTTGCCACATGGACACTGGCATGACATGGCGTATCATGTACACGTCAGAAAAACAAACATGACACCCACAGGTAGTGGCCCCTGTAGCCTCTGCAGGACAGACATGGACGTCTGTGACACACACACACACACACCATCAAAGTTCATGCACAAACCACGTGGATGTGGAGACTGTCTCCCATTGTGCACATGGAGTCAGAGACATGTGATACACAACATGCACACAGACTGTGGTGGGACATCACTATTGTTGGAATGGGCCACCTTGTGACGTACATGCCTTCCCACATGTGAGCCTGGGGGTATGTGACATGTCATACACATACACAATCTGGAAATGTGACCATGACACATGCTCAGTATTGAAAAGTTGCACACCACAGTGGTCAGGTGCACAACACACAAAGGACCCTGTCCCCATGAACACGTGCACAGCCTGGGTGTGTCTGCCCCCAAGTGCCACCCCAAAATCCACATGTTCACCCCCATACACAGATAAGGTTATGCTGCCACACATGCCTTATATACAGTGTGGACTGGGTGTGGTGTTGTAGGTGTGCCCCTGAGTCCCTGGAAAGTAAATGTGGCTGGCATAGGTTCACCAGTGACCAGCATGGTGACATATGCGTGTGACCTGTCCAGGGAGGCGTTGTAGAGCAATGGACCGATCGGTGTGCCCGGTCGGCCCATTGAATTGTATGTGAACGGGTATGCGTTGTATGCCTGGTACGCGTTGTAGAGCAATGGACCGATCGGTGTGCCCGGTCGGCCCATTGAATTGTATGTGAGCGGGTACGCGTTGTATGCCTGGTACGCGTTGTAGAGCAATGGACCGATCGGTGTGCCTGGCCGGCCCATTGCATTGTATGTGAGCGGGTACGCGTTGTATGCCTGGTACGCGTTGTAGAGCAATGGACCGATCGGTGTGCCCGGCCGGCCCATTGCATTGTATGCGAGCGGGTACGCGTTGTATGCCTGGTACGCGTTGTACAGCAATGGACCGATCGGTGTTTCCGGCCGGCCCATTGCATTGTATGTGAGCGGGTACGCGTTGTAGAGCAATGGACCGATCGGTGTGCCCGGCCGGCCCATTGCATTGTATGTGAGCGGGTACGCGTTGTATGCCTGGTACGCATTGTAGAGCAATGGACCGATCGGTGTGCCCGGCCGGCCCATTGCATTGTATGTGAGCGGGTACGCGTTGTATGCCTGGTACGCGTTGTACAGCAATGGACCGATCGGTGTGCCCGGCCGGCCCATTGCATTGTATGTGAGCGGGTACGCGTTGTAGAGCAATGGACCGATCGGTGTGCCCGGCCGGCCCATTGCATTGTATGTGACCGGGTACGCGTTGTATGCCTGGTACGCATTGTAGAGCAATGGACCGATCGGTGTGCCCGGCCGGCCCATTGCATTGTATGTGAGCGGGTACGCGTTGTATGCCTGGTACGCGTTGTACAGCAATGGACCGATCGGTGTGCCCGGCCGGCCCATTGCATTGTATGTGAGCGGGTACGCGTTGTAGAGCAATGGACCGATCGGTGTGCCCGGCCGGCCCATTGCATTGTATGTGAGCGGGTACGCGTTGTATGCCTGGTACGCATTGTACAGCAATGGACCGATCGGTGTGCCCGGCCGGCCCATTGCATTGTATGTGAGCGGGTACGCGTTGTAGAGCAATGGACCAATCGGTGTGCCCGGCCGGCCCATTGCATTGTATGTGAGCGGGTACGCGTTGTATGCCTGGTACGCGTTGTAGAGCAATGGACCGATCGGTGTGCCCGGCCGGCCCATTGCATTGTATGTGAGCGGGTACGCGTTGTATGCCTGGTACGCGTTGTACAGCAATGGACAGAACGGTGCGCACACATTGGCTGGGGCCTGGCATGGCAACGGATGCGTTTTCGAAGCTCCAACGAGTCTGATGCAGTGAATTCAGTTGGCCAGCCACAACAATGTTGCAAAATCATGGGTGTCATGAAGTTGAACTTTTGAAGGATGCTGTGGGCGTGTGTAAGTGGTGAAATTCCATGGATTGGCCAGATTCAGAAGATGCAAACGACTTGGACCTATCACTTTGGACACATGGGACAGTATCTGCCTCTGCAGCACACATATAATGCTGGCTGTTCCCCTGAGAGCTCACTTGCCTGCACTACATGCTCCAGGACGACATCTGCCACCAACACTGCTGCTGTTTATGCATCCTCTGGCTCCTGCAATCGCACGTACTGTGGAGAGAGCCCCAGCCTTCAGCCTTGAGGAGAACCAGGCCCTGCTGGACAGCCTCCTTCCACAGGAGGAGCAGGTGAGTGTGCTGTCCACTGCCTCACTAATTATGCATGTTGTCTGACTAGCAGGGCTTTCAGTGTGCACACCAATGGCTAGCATGCCCACTGAGTAGTTGTCACACCCCAAAGTGTGTAGTTACATGCACTGAACTGGTACAGTGCAGTAACAGTGCATTCCAACTAGGTTTACTTCCCATGCAATGATACCATGTAGTGACTGCTGGCAAACTGTTCATAGCCATTGTTGCACTGCCTGTGTACATCATATGCCCCTGTGATTGAGACATGTATATCCAACTGTGTGATGCACGTATATGTTGCATGTGTAGTAATGGCCTTTTCACTTTGTCATCCTCACAGGTTGATGCCCACCAGAAGCAGGAAATTTGGCTGACCATCGCCCGGAAAGTAAGATCCGTGGGTGTCTACAGGCGCAGGATCCGCAACTGACTGACTGACTGACTGAAAGGTATTTATAGAGCGCACTAATGCCGAGGCGTCTTGGCGCTGAGTGATATGTAATGCCCATGGCCGACACATTCAGGGTTGGGAGAAGAGCCATGTTTTAACTTTCCTCCTGAAGAGCAATCTGTTAGGCAAGAACCTCAAGTATGTGGGCAAAGAATTCCAGAGTTTGGATGCCAAAAAAGAGAAGCGTTTTCCTCCACACCTTATTCTCTTTATCTTTGGAAGTTGTAAGAGCTCAAGTGATGCTGATCTTAAGGCTCGTGTTGGAACATATCGCGAAAACAAGGTTTGCACATCCTTGGATCCTCCACCAAACAAGGCTTTATGCACCATGCATAGGGACGTAAAGTCAACCCGTCGCCGTACTGTGAGCCAGTGAAGTTGTTTTATGCTGGTCGATGTAGGATGGTGTTTAGGTAGATTGAGCAATACTCTCGCTGCCGCGTTCTGAATTGACTGCAATTTAGAGAATTGCGCAGCGTTTGCTCCTAAGTAGAGAGCGTTGCAGTAGTCAATTCTAGATAGAATCGTAGCTACTACCACAGTTTTCCTTAGGGAGAGCGGTATAAAAGGAAGAATCTTCCTCAGACCTTTCAGCATAAAGAAGCAGGCTGATGAGACTTGGTTGATCTGGGGAGCCCAGGAAAGATCACTATCTACCAAAATACCTAAATTTCTGACTTTTTTGACAGGGGTCGGACATGAACCTGCTACATGTGGCCACCATAATTGGTTCCATACCGAGATTTTCTGGCCAAACTCAATCACCTCAGTTTTATCAACATTAAGTTTTAAAACATTAAGTTTTAAAAAGTTGGCAACTGCCAGAAGAAGTGGCAGGACCTTCGTGGCTGGACCCGGAGGATCGCAAGGGTCCAGCTGAAGCTGTCGCCTCCTCGCAGGAGGGGCGGACACCGGACCCTGACCCCCCACATGCTCCGGATCCTGGCGGTGGTCTTCCCTGACTTGAATGGGCAGCTGAAGGACAGACAGCAGCAAGGAGGGGGTGAGTCCATGACTGCACTGTGCACTTTGTCTGACATGCTATGTGCCCTCCTCTGGCCTGGTTAAACTTCCACAGTACATCAGTCATGTGGTCCAGGACCCATGTCCCTCATTTGTGACATGCCCACTTCTCCTCTGATACGCATATGTGTGGCCCTTATAGTCGGGAAATTGTGTCATTTGGGGACTGTGTCATTGCATTTTGCTTTGCTCAAGGTGGGGGACAGCATTTGTTCCCGTGACTATGTTGTGCGATTAATGGGTGGCTCAATTGCTTACACAATGCCTAAGTTCTGACATGTGATCTGGGTGTAACTTTGATATGTGGTCCGCTTGCTGCTCTGACTCACCACATGTCCCTGGGGAATTTGCCACACACCCATGCTGCTGGTGGGAACAATGTTTGGGCCTCAGGAGTATGTGTATCCAGTGTGTCACACATGCTTAGCCACCTGCCTACTGTCCAGGACTCATCCCTCTTACAGGTGGAGCTGGACAGTCATGCCTACTCCAGGGCATGCAATACACTCTGTACTCCCACTCCCGTGTATCATCTGGCATGTTGTGATCAGTGAAATGTACCCTCAGGTGTCTGCCTCTGTCTCATTGTGCTGTGTCTTCGTTGTCAGGACTACTGGTATGTTTATGGGTTAGGGCTCAGCATGCCATCTCAGATGTCACCATGATAGACGATACTTCTGTGACTTATAGGTGTCTGATCACTTGACTGTGCACACAGGTGTTTGCGACTGTGACTTTCAGGCAGCTGTGTTGTGATTCACAGCACACTGTGAGGTGCTCATGTTCAGAGAGTTGTGTTTCATGTCCCCCATATGTCCAGTTGGTATGACGTGGACAAATAGTAGTACAGATGATGTGGTATTTGGGGGATGGACATGTGCACTTGTCAGTCACATAACTTGCATTCCCCATGCCCTCGGATTGTGACACCGTGCAGACTGTTGTTGGCAGGCTGCCATGGCCATGTGACTTGAGACAGTAATGTATGACTTTGCACGCATTCCTGTGTCATGGCATTAAACTTCCTGAGACTGATCCTGCAGGGGAGTGACATGTGCAACATGCACCCCATTGTGGCATTGACTATCCGGACATGGGTGCATCAAGGTGTCTGGTGCTGGTATGCATCACATGCATTTCTATTTAGACTCTGGCCATCCCTTTATCCGGACACCTGCACTGACTCAGTGGCAAGAGATGTGATGTGTGCATGTTCACATACTTCACCGTGTTCCCTGCTACGTCCAACAACTGTGTAGGTGGTGCATGTGTCCGCACTGGGGTCTTACCATCAGACAGGCACCAGACAGATGGGTGCAAGGGCAGGAGGGGTGTGAGTCCCATGGTTGACCATCAGACTGACAATTGGCTTCACCGAATCTGTGTGGGGACTTTAGGCAATGTTCAACTAAGGATGCCAGGGCTTGCTCTGTAATGTGCTGTACTTACTGTGGTGTGGGCGGTCAGTGCAGGTGACTGATGTTTGTCTGTTTCCCTAATTGTTTGCAGATACATCCACGGCCACAGGAGGGGACAGCTCCACGGACCAGGAGGAGCAGCGGAGCCAGACTGGGTCAGCATCGGACGAGTGGTCAGAGGGACCCAGTGGCACGGAGGGCGAGGGGAGCCACACCGAGGAGTCCTCAGCACCATCCACCTCAGCTGAGGACCACAGCAGCTCGGAGGATGACTCCCTTGTGGAGGCGGGTGTCAGCAGCCACCAAAGGCCAGCTAGTCTGTCTGGCCCCGCCACCACCACCACCACCACCACCACCACCACCGCCCTCCCATTGGCTCCCATTCCTGAGGTTTGTGGAGGCTCCCGTACTCGGGAGCGTGTCTCCTTCGTGCCAGGCACCGCACCCCCTGCCCCTGTGTCCCCTGCTGCCCTGAGTGAGGAGTCTGTGTACCTCCTTCGGCAGCTCCATGTAGGGCAGACAGCAATGCTGAGTGTCCTCCATGCACACACCACTCTGTTGACACAGCTGGTGTCGTTCATGGAGGGCATCTCAACGGGTATGTCTGCCCTACAGAGGAGCAATAAGTCCATGGACTCCTCCCTGATGACAGCAGTGTCCCTCCTCCAACAGTCCCTCACCCCTCCCACCTCTGCCCCATCCACACTTCCTGCCCCCCCTACCTGTCCAAAGCACATGCACACCTGCACAGTCACCCAAACTCACAGACACGAGCAGCACAGACACACCCAAGAGAAAGGCAAGACGTGCACACAAGCATCCTCAGGGGCCTGATACCACAGACACAGGGGATGGGGAACACACACACACACACAGGCAACCACAGTCACTCCGCAATCCTCAAGATCCTCTCCCTCCAAGACCCCTTCCCTTGCCTCACCTGCAACCCCACCTGATCAGCAGCTCTTCCTCAGTGACCTCGGCCTCTTCCCCTCCAATCCCGCTGATCCAGCATACCGAGGGAAGAGGAAGTCCACCCACACAGAGGGGAGTGCCCCTCGCCCCCGGACACCCTCCCCCAGGCGCAGGCAGAGTGAGCCCCCCCGCAAGTCCCCCCGGACCCGGAAGAGCAAGACCCCGCCACCGCCCTGCAAGTCAACCACCCAGTCTCTCACCTCCATCCCCCAGGCCACCACTCCACAGGTTCCACCGCCACACCCTGCCCCAGGTTCCCCCACACACCGATACCGCATCCCCAAACTGCTTAGGCCCTCCCCCCCTGCCACTTGCTCTTCCACCCCCAAACCAGACGCTCTGCCTGTTTGTGCCACTGGTGTGGAGACCGTGTCTCCCCCTCTGTCCTGCCCAGCTCTTCTGCCCCCCTTCCACTACCTTGGAGTCATGCACTGCGGTGGAGTCCACAACCACCCCGTCTGACTCGGGCACTCCATCTGACCAGCCCACTGCAGTGGTTGCAGCACCAACACCATCTGACTTGAGCCCTGCGGTGGTGCCAGCCCCCCCAGAGTCAGACACCTCCACTGCAGTTGCCGGTGACACTCCTGCACCCACCTCCCCTTCACTGCCTCCTTCTAGCATCCCCTGATCCTGTCCCTGCGGTGCCTGGCCTGCCCCTCATATGCCCCTCCAAGGGGAATGTCCCCTGTCCGTACCTGTGCAGGCAAGCAATTGTTGACAAGTTGTCACACATCACCCTGTTGGGACTGTATATTTGGACTGGCCATTGGCCTTAGTTTATTTTGGACTTTTGATTTGAGTTGCACACTTGCTGAATAAAGCCTCTTTTTGTTTACTTGTGGTTAATCTTTGGAGGGACATGATGTAGATGTGTGGAATCATGCATTTGCTGTTGTAATAGTGTTCAGATCAGGTAAATGAAGTTTTGCTGTGATGGGCTCCATGTGGTCCATGGGATATGTGTCCTAATCTAGTCTGGATCTATAGCATCCTTTGCTGCAGTCTGAGGGTGTAATGTTCAGCATTTGACACAGGGATGTACGTTTAGCATTTGTAGATTACCATCTTTGTCCTACACTGATGCACATCTGGTGGGCTTACCACTGTCCAATGTTCCTAGACCCCTGACTGTGTGCCCGTCTCCAATGGACATGCAGTTTGCCACATCAAATTTGGAGGACTCATCTGTGTACACAGTGCAAGTTGCTTGACACGTGTCTTGGGTGTATGCAGATGACTGAGGTGACACTCCCGTGCCCAGGCTGATATGAGCAGAGCCTTCAGTGTGTTGTAGTTGTTGACTCACTGACCGAGTGTTCTGCTGACAGGTTTGAGTCGTGCACAGACAAGGTTTGGCACAGCTGACCTTCCACAGGAGTAGAGTGACCTCATGGCAGTGCGTGATTCCGTGATATAGGCTGTGCCCGTGTTGTGTGTTGCGTAGGCATGTCTGTGCGTGTACCCTTCTCCTTTTCCTACACAGGCTGTGTCCCTACGGATGTTCCTGTTTGTGATGCTTGCTGAGTTGTTCTGTGTTCATCCAGCATCTTGGACCTGGTTTCTCCGGGATGTGGGTGCATGGCAAACTAATGTTAATGAGGTTGTCATCCCTAGTTGTCTTTGTTGTTAGGGCTGGGGATGTGGGCAAACGCAGATGGGACACAGTCAAGATTCCTCTTGGCACTTGTTGGTTACACGAGTAATGTGATTTTCTGTTTGTGTATGCTTTCAGTGATTGTGACACGTTGTGTGTGTGACTGCTGCCACTCCTCAGGGTCAGAGCTGCAATGTTGGAAGTTGTCTATGTGTGTCCTTTGTGGGTCAGCTTGGCTTCTTCATTGGTGTGTGACTATGGCCAGGATCCCATTGTTTGGGGTGGATTTGACGTCATGCCCATGTACGGCATACTGTGCAGTGTGTCAAACATTCACAAGTATTGTTGACTGGCCATGTGTGATGGGTTTCTGCACCTTATTTCCCCCCACCACCACTGAGATTTTCATGGGTGCATGTGCAATGTCAGCAGTCCATGTGAGCTTCCCTGCTGCACATTGGTGGAGTTCAAGGTGTGTGGCGTTGAGTGTGTGCAAATGTGAGTTGTTGCACGGCTGGGGCACTACCTCCATGTTGTCCATGGCTGGCAGGCATGCTGAGTGCTTTGTGCTTGTATAGGTGTGATGGTAGTTTGTTGCTCAGGACACATGGCTGTGGTTCACAGTGTGGATGACATCTACCTTTGCCATCACAGTGTGATTGTCATGCAGGCTAGTGTCACCACAATGTGGGGTCCCTGGGGGAGTGCTGTGGTGGTTCTGTCTCTTGCTGTGTTTGTTGCTGTTCCTACAAGCTTGTGTGACATGTGTAATTTGGGCTCCCTCTCATCTCACAACGCCTGTTTGCCCACATAGGGGAATCCAATCCCTGAGTTAGTTTTGTATGTGACTGTGTTGACATCTGTGTATTAGTGAATCTGGCCTCCTCATGTGTTGTGTGTTTGCCTGGGGACACTGGCACACAACCCCCCTCACCTGTTGTGTATGATATGCAGTGTGAGTCTGCCTGTTTGTGCATTTGCACCACTGCATTGGCATATCTTTAGTTTGCCACTGGCTGTATGTTGTTTGTTGGCTTTCCCCTGCTGGCCCTGGGACTGCTAGGTCATCAGTCAGCACATTGATCATGGTTAGTATGTCCCATTGCTGCCATGGTATGGTATTTGTTCACATGACATCTACAGTCTCCACAGGATATCTACATTTGTGTGTCCATTGCTGCAGATATGTGGGTCTGCATTATGATGCTCACTTCTGTCATTGTGTTATTTGTGAATGTAGACAATGTGGGCCCCCATGGCTGATGTTTGTGTGCACATGGCTAGAACGATGTGTCATTGGCACTGCACTGCTTGCCTCACACAATCTATGTTGCTATGGGACACAAGCACTACAATGCCACTGTAGTGTTTGGTGTTGTGTGGCCAGGAATAATCCCTGCATTTTTGGTTTAGCAGCTTTTACCAGGACTACACTTACCTTTTGGGCACTGTGGTGATGGGGCTTTGGGCCCCATTGCCACTGTTCAAAATGTGCTTCAGCTATGGAGCACACACTTACCTTTTGGCCACTGTGGTGATGGGGCTTAGGGCCCCATTGCCACACTGTTCAAAATGTGCTTCAGCTATGGAGCACACACTTACCTTTTGGCCACTGTGGTGATGGGGCTTAGGGCCCCATTGCCACACTGTTCAAAATGTGCTTCAGCTATGGAGCACACACTTACCTTTTGGGCACTGTGGTGATGGGGCTTAGGGCCCCATTGCCACACTGTTCAAAATGTGCTTCATCTATGGAGCACACACTTGCCTTTTGGGCACTGTGGTGATGGGGCTTTGGGCCCCATTGCCACACTGTTCAAAATGTGCTTCAGCTATGGTGCACACACTTACCTTTTGGGCACTGTGGTGATGGGGCTTTGGGCCCCATTGACACACTGTTCAAAATGTGCTTCAGCTATGGTGCACACACTTACCTTTTGGGCACTGTGGTGATGGGGCTTTGGGCCACATTGCCACAGTGGTCATGGTCTGCTTGCATTGTGTAGGCCACACACACAATTATGTGTGACACATGTGTTAGGGGGTCACATTGTATGTTCAATGTCATGTTCAGTGTTGTATGCATTTGACACAGACCACACACGCTTGTCATGGTGTTGGGGGTGGGATGTAATTTACAGACAGTCCTTATGTGGGAGTATGCTAGTTGTGTCATGCATTACCCGTCCTATGAGTAGAGGTGGTTGTAGTGACAGGCATCCTGCCCCCCATGAGTGGGGATGGTAGTAGTGGTAGGCATCCAGCCCCCCATGAGTGGGGATGGTAGTAGTGGTAGGCATCCAGCCCACCCTGAGTGGGGGTGGTGTTAGTGGCAGCCATCCATCTCCCCATGAGTGGGGATGCAGTAGTGACAGGCATCCAGCCCCCCATGAGGGGGGGGGTGGCAGGCATCTAGCCACCCATGAGTGGGGATGGTAGTAGTCGTAGGCATCCAGCCCACCCTGAGTGGGGGTGGTGTTAGTGGTAGGCATCCATCCCCCTATGGGTGGGATGGTAGTAGTGGCAACCATCTATCCACCCATGAATGGGGATGGCAGTAGTGACAGGCATCCTGCCCCCATGAGTGAGGGTGGTAGTAGTGGTAGGCATCCAGCCACCCATGAGTGGGGATGGTAGTAGTGGTAGGCATCCAGCCCCCTATGGGTGGGGATGGCAGTAGTGGTAGGCATCCAGCCCCCCATGAGTGGGGATGGTAGTAGTGGCAGCCATCCAGCCCCCCATGAGTGGGGATGGCAGTAGTGACAGGCATCCAGCCCCCCATGAGTGTGGGGGGTGGCAGGCATCTAGCCACCCATGAGTGGGAATGGTAGTAGTGGTAGGCATCCAGCCCACCCTGAGTGGGGGTGGTGTTAGTGGTAGGTATCCATCCCCCTATGGGTGGGGATGGTAGTAGTGGTAGGCATCCAGCCCCCATGAGTGGGGATGGTAGTAGTGGCAGCCATCCAGCCCCCCATGAGTGGGGATGGCAGTAGTGACAGGCATCCAGCCCCCCATGAGTGGGGGGGGTGGCAGGCATCTAGCCACCCATGAGTGGGGATGGTAGTAGTGGTAGGCATCCAGCCCCCTATGGGTGGGGATGGCAGTAGTGGTAGGCATCCAGCCCCCTATGGGTGGGGATGGCAGTAGTGGTAGGCATCCAGCCCACCATGAGTGGGGGGGGTGGTGGCAGGCATCTAGCCACCCATGAGTAGGGGTAGTTGTAGGGTGGTGTTGGTGGTAGGCATCCAGCCCCCTATGGGTGGGGATGGTAGTAGTGGCAGCCATCCAGCCCCCCATGAGTGGGGATGGTAGTAGTGGTAGGCATCCAGCCCCCTATGGGTGGGGATGGTAGTAGTGGCAGCCATCCAGCCCCCCATGAGTGGGGATGGTAGTAGTGGTAGGCATCCAGCCCACCCTGAGTGGGGGTGGAGTTAGTGGTAGGCATCCATCCCCCTATGGGTGGGGATGGTAGTAGTGGTAGGCATCCAGCCCCCCATGAGTGGGGATGGTAGTAGTGGCAGCCATCCAGCCCCCATGAGTGGGGATGGTAGTAGTGGCAGTCATCCATCCCCCCATGAGTGGGGATGGCAGTAGTGACAGGCATCCAGCCCCCCATGAGTGGGGGGTGGTGGTGGCAGGCATCTAGCCACCCATGAGTGGGGATGGTAGTAGTGGTAGGCATCCAGCCCCCTATGGGTGGGGATGGTAGTAGTGGCAGCCATCCAGCACCCCATGAGTGGGGATGGTAGTAGTGGTAGGCATCCAGCCCACCCTGAGTGGGGGTGGTGTTAGTGGTAGGCATCCATCCCCCTATGGGTGGGGATTGTAGTAGTGGTAGGCATCCAGCCCCCCATGAGTGGGGATGATAGTAGTGGCAGCCATCCAGCCCCCCATGAGTGGGGATGGTAGTAGTGGCAGCCATCCATCCCCCCATGAGTGGGGATGGCAGTAGTGACAGGCATACAGCCCCCCATGAGTGGGGGGGGTGGCAGGCATCTAGCCACCTATGAGTGGGGATGGTAGTAGTGGTAGGCATCCAGCCCCCTATGGGTGGGGATGGTAGTAGTGGCAGCCATCCAGCCCCCCATGAGTGGGGATGGTAGTAGTGGTAGGCATCCAGCCCACCCTGAGTGGGGGTGGTGTTAGTGGTAGGCATCCATCCCCCTATGAGTGGGGATGGTAGTAGTGGTAGGCATCCAGCCCACCCTGAGTGGGGGTGGTGTTAGTGGTAGGCATCCATCCCCCTATGGGTGGGGATGGTAGTAGTGGCAGCCGTCCATCCACCCATGAGTGGGGATGGCAGTAGTGACAGGCATCCAGCCCCCATTAGTGGATGTGGTAGTAGTGGTAGGCATCCAGCCACCCATGAGTGGGGATGGTAGTAGTGGTAGGCATCCAGCCCCCTATGGGTGGGGATGGCAGTAGTCGTAGGCATCCAGCCCCCTATGGGTGGGGATGGCAGTAGTGGTAGGCATCCAGCCCCCCATGAGTGGGGGGGGTGGCAGGCATCTAGCCACCCATGAGTGGGGATGGTAGTAGTGGTAGGCATCCAGCCCCCTATGGGTGGGGATGGCAGTAGTGGTAGGCATCCAGCCCCCTATGGGTGGGGATGGCAGTAGTGGTAGGCATCCAGCCCCCCATGAGTGGGGGGGGGTGGTGGCAGGCATCTAGCCACCCATGAGTAGGGGTAGTTGTAGGGTGGTGTTGGTGGTAGGCATCCATCCCCCTATGGGTGTGTATGGCATTGGTGTTGGCCATCCCACCCCTATGGTTCTGCTGTTGCTTATGTACGTCATTTGTGCATCCCTATGTGTGTGTGACATATTTCGGGTGCGTGTCGTTTGTTTATGTTGTGGGTGTTTGACTTACCGTCTGCGCCGTACGCGTCCGTGCCGGTCCCGGTAATAGATGTAGAGTATTGGTAGGACCTGCGCGATGGGATTCATGGTTGGTTCATCTCGTTCGGGTTTCTCGTGTCTTCGACTCGTACTCGTCGCTGGCTTGTTCGTCTCGTCGCCGTGGATCGTCTTGTGGCGCGAATCGGAGCTTATGTGCAGCTCTCCCGGATGCTCAAACGTGCCGTACGTAGTGACGAGTTTGGCGCGTACGGGAGACGCATCGTACTAGTCCGGCCGGAAGGTGCTGTGTATTTGGTTCCGTGCGACTCAATTCGGCGTTTACGGATCCGGCTCGGGCGGGGAACAGGAGCTGGAATGGGTAAGTACGGCTCGCTCGGAATCTGGGCTGTTATGCGCATCGTACTTGTTCGTTCGGTAGACTGTTCGAGTCGGTCGGAAAACACGCGTTCGGCTCGTATTTTTTCCGGACGAATACTGTTAGGTGCGCTTCCGGCCGACATCGGAATCGACCCATGAGTCTACAACTGGCTGCTGTCACAAATCTCACTTACACCCTCACAACAGCAACATCATCAGACAATGGGTACATTGTACATTGTCACCCACCTTCAAGTGAAGTAGCGGGTGATGAGCTGTTGACGCAGGTCAACACCTTCCTCCTCTCCACTGTCATCATCACTGGACACGGGTTGGTTTGCAGGCGGGGGCCTTGGCTGCTCATCAGCATCCAGGAGCAGGGGAATCTCCTTGCGAATGGCTAGGTTGTGGAGCATGCAGCATGCCACTACAATCTGACACACCTTCCTGGGCGAGTACATCAGTGCCCCTCCGGTCTTGTCCAGGCAGCAGAAACGTGACTTCAGCAGTCCAAAGGTATGCTCCACCACACGACGTGTCCTCCCATGGGCATCATTGTAGCGGACATCAGCTGGTGTCCTGGGGTTCCGCAGTGGGCTCAGCAACCAAGGACGGTTGGGATATGCAGAGTCACCTATGTGTGACACACAAAGAAACATTGCAATGTTGCAGAGGACAGCAGGTCACACACACAGCACGCCAAATGACTAGGCATACTTACCCATAATCCATGCACACTCAGGAAGCAGATTGGCCATCAGCTGGGGTACAATGCTGCTACGCAGGATGTATGAGTCATGGGCCGACCCTGGAAATTTTGCACACACGTGGGAGATGATCATATCTGCCAGGCATACCACTTGGACATTTATGGAGTGGTAATGTTTACGATTCCTGTAGATGTGCTCACGGACCTGTGGTGGCACTAGCCCAACATGGGTGCAATCAATGGCACCAACTACATGGGGGATGTGTCCAAGGGGATAGAACTCTCCCTTTACAGCTGCCAATTCTGCCCCCCCTGGGGAAATGGATGTATCTGTCCTTGTAGATCATCATGGCGGACAGAACATCCCGCAGCACCATGCTGAACATGGGTTGTGACATCCCACCTGCCTCGGCCACTGTGTTCTGGAATGATCCAGTCGCAAAAAAATGCAGTGCCGCCATCACCTTATACGTTGGGGTGAAAGCTGTTGGATATGTTCGGCGAGGCTGCAGGTGGGGCTCCAACAAATCACAAAAGGTCTTGAGGGTGGCTCTATCCAGACGGCATTTCCGGATGATCGCCTCATCCTCCATGTCTGCCAGCACTGTCAAGTGACGATGCAGATTTGGTCTCCTCCTAGTTGAGATGAGAGTGGACACATTGTTATGCAATACATCATGGGATGTGCACAGCATCTCACATCATGGCTGACACAACGGCAACAAAGAATGTCATATGAATAGAGTCACAGAGCAGCTGACATGTAGGGACCCCTTCAACTACACAAATCACACACTTGTCAGATTAAACACAGCAAGTCCCCCAAACAACACCTCGGTCAAGGTTAATGGACATTGGGATATGGCCACATTCCCCATGGGCACGCCTGGGAGTCTGTCATCCTGCATATGTGTGACAAGGCAACCCCACGGTATCCTACCTAGCTGCTGTACATGACACACATTCAGGCGTCAATTGAACCTGGCACACCTCAACAACACAGTGACCACAGTCTGAGCATCAATGACGAGTGTGTGCATGATCTAACATGAGAGGACATGCTAAAACAAACATCATCAATTGTGGAAACAAATGCTGTGATTGACAATGCACATCAACACATTGACATGTGTGCACATTGTATTGTCCATACCAACACTGTCCTGTAGTGTAGTGTAGTGTAGTGTACTGTAGGTGCGGTACTGAGAGACAAGTGATGCCCAAATGGCGGTTGGCATGCTCCGCCACCCAAATGTCGGTGCCTCATGTGTGTCTATGGCACCCAAATTGCGGAAAGTACCGCCTGGCACCAGCGGTGTGTGTGCAACACACCCCAATGCACAGCTGCGGTACTGATAGCCCCATAGACATGGCCAAATGGTGGTTGGCATGCTCCGCCACCCAAATGGCGGTGCCTCATGTGTGTCTAGGGCACCCAAATTGCGGAAACTAACGCCTGGCACCAGCGGTGTGTCCCCGCCATGGTCCATGCCATTACAGCCAATGGGCTCCGCGATCGCGGAAGCTCGATGCAATTTTGAAAATAGCGGTAGGCGTGCTACACCACCGCTGTGCCGGTCATTGGATGCAATCAAAAGATGCAATACCGCAGTAGCGCCCGCCTGGCCCCTGCGGTGTGTCACCGCCATGGTCCATGCCATTACAGCCAATGGGCTCCGCGATCGCGGAAGCTCGATGCAATTTTGAAAATAGCGGTAGGCATACTACACCACCGCGGTGCCGGTCATTGGATGCAATCAAAAGATGCAATATCGCGGTAGCGCCCGCCTGGCCCCTGCGGTGTGTCACCGCCATGGTCCATGCCATTACAGCCAATGGGCTCCGCAATCGCGGAAGCTCGATGCAATTTTGAAAATAGCGGTAGGCGTGCTACACCACCGCGGTGCCAGTCAGTGGATGCATTTGTAAAAGGCTGACCTGGTAGACCAATTGCAGCAGCCCAGGACTACTGGAACGACACCAGGGGGCTATATATGTGTGGGATAGTGCCCAGAATTTCTACTGTTCACAAAGCCTGCTGCCTGAGACCCTCACCTGCTGCTGCCTCCAGGGACTGCTGCCTGAGACCCTCACCTGCTGCTGCCTCCAGGGACTGCTGCCTGAGACCCTCACCTGCTGCTGCCTCCAGGGACTGCTACCTGAGACCCTCACCTGCTGCTGCCTCCAGGGACTGCTGCCTGAGTCCCTCACCTGCTGCTGCCGCTGCTGTCTCTATCCAACAGTGATGTCAAGGACAGAGAAGATCCGTGCCAGTCCCTTCACCGGCGAGGAGCTTGAGGTCCTGGTGGACGAGGTGCTCACACAGTACCCAAGGCTATATGGTGCCCCAAATGTTGTGGTAAGTCTTCCACAGTGGGTGTGAGAGTGCAGGGGGGGCACACATGTAGTCGGTCTGATGCAGCATGTGCATGTGAGTGTGGGTTTGTGTCATGCATTGTCTAACTTGCATTCCATTGGGTGAAGGGGTGTGTACCCTACTCCTCAAGTCTCCCTGCCTGCACATCAAGATTTGAGGGACATGTCTTGTCTTGTCAGCCATACAGTGAAGCAGCAAGTTGGTAATGGAGGATTCAGGCCAGTCATTGCTAGTGTGCATGTCTTTGCGTTTCCCTGTTGTCCATCTCAGTGTGAGCCCACCTGGTCTGCACAGTCACCGCCCAATCCAACAAGAACACATCACTGACTGTACAGAGTGTAACATGTTCATTTTCATATTTGACTCCCCATCAATGTGCCTGGTCAACCCTGTAGATTGCACACGACTTGCACTGTGAGAAAGGAGGTGGGTTTGTGAGATCATGTCCCTCAATGTGATATACATGACACAGTGGGCTACTCACAGTGCATTTTAGTTGACGCCTGCGCATTGTCGGATACAGTGGGTCTCGCCACATACACATGTTGTTTTGTGACGTATGTCTTGCTCTACCTAAAAATGGTTAGTAGATGTGGGCAGAGTACACATGCTCTTCTGTGCTGGCATCCTGCTAGTACATGAAATGTGCAAGTATTGTGTCCCCCCTTATACATGCATGCATTTACGTGTGATTCTCACATGCAGATGTACCATGTGAAAAGCATTTCTGTCTCTGCATGTGAGATATGTGGATTTGTGATTAATCTGTATCATGCTACTGCCCTGAGTGATTTGGTCACATGACACTGTGTCACTGATGTTTGCCCCCTCTTGTCTCCCATGCATGCAGCTCAAGGTGCACCAGCGTAAGGCCGTGTGGAGGGGCATTGCGAACAAGGTGCGTGCTCTGGGAGTATCAAACCGACGGCGCACCCACTGCCACAAGAGGTGGGACGACATCTCACGGCTGGCAAAGAACGTTGCGGAGATGACACTGGGGCGGATCCCTCGCACTGGCCGGATGGCACGGCGCAGCATGACACCACTAATGTGCCGCATCTTGGCCGTGACTCACCCTGAGCTGGATGCACGATTGAAGGAGCATCGGCAGGCAATTAGGGGTGAGTGTACTGGGAAGGGTGACTATGGCTGTGTGTGGCTGCATGTGTGCACAGCATGTGCCAGCGCTGGGCAATGTGATGTTGGTAGTGTGTTGCAGTGGCATGTGAGTGTCAGCTTGTGCCGGTGCTGGGTGCAGATGTCATGCATGTGTCCTACCTGTACTTAACACTGGGAAATGGGTATGGGGCATTTAAATGGCATTGTGGGTGGTGTGAGACAGGTATGAGCTATCTGTGTTGCAGTTGTGACGGAGCCACATGCAGGATGTTGTGCTGTGTGGTCATCACATTGCTCACTTTGTCCCGGTTTGATAGTGCACACGCACTGTTGTGATGACAGAGGTGGGTTTGAGCGATGTAATTGCACAGGGTGGGTTGCAACATGTAGATCTAGACATCTTAATGGTTGTCTGTAATGCATATGTTTGTTATGTTGCTGCCACTGCACTGACCCTACATCTCTCTCTCTCATGCAGCATCTCCCGTGGTCACGGAGGAACATGGGACGGACACCAGTGGTGGGGAAACCAGCACAACAGCTGCAGAGGAGCCCTGTGAGACTGATGTGACCAGCGCCTCGGAGGGAGACAGGAGTCTGCTGGAGGAATCACAGCCCGAGACGCAAAGTACTACGTCATCTGATGCCAGCGGTGACGCAGACATGTTGGCGGGCACAGGGAACGGGGACTCTGCATCATCTTCCACCACACAGCGTGCAGTGCCCACCCTCCCAGCCACTTCCTCTGGTGCTGCCCGTGTTCGCACCGCTAAGAGGGGAAGGGTGTCCTTCACCCCCGGCACCGCAGCCCCTGCCCCGGTCCCCCTGCTGCCATCAGTGCAGAGTCTGTGGACCTTTTGCGCCAGCTGTGTGTAGGCCAGACAGCTCTCCTCAATGCATTCATGGACCACAACAGTAAATTGGCTCAGGTGGTTGCATTCATTGAGGGCATACATTCAGACGTGGGTGGGCTGCACCGGACTGTCCAGTCATTGTCCACTGCAGTGACATCAGCCCTTCAACTGGCACAATCTGGGAGTCCAGCGACAGTCCCTTTGTCCACACCCATGCCAATGGCCATGTCGGACGACAGTGACCACGCTCCACAGACCTCTAAGTCACGATACGGCACACGTAGCACACAGCAGCAGCAGAAGCCCAAGCGGTCCAGGCCGCAGACACCATCCCCACAGATGACCAAAGCCACCCCAGTGCACACAGACAAGAGCCCATCAGGCAACACCAGGGGACAAAGAGCCAAGAAGCAGGCGTCAGGGTCACGTGCCTCAGGGACATCCCCAGCCAAGGACTCTCCTGTCCCGAAAGCGTCTCCCAAAACCAAACATACAATTTCCATGCCCACTGAGAAGGTGGTGAATGCCAAGGGTAGGCATAAGAAGGGCTGCAAGTCCAATTCACCCACTACCTCGACTCCCATAGCAAGCCCAGTGAAGCAGGGAATGGAGGGCACTGTGGGGGGACCACCTGCTAGGCAGGGGATGGAGGGGCAAAGCCAGGGCCATGCAAAGCGTTGCGCAGGTTCAAGCACGTCACCAGAGGGAGGGCCAGCGTCTGCACCTGCTGCAGCCTTGGTGTTGAGTGAGCCTGATGTGTCCACGCCACTTCCCATTGTTCCCAAAACAGTGAAGCCATTGCGATTGCCCAAGAAGTGGAAAGGCACCCCTCCACAATCTCCCATCCACACTGTGTCTCATGTCTGCATGACTCCACCTCCACGTGCCACTATGCCACCTGGTCAAGCAGCCCTCCATTTTGCCAAAACACTGATAGGTATACCTCAGATGTGCCTCCCTCTCCCCAGTCAAGTGCTCCAACTGGGCCCGACACACAGCCAGCTCCCAGTACGACTCACAGCCAAGTCTGAGTGTTGGTAGACCTCACACGCCTGTCTCTCACACAGCATGGCCTGTGTTGCACATCGTGACACCCCAGACAGTGTTGCTGCCCATGGTTTGGGTACAGTTGCACACATTCCCTGTGCAGCTTCTCATGGACATGCCCGGCACTTTGTCCTGGCCACTGGCCTTGCTGTTCACTGCTGTGTGCCCCCTGCCTGTGCAGCTTCTCATGGACTCACTCTGCACTTTGTCCTGCCCACTGGCCTTGCCGTTCACTGCTGTGTGCCCCCTGCCTGTGCAGCTTCTCATGGACATGCCCTGCACTTTGTCCTGCCCACTGGCCTTGCTGTTCAGTGCTGTTTTGCCCCTGCCTGTGCAGCTTCTCATGGACTCACTCTGCACTTTGTCCTGCTCACTGGCCTTGCCATTCACTGCTGTGTGCCCCCTGCCTGTGCAGCTTCTCATGGACATGCCCTGCACTTTGTCCTGCCCACTGGCCTTGCTGTTCACTGCTGTTTTGCCCCTGCCTGTGCAGCTTCTCATGGACATGCTCTGCACCTTGGACTGGCCACTGGCCTTGCTGTTTTGCCCCTGCCTGTGCAGCTTCTCATGGACATGCTCTCCACCTTGGACTGGCCACTGGCCTTGCTGTTTTGCCCCTGCCTGTGCAGCTTCTCATGGACATGCTCTGCACCTTGGACTGGCCACTGGCCTTGCTGTTTTGCCCCTGCCTGTGCAGCTTCTCATGGACATGCTCTGCACCTTGGACTGGCCACTGGCCTTGCTGTTTTGCCCCTGCCTCTGCAGCTTCTCATGGACATGCTCTGCACCTTGGACTGGCCACTGGCCTTGCTGTTTTGCCCCTGCCTGTGCAGCTTTTCATGGACATGCCCTGCATTTTGTGCCTTGCTATTATCTACTCTTGTTGCCTATCTGTGCATTTTGTGAATAAAGACAGCTGCTCCTGTTGTCTGTTTTGTCAGTGTCCTTACTGAATAAACTTCTTTTGCTGTGTGTATATGGTTTACTGTGCCACATGCTGTGTGTGCCACTTCAACCTTGCCAAATTCTTTACTCACTTACTCTATTTTTTGCAGCGGTGAGGGACTTCAGTTTTTCCTGACCCTGATACTTGTGTGGACAATGTATTAGATTTGAGGTGTGATGCAGTTGTCATTGTTTGTTCATGTTGGCTGTGTTGTACACATGTCAAGTTGTGGTGCACTGCCAGCTCAGTATGGGATTCTGTCCAGAGGATTGCAGGCATGCTGGCCAGGCTCATCATGTATGTGTGTTTGCTGTGGTACTGCTTCACTTCCTGTGTGTGATGTTGTCTTTGTGCTGTGCTGATTGGTGTTGTGTGGGTTCATGTTGTGTCACTCATTTCTGTGTATGGCTGGTATGCTTGTTGTTCAGACACTGCTTGTTGTGCATGCAGTGCTGTGGGGGTATGTTACCTTGTCATTGGCTGGTATGCATCCACTTATGTCCTGCTGTGTTTGCTATGTGTTCTTTTTTTGGCTGTGCATCTGTTGTTTGTTTGCAGTGCCTGTGTTTATCTGTGATGGTACACTTCTTGTCTGTGTTGTGGTATGTTGTGTGTGCATTGTTCCTGACTGATGGGGTTGTACACTCCTGTTGTGTCTGTGCTCCCATTGCCTTTCCACATTTTTGCTGCACAGGGCATGTCTGTTCTTGTTGTGGTTCTGTGTGTGGGTCTGTTGGTTTATGTGTTTGTCTGTTGTTTTTGTGCAGACATTGGTTCTGGCATCCCTGTGTGTATGTGATGTTTGTGGCTACCCCCAGGGAGTGTGACTGTTTGTCTGTGTATTGCCTGGACATTATTGCCACACTTCTGTTTGTTTGACACTGGTGTTGTGTACTGCAGATGTGAGGGGGGTATGTGTGTGGATTCCTACTAGTGTTTGACAGTCATGGAGTGTGTCAATGGGCCCTGTGTGTTGTGCTGCTGGAGTATTCCTGTGAAGTATTTGTATACATATGTGTGGCTGTTCACAGTTTGACTTCAGGGCCTTCATTTCATCCGTGTGCCTCTACATGTGTTGCCTTGCTGTTTCCTTGGGTTGTTGCACTGTGCTGACTGTGGTTTGACTTCAATCACTATGCAAGCAATGTGTGCTTAGGTGGGCTGGGGCTGTTGTTCTATGTTCCTTGACTTGCATGTGCTGTACACATGCTTGGTGGTTGTCTCCTTGGCCTTCCATTTGTGTGCACCTCACTTTTGTTTTCCTGTTTTGTGTGCTCCATTGCTGGTGTCATGTGGTGTGTGTATGTGTCTGTGTGTCAGTGTGGGGTATGTGTGTGTGACTTGGCAGGCTGTGTGTCCAGTGAGATGTTTGTTCCTTGTATGTGTCCATTTGATGCTTGTACTGAGTTTACTTGCCATTGGTGTGGTGTTGTTGTGGTGTGTGTGTGTAGCCCTGGCCCTGTGCTTCTGTGCTGTGTGTTCCTGTGCAGCCACTCCTGCTGTGGCTGTGTCCCTATTTGTTTTGTGTGTGGTGCAGGGTGTGGTGTCACCTGGCTTGTTGTTGTGCATGGGGGGCACAGGTGTGGCACATGGCATGTCCCTTCAGTGGGGGCTAGTGTGTGAGGTTGGAGTAGTGGCCCTGTGGTCTTTGTGCCCTGCCCATGCCTGGTGCTGGCCCGGCCTTCTGCATTGTGCGCATGTATTCCCTTGTCTTCACCGCTGCGGTGACATGGCCGTGACATTCCCGCACGATCGTGGTCGATGTGTGACCTGGATGCGGAGGGGTGTATTGGTGGCAGGTGGGTCATGTGTGTGTGCACTTGGGGATGTGTTCCTATCCCCACCAGGGTATCTGATGTGGTTAGGGACCCTGTGCCAGTCCATGGTTTGTGTTTTGTGGTTGTGTGTGGGGTTGTGTAATTGCGTACCTGCGGCGGCGTCCGCGACGGGCCATGATTTGCTGGTGATGTATCAGGTACAGCACCGGGAAAACGTGGAGTGCTGGGTCCATGGCAGTCGTGTCCGGGTGCTGTGGGCCGGGTCTCTGGTTTCGCGATCCGCTGTCGAGTTTCCGCCGTGTAGGATTGGCCGGTTTCTCCGCTGCGGTGCGACTTGTTTTTTGGAGCATCCTAATTTGTGGACCGGAGCGGACGTCATTCCGCACGGTGGTGTGTCTCCATTGGCTCCCACCGCCGCGCTTGCGGGCGCACTTTGATGGCGGTTCGCGTCGCACGGCAGCGGACGGGAAATGGTCTATGTTTGGCCATTCTAATATGGCGGACGTGAGTACCGCTGCTCACGGGCGGAAAAATGCATTTTTCCGCACCGCCAGCACCGCGGTGGTGCCACCGCCCGACATCCTAATGGACCCCTTAATTAGGTTCATTATCCAGCACTTTCCCTGAGTTTTGTTAGTTTTGGATTTGGAATAGTAATTTAATTAGGTTTATTATCCAGCACTTTCCCTGAGTTTATTTTGTTTTGGAGTTGGAATAGTAATTTGTTATGTTTTAATATCCAGCACTTTACCTGAGTTTATTTTGTTTTGGAGTTGGAATAGTAATTTATTTATGTTTTATTATCCAGCACTATCCCTGAGTTTATTTTGTTTTGGGGTATGAATAGTAATTTAATTAGGTTTATTATCCAGCACCTTCCCTGAGTTTTGTTAGTTTCGGATTTGGAATAGTTAATTTAATTAGGTTTATTATCCAGCACTTTCTCTGAGTTTATTTTGTTTTGGAGTTGGAATAGTATTTTAATTAGGTTTATTATCCAGCACTTTCCCTGAATTTATTTTGTTTTGGAGTTGGAATAGTATTTTAATTAGATTTATTATCCAGCACTTTCCCTAAGTTTATCTTGTTTTGGAGTTGGAATAGTAATTTAGGGGCCAATTATGATGCGGGCGGATCACCACCGCCCGCATGGCGGTGGCGATCCGCCCGCCATTTATGTCCGTCCGCCACCAAATTCCCCCCCGCCATATTACCATGGTGGAGGGGACACCGGCGGACGGAAAGACCGTCCGCATGTTTTCCGCCTGGCCGATCAGTCGACCGGGCGGAAAAGGGATTAATATGGTGGCGGTGTCTGCAAGACACCGCCATCCACATTATGATGCCGGCGGTGATGAGCCTTTCCATGGCGGCGTCGCCGCCATGGAAAGGCTCGCGGTCCCTGACATTGGAGGCCCATAGCGGGCCCCCAGGTATTTTGGGGGGTGGGGGTGCACATGGGGGGTACCTATGGTACCCCCCCCTGCATCTGCATGCACAAGGTGGCAGGCACCGCGCGGTGCCTGTCACGTTGTGCACGCAGATGCACAACATGCATTTCCAGCACTGTGGCGGGCGGTGTTGTGAGCACCGCCCGCCACAATGCTGGAAATGGGGATGCCACCGCCACCGTGGCGGTGGCATCCTAATCACATGTGCGGGACCGCCGCACACATAGCGGGCGGTCCCATTTACCGGGGCGATGGCGGGCGGACAAAGTCCGCCCGCCATCATAATCGGCCCCTTAATTAGGTTTATTATCCAGCACTTTCCCTGAGTTTATTTTGTTTTTGAGTTGGAATAGTAATTTTTTATGTTTTATTATCCAGCACTTTCCCTGAGTTTATTTTGTTGTGGAGTTGAAATAATAATTTAATTAGATTTATTATCTAGCAATTTCACTGAGTTTTGTTGGTTTTAGAGTTAGGTATAGTAAATTTTAATTGTTTATTAGTTGTTTTATTTATTTATTTTGTATGTAAATTTTAATAAGAAAGGAGATGTATGTTAGTTATTCTTGTAAACAATTTTTTTGGTTACACAATGTTTTACAGTTTATTTGTTCTCATTTGCGTTTGTTATACATTTTTTCAAAATAAAATAAATGAATAAAAAAATAAAACATTATTCAGGTGTTTTGATGTTGTTCAAAATTTATTACAAAGTATAATATATTTTTAATATACATTTTCCATGTACAGTTGGAAAATTAGCAATATTCTTTAATATACATTTTTCATGTATAATTGGAAAATTAACAATGTTAACATATATTTTTAATGTACATGTTGAAAATTAACAATATTTTTAACATACATATTTATTAAAACATAAATGAAAAATTGTACATTCTTTTGAAGTATTTTATATTTAAGTAAATATATTAATATGCAAAAAAATACATTAATAGTTTATTCATTTTAAACAATTTGACTTTCATTGTTTATTATTTGTTTATGAGAAAAAGTAAACACTTTAATTTTTTTGCAAACTTTTTAATACTTTTTTTATAATGTTATTTTTTAATACAATTATATAATATTTGTAGTATATTTTATTATTTAGTATATTGAATATTATTTTTATTCAAATAATATTTAATATATTTACCGCTTGACCGCGGCGCGATTTCCGCCGTGGGTTAAATAATGAGTGGGCGTGTCTGGGACGGCCCCCGGCCATCCTCCGCACACGCCCACCGTGACGTCGGACGGCCAGGGGCCGTCCGACGCATCGAACGGGTTAATTAATTTACATATATATATTTTCAAATATATTTTTTCATTATACATTTTAATATTTTGGTAAATTTACAGTACATGAAATAAACATACATTTTAATATATATTACATATTATATTTTTTGGTTTTTGATAATATAATATTTAATATATATTTTACAATTTTTGCATATTTTTGGAACATCTGTAATTTTTTTAATAATATATAAAAATATACATTTATTTTTTTGCATTTTAATATTATTTCTCCATTCTTTTCTCTGTTTGGAGTAAGTCTTTTTTTCATTTTTATTACGCAGCCATTTATTTTCTATTTTCCTCACTTTTCTATCTATCTCTCTTGTTTTTAGGTCATTTTGGAAGACGGAACCACGCGGTTGGGAGCTGCGTTTCGTCGCTTAAGGTAAGTTTGTTTTAATTAACTTTTAAGGTAGTTTTAGGGTAGGGGCGAGGTAGTAGTAGTGTAGTTAGGTTTGTGAGAACCGTGTTTGTTCGTTTTTGATGTAGTTAGGTGTTGTTTTGGAAGTTTAGTGTTTTATGTGTTTGCCGTAGTGTTGGATTAGAGTAGAATGTTATGTAGTGTTAGTTATGTGTTGGTTAATTGTGTTATTATGTGTTTATTGTTAATGTTAATGTTAATGTGTTATTGTGGGTGGGTGTTCTTTTTTTTTTTTTTGCAGGTTTTCCCGATCGTGAACGGATGGTGGCCTCAAACCTTTTTATTTTTTTAGAAAAAAGGAAAATGTATTTTGTTTATTTAAAACAAGAATTTTTACATTTCCTTTTATTTTTCGGGTTTCTTGCAGCGTTTTTTTTTTAAAGCTATTTTTCGGGTTTTTGAGGGTTTCATTATTGAGAGGATTGCGTCGTTGGAGCTTTCTTTCTACAGTTTAATTTTTGCGGGTTTTTTTAAACTAATTTTCGGGTTGTTGAGGATTTTGTTATTGAGAGGATTGGGTCGTTGGATCATTTTTTCTACAGTTGTATTTTTGCATTTTTTTGGGTTCCCTTTTCGAACGGATTTGGTTTTCGATTTATCTTCTATGGATTTATTGGATTTCCCTGATCGTCTACTGCTACATAACTGTAAGTTATTTTTAATTATTATGAGTGGGAAATGTTTTTTTACATTGATTTATTTGTATTATTTTTTAATTTAATAATTATAATATGTCATATATGTTTGTGATATTATTTTAATTTTACATGACAGTTATAATTATTAATTTAAAAGAAGAGTAGAATTATGTTGTTTAAATGTTTTGAAGTTTTATATGTTTATGCTGTTTAGAATTGTTATTTTTTTACAGTATAGATTTAGCTATCATGTCTAAGTATTCTAGACCTTTGGTGTTTGCAAATAGTCTAGTTTTATGTTGTAGATATTCATACATCGTTTTAGTTTGTTTACTTAGTTTAGGGCAAATTTTTGTTAGGGATTGCTCTAGTCTGAGCTCTTGATAGCTTTGGGGCTCATTACAATGGCGGTGAACCTGCCACCGGCAGCCTGCCGGTGGCGGATTCACCGCCATCGCAAAGCTCTTTTCCGCCCGCCAGATTACGATGGCGGGCAGTGTGCATGGCGGACGGAAAGTCCGTCCGCCATGGGTCCGACTCCGACAATCGTTACGATTGCCTGGCGGACCCGGAAAGCATACCTAGAATGGTGGCGGTGCCTAGCAGGCACCGTCTGCCACATTAGAATGCTTCACCGCCGCCAGCTTTGAATAGCGGTTCAACCGCCATTCAAAGGCTGGTGGGGATTGACTTTGGGGGCCCATAGTGGGCCCCCCTTCAGCAGGGGCACTCCAGTTTTGCACTTGGGGGCACCTATGGTTCCCCCCAACATTTCCCTGCAGCATGATGCAGGCACTTCTTGGTGCCTGCCACGTAGTGCAGGGAAATGCAAAACTTGCATTTTTGCTATTGCGGCGGGTGCTGCAGCCTGCAGCACCCGCCGCAATGGTAAATATGCCCAATGCGACCGTGGCGGTTGCATTGTAATTCCATTTGCACAATGGTAAAGATGCCCAATGCGACCGTGGCGGTCACATTGTTATTCTATGTGCGGGACCGCCGCTATATAAGCGGCCGGTCCCAATTCCCGTGACGATGGCGGACAGACTAAAGTCCATCCGCCATCGTAATGACTCCCATAGTTCTTTTTTAATAGCTTCTATAAGTTTATGTAGGGTTGGTTGTCCTCTTCCAATTGTGGCTTGAAAGGCATTGTGCCATCCTTCCACTGCATTGTTTGTTTTTGCTTTTTGAGCTAAAGTACTGTCATATACGTTCCACCAAGGTATTTGGAATTTGGGTTGCCTTCGGTGCCCTGACCTATGTAACCTTCCCACCCAAGTATCTTCGAAGTAATCTAGGAAGGGAGTTAGTTTAGTTTCATTTACCTGATAGAAGGGGCTTTCAAGAAGTAGGTTGTAATGGTTTGCTACTTCAGTTGTTGGTACATAGGCCAGGGCTATTAATTTTTTTATTTGGTAGGCAAAGTTGCTATTGGTGGCGTAGTCTATGCTTAAAGTAGATTTTTGTAGGTGCCTCCAGATACTCTGATTAAAGTGATAGTAGCAACCTTGTATTGCAGTGTGGGGGTATAATTTTAAAACTGATTGAATCATTGATTGTTCAAAATCAATGATGATTTTTTGTGGAAAGTAGTTGTCGGTGTATTGTTTTACTGCTGTTAGGAGCTCTATGTATGTGGTGTTCTGTTTATTAGGGAGAAGTGCATGTATGAAGGGTTGTTAGTACCTTCATATTCGCCGTGGATTGTGTATAATTGATAAAAAGGCTTGGGGCAAACTTTGAATGTGCCATCCATCATCCACGTTTTGCAGTTTTTAAGTTTTTGTAAGTTGTTACTTGTTGCAAAGATGAGAATTCGTTTTTCATGACTTTTGTTATCATGGAGAAGGAATTTTTCATCTTTGTGAGTGATGGTAAATTCAGGTAATATTTGTATGCAGCAAAACTTTGAGGGGTGGGTGGTGTTTGAGCTGTAGCTCTTTTAGTTCAAGAAATTAATCTTTTCAGAGTGGGTATTGATGGTAGTTGTCCCGTAACATGCTCAGGTACCCAAGTTAACACATTTTTAAGTATTTGGGTACTTGTTTGTTTGCTTCTTCTTCAGGGCAAATGCCTTATCAACCAGTTGCGGCTCCTGGAGGGAGTGCTGCAGGCAGTGGGGCGGGGCGGGGGAGGGACAGGGTGGGGGTAGTAAACTCCGGCATACGGCCGACTTGAGTGAAGTACATAAATAAATAAATAAAACGAATTACATTGCGCGCGCCGCATCCCGTAGCGTGTTACAGCGCGTGCAATGTAATTTGTTTTATTTATTTATTTATGTACTTCACTCAAGTCGGCCGTATGCCGGAGTTTACTACCCCCCACCCTGCCCCTCCCCCGACCCACCCCACCGCCCCGCAGCACTCCCTCCAGGAGCCGCAACTGTTATCAACTACAGCCTCAACACTTTCCTTTTGTTTGACTGCTTCTCTTCTCCTTTTATACTGCTTCATAGTTTGTATGAGATTCTGAATTACCCTACTATGGAACATTCTGACACTTATTTCCTTAAATTGCCGCTGTCTTCTGTTAAACTATCTGTTTTCTTATGATTTATTACTCTTAATGTCACTTAGTTTTTCTCCTTTCTTATCTGAATTGAAATCTCAATTTTAATTAATTTGGTTTTGCTCACTTTGCAGTTTTCCACATACTAATTTAAGAAACTACTTAGGGGCTGATTAGGATGGCGGTCGGAAAACCATTCCGACCGCCATGGTAGCGGAAATAAACCGTCCGCTGGTACCGCGGCAAAACCGGCGGTCCGATTAGGATCAACCGCCAGAAAAATCAGACCGCGGCAGAACAATGCCACGAAAACCCGCCGCTAGCGGGCGGAGCAGGTGAGAATCCGTCCGCGGTGGTCGGATTCACAACGGAAACACCCAAAACCGCCGCTAGGCCAGCGGAGTGACCACCCGTAAAATTAGGATACCATTGAGGTGACAGCGGAACAATCCGCTGTTTCCGACCGCCGCGATCGCAAACATTGATGAATGGGAGAGCCGGCGGAAGGGCTGTTGCATACCCACCGCCGCAGCCGCTCCGGAAGAAATATGGCGGTCGACAAAAAAAACACACCACAAGGCCACCAAGACCACACATCAAACTAGCTCAGCCCCCCAAAACACCTAACACACCCCAATGACACACCCCCATGGCAACTAAAAAAATACAAATCCCAGGACAACACACAAAACCCACCTGACAGCAATACTCCATTTTGACACACACACATAGCTGAGTATAAAACCAGCCCCATCCCTGACCAGAATCCTTTGCAATACTCCACCCCTGAAGGAACTAAACCCTACAGCACAAAGGAGAGGCAAACCACCACACATCTCACCAGCACAACAACACACCCACCCACCCCACATACATCACCCCCACCACCCTCACACCTGCACCTCAAACCATTTGCACATCACACACCATGGCACAAAAGAAAATGCCCAAATTCACTAACAGTGAGTTGTCAGCCATGGCAGATGAGATAATCAGAGTAGAACCACAATTGTTTGGTAACCTGGTCCAACAGACACCATTAGCCACCAGAGCACAAATGTGGAGAAGGATAGTCAACAAGGTCAATGCAGTAGGGACCACCCCGCGCACCAAGAAGGAGATCATGAAGCGGTGGCATGACCTCAAGAGGCTGGTGAAACAGAAGAACTACAAGAACCTTCAGCTGGCTCAGATGACTGGCGGTGGCCCTCCCATTCCACCAAGAACATTCACTGCATGGGAGGAGAAGGTGCTTGTCATACTGCATCCAGAGAGTCTCACAGGAGTAGCCGGGGGAGTGGAGGCTGGTAAGTACAAACAAATGTCGACCATTACACTGCTATGTATTGTCTTGCACAACTACAAAGCAACACCTCCTAGGCCCAAATCCATTCATGTGCACCACACACTACCCAACACATGTCTCACAGATGTAACATTCGCTCCCTCTGAATCACCCCAAAGGTAGCCAGCAACATTCCCAGGGTTGCATGTGTACAGGCAGCCAGCACTACAACTCCCACCAGGCCCCCTTGTCCCACCCCTGAGCAGGATGTAGCACTCCACCCCACCCAGAAGCATGTGGCAGCCATTGCATTGTTCACCTCCACAACAGGTAGGTAGCCATCTTCACAGGGAAGGGGGTTTGGGGGTGGGAGGCCTGCACTACAACCACCACCAGGCCCCCTTGTCCCACCCCTGAGCAGGATGTAGCACTCCACCCCACCCAGAAGCATGTGGCAGCCATTGCATTGTTCACCTTCACCTAACAGGTAGGTAGACATCTTCACAGGGAGGGGGGTTTGGGGGTGGGAGGCCTGCACTATAACTCCCACCAGGCCCCCTTGTCCCAACCCTGAGCAGGATGTAGCACACCACCCCACCCAGACGCATGTGGCAGCCATTGCATTGTTCACCTCCACCTAACAGGTAGATAGCCATCTTCACAGGGAGGGGAGTTTGGGGGTGGGAGGCCTGCACTACTAACTCCCACCAGGCCCCCTTGTCCCCCCAAGCAGGATGTAGCACACCACCCCACCCAGAAGCATGTGGCAGCCATTGCATTGTTTACCTCCACCTAACAGGTAGGTAGCCATCTTCACAGGGAGGGGGGTTTGGAGGTGGGAGGCCTGCACTACAACTCCCACCAGGCCCCCTTGTCCCACCCCTGAGCAGGATGTAGCACTCCACCCCACCCAGAAGCATGTGGCAGCCATTGCATTGTTCACCTCCACCTAACAGGTAGGTAGCCATCTTCACAGGGAGGGGGGTTTGGGGGTGGGAGGCCTGCACTACAACTCCCAACAGGCCCCCTTGTCCCACCCCTGAGCAGGATGTAGCACTCCACCCCACCCAGAAGCATGTGGCAGCGATTGCATTGTTCGCCTCCACCTAACAGGTAGGTAGCCATCTTCACAGGGAGGAGGGTTTGGGGGTGGGAGGCCTGCACTACAACTCCCACCAGGCCCCCTTGTCACACCCCTGAGCAGGATGTAGCACACCACCCCACCCAGAAGCATGTGGCAGCCATTGCATTGTTTACCTCCACCTAACAGGTAGGTAGCCATCTTCACAGGGAGGGGGGTTTGGGGGTGGGAGGCCTGCACTACAACTCCCACCAGGCCCCCTTGTCCCAACCATGAGCAGGATGTAGCATACCACCCCACCCAGAAGCATGTGGCAGCCATTGCATTGTTCACCTTCACCTAACAGGTAGGTAGACATCTTCACAGGGAGGGGGGCTTGGGGGTGGGAGGCCTGCACTACAACTCCCACCAGGCCCCCTTGTCCCACCCCTGAGCAGGATGTAGCACTCCACCCCACCCAGAAGCATGTGGCAGCCATTGCATTGTTCACCTCCACCTAACAGGTATGTAGCCATCTTCACAGGGAGGGGGGTTTGGGGGTGGGAGGCCTGCACCACAACTCCCACCAGGCCCCCTTGTCCCACCCCTGAGCAAGATGTAGCACACCACCCCACCCAGAAGCATGTGGCATCCATTGCATTGTTCACCTTCACCCAACAGGTAGGTAGCCATCTTCACAGGGAGGGGGGTTTGGGGGTGGGAGGCCTGCACTACAACTCCCACCAGGCCCCCTTGTCCCACCCCTGAGCAGGATGTAGCACTCCACCCCACCCAGAAGCATGTGGCAGCCATTGCATTGTTCACCTCCACCTAACAGGTAGGTAGCCATCTTCACAGGGAGGGGGATTTGGGGGTGGGAGGCCTGCACTACAACTCCCACCAGGCCCCCTTGTTCCAAAGCTCAGCAGGATGGTATACCCCCCACACCCAGAACCATGTGGCAACAATTCCCCTCAACTGTGTCACAGAACAGGTAGGTAGACAGTGCATGCACCCTGCCATTCCTGTCAAAAAGCATGGAGCCAGATGACCACACCAGCCCTCACATGTCATCCAACTTGGCATAGATCTAATAGCCACTTCCAGTGTGCAGACCGAAAAGCGTATGTAACTGTCACAGAAACCAAAGTGTGACTCACCAAATCACATGTTGAAGAAATTCAGGGCACAATCATGCACAGCACTGAATGCTATCTGTAAGTGCCATGGGGCAGAGCATCAAGGCCCATATGAAAACAAAACAAGCATGGTCAGTAGTAAAAAGAAAGCAAAGCACATGATATGACAAAGGTATGCATGAGACTGCAATGGCTAGTTCATGCTCAGATGTAATGTCTTCCATGCAGAGTGAACAACAAAGGTGCGTCACATAAAGTTGTTGTGCTGCTAGTCGTTAGATGATGATATGTCCTTGTAGTCACACAATCTGCACGTTGCGCATGGTACCTATTGACATGTCACACCATGGACAAGTAATGTATGTACCTCCACATCATGACATGATGCTCAATACTGTGCAGACATACAATGAAATATCAATGTAAACTGTGTGGTGTATAACATGTAACAACAAAACATCTAACACCAAAGTTGAGGGGTGCACTCCAATTACCATTTCCCCTCTGTTCCACAGGTGACCAAGAACTGACAGCTGCAGATGACCGCACCAACCTGCAGAGCCAGTCTCCCCCCCCCCCCGGAACATGGATTCTCTGATGCAGACTCCCTAGATTTCACGGATGCGGAGCCCGAAGCTGGCCCATCAGGCAAGCCAGGGCGCAACAGGTCCCAGGACCCCACTGTCCCCACCGCAACAACCTCAGCAACAACAACTATGCTGACCCCTGCTGTAACGACCTGTGCGGCCTCCACCACCACCACCAGTGCTGCCTGCAACACTGTCCCAGCCACAATCTGAGGAGGGCAGGGAGAGTACGCGGGTGCGTAGAGTGGTGACCCCACAGGTCCAGGACAGCAGGGCAGGTGGGAGGGCAACTAGGCGACAAGACCAACCGGACACTGGGACCGAAGCCCTGGCCAACATCGCCAGAATCCTTGGGGCCTATGAACAAGCCCAGGGACATGTGGGCCAGGCTCTGGAGGAATCCTGTGAGCTCCGCCTGCTGCTGAGGTCCATAGACACACGATTGGGCCTAATTGTGGACCTCTTGGGCCAGCTAGTGAGTGTCCTGAGAGACAGGCCTGCAGCCCAAACAACAGCTCCACCTACCTCCAGTGGCCCACAGGATGACAGTTCCCCCACCTCCCCTGCGGCCACAGAGAGGGGTGAGTCCTCAGACACTGCTGAGCCCGCAGCAGAGGCCCCCCCTGCCAAACGCTCAAGGGGCCGTCCAAAGAAATCCCAGGGAGGATCACGTGGCAAAGCACCAGCCAAATGCCAGTCAAGGAGCCAGCCATGATGGCACCCCTCTTCACCTTGCCATTGACTCTGTTGACTGTCCTTATCCACACTGCCAGGTTAATGGCATGCGTCTGTTGGACTGTGTCACCACATCAATGTGGTGACTACTCTATTGTCTCATCTACTATCACTGACAACTCATTGATTCACTTTTCACCTGTTTGTAAATATTCACTTCCCTGTCACATATACCCATTGTAAATAAACACTCCTTACACACCTATGTTGTCGTGTCAGCTCCATGTTTATTGCAGGATGTACAATGTTGACTGGGATTACAATGTACCAGGGGCACGGATTGTTTGAAGGCATTGAGAGGCAGAAGAGACCTAGGAAAACACAAAAGAACAATATTCACTTGTCAGGTGATGGCATCACAGTCATTACACAACACTTGTCATCAAGGTACTCAAATCTGCACACATTACAATGAGCAACAGTACCGACATAGACATCCTGTAGCTGTGCACAACTACCCTGTCCCAGAAACATTAGCACCCAGCACAGAGCCAACAACAGGCAGCAGTCACAAATCTCCCTTAGGCCTTTTCACCAACAACACAATCAGCAGACAATGGCACCGTTGTATGTTCTCACTCACCTTCAAGGGAAGTAGCGGTTGATGAGCTGTTGACACAGGTCAACACCTTCCTCCTCTCCACTATCCTCGTCACTGGACAAGGGTGGGTTTGCAGGCAGTGGCCTCGGCTGCTCATCAGCGTCCAGGAGCAGGGGGATCTCTTTGCGCAAGCCCAGGTTGTGGAGCATGCAGCATGCAACTACGATCTGACACACCTTTTGGGGAGAGTACATCAGTGCACCTCCTGTCTTGTCCAGGCAGCGAAATCGTGACTTCAGGAGACCAAAAGTACGCTCCACCACACGACGTGTCCTCCCATGGGCATCATTGTAGCAGACTTCACCTGGGGTCCTGGGATTCTGCAGTGGGCTCAGCAACCAAGGCCGGTTGGGATATGCAGAGTCACCGAGGTGGGAGACACACAGGACAAACTTGTAACATTACTGTGGCAGAGGACAGCATGTCACACATACAGCACGCTACTTGACTCTGCGTACTCACCCACAATCCATGCACGCTCCGGAAGCAGATTAGCCATCAGCTGTGTCACAATGCTGTTACGCAGGATGTGCGAGTCATGGGCAGAGTCGGGAAATTTGGCACAGACATGTGAGATTATCATATCCGCCTGGCATACCACTTGCACATTGATGGAATGGAAATGTTTCCTATTCCTGTAGATGTGCTCACGTGCCTGTGGTGGAACCAGGCCAACATGTGTGCAGTCAATGTCACCAACAACATTAGAGATGTGGCCAAGGGCATAAAAATCAGCCTTCACATCCGCCAATTCATGCCTCCTGGGGAAATGGATGTATCTGTCCTTGTAGGTCATCATAGCGGACAGGACATCACGTAGCACCATGCTGAACATAGGTTGCGACATCCCACCTGCGCTGGACACCGTGTACTGGAATGATCCAGTAGCAAAAAAAATGAAGGGCCGCCATCACCTTAGACGTTGGTGTGAAAGCAGTCGGATATGTTCTGCGAGGCCGCAGGTGGGGCTCCAACAGAGCACATAGGTCTTGTAGGGTGGGTCGATCCAGACGGAATTTCCGAATGACGTCCTCATCCTCCATGTCCACCAGCACTGTGGAGGGACGATGCACATTTGGTCTCCTCCTAGGTGAGATGAAAGGGGACACATGTCAATGCAATCCACCATGAGATGTGTCCAACATCTTACGTTTTGACTGACACAGCGCCAACAATGACTGGCATCACACTTCAGCTTACACCACAACTTACATGTAGGGACACCTTCAGCTACACTAGTCGGACACTTGTCCAGTTTTCACACAGTGAGTACCTCCCAGACAGATTCAGACTCTGTGAATGCCCAAAGGTACATGTCCACATCTCGCGTAACCAGCCCTGAGAGTAGTTCATACAGCATATGTGTGAAACAGCAACACTGCTGGCTCCTACCTAGCTGCTGTACCTGTCAAACCTACTTGCGTAAGTCGAACAGGGCACACATCAACAACACAATGAGCACAGTCTGTGCATTAAGATCAAGTATGTACATGAGCAAAACAAACTACACAGTGAAATATGCACATTGTGTAGTCAGACCTTCGTCACTGTGTGTTGCTTAGCCAGATCACACATTGACATGTGTACACATTGGAGAGTCCATCACACCCCGGATCTGTGTACATGAACAACAATATCATAAGTGACATGTGAGGGAGTACATGCCAATGTTTGCAATCATGTGCACTGACATGGCATGTGTATTCAGCAGTGGGCTAAATGGTACACTGGCATTGTTTGCACTATCTTGTGGCATGATTCAGGTGTCTACTGTACACTGTTGAGAACTGGCCATTGCCATTGACACAGCATAATGTGTCCATAGGTGCTGTTAACGTGCTCCGCCACCCAAATCACGGTCATAGGCACCAATGTGTAGCAGCCAGAACGCGGTAGCGACCACCTGGCCCCTGCGGTGTGTCACCACCAATGCCCATGCCCTTACAGCCAATGGGAAACGCAATCGCGGTAGTGATATACAGATTGTGACATGGCGGTTGGCATGCTCCGCCACCCAAATCACGGTCATAGGCACCAATGTATAGCAGCCAGATCGCGGTAGCGACCGCCTGGCCCCTGCGGTGTGTCACCGCCAATGCCCATGCCCTTACAGCCAATGGGACCCGCAATCGTGGTAGTGATATACAGATTGTGAAATGGCGGTTGGCATACTCTGCCACCCAAATCACGGTCATAGGCACCAATGTATAGCAGCCAGATCACGGTAGCGACCGCCTGGCCCCTGCGATGTGTCACCACCAATGCCCATGCCCTTACAGCCAATGGGACCCGCAATCGCGGTAGTGATATACAGATTGTGAAATGGCAGTTGGCATTCTCCGCCACCCAAATCACGGTCATAGGCACCAATGTGTAGCAGCCAGATCGCGGTAGCGACCGCCTGGCCCCTGCGGTGTGTCACCGCCCATGCCCTTACAGCCAATGGGACCCGCAATCGTGGTAGTGATATACAGATTGTGAAATGGCGGTTTGCATGCTCCGCCACCCAAATCACGGTCATAGGCACCAATGTATAGCAGCCAAATCGCGGTAGCGACCGCCTGGCCCCTGCGGTGTGTCACCGCCAATGCCCATGCCCTTACAGCCAATGGGACCCGCAATCGTGGTAGTGATATACAGATTGTGAAATGGCGGTTGGCATACTCTGCCACCCAAATCACGGTCATAGGCACCAATGTATAGCAGCCAGATCACGGTAGCGACCGCCTGGCCCCTGCGATTTGTCACCACCAATGCCCATGCCCTTACAGCCAATGGGACCCGCAATCGCGGTAGTGATATACAGATTGTGAAATGGCGGTTGGCATTCTCCGCCACCCAAATCACGGTCATAGGCACCAATGTGTAGCAGCCAGATCGCGGTAGCGACCGCCTGGCCCCTGCGGTGTGTCACCGCCCATGCCCTTACAGCCAATGGGACCCGCAATCGTGGTAGTGATATACAGATTGTGAAATGGCGGTTGGCATGCTCCGCCACCCAAATCACAGTCATAGGCACCAATGTATAGCAGCCAGATCGCGGTAGCGACCGCCTGGCCCCTGCGGTGTGTCACCGCCAATGCCCATGCCCTTACAGCCAATGGGACCCGCAATCGCGGTAGTGATATACAGATTGTGAAATGGCGGTTGGCATGCTCCGCCACCCAAATCACGGTCATAGGCACCAATGTATATCAGCCAGATCACGGTTGCGACCGCCTGGCCTCTGCGGTGTGACACCGCCAATGCCCATGCCCTTACAGCCAATGGGAAACGCAATCGCGGTAGCCAAATGCAATTTTGAAAATCGCGGTAGGCGTGCTCCGCTGCCACGGGGCTGGTCATTGGATGCAATTGAAAGATGCACGATCGTGGTAGCGACCACCTGGCCCCTGTGGTGTGTCACCACCAGTGCCCATGCCCTTACAGCCAATGGGAACCGCAATCGCGGTAGCCAAATGCAATTTTGAAAATCGCGGTAGGCGTGCTCTGCTACCGCGGGGCCGGTCAGTGGATGCATTTGAAAAAAGCTGACCTGGAACACCAATTGCAGCAGCTTAGAACCACAGAAACTACCCCAGGGGGCTGTATATGCGTGGGAGAGAGCCTCACATTTCCACTGCTTCCAGACACTGCTGACTGACACTCTTCACCACCAACTGCTGCTGCTCCTGTCTCCTGGACCCAGACACTGCTGACTGACACTCTTCACCACCAACTGCTGCTGCTCCCGTCTCCTGGACCCAGACACTGCTGACTGACACTCTTCACCACCAACTGCTGCTGCTCCCGTCTCCTGGACCCAGACACTGCTGACTGACACTCTTCACCACCAACTGCTGCTGCTCCTGGACCCAGACACTGCTGACTGACACTCTTCACCACCAACTGCTGCTGCTCCTGTCTCCTGGACCCAGTGATGGCGAGGACTGAGAACGTCAGGGCCCATCCCTTCACCACAGAGGAGCTGGAGGTCCTGGTGGACGTGGAGCTCAGACAGTATGGGTGGCTATATGGTGCTCCAGATGTCATGGTAAGTGTTTCAGAGTGGAAGTGAGAGTGCAGGGAGTGCACACATGAAGTTGATCTGCTGCAGTATGTGCCTGAGAGTGTGGGTTTGTGTGATGCACTGCCTAGCATGCTGACTTCAGGGAAATGGGGTTTGTAGCCTATTATACACATTCCCCGGGCTGCATTTCAGGATGGGAGGGACATGCAGTCTTTTTGCAGCCATACAGTGACACTGCAAGTATGGAAAGTGGGAGTCAGGACAGACTTCGCCTGTGCTAATGGATCTTTGAGTCCATGAGGCTTTTTCACAGGCTCATTTGTGAAATGAGACAGACTTTACGTCCAGAGGGTACTGATGGAAGAGTGTTTGACTCTATATTACCACCATGGATATGTAAGCATTATGCACAACAGTGAAATGCCTGAGGGTGACACTCCTGGCGAATAATTCACATATGACACATCAGATTGCTGTACTTTGGAAATGTCATCCTTCCATTGTTTTCATCATGTGTTCAGACTCGCATGTGTAGGCACTGTTTGCCCTCTCATATTGTACCTGCATGTGAATGTTCTGATGGCCCACGTTAAACCTCAGTGTGAGCCCCCCTGGCCTGCACAGTCACTGCCCAATTTGACAAGGACCCATCACTGAATGGACAGAGTGAGACATATGGGTTGTCTGCTACCCTATCCATCAAAGAGCTATCTCAGGCCTGTGGATTGCACAAGACAGACCTTGTGAGAAGGGTGTGAGATTGTAAGATCATGTCTATAAATGTGACCTCCATGACACAGTGAGCCATTCACAGGGCAAGGACATTGAGGGGTGTGCAGTGTTGGACACAGTGAGTCTGCCCCGACACATCATTTCCAATGTAATGTATGTCTTGCTCACTCACAAACTGAATCGCAGATGTGGGCCTCCTTCACATTGCTTTCTGTGCTGCCATTCAGCATGTGTATGAGATGGGCAGGTACTATGTCCATCCTCATACCTGCATGCATTTTGGTATGATTATCCCATGCTCATGTACTACATGTAATGCTGTATTGTCTCTGCTAAACATATCTGTGAAGCTGTGCTGAGTTTGTGCATGCTCCTGTACTGGGGGATAGTGGTACATAACCCAGTGTCACTGAAATTTCCTCCTCTTGTCTCCCATGCCTGCAGCTCAAAGTCCACCAGCGTAAGGCCGTATGGAGGGCCATTGCACGCAAGGTGCGGGCTCTGGGTGTCTCCAACCGACGACACACACACTGTCACAAGAGGTGGGATGACATCTGCCGGCTGAGCAAAAACGTGGCAGAGATGACGATGGGGCTGCTCCCTCGGACTGGCAGGTTGGCGCACAGGAGCATGACACCACTAATGGCCCGCATCTTGGCAGTGACACAGCCAGAGCTGGATGCACGTTTGAAGGACCATCAGCAGCAAGCTGGGGGTGAGTATTCTGGGAAGGGTGACTTAGGTTGTGAGTGACTGCATGTATTCCAAGCCTGAGCCAGTGCTGAGCTCTGTGATGTTGCTATTGTGATGCAATGGCTTGTAAGTGGCCTCTCTGTTGGGTGCAGCTGTCATGCATTTTCGCTACATGTACTTTCTCATGTCATTGATGTAATGGCCCTTGACGTTGCATTCTGAGTTGTGGCCTTATGGCATCGGCTGCATTGGGGGAGTCAGGGACATCCCATGGCAGTGAACGGCAGTGTGCCACATCGGAGTGTGCTTTCATCAATGTGTGCAGTGCCTGACCTCGAAATTGTGAGAACTACACATCTGACACCAATGTGCATCTGTAGTTGTGCCCCAAAGCACGACATGGTGGATGGCATGAGCTCATGGCCATTGCGAAATGATATTTTGGAGTCTGTATCTGTGTTGTCCCCTTATGGTGACTCCATTTGTGACTGTAACAACATGTTGGAATGTACATCTTTTTCATCCACAGGGACCTAGGTATGCTCAGAGGGATCTGTATGCCTGGTTACACGGTGGCACGGGCAAGCTATTTGGCTGTGTGGACATCAAATGGGTCAATTATGCCAAGTTTGCATGTTACCATGCAATTTTTGAGTTTTGACTTAAGGTTGCACAATGTGGCTGCACAGGGTGGTGTGCAACATGGGGGTATCACCATCTTGTTTTGTGCGTTGCTTGCATATGATGTTTGTGTGTATGGCACTAAACTGAACCTATGTCTCTGTCTCTTGCAGCATCTACCGAGGGCACAGGAGGACAGGGGACGGACACCAGTGGTGAGGCATCAGGCACGACTGCTACACATGAGCACACTGACACTGATGTGACCAGCGCCTCGGAGGGGGATAGAAGTGTGCTTGAGGAATCACAGCCAGAGCCACCAACCTCAACCTCATCTGATGCCAGCGTGACTCCTCAATGTTGGCGGGCACAGGGAGTGGGAAATCTGCCTCCTCTTCCACCACACATCGTCCAGTGCCCACCCTCCCAGCTACTTCCACTAGTGCTACCCATGTTTGCACCAGTAAGAAGGGAAGAGTGTCCTTCCCCCCAGGCACCGCTGCCCCTGTCCCCCCTGCTGCCCTCAGTGTTGAGGCTGTGGACCTTTTGCGTCAGCTGTGTGTGGGTCAGACAACTCTCCTGAATGCCTTCCTAGACCATGACAAGAAGTTGGCACAGGTGGTTGCCTTCATGGAGGGCATTCTTTCAGACGTGGGTGGGCTACACAGGACTGTCCAGTCTTTGTCCTCCACAGTGACGCCAGCCATTTGGCTGTCACAGGCTCAGGGCCCCGCTCCAGTCCCTTCGGCCACCCCCCTGCCAGTGGCTACATCTGACGAGAGTGACCACACACCACAGCCCTCAGGCTCAAGGTACACCACACGCAGCACACAACAGCAGCACCCCAAGTGGGCCAGAGCGCAGACAACATCCCCCAAACAAACCAAAGTCACACCGGAGCGCAAAGGCAAAAGCCCTTCAGGTGACACTCAGGGGCATCAAGCCAAGAAGCAGGCCTCAGGCTCACATGCCTCAAAATCATCCCCATCCAAGGACACTCCCGTCCCAAAAGCATCTCCCAAAGACAAGCAAACAGTTGCCGTGCCTGCTGTGAAGCTGGTGCCTGCTAAGAGTCTGCAGAAAAAGCCCTCTAAGGCAGATTCACCCACAACCTCAACTCCCACCCACACCCCTGTGAAGCTGGGAAAGGAGGGCACTGTAGGGGGTTCACCTGGTCAACGGGGGATGGAGGGGAAAAGGCAAGGCCAGGCCAAGCGTACCGCCGGATCCAGCAGATCCCCAGAAGGAGGGCCACCGCCTGCACCTGATGCACCTTTGGTGGAGAGTGTGCCTGTTGTGCCCGCCCCACCTCCCACTCCTACCAAGACCAAAATTACCTATTGAATCACCAAGAAATGGAAAGGCACCCCTCCACATTCTCCCTCACACACTGTGTCTCACGGCAGCATGTCTCCGCCTCCACGTGCCACCATGCCACCCTGTCCAAGCAGCCCTCTGGCTCCCAAAGCCACTGATGCCTCTACCTCAGCTGGTCCTCTCTCTCCCAGGTCCAGTCCTACAACTGGGCCCGACAATCAGCCACCTCCCAGTTCAGCTGACAGCCAAGTCTGAGGCTAAGTCCCCCTCCCACACCGGTCTCTCCCACAGCGGTGCCTGGACTGCCCATTGTTATCCCCCTAGCTGTGTTGCTGACCATGGCAGTGTACGGTCTCACCCATTCCCTGTGCAGGTTCTCATGCACACATGTGCCTACTTTGTACTATGGACTGGCCACTGGCCTTGCTGTTTTTCACTTTGTTTGCCCATTCCCTGTGCAGGTTCTCATGCACACATGTGCCTACTTTGAACTATGGACTGGCCACTGGCCTTGCTGTTTTTCACTTTGTTTGCCCATTCCCTGTGCAGGTTCTCATGCACACATGTGCCTACTTTGAACTATGGACTGGCCACTGGCCTTGCTGTTTTTCACTTTGTTTGCCCATTCCCTGTGCAGGTTCTCATGCACACATGTGCCTACTTTGAACTATGGACTGGCCACTGGCCTTGCTCCTGTCTACTTTTGATGCCTATCTGGGTAATATGTAATAAAGACAGTTACTCCTGTTGTCTGCTTTGTCAGTGTCCTTGCTACATGAAAAATGTTTTATGTATGGGTATGGTTTAATGTGACACATGCTCTGTATGCCACTTTAACATTGCCAATGGCTTGTTTCACTTTTTCAGAGTTTGCCAGAGGTGACAGGCACTTCAGTTCTTCTTGCCTCTGAGGCTTGGGGGTGCAATGATGGTTGTTTGTGATGACCTACTGTTATCCTAATCATTCTATGGTCAGGTTTGCTAAATTGTACACATGTCATGTTGGGATGCACTACCAGCACAGAGGGGAATTCTATCCACAGGATTGCAGGCAGGCTGGCCAGGGTCCATCATGTCTGTGTGATCTTTCTTGATGTGTGAACAGCAGTGTTGGTGTATGGTCATCTTGTGATGGGCTGTCTTCCTACTCACATGGGTACATTTGAATGTGTGCACTTGAGTGGTCATGAAGTGTGAAGGGGGTGACTTGGTCAGTAGTGTTGATGTGTGTGTGCCCCTGCAATGCCAACTGCACACATGTATCACCCAGGAGCTGAGTGCCTGTTTGTTTGATTTGTCAGCCCTGTGCTTGTGATTGTGTGCGCATGTGGGAGTTGTAGGTTGTGCACTGTGCAGTGTGTTGGTGTGTCCTTGCACTCCTGGGGGACACCTACTTGTTGTTGCTGCCAGTTGTGAGTATGCAGAGTGTGTGACAGCCAAGTCTGTGTTGTGTTTTGTTGATCAGCCATGTGTCTTGTTACTGTTTGTGCTCACTGTGCAGACCTGCTCACCACACTGACATTGTTGGTGAGTTTTCTCATGCATTGCTGTCACTTGAGCCATTTTTGGCTCCAGTATGGTATGTGGGATGTGGAGTCATACCATTCCCTAGCTTTGCTTCTGATGCCTACCCATTGTGAGTGACGCCTCCATGTATTTGTGTATAGTACACTCCTGACCTGTCCACTACTGACATAGACACCACTTCACTCTCATGTTACCTATCCCCTTGGGTTGCCAGTGTGTGAGCCTCCCCAACACTTCATTTGTTACACTATGCTTTGTGGTGCTGATCTGTGCACAGGACCAATGTGCCACTCAGGACAGTTTCACATATGGTTATGTGTGATTTTCTTGTACTGGTTTGCAGTCGTGGTTGCTCATGTGCAGTGCAACTGTTTGTGCTGCACAGTCCTCTGTTCATGTTGTTTGCACCTGAGTATCCTTGAGTTGTGCATCTGTGAGTGTTGGGTTAGCTGTATGTGTGTTTGCTGAGGTACTGCTACCCTTCCAGAGTGTGATGTTTCTGTGTGCTGTGCTGATTTGTGTTGTGGGAGTACATGGTGTGACACTGAGATGTGTGTGCTACTGATTTGGATGGTGTGCACACACTGCTTGGCCTGCATGCAGTGCTGTCAGTGTATGTTGCCTTGTACTTGCCTGGTGTGCATCCCCTGATGTCCAGCTGAGTTTGCAATGTGATGGATTGGCATGTGCATCTGTTGTGTTTTTGTTGTGGATGTATGCAGTGTTTGAGCTGTGTTGGCTCTTTCTGCTGACAGATGCTCTGTGTGTGATGTTCTATTTGCATTACATTGTGTGTGAGTTGTTTGTGCATTGTGATACATTCAGACGTGTGTTGCAAGTGTAGTGTACATTACTTGTGTGTGTGTCACATGCAGCAAGTTATATTCTGGTTGCTGGCCTTGTTTTGAGTGCACACTAGTGCTATGTCCGCCTATCTTTGACCTGTCACTTGTCAGGATTGTGCATGTGCATGCATGTGGTACACTATGACACAATGTTGACTTGATGGGTGGTGTGGCGTGTCTGTCTGGGTTAGCTTATTGTCCCATTGATCCCAGTTTGTGTTCATCATTGTTTAGAGATGATGCACTTCTTGTTTGTGTTGGGGTATGGTGTCTGTGCATTGGTCCTGAGTGACAATGTTGTGTACTCCTGTTCTGTCTGGGGTCCCATTGCCTTTCAACTGTTTGGCTGGCCATATGTGGGCTTGTTGGACTTCTGTGTATGTTGTTTGAGAGGTTTGTGTTTGGCTATTGTTTTTGTGCCAGCATTGGTTCAGGCATCCCTGAGTGTGTGTGTGATGTTTGTGGATGCACACCAGGGAGTGTGATTGGTTGTCAGTGTACTCACAGGACCTCATTTGCACCATTCTGTGTGTATGACACTGGTGTTGAGTGCTGCAGGTGGGAGGTGGGTAGAGGAGGGGTATGTGTGAAAGATCAAACTTGTGTCTAACAGTCATGGAGTGTGACAATGAGCCATGTGTGTTGTGCTGATGTCATACACATGTCAAGTAAGTTGAGACAGATGTGTGGCTGCTCACTGTTTGACTTCAGACACTTCCTATCATTCCTGTGCCTATGCATGGCTTGCCTTGCTGTCTCCCTGAGCTTTTGCACAGAGGTCACTGTGGTTTAATTTCACTCACTGTGCCAGCCATGTCTGATTTGATGACCTAAGGGTGGTGTGATATGTTCCTTCTCTTGCATGTGATATACACATGCTTTGTGGCTTGCTCCATGGCTTTCCAGCACTGTCCACCTCACTTTTGGCTAGCTCATTTATTGTCCTACATTGCTGCTGACATCTGGTATGTGTATGTGGCTGTGTGCCAGTGTGGGGTGTGTCTGGGTGACTTGACAGGCAGTGTGTACAGTTAAGTGGTTGTTCATATGCAGTGTGAGTGTTCATTTTGTGATTGGACTCAGTTTGCTTGACATGAGTGGAGGGTAGGTGTGAGGAGGAGGGATGCCCTGCCCCTGAGCTTCTGTGCAGGGTGTTCCTCTTCACCCCACCTTCTGAGACAGGCTTCCTGGTTGTTTGGTGTGTGTGGTGCATGGTCTGGGTACACCTGGCTGGTTAATTGTGCAGGGGGGGGCACAGGAGGGGCACACAGCATGTCCCCTAATGGGTGTGGGGGGCGTAGTGTGTGAAGGGTGGAGGTGGGGCCCTATGATCTTTGTTGACTGCCTATGCCTGGCGCTGGCCATGCCTACTACATTGTGCGCATGTTTTCCCACGTCTGCACCGCTGCGGTGACGTGACCGGGACATTGCTGTGATTTTGCGGTTGATGGGTGGCCCCGATGCGGAGGGGTGATTTAGTGACAGGTAGGACATGTGTGGGTACACTTGGGGATGTGTTCCTGTCCCCACCAGAGTGTCAGATGTGGACAGGAACCGTATGTCAGCCCAGGAGTTGTGTGTTGTGGTTGTGTGCGGAGTTGTGTGATTGCATACCTGCGGTGTTGTCTGCGACTGGCCATTATTTGCTGGTAGTGGATCAGGTACAGCACGGAAAGGCGTGTAAAGCTGGATCCATTGCGGTCAGGACTGGGTGGAGGTGACTGGGAGTCTGGTTTTGCGCTCCGCTGTCGTTCTTCTGCCATCTCTGGTTGGGTGGTTTCTCCGCAGCGGTGTGACGGGCTGTTTGGAGCATCGTGAATTGTACGGTGGACGGGACGTCATTCCGCATGGCGGTAGGTCTCTATTGGCTCACACCGCCGCGGTGGCGTGCGCCAATTTGTGGCGGTTTACAACGCACCGCGGCAGGCGTGAAATGGGCTGTGTTTGCCCATTGTAATATGGCAGGCGAGTGGACCGCTGCTGGAGTGCGGTAAATGGCATTTTCTGCCAGCACTGCGGAGGTGCCTCCGCCCGCCATCGTAATGAGCCCCTTAGTTTTCTTACCAGCAGCTCTTTCTCTTTCACCACATCGTTTGCATTTTGCCCCTTGTGTTTCTCTGTTGTAAGGAGATAGTATCACTTCTTATGTTTCTTTCATCTTTCTATTTTTTTGGCATTGTAAATCTCTGTTTGTAAATAGATGAGGTGTCTGGAAAGAAAGAATAAATCAATACATTTAGCTTTCCTATTAATCTACTAAATTATATATTTTAAGCAGTTATGCACCTTTATAAACAGCTGAGTCACTATGTTATAGCCAAGTCTGTTACCTTTCATGTTTAAATCAGAGTATGCCTGCCTATGTCAGTGTATGCATCAGTGTGTGATTGCGTACATCACTTTATGCACCGGTTTGTTCCTGGGTGTATCACCGTATGGATCAGTGTGTGCCTGGGAGTCTCAGCATATGGGCCAGTGTGTGCCAGGTTGTGTCAATATATGTGTATGTGTGTGCCTGGGTGTGATAGTGTATGGATCAGTGTGTGAGTGGGTGTGTCAGTGCATGCATAAGTGTGTAAATTGGTATGTTAGTGTATGTATAAGTGTGCCCCTGGATGTGTCAGTGTATCCTCACTGTCTGCTCAGGTATGTTTGTTTATATATCAGTGTCTACCTGGGTATACTACTGTATGCATCAGAGTGTATCTGAGTGAGTCAGCATCTGCATCACTATCTACCTGGGTGTGTCAGTATATGGATCAATATGTGCCTGGGTTTCTTACTAAATCATTGGGTGTGCTAGAGTGTTCATCACTACATGCCTGTGTGTCAGTGTATGCATAAGAGTGTGCCAGGGCTTGTCAGTGTATGCATCAGTCTCTGCGTTGGTGTGTTAGTGTATGCATGAGTGTGTGCCTGTCTGTCTTAGTGTATGCATTAGAATGTGCCTGGGTGTGTCAGTGTATGCATGAATGTGTGCCTGGGTGTGGTAGTGTGTGCATGAGTGTGTTCTTAGGTATGTTAGTGTATGCATAAGTGTGTATCTGGGTCTGTCAGTCTATCCCTCATGGTACATCTAACTATGGCCTATCATAGTGGTGAATTATGTTTACAAAAAGAGGAGTTTAAGCTGTGGCAAGCAATTTTAAATGCCTACTCAACCCGGGACTAAAACTGCACACAGCAAACACAAGGAGATGATAGATGGAGCGCTGAAGCTTTTCAGACACTCACCCCCAGTCACAGATCTGGGTTGAATCCATCAGTGTTCTTTAGCTTACTTCGCCACCCCATTTCAGACCCAGCCATATGCAAATCATTCTTGACCCTGTCCCTCATGGAAACAGTCCAGCCTGAACTGCCAAGCCAGGTCCTCTCTGAACCGGAAACAATCATCCTGTGACCGATTTCGGGGTAACACCCCTCATCAGCCAGGCTAGCTTAAATCCAGTGGCAAAGTGAGCAAGGCACCCATGTCTGGGCATACCCTGCCAACTTAGGGAAAACAAAGCAAACACAAGGAGATGATGGACGGAGCACTGAAACTTTTCAGACACTCACCCCCAGTCACAGATCTGGGTTGAATCCATCATCGTTCCAAAAACTAAAACTACACACACAAACTCTGCAGTAGCAGGCCCAGCACATGTTTAAAGTGCTACTTGTCTGCATGGGTAATTAGGAGTATTAGTACTTCAGTACATATCTAAATAAGTGTTTCAGTCTCTCTTGCAGTGTGTCACTGGATGTTCAAGTGACTATGTCACTATATGACTAACTGTCTTAGTATCTCAATGGGTTGTCATAAGGTTTCTGCACATACACAGAGCTATGCACAGGAAAATGGGACCCCGGAATACAGTGGTTTGCCACCATATACCGTAGCACCCAAAAACCCCAACCCAACTAGCTTAGCATCCCATTAGCACCCAAGTACCAATGATTAGACAACCCAGAACACGGTATCTTTATCTCAGGACTCGCAGAAGCAAGAACACTCTTTCGTCACTCACTCGTACTTGTCCACAAGGTGCGTAGGAAGAGACACTGGATAGGTTAAAATGTTTATTCCAACTTACGTGCTCTAATGTACAGTACACGTGTCAGTACTAATAGCATAATGCATATGACTAATATAAGCAGCATGGTTACAATTCCATAGAATACAAACGGGGAAAGCATCTCAGAGCTCAGTGGATAAACGTATAAATAACATTACCACCCTCCCCTTGCAGTAAGACAGTTTATTATAATAATAGAAGACCTCTGGGCTTTGACTAGCGAACCCCCATACCTCAGTCTCTAGATGCAGAATTACATCAGCAGGACATCATAGCTCTTCTCACTGAAAGGGATTTCTCCAAGTGCCTTTAGCGCTAGGAAACCGCAGTATTAAAAGCACACAAAATTCTTCATGGCAATTGCACCTAATGTTATGTCTGGGTGCGCGGGACTGGCCATATCAGGAAGAACCAAAATACATTGTTATGTGACCTTGTACATGTTTGTGCAGACCGAGCCCAAAAAGGTGAACAACAGAAAATGCAGACAGTGCCAAAGAACTTGGCACGAGCAAAGGGCGAGGGGGCCCGGCTCAGTGTAACGTGCGCAAAGAAAAGCAGCATGGCAGCCAGGCCTAGGCCAACATAACAAGGCAGGTAACAATCCACAAGACACCCTCCCCTGGTCAGTCCGGCGGCCAGGACAGAGGCCCATCAGAGGAAAAACACATCCAGTTAGAGCACAGGGAGCGCCCAAACGGCGAAAAACAAGTCAATCCATGAAAGTGTAAGTGCAGAGAAAAGCCATACCCTCCAAGAGTGCATCATTGGAATCGTCAAAAAACATAGATGCCATCCAATCCATGAGATCAAAAGAGCAGGAATGCTCCTCAGCAGAGGGAGCATCCAAAAGCAATGCGGGACAGCTTGCGTGATAATCGAAATAGCTTTGTTGTAGGAGATCCTGGGCAGCCGCCCAGATATCCCATTGCGCCAAAATCCCCAGTGCAGCCGCACGCGCCATACAGCCAGCAACGGAACAGTCCTGCTCATGGGCCTCTAAGGGACCCATCAACTGAACAAAATCCGGAACAGACAATGACGAATTGGAGAGGCAATAATCCAGAGTCCAGGTGAAAGGACAGCGGACACAAGTCATCACAGGTTGCACGCAAGTGAAATACGCAAAGCGAAATGAAAGAGTATATGACACACTCAGTGTCGCCAATGGCAAGACACCAAAACCGGCCAAAAGGCGCTCACGGAGCAGCTGGAGGCGTTCTGGATCGAGCAGGTCCCATCGGGGAGCAGCCATTGCGCAGAAAGCAAATTAAGAGCAAGACACCAGCCGCTAAAGCGAGGATCAATGGGAAACCGCCAAAGACACTGGAAAAAATAGAATGTATGAAAGCCGGGATGGCACCAAAAATAGTTTGGAAGGAGGACACCAAGCCCGACCCCACGACCTTAAAAAAGTGCACTAGGCCTTCAGTGTTAGATGCGTTAAAAATACGATGTATTAACTCCCCAAAATGTTGGGGGAGATTAGTGTTTAAAAGGGCCTGTATTTCACTGTGGGTACTCGCCACCTGGAGAATGAATGTCTCCCGGGCGGACGTGAGCATAACTTCCTCGTTTAATAATAGTGCCTTTATTCTGCTCAGTCTATTGAAATCTGCTTCCATGGTAGGGATGGAAGGCCAAATAGAGATATCAACCTTGCCATGAGGGGGAGGATAAAGCACATTTTTGCAGCAGACAACCCTGTGCGAAACTGTTACAATGTAAGGAATGCCAGCCTGCAGGCCACAACAGTTTTCGTTATTTAAAAGTAAATAACTACCATTGGAAAGGAGAGTGAAAGTAGGAGAAATAACAGGAGCAGGAATACCTTTCAGCACACAAGCAAGATTAGGAGCGGAAACGCTACATGAGCCATGCAATTTAATGTGTTTACAAATAAGCGAATGACCCATAGTCGAGTCGCAGTACTCCCCCGTGAGAAAGACTTCCTTGCCGTCCCGAAGGCATTTATACATGAAAGGCAAGGACCAGAGTTCATGCAGGAAAGCACTGCCCAAGGGCCGGTAACGGCCCACAGGATAATGTTTCATGCACGAGTCAAATTCAAACAAGGAAAAAGGTAAAGCGATAACCCCATGAACTAGCCATACAGCAGAATCGAGTTCTGCAACAGAGAACGGCAAAGGATCCATCTTTTCGATATGTAATAGAGTGTAAGTTGCATCTTTCATGGACATAAATTGCTGTTTGTCAGTTAAGTTAAAAGGTAGAAACAAGGCAGAGGTGTTCAAAAAATGCCAAGGAACTTTACCTAACTTGAGCGTTTGCAAAGTCCATGCAAACTGCATAACTGAACGCAATTGATTCTGACCATGATATAACACAGAAACATCATCTTGTACAATATCAACAACAGAGGACACAATATTCTCTAAAGTATAAATGCGAGAAGACAGGGTATTAATACTATTGTCAACAACAGCAAGCACCTTTTCCAAATTTGCTTGATCTATTTCCCGAAGACGGGAAGCAGCTTCCATTTGTGATAGCTTCCAGAGTTCATTATATGTTTCATAAATGAATCTCTTAGGTCGGGGACCACGAGGTCCCAAAACAAAGTCGGACAGATCAATATTGCCTGAAAGGAGGGACAAATGTTGTTTAACAGAATCAAGGGACGAATGTTGCAGCCATTGTTTGCATAATTTACCAACAGAATATGTAGTGACAGTACGGGAATCAGTAAATCTCGGATCAGGCCTTCCCTGTGTGTAGCCAGTACCTGAGTCATGAAAACGCATTTGACATGCATTAGATGATATAGGCCACACCAACCAGGGTGACTGATCCAGTTCAGAAACATTAAATGAATTATTCTGTAATAGAGCCTGTAGGGTCGTCAGGGACAGGTTAAAACGTGAGCTATCATTGGGAAAACTCGACAGGGATGGAATTGAGGGCGAGTTTAATTGTTTAGTGGTAGCTAAGCCCCAACATGTAGTTTGATAGATGGAAGCATTTAGGAACATAATTTGGGTAGGGATGAGGCAAGCACGATGCAACGCCTCGGTTCCCTGTACCTGCCATGGCTTGGAGCCCCAAATGGATTTCAAATCTATTGTATCCTCCCAGTACTCATAACCACCCACTGCTAGGGCACTTAAAAAGGAACCCGAATAAAGCAATTTGGTGTGTGTTAACATAATTTTCTGAGTTGATGTGGTATTAAGTCTAAAATAATAGGATGCAGGGTTCGACCGATTAAAATCAGTAAAATAGGTAAACTTATTTCGAAGAGTCTGTGAGCTACCTGGCAAGGGGTTTGGACAATGTTCCCATTGGGTGTAGTTAACAGAACTACGCAGGGCACTTGGCTTATGGAGAAAATGATTACCCCAATGTTGGTAACAATACAAATCGGCATAATTCGCAGAATTCATATATAAATCCTCAGCATTAAAAGATGCATAATATTTTAAATCGGCAAACAATGCTTCAACGGCATGCACATCCCAATCATCAGAATGAATATTGTTTTGTACTACATCACCCATTGAAACACGAAGGACATTAGGTACATTAATAATTTCCGTCGGACCATGGATTTGATAGTTCACTGCATCCCATACGATGCCATCAGCAACTGGGAAAGCTGAAATGTTCACAAATGTGTGGTCACGCTTCATGATGTGAGACGAGGAATGAGGATCCAAAGTTCCAGAAACATAGTCTACAGCAGAGCGTTCAGGTAAATAGTGACCATTAATTAGTAGAAAAAACACTGTGACAAAGCCAATGGACATGAACAAAAATATCAAGAAAAGTACCAACCAGATGTATGTCCAGGGTGGAATCAAAAAATTGTCTCTAAACCAGGATATAAAAATACTGAACTTGGATGGAACTTTTGAAGATGTGGAATCCGAATCAAAGGAATAACGAGTCGGGCCAAGTGGCGTTGTTGGTTGGTGTGCCACCGATTCAGATGCAGGATAAGTATACTCGTCCTCGTCGATATTGGTGGAGAGTTGGGGATCAATTGTAGTTTCAGGCAAAGTAGAGGATTCAGGCAAATCAACCATCTCAATTACAGCATCAGCGATCGTTCGTGCAGATGGACTATGAACATATGTCCGATAAATGGCAGGACAAGAGACCGCTGGTGTGACACTATTCAGGATCGGCCAGGCGCTGTAGCTTGACATTTTCCACTGAGATGTATCTGTTCTCCTTGCGACCAGGAAGCGGTGGTAAAATGACTGTACGTGTTCCCTTCAAGCCCAGAACTGGAACCGGTGCACGAAAAGAGGGGCCGAATTCTTTTTTGTTTTCAACCTTCTCTCGAACCAGTTCTCCAACCTTTGGAAGCCAGCCGGCTACCGGAATCTGCAACGCAGGATCTGTGGCTGAAGGCAAATGTGTAGTTGCAAGTTTGTCTCGGGCTTCTTGTAAGCCCTGTAACATAGCAGAATGGTTATCTACATCAAACTTGGCGGATTGCGCCGCGATGTCTGGACCCTCAAGGTCAGGCACAAACATTCTTATGCCAAAGAGCATTTCGTATGGGGTCCGCCCACCCAGAGGTCGTCTAGGGAGATTATTAAGTGCACGCTGAACGGTATACAAATGGGCCAGCCAGTTCCTGCCAGTACCTATAACCCTAGCTGTTAAGGATTGCTTTAAGTCACGGTTCATTCGTTCAACGATAGAGTTGCCCTCAGGCCTATACGGAGACGAAAATTTCACCCGCACCCCAAGCGAAGCCATTGCATCCTTGTAAGCCCTAGAGGCAAACGCTGGACCTTGGTCCGAATGGAAGGTGCCGCATGCGAAAATTCCCACAAAGACACGCAAATCCCTGATTACATTTCGGGCGTCAGCACTCCGTTGTGGCCAGACCCAGAGAAACCGTGTGCACGAGTCCACTGCCACTAAGATGTATTTATAGGCAGTGTCTGATGAGAATGGACCGCAGTGATCCAAGTAAACACACCCAAAGGGTCTGTTAGCAATGCAGAGCGGGGTTTGTGGTGGACGTGTTACCGTGGAAGGCTTAATCTGTTGACAAATATCGCAAGAAAGCACAAAAGCACGGGTGTCTTTATACAATCCACGCCACCAATAACGCTGCTGCAAAATGGAAACTGTAGCTGACACACCTGCATGAGCCGAAGCCATGCCTTCGTGTGCAGCTGATATCAAGGCACTCCTGCGGTCCGCGTTGGGGATCAGCCGATCTCCAACGTCAGGTATAGTTACATAAGGAACCTGATCGGGACTTAATGTGTAAGAATACTTGGAAGGGAAACCTGTAGGGTAATTATTACCTTCCTTGGTTGCAGCAATAGCTGCTAATATCAACAGGGTCTATTTTAGACATGGACCTGGTAACCGCTGCTACTGAACACGTGACTACTGCTGAACGGGCAGCTTCATCTGCCAGATCGTTACCAATAGCGTGTGCGCCCACCCGCTGATGGCCTAAGGTGTGAACCACCTGTGTGAGGGGCAGACGTTGTTGCAATTCTGCCACTCGAACCCAAAGCATTTTATGCTTAATTGTGCTCCCTTTTGCGTCCTTGTAGTCGTTTTTCGACCAGAAAAACAGATTGTCATTGTAAGATTGTACACAGTAAAAAGAATCACATACAATAAGAGTGGTCTCATCCTGAGAAGCGAACTCAAGCGCAAGTAGCAATGCATGCAGCTCGGCCAATTGTGCGGTACTATCTCCAAGTGTGCGAGTATGCACTACAGAGGATTTGAACTTTCCATCTACAAAGGAACCCGCAACAATAGCACATGCAGCTGAATAAGCGTGCTTGGACCCAGTGGCCGGTTGCGCCGAACCATCGGTGTAGATCACACATTTGTAATCCTCAAGCGGTAGTAAAAACAAAGGAGGAGGATGAACGAATTCATACTGCAAAAACTCCTGAGTCTGAAGAGAAGAATCAAAAACAAAAGTGACGTCCGAAGACGTCAAGGATGTAGCCCATTGTATCCAACGGGGATGCATTGCTTTTGAGTTCGGTACACTTGCCTTTGTTACTGCCTCTAGGGCAGGACAGGGTGTTACCACCAGAATCCGCTTTCCCTGTGCCAGTGCGCGTTCTTTTAGAATCGCCATTTGCACTGCAGTTAGAACTTTTTCGACAGAGGTAAAGCGCAATTCAGCGGAAGTGTACAGATGTGACTTGTATGCGATGGGTACTGTATCACCTTCATTAAAGGTTAAGTATGTGAATCCCACCGCCCCCGGAATTATTCTAATCACCAGGTTTGTGTGGTTATCACGAGTCAAAAGATATTTAGACTCCAAAAGGTCTGTCTGCAAAGACTGCAGAATTGAGGTATGCTCAGGCAGCCAGCAAGACCTTGAATAAGTAGGTTGTATCAAAGCATACAAAGGCTTGATACGCTGGGCATATTCGGGAATGTAAGTACGCCCGAAATTCAGGAAACCCAGCAAAGACTGAAGTTTCTTCAGAGTATTTGGGGGGCATAAATGTGCACATTTTTCCAAGAAATGGGGGGCTAAGCCCTTACCTTCGTTGTTGAGCTCATAGCCCAAGAACAGAACTGTATATTCAGCAATGTGTGACTTAGCAAAGTTAAATTTGTAACCCTGCTCCGCAAATTCAAGAATAATGCGGTCCACACGGGACAAATGCTGAAATAATTCGTCGTCCGTCAGATAGATGTCATCTACGTACGAACATGCGTCTTGATCAATGTCATTTAACAAAGAAACAACACGGGCGGCGAATATACCCGGACTATTTTTGTAGCCCATGGGTAAACGCCGGAACTGGAATAATTTACCACCGGAAGTGAATGCGGTCCATTGACCACTCTCCGGGGCTAGGTTGTGCGTGTAGAAACCGTTTGAAAGGTCAAGTGTCGTTTTGTATTTTTTACGAACAAGACTGTCTACAAGCGCAGAACTGTGTGTATTTTGCACCGCAAAGTTCCGACAATGAGTATTTAAATGCCGGTAATCCAAAACTAAGCGGTACGTTCCATCGGGTTTAGAAACCACGAAAAGGGGATTGTTCATAGGTGATACGCATGGTTCAATTACTCCCTGATATTCCAACTGTGTCAGAATTTCGGAGACGGGGCCTTTTGCCTGCCGTTTGATGGGATATTGGGGTTGTGGCTGCGGTAGTGACCGCAAAGGTATTGCATGAGGAGGTGATTCTTCATCCCATCCCACATGGTTGCGGTATAACGCTGGTGCCAGGTACACAGCCCACTCAGCTGCAAGTGCTTCAGCTTTGTCTTTTGGGACATGCCGTGAAAAGCTTGGAAGGATTACCTCCTCTCCTTTATGTGCAGCTAAAACGAATGGGGGTGGCCAATCCACCTCTGCTAACAAAATGTCATATGAAGAGGTTAGATTTTCCCAAAAATCCCTTTTATTTCACGCGGTATGTCACCTTCAATTTGGATGACTATGTTGTAAAGTCTGTCAGGGGGTGCCACTCTCGTGTCAGCTGTCTCTACAGTAACGAATGTTTCAGTTGCTGTCGCCTCCATATGAGGACGTAGCGCCTCCCGCACTATGGTAACTTCCGCGGCGCTGTCTAGGAGGGTCACTGCCCACGTCCAATTCTGGAGTCTCGTTCTCACGGTCTGAGGCATATTTCGCTGTGACAGCGGCAACTTTTTTCTTCTGAAATTGCGGTCGAGGAAGATGAAAATCTTCTGCTTTCCCTCTGACTTGTTGTCGAGGTTGGTCTCGCTCCTGGGGAGCCTCTCGGCCCCTTCCTCTATCTTGCCGTCCTCCTCCACCAGCCTGTGACGACGTCTGGGCCTGTGAAGAACGAGGAGAACGCGTATCAGAGCTCTGAAACCTTTCTGGTGATTTAATCCTTGACCTATCACGTAAATCATAAGTACGTTCAGAAGAAACCGAAACTGGGGAAGCGCCTCTCGACCCCGGCTTCTTTTGTTGCTTACCCTGTTTTTTCTGTCTCCAACTTTTTTTAGTGAAGACTGGTTTATCATCTTTCTCAGATGCACTTTTTGCTTGTGTAACTTGTGTTTGCGATTGAGTTTGCATTTTTACAAAAGGCTTGTTGCCTAGGCTGTTTCTTCCAATTGTTTTATAAGCCCGGGCAATAATTTTCGGTAATTCGCGGGGCCTGTCCAACTCTGGGACCAAAGCCAAAGCATTTGCTACTTGAAAGTTCATAGCATCGCCCTTGACATTTCCAAGGATCAGCTCTGCTACTACATCAAACACTCCCACTAGTCTCATCCCTAATTCCACAGCCGCTTCAGGGCCATGTTCATCCTGTACTTTTTTAATTACAGAGGGTAGAACCGTCATGGAAGGAGTTCCAAAACATTTTGAATAAACTGCTGCGAATACCTTACCCCAGTTTTCACATGATGTCAAATCGGGGATTATGTCTTTTGGCAAACTTATCGTGAGGATGCGATGTTTATCTACTGGGGATGTATGGGGAAACACTGCTTCTATCTGATCGAACTTTTCTGCAAGCCAGTAAGGATAGTCATCCTTATTTTGTGGACGTTTGCCCATCACAGAATTTACCATGACAGGACTTATGGTCACTCCAGCGGCTATAGCTGGTTGGCCTGCGACTACAGGAGCAGCTCCATGTAGGCTACCTGTAACGTATGTCACTAGGGCTCGATGCACTCGTACCAATTCGGTATGCATAGTGCGCAGTTCCGCAAGCGGTAATGCCAGATAATTTGGATGCGGGGTATACCCGGCCAATACAGGCCAAGTGGCCCCCTGAATTGACAAGGGGCCTAAACGAACTGCGGTAGTTGGTTGTGGTAGGGCGCCATTAAACCAAACACGGTGCTGCCAAGCCGTGAGAGGTACTTCAAGAGTGGTATAGGGTCGATAGGCAGCAGGAATAGCGGTGGGCTTATATTCATGAAACAGCTTATCACCTGCATCCACCGCCTCAAAAGTGATCCAAGTGTAAAACACTTCAAAGTGATAAGCCGCATCGGCTTGAACCACAAAGACCAACTCGACCCCAGTATCGGGCACTCCATACACAGCTAAGTGGTCTCGGAGTGCTCCTCGACTATGTGCAGCAATCGCCACACCAGCCATGACTAAACAGTTATATTTGACAACCTAACAGGGAGCACAAAATGGGTTTTTTATGTAACCTTTTTTAATTACTTCAAGCTTGAAAGAACCTATAAAACGTTCAATATAGGAGGTATCACCATCACTTACGCCTCCGGAAGCGTACGTGAGGGTTTTGTGGACAGGCACAAGTACTACTCAAGCGTCTCGCAGTTAAGCAGCCCCACGGTGGTCGCGCCATGTCATAAGGTTTCTGCACATACACAGAGCTATGCACAGGAAAATGGGACCCCGGAATACAGTGGTTTGCCACCATATACCGTAGCACCCAAAAACCCCAACCCAACTAGCTTAGCATCCCATTAGCACCCAAGTACCAATGATTAGACAACCCAGAACACGGTATCTTTATCTCAGGACTCGCAGAAGCAAGAACACTCTTTCGTCACTCACTCGTACTTGTCCACAAGGTGCGTAGGAAGAGACACTGGATAGGTTAAAATGTTTATTCCAACTTACGTGCTCTAATGTACAGTACACGTGTCAGTACTAATAGCATAATGCATATGACTAATATAAGCAGCATGGTTACAATTCCATAGAATACAAACGGGGAAAGCATCTCAGAGCTCAGTGGATAAACGTATAAATAACATTACCACCCTCCCCTTGCAGTAAGACAGTTTATTATAATAATAGAAGACCTCTGGGCTTTGACTAGCGAACCCCCATACCTCAGTCTCTAGATGCAGAATTACATCAGCAGGACATCATAGCTCTTCTCACTGAAAAGGATTTCTCCAAGTGCCTTTAGCGCTAGGAAACCGCAGTATTAAAAGCACACAAAATTCTTCATGGCAATTGCACCTAATGTTATGTCTGGGTGCGCGGGACTGGCCATATCAGGAAGAACCAAAATACATTGTTATGTGACCTTGTACATGTTTGTGCAGACCGAGCCCAAAAAGGTGAACAACAGAAAATGCAGACAGTGCCAAAGAACTTGGCACGAGCAAAGGGCGAGGGGGCCCGGCTCAGTGTAACGTGCGCAAAGAAAAGCAGCATGGCAGCCAGGCCTAGGCCAACATAACAAGGCAGGTAACAATCCACAAGACAGGGTCTCTATATGTGCATGTAACTGACTGTATGGATTGCTTACTGGCTGTATTACTGAGCACTGGAGTATATAACTGTGTGTGCAACTGGCTTAGTTACTGCTGGATATATAAGTGCTGTATGGGCATGTGACTGAATGTGTAAGTGCCTCTGTCTCTGACTGTGTGGGTGAGTGCCTCTATGCTTTTGTAAATACATATGTGAGTTGCAGAATGGGTGGGACACTGGATGTTTAGCTGGGCATATTGGTCTGGAAGTGCGCATGTGACGCACTAAAACTTCAAAGTACTTGTCTTACCTTTTAAGCACATAGCACCCTGCCCTATGACCTAAGCACATCCTACCTTAGGGTGACTTACATGTAGTAGAAGGGAAGTTTAAAGCTTGGCAAGGAGTTTTAAATGCCAACTTGACCTAACTTTAAAACTGCACACATAGGCTCTGCAGTAGCAGGTCCAACACATATTTAAAGGGCTACTTTTCTGCAGGGGTTGTTAGGAGTATCAGTACTTCAGTATATATCTAAATAAGTGTATCAGTCCCTTTCTGGGGTGTGTCACTGAATGTGTAAGTGAGTATGTCGCTATATGACTAGCTGTCTAAGTATCTCTATGGGCCTGTATAGCTGTATGTTACTGGTTGTATGGATTGCTTACTGGCTGTATTAGTGAGCATTGGGGTATATAACTGTGTGTGCAAGTGGCTCTATTACTGCTGGAAATGTAAGTACTGTATGGGCATGTGACTGAATGTGTAAGTGCCTCTGTCTCTGTCTGACTGGGTGGGTGAGTGACTCTGGTTTTGTAAATATGTATGTAAGTTGCAGTATTGGTGAAATACTGGAAATTTAACTGTACTTAGGGGTCTCAAACTACACATAGGACTGACTGAGACTTTAAAGTGCATGCCTCTCTTAAGGAGTAACTAGTACATAGTAAAACGGAACTTCAAAGCTTAGCAAGCAGTGTTTAATTGCAATTCAACTATGCAGTAAAACTACACATGCACACTCTACAGTTCCAGGGCAACACATGATTAAAGGACTGTTCACACACCTAGTCTCAGATCCAGACAAACACTCACACATCCACTACCCAACAGAGACACTCACTGACTCATTCGTAAACCTACTGAAAACAATCACACACCCACTCACAAATTCCCACATTCACTCTCAATACTTTTGCATATATCGTACACACTTTCATCAACCCCAAGTACACATGTATCTTTTCAGTCACATTTTTATTAAACTACACTCTAATTCATATACCTGTTATTTGAGTTGGCTGATCAGTAATTTTTTTATGTTGTCAGTTACACTGTACTCTCACAGAAAATGAGAAAACTAAGCATAAGAATTGTACACCACTCTCATACAAAGCAACTGTTAAGGGCAACATTTTCAACTTTGCTCTCAGTGACCCTGTCATGGTTAGCCAATCCTAATGTCCATTTCATATTTTACTTTTGGTTTTCTACTTCTCTATGGTCAGTATTTCTTAACCCTTTCTTGCACTTCAGTTAAGAAGCCCAATCTGACAATATTTTGGGCGTATTCGCGAATTTGTCGAGATCCTCAGCGTGGACCCCACATGTTACTTCGCGACAAATTTGCAAATAAGTACGGGTGTCCAAAAACATATTTAGTTTTGCACTCTTAATACTTTACGAGTACACTACACTTCATAAGAAACTCCTGACTAGGCAAATAAACCCTCCTTCATTGATAATGAGTCTAAACCACTCTAACTTTAACTAATACACTACAGTCTAATACTCTTCCCCCACCGTCTCTTAGCTATATTTCCATAGCAACCCCCTATGGAACACTCTCTTGAACCAGTAGGTAACAAGTTCACAACATATTCTAGAAGCAACATATTAGTTTCAAAATGATCAGCAGCAGGTGTGGTTGACTACTTAGAATTAAAAGCATATCCAAGTTTGCATCATATTTATTTTTTATTTTTACCAGAGTCAATCACAGATCTACTTACTTATCCATTAAAGACATTACCTAATTTTATCAACCTGCATATTTACACCATCCAATCAAATATGTTTTTTTTAAACTAGGTAGTGTCCTCCATTTTAACTGCCTTTCGTTTTGAAAACTGTCTCATTCAGCTCCAGCCTTCTCCTGTGTGCTACTCCTCCTTGCCTTCAAAATGGTTGGAGTATGGATTGTGGCTCACAGCTTTGTGTCTTGGGCTAGAGAGTGCGCTAGAAAGAGTGGCATTGACAGGGCTTTGGGTTTGGCTAATGTGAACATTATTTGGATTGGCAAGAGATGGTTAAAGTGGCATCAATTGCTGCAGTTGGTTGAAAGCATTGCGGATTGCTGACACCCTGACCTCATGATTGGGCACTGTGGTGGTAATGACCTAGGTACACTTACTGGGGTCAGACTGGAAATCCTAATAAAGGATACCTTTGCTCAATTAATAGTACTTTTCCCTCAGACTGCCTTGGTATTCTCCAACATATGCCAAAGGCAGAAATGGAAGTGGTCAAACAAATTCTGTCCACAGATAGACAAAGCCAGGAAACAAGTCAATAAAACTGTTTCTGCAGTTCTGCAGAGACCATAACATGGGCGTTATCTACAACAACAACTTACGCTTTGACATCTATAGAAATAATGGAGTTCACTTCATGGTGAAAGGCAACAGGGTGTTCCTCAACAACTTGAAACACTGTATCCTGTTTTATGTGTAGTTATCATCTACACACAGTAAACACAAAGGTTCTTCTCAGAGCCCACTATTTCCCATAAACTGGTTCATTTTCTTTTTAAATCCCTTTTTTTTTTTTTGTCAAATTCACGAATATGTTGCGAATACGCAAAACAAAAGGAGAGATTCAATAGACACCAGCACATTTAGAATTCACAACTATATAAGTGACTCTATGCATGTGACTGGGTGTGTGAGTGTCTGCATGGATCTGTGAGTATATGCATGAGTCTCTGAGTAGGTGAGTGAGTGGGTGTGTGACTTTCTGAGTGAGTCTGTGAGTGCATGAGTCTCTGAGTGGGTGTGTGAGTGTCTGCGTGAGTGTCTGAATGGGTTTGTGAATGGATGTGTGAGTGTCTGAGTGGGTCTGTGAGTATCTGAGTGTGTCTGTGAATGGATACATGAGTCTCTGAGTGGGTGTGTGAGTGGGTGTATGAGTCTCTGAGTGGGTCTGTGAGGCAGAGCATGAGTGTCTGAGTGGGTGTGTGAATGGGTGTGTGAGTCTCTGAATTGGTCTGTGAGTGGGTACACGAGTCTCTCAGTGGCTGTGTGAGTGGATGCATGAGTCTCTAAGTGGGTCTGTGAGTGCATGCATCAGTGTCTGAGTGGGTCTGTGACTCTGTGTGTGAGTGTCTCACTGGGTCTCTGAGTGGGTGTGTGAGTGTCTGAGTAGGTCTGTGAGTGAGTGCATGAGTCTCTGGGTAGATCTGTGACTATGAGCATGAGTGTCTGAGTGGGTATGTGAGTGGGTACATGAGTGTCTGAATAAGTCTCTGAGTGGGTGAGTGAGTGGGTACATGAGTGTCTGAGTAGGTCTGTGACTATGTGAGTCTCTGAGTGGGTCTGTGACTGGGAGTGTGAGTGTCTGAGTGGGTATGTGAGTATGTGCATGAGTGTCTGAATGTGTCTGTGAATGGATGAGTTAGTGTCTGAGTGGGTCTGTGAAGTGAGTATGTGAGTGTCTGAGTGGGTCTGAGTGGATACATGAGTCCTTGAGGGTGTGTGTGAGTGGATGCATGAGTCTCTGAGTGGGTCTCTGAGTTGGCATATGAGTCTCTGAGTGAGTGTGTGAATAGGTGTGTGAGTCTCTGAGTGGGTCTCTGAGTGGGTGTGGGAGTGGGTGCATGAATTTCTAAGTGAGTCTGTGAGTAGGCACATGAGTCTCTGAGTGGGTCTGTGAGTACATGCATCAGTGTCTGAGTGGGTCTCTGACTGGGTGCATGAGTGTCTCACTGGGTCTCTGAGTGAGTGCATGGGTCTCTAAATGGATCTGTGACTGGGGGCATGAGTCTCTGAGTGGATCTGTGAGTGGGTGTGGGAGTCTCTGAGTGGGTCTGTGAATGGGCGTGTGAGTCTCCTAGTGGGTGTGTTACTGGGTGTGTGAGGCCCTGAGTTGGACTCAGAGTGGGTACATGAGTCTCTGATTGGGTGTGTGAGAGGGTATGTGAGTCTCTAAGTGGGAAAGTGAGTGGATGCATGAGTGTCTGATTGGGTCTGTGAATGGGTGCATGAGGCTCTGATTGGGTGTGTGAGTGGGTGTGAATATCTCAGTGGGTACAAGAGTGGGTACAAGAGTGTCTGAGAGGGTCTGTGAGTGGGTGCATGAGTTTGCGAGTGGGTCTGTGAGTGGGTGAATGAGTCTCAGAGTAGATCTGTGAGTGGGTGCATGAGTCTCTGAGCACATCTGTGAGTGGGAGCATGAGTGTCTGAGTGGGTCTGTGTGTGGGTGTGTGAGTCTCTGAGTGGGTCTGTGAGTGGGTGTGTGAGTCTCTGAGTGGGTCTGCGAGTGGGCACATGAGTCTCTGAGTGTGTATGTTACTGGTTATGTGAGTCCGTGAGTGGGACTCTGAGTGGGTATGTTACTGGGTACATTAGTCTATGAGTGGAACTCTGAGTGGGTAAGTTAGTCTCTGATTGGGTGTGTGAGAGGGTATGTGAGTCTCTAAGTAGGTATGTGAGTGGGTGTTTGAGTCTCTGAGTGAGTGCCTGGGTGGGTCTGGGAGTGGGTGCATGAGTTTTCGAGTGGGTCTGTGAGTGGGTGAATGAGTCTCTGAGTGGGTCTGTGAGTGGGCACATGAGTCTCTGAGTGGATCTGTGAGTGGGTGCATGAGTCTCTGAGTGTGTCTGTGAGTGGGAGCATGAGTGTCTGAGTGGGTCTGTGTGTGAATGTGTGAGTCTCTGAGTGGGTGTGTGAGTGGGTTCATGAGTCTCTGAGTGGGTCTGTGAGTGCATTCATCCATTTTTAGTTGGTCTGTGACTGGCTGTGTGACTGTCTCAGTGTGTCTCTGAGTGGGTACATGTGTCTCTGAGTGGGTCTGTGACTAGATGACTGACTCTCTGAGTAGGTCTATGAGTGAGTACATGAGTCTCTGAGTGGGTCTATGAGAGCATGCATCAGTGTCTAGGTGGGTCAGTGACTGGGTGCATGACTACCTCACTGGATCTCTGAGTGGGTGTGTGAGTGTCTGCGTGGGTCTGTGAGTAAGTGAATGAGTCTCTGAGTGGGTGCATAAGTCTCTAAGTGAGTGCATGAATCTTTGAGTGGGTCTGTGAGTGGGCCCATGAGTCTCTGAGTGAGTGGCTGCATGAGTCTGAGTGGGCCTGTCAGTGGGTGCATGAGTCTCTTAGTGGGTCTGTGACTAGGTGCATGAGTGTCTAAGTGGGTCTGTGAGTGGGTGAATGAGCCTCTGAGTGGGTCTTTGAGTGGGTGTAAGAAATTGTGAGTGTGTCTGTGAGTGAATACATTAGTGTCTGAATGAATCTGTGAATTTATTTTCTTTAAAACAATTTCAACAATATTCGCTAATTTGTCATGACGTTACATGGGAGGCCACGCTGAGCATCGCCACACATTCGAGAATATCACACGTGGTACCACTACCTCACCCCTTCTTTTACTTTGAACAAATATTTAGAACTCTTGGGACCGTGTCCTGTTACATAAAATGGCAGCCACAACTTTCTGCTCAGGTTGTGGCCAGCCAATCACAGCATTCCTATTGGTGTGTGCATTCGTGATTCATCATGAAATAGTTGCAAACTAGTCACACTTCTAAATATAAAGATTTGTTTTTCTTTAAATATCTCAAAAACTACTGAATGGATTTGCACCAAATAACAAAGACCAAGGGCGAAAGATCTGGACCAAGAGCTAACTTTTTGCCGAATTTGGTGTAATTCTGTCTGAAAAAACACAAGTCAAAGGGACGTTATAGTTAGGTGAAAATATCAGTTAAAAAGTAACTATAACTCATGCCCTAAAGTAATTATATCTCGCACCCCCGCCATGCACAGAGTTGTCATTTCAGATGTTACAGTGATGTCATCAATGATGTCATAGGACATGTCATGGGTGATGTAATATGTGAGGCGTTAAGCAGCCCATGGTGAAGGCATGTATAGTTACTTTAGAGCATGAGTTATAGTTACATGAGATAACTTTAACTGGTGAGTTTCAGTGGTTTTGATTGTTTTAAATAATATGTTTTAACAGACATTTTCACCTAACTATAACGTCTCTTTAACCTTTTATTTTTCAGTGAATGTCTAAGGTTTTTTTTAATGCCAAATAACATATTATTACAGTTCCTAACTATAACGTCACTTTAACATTTCTTTTTCAGTCGAGTTCTATGGTATTTTTAATTTAAAGCAAGATGTCCATGGTCGGGTGCAGTGAGGGGTTGGCATAGGGCCTGGCTTGCAGCCAGGCACTGTGCCCAACCTCCTGCAAGTACCATTCTCCCTGCTGAGCACGGCTTGCGGTTAGTCACAGGGCCTGGCCACAGTCAGGCAGACTTACTGACTTTGTCAAAGGGTCACAACACCAAAAGATATAAAGTGGGCCTATTGGCTTTATCAAGGGAGAAGCAAACCAACATGTACAAAGAAGATCTATCATCTTTGTACAAAAATCAACAATAACTTTAATCAAATGTATATTTTACCCACTGCAATGTTTAATAAAAGTGATTGTTGTAAAAAATGTTTAATAAAGTTTTATTAAACAAAATTCAACATGTATCTGAGTCTTTCTTTTAACATTTTTCAGCCCGCAAAATACAATCATTAAAACAACCACAAGAGGGCTTTGCACTCCAACTGAAGTGCAGAGAGCTGCACCTAAAATTGCTATAGAAAATTATAGTAAGTTCTCCTTAATGACACAGGTGACTTGCCGTTTTGTTTTAATGTTGTTGGGGGCTGCAGCACTTCCTGCAGCCCCCCACAACATTCAAAACATTGTTTGGTGGTGCCTCTGCCTCCTCCAGGCACACCACTGAGCCCCAAAAGATATATTTAGAAAAGCCATTGTAAGGCATTATGGGGCGCTCCTTGCAAAGAGCAGTGAATAATAAATTAGCGGCTCCTGCTGTTCATTTAATATTCATTTTTTCTTAATTTTATTATTATTTTTGGGTGTCCCAATTTCCCACCCGTGACACCCACATTTTACATTTTTGGGGGACTGGGGAGTATTGCAGGGACCTTGCTGCCCAGCTGGCTCCCTACAAGGGTTCCTGTGGCCAACGCAGGAGCAGGCAATGTGTGGTTTAAAAAAAAATAATAATAATTATCCAGCTGAGGTGCTCCGGTGCCACCTGGGGCACTCCACAGTATTTTTTAAGTTGGGAACTGCCTGGGGCCCCAAGGCCCCCGAGGCCCCTCTCGGCTCCCCTGGCTGGAGGTGGCCAACTTAATCCAAAAGATTTATATGTAGCAATTGCTTACATGATAACTAATTAATTCATCAGAAAACACCTATTTAGGTGCCTCAGGTCGAACCCAAGTGCACACTCAGTTCCTCCTCCGTATTGAGCCCTTGTTTCTAATTTAATTATGATTATAGACTCCAATCTGCGAAGGCTCAGTTCATGATCCCCAACCCCTGTATTTAGGAAGTGCTCTGTCATTTAGGAACATAATTTGGGTAGGGATGAGGCAAGCACGATGCAACGCCTCGGTTCCCTGTACCTGCCATGGCTTGGAGCCCCAAATGGATTTCAAATCTATTGTATCCTCCCAGTACTCATAACCACCCACTGCTAGGGCACTTAAAAAGGAACCCGAATAAAGCAATTTGGTGTGTGTTAACATAATTTTCTGAGTTGATGTGGTATTAAGTCTAAAATAATAGGATGCAGGGTTCGACCGATTAAAATCAGTAAAATAGGTAAACTTATTTCGAAGAGTCTGTGAGCTACCTGGCAAGGGGTTTGGACAATGTTCCCATTGGGTGTAGTTAACAGAACTACGCAGGGCACTTGGCTTATGGAGAAAATGATTACCCCAATGTTGGTAACAATACAAATCGGCATAATTCGCAGAATTCATATATAAATCCTCAGCATTAAAAGATGCATAATATTTTAAATCGGCAAACAATGCTTCAACGGCATGCACATCCCAATCATCAGAATGAATATTGTTTTGTACTACATCACCCATTGAAACACGAAGGACATTAGGTACATTAATAATTTCCGTCGGACCATGGATTTGATAGTTCACTGCATCCCATACGATGCCATCAGCAACTGGGAAAGCTGAAATGTTCACAAATGTGTGGTCACGCTTCATGATGTGAGACGAGGAATGAGGATCCAAAGTTCCAGAAACATAGTCTACAGCAGAGCGTTCAGGTAAATAGTGACCATTAATTAGTAGAAAAAACACTGTGACAAAGCCAATGGACATGAACAAAAATATCAAGAAAAGTACCAACCAGATGTATGTCCAGGGTGGAATCAAAAATTGTCTCTAAACCAGGATATAAAAATACTGAACTTGGATGGAACTTTTGAAGATGTGGAATCCGAATCAAAGGAATAACGAGTCGGGCCAAGTGGCGTTGTTGGTTGGTGTGCCACCGATTCAGATGCAGGATAAGTATACTCGTCCTCGTCGATATTGGTGGAGAGTTGGGGATCAATTGTAGTTTCAGGCAAAGTAGAGGATTCAGGCAAATCAACCATCTCAATTACAGCATCAGCGATCGTTCGTGCAGATGGACTATGAACATATGTCCGATAAATGGCAGGACAAGAGACCGCTGGTGTGACACTATTCAGGATCGGCCAGGCGCTGTAGCTTGACATTTTCCACTGAGATGTATCTGTTCTCCTTGCGACCAGGAAGCGGTGGTAAAATGACTGTACGTGTTCCCTTCAAGCCCAGAACTGGAACCGGTGCACGAAAAGAGGGGCCGAATTCTTTTTGTTTTCAACCTTTTCTCGAACCAGTTCTCCAACCTTTGGAAGCCAGCCGGCTACCGGAATCTGCAACGCAGGATCTGTGGCTGAAGGCAAATGTGTAGTTGCAAGTTTGTCTCGGGCTTCTTGTAAGCCCTGTAACATAGCAGAATGGTTATCTACATCAAACTTGGCGGATTGCGCCGCGATGTCTGGACCCTCAAGGTCAGGCACAAACATTCTTATGCCAAAGAGCATTTCGTATGGGGTCCGCCCACCCAGAGGTCGTCTAGGGAGATTATTAAGTGCACGCTGAACGGTATACAAATGGGCCAGCCAGTTCCTGCCAGTACCTATAACCCTAGCTGTTAAGGATTGCTTTAAGTCACGGTTCATTCGTTCAACGATAGAGTTGCCCTCAGGCCTATACGGAGACGAAAATTTCACCCGCACCCCAAGCGAAGCCATTGCATCCTTGTAAGCCCTAGAGGCAAACGCTGGACCTTGGTCCGAATGGAAGGTGCCGCATGCGAAAATTCCCACAAAGACACGCAAATCCCTGATTACATTTCGGGCGTCAGCACTCCGTTGTGGCCAGACCCAGAGAAACCGTGTGCACGAGTCCACTGCCACTAAGATGTATTTATAGGCAGTGTCTGATGAGAATGGACCGCAGTGATCCAAGTAAACACACCCAAAGGGTCTGTTAGCAATGCAGAGCGGGGTTTGTGGTGGACGTGTTACCGTGGAAGGCTTAATCTGTTGACAAATATCGCAAGAAAGCACAAAAGCACGGGTGTCTTTATACAATCCACGCCACCAATAACGCTGCTGCAAAATGGAAACTGTAGCTGACACACCTGCATGAGCCGAAGCCATGCCTTCGTGTGCAGCTGATATCAAGGCACTCCTGCGGTCCGCGTTGGGGATCAGCCGATCTCCAACGTCAGGTATAGTTACATAAGGAACCTGATCGGGACTTAATGTGTAAGAATACTTGGAAGGGAAACCTGTAGGGTAATTATTACCTTCCTTGGTTGCAGCAATAGCTGCTAATATCAAAGGGTCTATTTTAGACATGGACCTGGTAACCGCTGCTACTGAACACGTGACTACTGCTGAACGGGCAGCTTCATCTGCCAGATCGTTACCAATAGCGTGTGCGCCCACCCGCTGATGGCCTAAGGTGTGAACCACCTGTGTGAGGGGCAGACGTTGTTGCAATTCTGCCACTCGAACCCAAAGCATTTTATGCTTAATTGTGCTCCCTTTTGCGTCCTTGTAGTCGTTTTTCGACCAGAAAAACAGATTGTCATTGTAAGATTGTACACAGTAAAAAGAATCACATACAATAAGAGTGGTCTCATCCTGAGAAGCGAACTCAAGCGCAAGTAGCAATGCATGCAGCTCGGCCAATTGTGCGGTACTATCTCCAAGTGTGCGAGTATGCACTACAGAGGATTTGAACTTTCCATCTACAAAGGAACCCGCAACAATAGCACATGCAGCTGAATAAGCGTGCTTGGACCCAGTGGCCGGTTGCGCCGAACCATCGGTGTAGATCACACATTTGTAATCCTCAAGCGGTAGTAAAAACAAAGGAGGAGGATGAACGAATTCATACTGCAAAAACTCCTGAGTCTGAAGAGAAGAATCAAAAACAAAAGTGACGTCCGAAGACGTCAAGGATGTAGCCCATTGTATCCAACGGGGATGCATTGCTTTTGAGTTCGGTACACTTGCCTTTGTTACTGCCTCTAGGGCAGGACAGGGTGTTACCACCAGAATCCGCTTTCCCTGTGCCAGTGCGCGTTCTTTTAGAATCGCCATTTGCACTGCAGTTAGAACTTTTTCGACAGAGGTAAAGCGCAATTCAGCGGAAGTGTACAGATGTGACTTGTATGCGATGGGTACTGTATCACCTTCATTAAAGGTTAAGTATGTGAATCCCACCGCCCCGGAATTATTCTAATCACCAGGTTTGTGTGGTTATCACGAGTCAAAAGATATTTAGACTCCAAAAGGTCTGTCTGCAAAGACTGCAGAATTGAGGTATGCTCAGGCAGCCAGCAAGACCTTGAATAAGTAGGTTGTATCAAAGCATACAAAGGCTTGATACGCTGGGCATATTCGGGAATGTAAGTACGCCCGAAATTCAGGAAACCCAGCAAAGACTGAAGTTTCTTCAGAGTATTTGGGGGCATAAATGTGCACATTTTTCCAAGAAATGGGGGCTAAGCCCTTACCTTCGTTGTTGAGCTCATAGCCCAAGAACAGAACTGTATATTCAGCAATGTGTGACTTAGCAAAGTTAAATTTGTAACCCTGCTCCGCAAATTCAAGAATAATGCGGTCCACACGGGACAAATGCTGAAATAATTCGTCGTCCGTCAGATAGATGTCATCTACGTACGAACATGCGTCTTGATCAATGTCATTTAACAAAGAAACAACACGGGCGGCGAATATACCCGGACTATTTTTGTAGCCCATGGGTAAACGCCGGAACTGGAATAATTTACCACCGGAAGTGAATGCGGTCCATTGACCACTCTCCGGGGCTAGGTTGTGCGTGTAGAAACCGTTTGAAAGGTCAAGTGTCGTTTTGTATTTTTTACGAACAAGACTGTCTACAAGCGCAGAACTGTGTGTATTTTGCACCGCAAAGTTCCGACAATGAGTATTTAAATGCCGGTAATCCAAAACTAAGCGGTACGTTCCATCGGGTTTAGAAACCACGAAAAGGGGATTGTTCATAGGTGATACGCATGGTTCAATTACTCCCTGATATTCCAACTGTGTCAGAATTTCGGAGACGGGGCCTTTTGCCTGCCGTTTGATGGGATATTGGGGTTGTGGCTGCGGTAGTGACCGCAAAGGTATTGCATGAGGAGGTGATTCTTCATCCCATCCCACATGGTTGCGGTATAACGCTGGTGCCAGGTACACAGCCCACTCAGCTGCAAGTGCTTCAGCTTTGTCTTTTGGGACATGCCGTGAAAAGCTTGGAAGGATTACCTCCTCTCCTTTATGTGCAGCTAAAACGAATGGGGGTGGCCAATCCACCTCTGCTAACAAAATGTCATATGAAGAGGTTAGATTTTCCCAAAAAATCCCTTTTATTTCACGCGGTATGTCACCTTCAATTTGGATGACTATGTTGTAAAGTCTGTCAGGGGGTGCCACTCTCGTGTCAGCTGTCTCTACAGTAACGAATGTTTCAGTTGCTGTCGCCTCCATATGAGGACGTAGCGCCTCCCGCACTATGGTAACTTCCGCGGCGCTGTCTAGGAGGGTCACTGCCCACGTCCAATTCTGGAGTCTCGTTCTCACGGTCTGAGGCATATTTCGCTGTGACAGCGGCAACTTTTTTCTTCTGAAATTGCGGTCGAGGAAGATGAAAATCTTCTGCTTTCCCTCTGACTTGTTGTCGAGGTTGGTCTCGCTCCTGGGGAGCCTCTCGGCCCCTTCCTCTATCTTGCCGTCCTCCTCCACCAGCCTGTGACGACGTCTGGGCCTGTGAAGAACGAGGAGAACGCGTATCAGAGCTCTGAAACCTTTCTGGTGATTTAATCCTTGACCTATCACGTAAATCATAAGTACGTTCAGAAGAAACCGAAACTGGGGAAGCGCCTCTCGACCCCGGCTTCTTTTGTTGCTTACCCTGTTTTTTCTGTCTCCAACTTTTTTTAGTGAAGACTGGTTTATCATCTTTCTCAGATGCACTTTTTGCTTGTGTAACTTGTGTTTGCGATTGAGTTTGCATTTTTACAAAAGGCTTGTTGCCTAGGCTGTTTCTTCCAATTGTTTTATAAGCCCGGGCAATAATTTTCGGTAATTCGCGGGGCCTGTCCAACTCTGGGACCAAAGCCAAAGCATTTGCTACTTGAAAGTTCATAGCATCGCCCTTGACATTTCCAAGGATCAGCTCTGCTACTACATCAAACACTCCCACTAGTCTCATCCCTAATTCCACAGCCGCTTCAGGGCCATGTTCATCCTGTACTTTTTTAATTACAGAGGGTAGAACCGTCATGGAAGGAGTTCCAAAACATTTTGAATAAACTGCTGCGAATACCTTACCCCAGTTTTCACATGATGTCAAATCGGGGATTATGTCTTTTGGCAAACTTATCGTGAGGATGCGATGTTTATCTACTGGGGATGTATGGGGAAACACTGCTTCTATCTGATCGAACTTTTCTGCAAGCCAGTAAGGATAGTCATCCTTATTTTGTGGACGTTTGCCCATCACAGAATTTACCATGACAGGACTTATGGTCACTCCAGCGGCTATAGCTGGTTGGCCTGCGACTACAGGAGCAGCTCCATGTAGGCTACCTGTAACGTATGTCACTAGGGCTCGATGCACTCGTACCAATTCGGTATGCATAGTGCGCAGTTCCGCAAGCGGTAATGCCAGATAATTTGGATGCGGGGTATACCCGGCCAATACAGGCCAAGTGGCCCCCTGAATTGACAAGGGGCCTAAACGAACTGCGGTAGTTGGTTGTGGTAGGGCGCCATTAAACCAAACACGGTGCTGCCAAGCCGTGAGAGGTACTTCAAGAGTGGTATAGGGTCGATAGGCAGCAGGAATAGCGGTGGGCTTATATTCATGAAACAGCTTATCACCTGCATCCACCGCCTCAAAAGTGATCCAAGTGTAAAACACTTCAAAGTGATAAGCCGCATCGGCTTGAACCACAAAGACCAACTCGACCCCAGTATCGGGCACTCCATACACAGCTAAGTGGTCTCGGAGTGCTCCTCGACTATGTGCAGCAATCGCCACACCAGCCATGACTAAACAGTTATATTTGACAACCTAACAGGGAGCACAAAATGGGTTTTTTATGTAACCTTTTTTAATTACTTCAAGCTTGAAAGAACCTATAAAACGTTCAATATAGGAGGTATCACCATCACTTACGCCTCCGGAAGCGTACGTGAGGGTTTTGTGGACAGGCACAAGTACTACTCAAGCGTCTCGCAGTTAAGCAGCCCCACGGTGGTCGCGCCATGTCATAAGGTTTCTGCACATACACAGAGCTATGCACAGGAAAATGGGACCCCGGAATACAGTGGTTTGCCACCATATACCGTAGCACCCAAAAACCCCAACCCAACTAGCTTAGCATCCCATTAGCACCCAAGTACCAATGATTAGACAACCCAGAACACGGTATCTTTATCTCAGGACTCGCAGAAGCAAGAACACTCTTTCGTCACTCACTCGTACTTGTCCACAAGGTGCGTAGGAAGAGACACTGGATAGGTTAAAATGTTTATTCCAACTTACGTGCTCTAATGTACAGTACACGTGTCAGTACTAATAGCATAATGCATATGACTAATATAAGCAGCATGGTTACAATTCCATAGAATACAAACGGGGAAAGCATCTCAGAGCTCAGTGGATAAACGTATAAATAACATTACCACCCTCCCCTTGCAGTAAGACAGTTTATTATAATAATAGAAGACCTCTGGGCTTTGACTAGCGAACCCCCATACCTCAGTCTCTAGATGCAGAATTACATCAGCAGGACATCATAGCTCTTCTCACTGAAAAGGATTTCTCCAAGTGCCTTTAGCGCTAGGAAACCGCAGTATTAAAAGCACACAAAATTCTTCATGGCAATTGCACCTAATGTTATGTCTGGGTGCGCGGGACTGGCCATATCAGGAAGAACCAAAATACATTGTTATGTGACCTTGTACATGTTTGTGCAGACCGAGCCCAAAAAGGTGAACAACAGAAAATGCAGACAGTGCCAAAGAACTTGGCACGAGCAAAGGGCGAGGGGGCCCGGCTCAGTGTAACGTGCGCAAAGAAAAGCAGCATGGCAGCCAGGCCTAGGCCAACATAACAAGGCAGGTAACAATCCACAAGACAGGGTCTCTATATGTGCATGTAACTGACTGTATGGATTGCTTACTGGCTGTATTACTGAGCACTGGAGTATATAACTGTGTGTGCAACTGGCTTAGTTACTGCTGGATATATAAGTGCTGTATGGGCATGTGACTGAATGTGTAAGTGCCTCTGTCTCTGACTGTGTGGGTGAGTGCCTCTATGCTTTTGTAAATACATATGTGAGTTGCAGAATGGGTGGGACACTGGATGTTTAGCTGGGCATATTGGTCTGGAAGTGCGCATGTGACGCACTAAAACTTCAAAGTACTTGTCTTACCTTTTAAGCACATAGCACCCTGCCCTATGACCTAAGCACATCCTACCTTAGGGTGACTTACATGTAGTAGAAGGGAAGTTTAAAGCTTGGCAAGGAGTTTTAAATGCCAACTTGACCTAACTTTAAAACTGCACACATAGGCTCTGCAGTAGCAGGTCCAACACATATTTAAAGGGCTACTTTTCTGCAGGGGTTGTTAGGAGTATCAGTACTTCAGTATATATCTAAATAAGTGTATCAGTCCCTTTCTGGGGTGTGTCACTGAATGTGTAAGTGAGTATGTCGCTATATGACTAGCTGTCTAAGTATCTCTATGGGCCTGTATAGCTGTATGTTACTGGTTGTATGGATTGCTTACTGGCTGTATTAGTGAGCATTGGGGTATATAACTGTGTGTGCAAGTGGCTCTATTACTGCTGGAAATGTAAGTACTGTATGGGCATGTGACTGAATGTGTAAGTGCCTCTGTCTCTGTCTGACTGGGTGGGTGAGTGACTCTGGTTTTGTAAATATGTATGTAAGTTGCAGTATTGGTGAAATACTGGAAATTTAACTGTACTTAGGGGTCTCAAACTACACATAGGACTGACTGAGACTTTAAAGTGCATGCCTCTCTTAAGGAGTAACTAGTACATAGTAAAACGGAACTTCAAAGCTTAGCAAGCAGTGTTTAATTGCAATTCAACTATGCAGTAAAACTACACATGCACACTCTACAGTTCCAGGGCAACACATGATTAAAGGACTGTTCACACACCTAGTCTCAGATCCAGACAAACACTCACACATCCACTACCCAACAGAGACACTCACTGACTCATTCGTAAACCTACGAAAACAATCACACACCCACTCACAAATTCCCACATTCACTCTCAATACTTTTGCATATATCGTACACACTTTCATCAACCCCAAGTACACATGTATCTTTTCAGTCACATTTTTATTAAACTACACTCTAATTCATATACCTGTTATTTGAGTTGGCTGATCAGTAATTTTTTTATGTTGTCAGTTACACTGTACTCTCACAGAAAATGAGAAAACTAAGCATAAGAATTGTACACCACTCTCATACAAAGCAACTGTTAAGGGCAACATTTTCAACTTTGCTCTCAGTGACCCTGTCATGGTTAGCCAATCCTAATGTCCATTTCATATTTTACTTTTGGTTTTCTACTTCTCTATGGTCAGTATTTCTTAACCCTTTCTTGCACTTCAGTTAAGAAGCCCAATCTGACAATATTTTGGGCGTATTCGCGAATTTGTCGAGATCCTCAGCGTGGACCCCACATGTTACTTCGCGACAAATTTGCAAATAAGTACGGGTGTCCAAAAACATATTTAGTTTTGCACTCTTAATACTTTACGAGTACACTACACTTCATAAGAAACTCCTGACTAGGCAAATAAACCCTCCTTCATTGATAATGAGTCTAAACCACTCTAACTTTAACTAATACACTACAGTCTAATACTCTTCCCCCACCGTCTCTTAGCTATATTTCCATAGCAACCCCCTATGGAACACTCTCTTGAACCAGTAGGTAACAAGTTCACAACATATTCTAGAAGCAACATATTAGTTTCAAAATGATCAGCAGCAGGTGTGGTTGACTACTTAGAATTAAAAGCATATCCAAGTTTGCATCATATTTATTTTTTATTTTTACCAGAGTCAATCACAGATCTACTTACTTATCCATTAAAGACATTACCTAATTTTATCAACCTGCATATTTACACCATCCAATCAAATATGTTTTTTTTAAACTAGGTAGTGTCCTCCATTTTAACTGCCTTTCGTTTTGAAAACTGTCTCATTCAGCTCCAGCCTTCTCCTGTGTGCTACTCCTCCTTGCCTTCAAAATGGTTGGAGTATGGATTGTGGCTCACAGCTTTGTGTCTTGGGCTAGAGAGTGCGCTAGAAAGAGTGGCATTGACAGGGCTTTGGGTTTGGCTAATGTGAACATTATTTGGATTGGCAAGAGATGGTTAAAGTGGCATCAATTGCTGCAGTTGGTTGAAAGCATTGCGGATTGCTGACACCCTGACCTCATGATTGGGCACTGTGGTGGTAATGACCTAGGTACACTTACTGGGGTCAGACTGGAAATCCTAATAAAGGATACCTTTGCTCAATTAATAGTACTTTTCCCTCAGACTGCCTTGGTATTCTCCAACATATGCCAAAGGCAGAAATGGAAGTGGTCAAACAAATTCTGTCCACAGATAGACAAAGCCAGGAAACAAGTCAATAAAACTGTTTCTGCAGTTCTGCAGAGACCATAACATGGGCGTTATCTACAACAACAACTTACGCTTTGACATCTATAGAAATAATGGAGTTCACTTCATGGTGAAAGGCAACAGGGTGTTCCTCAACAACTTGAAACACTGTATCCTGTTTTATGTGTAGTTATCATCTACACACAGTAAACACAAAGGTTCTTCTCAGAGCCCACTATTTCCCATAAACTGGTTCATTTTCTTTTTAAATCCCTTTTTTTTTTTTTTGTCAAATTCACGAATATGTTGCGAATACGCAAAACAAAAGGAGAGATTCAATAGACACCAGCACATTTAGAATTCACAACTATATAAGTGACTCTATGCATGTGACTGGGTGTGTGAGTGTCTGCATGGATCTGTGAGTATATGCATGAGTCTCTGAGTAGGTGAGTGAGTGGGTGTGTGACTTTCTGAGTGAGTCTGTGAGTGCATGAGTCTCTGAGTGGGTGTGTGAGTGTCTGCGTGAGTGTCTGAATGGGTTTGTGAATGGATGTGTGAGTGTCTGAGTGGGTCTGTGAGTATCTGAGTGTGTCTGTGAATGGATACATGAGTCTCTGAGTGGGTGTGTGAGTGGGTGTATGAGTCTCTGAGTGGGTCTGTGAGGCAGAGCATGAGTGTCTGAGTGGGTGTGTGAATGGGTGTGTGAGTCTCTGAATTGGTCTGTGAGTGGGTACACGAGTCTCTCAGTGGCTGTGTGAGTGGATGCATGAGTCTCTAAGTGGGTCTGTGAGTGCATGCATCAGTGTCTGAGTGGGTCTGTGACTCTGTGTGTGAGTGTCTCACTGGGTCTCTGAGTGGGTGTGTGAGTGTCTGAGTAGGTCTGTGAGTGAGTGCATGAGTCTCTGGGTAGATCTGTGACTATGAGCATGAGTGTCTGAGTGGGTATGTGAGTGGGTACATGAGTGTCTGAATAAGTCTCTGAGTGGGTGAGTGAGTGGGTACATGAGTGTCTGAGTAGGTCTGTGACTATGTGAGTCTCTGAGTGGGTCTGTGACTGGGAGTGTGAGTGTCTGAGTGGGTATGTGAGTATGTGCATGAGTGTCTGAATGTGTCTGTGAATGGATGAGTTAGTGTCTGAGTGGGTCTGTGAAGTGAGTATGTGAGTGTCTGAGTGGGTCTGAGTGGATACATGAGTCCTTGAGGGTGTGTGTGAGTGGATGCATGAGTCTCTGAGTGGGTCTCTGAGTTGGCATATGAGTCTCTGAGTGAGTGTGTGAATAGGTGTGTGAGTCTCTGAGTGGGTCTCTGAGTGGGTGTGGGAGTGGGTGCATGAATTTCTAAGTGAGTCTGTGAGTAGGCACATGAGTCTCTGAGTGGGTCTGTGAGTACATGCATCAGTGTCTGAGTGGGTCTCTGACTGGGTGCATGAGTGTCTCACTGGGTCTCTGAGTGAGTGCATGGGTCTCTAAATGGATCTGTGACTGGGGGCATGAGTCTCTGAGTGGATCTGTGAGTGGGTGTGGGAGTCTCTGAGTGGGTCTGTGAATGGGCGTGTGAGTCTCCTAGTGGGTGTGTTACTGGGTGTGTGAGGCCCTGAGTTGGACTCAGAGTGGGTACATGAGTCTCTGATTGGGTGTGTGAGAGGGTATGTGAGTCTCTAAGTGGGAAAGTGAGTGGATGCATGAGTGTCTGATTGGGTCTGTGAATGGGTGCATGAGGCTCTGATTGGGTGTGTGAGTGGGTGTGAATATCTCAGTGGGTACAAGAGTGGGTACAAGAGTGTCTGAGAGGGTCTGTGAGTGGGTGCATGAGTTTGCGAGTGGGTCTGTGAGTGGGTGAATGAGTCTCAGAGTAGATCTGTGAGTGGGTGCATGAGTCTCTGAGCACATCTGTGAGTGGGAGCATGAGTGTCTGAGTGGGTCTGTGTGTGGGTGTGTGAGTCTCTGAGTGGGTCTGTGAGTGGGTGTGTGAGTCTCTGAGTGGGTCTGCGAGTGGGCACATGAGTCTCTGAGTGTGTATGTTACTGGTTATGTGAGTCCGTGAGTGGGACTCTGAGTGGGTATGTTACTGGGTACATTAGTCTATGAGTGGAACTCTGAGTGGGTAAGTTAGTCTCTGATTGGGTGTGTGAGAGGGTATGTGAGTCTCTAAGTAGGTATGTGAGTGGGTGTTTGAGTCTCTGAGTGAGTGCCTGGGTGGGTCTGGGAGTGGGTGCATGAGTTTTCGAGTGGGTCTGTGAGTGGGTGAATGAGTCTCTGAGTGGGTCTGTGAGTGGGCACATGAGTCTCTGAGTGGATCTGTGAGTGGGTGCATGAGTCTCTGAGTGTGTCTGTGAGTGGGAGCATGAGTGTCTGAGTGGGTCTGTGTGTGAATGTGTGAGTCTCTGAGTGGGTGTGTGAGTGGGTTCATGAGTCTCTGAGTGGGTCTGTGAGTGCATTCATCCATTTTTAGTTGGTCTGTGACTGGCTGTGTGACTGTCTCAGTGTGTCTCTGAGTGGGTACATGTGTCTCTGAGTGGGTCTGTGACTAGATGACTGACTCTCTGAGTAGGTCTATGAGTGAGTACATGAGTCTCTGAGTGGGTCTATGAGAGCATGCATCAGTGTCTAGGTGGGTCAGTGACTGGGTGCATGACTACCTCACTGGATCTCTGAGTGGGTGTGTGAGTGTCTGCGTGGGTCTGTGAGTAAGTGAATGAGTCTCTGAGTGGGTGCATAAGTCTCTAAGTGAGTGCATGAATCTTTGAGTGGGTCTGTGAGTGGGCCCATGAGTCTCTGAGTGAGTGGCTGCATGAGTCTGAGTGGGCCTGTCAGTGGGTGCATGAGTCTCTTAGTGGGTCTGTGACTAGGTGCATGAGTGTCTAAGTGGGTCTGTGAGTGGGTGAATGAGCCTCTGAGTGGGTCTTTGAGTGGGTGTAAGAAATTGTGAGTGTGTCTGTGAGTGAATACATTAGTGTCTGAATGAATCTGTGAATTTATTTTCTTTAAAACAATTTCAACAATATTCGCTAATTTGTCATGACGTTACATGGGAGGCCACGCTGAGCATCGCCACACATTCGAGAATATCACACGTGGTACCACTACCTCACCCCTTCTTTTACTTTGAACAAATATTTAGAACTCTTGGGACCGTGTCCTGTTACATAAAATGGCAGCCACAACTTTCTGCTCAGGTTGTGGCCAGCCAATCACAGCATTCCTATTGGTGTGTGCATTCGTGATTCATCATGAAATAGTTGCAAACTAGTCACACTTCTAAATATAAAGATTTGTTTTTCTTTAAATATCTCAAAAACTACTGAATGGATTTGCACCAAATAACAAAGACCAAGGGCGAAAGATCTGGACCAAGAGCTAACTTTTTGCCGAATTTGGTGTAATTCTGTCTGAAAAAACACAAGTCAAAGGGACGTTATAGTTAGGTGAAAATATCAGTTAAAAAGTAACTATAACTCATGCCCTAAAGTAATTATATCTCGCACCCCCGCCATGCACAGAGTTGTCATTTCAGATGTTACAGTGATGTCATCAATGATGTCATAGGACATGTCATGGGTGATGTAATATGTGAGGCGTTAAGCAGCCCATGGTGAAGGCATGTATAGTTACTTTAGAGCATGAGTTATAGTTACATGAGATAACTTTAACTGGTGAGTTTCAGTGGTTTTGATTGTTTTAAATAATATGTTTTAACAGACATTTTCACCTAACTATAACGTCTCTTTAACCTTTTATTTTTCAGTGAATGTCTAAGGTTTTTTTTAATGCCAAATAACATATTATTACAGTTCCTAACTATAACGTCACTTTAACATTTCTTTTTCAGTCGAGTTCTATGGTATTTTTAATTTAAAGCAAGATGTCCATGGTCGGGTGCAGTGAGGGGTTGGCATAGGGCCTGGCTTGCAGCCAGGCACTGTGCCCAACCTCCTGCAAGTACCATTCTCCCTGCTGAGCACGGCTTGCGGTTAGTCACAGGGCCTGGCCACAGTCAGGCAGACTTACTGACTTTGTCAAAGGGTCACAACACCAAAAGATATAAAGTGGGCCTATTGGCTTTATCAAGGGAGAAGCAAACCAACATGTACAAAGAAGATCTATCATCTTTGTACAAAAATCAACAATAACTTTAATCAAATGTATATTTTACCCACTGCAATGTTTAATAAAAGTGATTGTTGTAAAAAATGTTTAATAAAGTTTTATTAAACAAAATTCAACATGTATCTGAGTCTTTCTTTTAACATTTTTCAGCCCGCAAAATACAATCATTAAAACAACCACAAGAGGGCTTTGCACTCCAACTGAAGTGCAGAGAGCTGCACCTAAAATTGCTATAGAAAATTATAGTAAGTTCTCCTTAATGACACAGGTGACTTGCCGTTTTGTTTTAATGTTGTTGGGGGGCTGCAGCACTTCCTGCAGCCCCCCACAACATTCAAAACATTGTTTGGTGGTGCCTCTGCCTCCTCCAGGCACACCACTGAGCCCCAAAAGATATATTTAGAAAAGCCATTGTAAGGCATTATGGGGCGCTCCTTGCAAAGAGCAGTGAATAATAAATTAGCGGCTCCTGCTGTTCATTTAATATTCATTTTTTCTTAATTTTATTATTATTTTTGGGTGTCCCAATTTCCCACCCGTGACACCCACATTTTACATTTTTGGGGGACTGGGGAGTATTGCAGGGACCTTGCTGCCCAGCTGGCTCCCTACAAGGGTTCCTGTGGCCAACGCAGGAGCAGGCAATGTGTGGTTTAAAAAAAAATAATAATAATTATCCAGCTGAGGTGCTCCGGTGCCACCTGGGGCACTCCACAGTATTTTTTAAGTTGGGAACTGCCTGGGGCCCCAAGGCCCCCGAGGCCCCTCTCGGCTCCCCTGGCTGGAGGTGGCCAACTTAATCCAAAAGATTTATATGTAGCAATTGCTTACATGATAACTAATTAATTCATCAGAAAACACCTATTTAGGTGCCTCAGGTCGAACCCAAGTGCACACTCAGTTCCTCCTCCGTATTGAGCCCTTGTTTCTAATTTAATTATGATTATAGACTCCAATCTGCGAAGGCTCAGTTCATGATCCCCAACCCCTGTATTTAGGAAGTGCTCTGTCAATAGCAAAATAGCTCAATAGATCTCAATCACTGTTGTGATGTGAAAGAAAGTGCCTTGCCACCGGATAATGGCAATCCTTGTTCTTTATAGCTGTCTTGTGTTCCAGAACCCGTTTTTGCACAGCATGAATGGTGCTGCCAATCGTTTTTCACAGGGGCATACGAGAACTTACACCACAAAATCAGAGGTACAAGTTAAATGCTTCTTGATGTACTTTCTACCCTTATTATGTTATGTAATCCTTCTTGTCACAACTTGAGCAACAGGTACCCAGATAGACTATTGATGTGACTGTCGCCAAGGAAATATTTGGGTTCAACTATCTATGTGAATGCAATGTATCTTGATTTTATTGGTTTTAACTGATATCATTTTTGAATAGGTGGTTGTTAGGACATGATACAGAGATCAGAAATTGGCAAGAAGTTACGCATTTGTATTTTTCCTTATGTTGTGCAATTTTTCATCCCACTTGAGCTGTATCATCAGGTCTTGTACTATACATTCACTTACTGTCGCAGCATTCATTATCAGGTTTGGATTTAATCATGCTGTGTTTTCTGATGATTTAAGTAGTTATCATGTAAGCAATTTATATATATGAATGAATTTTGGATTATTTCCAAATATTGATAGTCTGACCACTTGGGCTTGATGTTATTTTGACACATTTAGGTGTCCTCAATCGTGTTGTATGAGTATTCTAAAATTCAGGATTCCCACCCCACCAAATTTCAGGTTCCCATCTCTTATTTAGAGTTGGGAAACTACCATGTTTCTGATGGCGCAGCCTTCACTGACTCCACTCATTACTTTATTGGATCAATACTGATATTTGATATTATCTGAGGAAAATATTGATGTTTGTTACTGTTGGATCCTTTAAACTTCTTTATGGCTGGTCTTCTATGTTCATTGTATACTGTCACTTGTTCTTTCTCTATTTGTGAGGGAAGCATGCCCTGCTGCTGCCTGCACTACACATATTCAATGTGTGAGGACAGCTTGCAAAGATGATACATAAGAGGTAGATTTTTCTATGTTTGAGGGGAGCTTACACTGCTCATACCCTTGTGTTACTACGTCTGTGTGCAAGGACAACTTGTACTGCTACAGTGCATATGGTACCTATTCTGTGTGTGCCCCAGAGAGAAGACTGCAATTCCCTTGCCCCTGTGGTGCCTGTTCCTTGTTCATGTGTGTTCACATGTGTATCTTTATGGTATCTGTTATTTTGTGCGTCTTGGAAGCTTGCACTACTGCTGCACGCACTGGGCATGTTTTGTGTTTTAGGAATAAATGCATTGCTTATGCATCAGTGGATCTAGTTCTGCATGTGCAGGAAAGAATGTAACCTCAAGCCAGTGAGTGTGTATGTGTGTATGCACTCCTGAGAAATTTGCACTGCTAATGTCTTCATTTTACCTGTTTTATGTGTTCATGGAAGCTTGCACGGTTAATGTCAAGGCAATACCAGTTTTGCGTGTGGAGCAAGCATTGCTGCTGACTGCACCATACATAAATATTTTCATTGTGCGTAAAGGAAGCTTGCCCTGCTGATACCCATGTGGTACCATGTTTCTGTGTTCAAAAGTACCTTGCAATGCTGTTTCTTATTTTTTTTACTAGCATCGGGTCTAATTACATTGACCTTTGGCAGCACACACTAGCCACTTGTGCCCTACTCTCCACCTTTGCATCCTGTTTCACCCCTTGCACCCGGCATTCCCTTTGCCTCCATGTAGTGCCAATCGTTTTGATTCTGCACAGTGTAAAGGTGTTCACCCACCTTCACTATTATACAGCTCATTCACAACATGGGGGGCAATGCAAGCTTTCAGACTACAATGACTAGTTATAGGACAGGTTGGGGTCATGTTAAGAATACCTATAACATTTCATTTAAAATAATTAAAAATAACTAAGGAATAGTTTTATTATAATGCATAAATTAAGAATATTTGTTGTATTTAAATACATATTATTAAAATTAAATAAGGGGCAGGGTGTTAGGTATTTGAGTAAGCTATTGTGTTAGGATAGGAAAAGGCTAATTAATTAACTACATTTAATTTATCTTAAAAAATCAATTTAGGTTTTGGGTTACTGTTAGTATTAGGATAGGGGAAGCATAAATGATACATTTAATTAACTTTAAACTAATTACATTTGTTAGTGTTATGGTTAGCACTAGGGTTATTTACATTCTTTCTTTTCAATTAAATAATTTCATTACAATCAATTAAGGTTTCGTTGTTGGGGTTAAGATTGACATTAGAATAAGAACAATTAATACATAAAATTGAATTTCACTAAATAAAATGAAGCTTTATGGTTAGAATTCAAATAATTAATTCGATTATTTGCATTTTTTTTTAAAGTGTTGGCTTAATGGAGACAACATAAGGTTACAAGCTTCCCACAGTAGTACAAGTATTTGTAAAAATTCCTGGGTCGTAATGTCAAAAGGCAGACATCGCCTCAAATTTTTTGGTACCCCCATTATAAACACAAAAGAGAAAATATGTACCAACAGCTTTTACGGGGAGTGGACTAAGGGGTGTATTCACAAGAACATGCGATAAACATCGCCAAAATAGGCTAACGCAATTTTTCATATCGCCGTCTATCGCGGGGAAATAACCCTGTGTCAACGTTGTACTTACAACACGGCGGTAACATGCAATAGTTTCCCGATAACGCCTCAAATGTCCGCGATACAACTACCGCGACGGCGATAAAAAAGGAAACCCGAAAGCGAAAAAAGTTGCGATGGGCCCAACCGCGATAGAAAAATCGGCGACAAGCAGCGCCAGGCTTGCAATTCCCACATCAGGCGGGAAAAATCACCATAAAAGCAGCAACAAAAAAAAAAAGCACATAACAACTGCGAAGCACAATGGAGGCAGCCGGAGCAAGTACAGAGGACAACCCGAACCCCACAAGCCCCACGGGGGACCAGCCTGGGACCTCGGGGTCAGGGAAGGGCAAGGAGAAGAAGGAGAGGAAGACGCGGTTCAGTCCGCAGGGAAACAGGATCCTGATAACGGAGGTGGTCGAACACCATCAACAACTGTTCGTCACCTCCACTGTGTCATTGGCAACAAAAAACTGGAACATGGCAGTCCATCGTGGACAAGGTGAATGCAGTCGGAGTGCTGAGGAGGACAAAGGACGAGGTCAAGAGGCGCTGGAATGATGTGAAGCGCAAAACCAAGCTGAAACTCGCAAACAACCGCAAAGCAGCAATGCAGACTGGGGGTGGGAGCCCTGCGCCACAGGAGGAGCTGGATGAGATGGAGGAAATGGTGTCCACAGTCATCAGTGTGGAGACGGTGGCAGGACTCGGGGGAGCGGACACTGCTCAACATGACCTGACACAACAGCAACAGGGTGAGTAACCACCAGGGACTGGGGGGACGGGGGGAGATGGGCACAATGGCACACATGCACAATGAAGTATGGCACACTGCACAACCACAATGACTCAGGATCATGTCCCTGATCTCCTTGCCATACTGCAGCACACATAGAAACAGCAAGTAGTCCCCCGTCCACAATGTGCCCAGAGGGGGACCTCCCCACACATCACCAATCTCACAACAAACACATGCACATGTGCTGAACCCAGCAAAGCTGCAGATCCGTGAGCCACACTGACAATGCAAGTGACACTGCATGACGATGAGCATGTCTGCAGGCCACTCATCATGACATGTTGCACGCCAGGACACCGAGGTGGCTGAGTGTGGTCCACATCCGGAAAGGAGCAGGTCACACACTGACACATCCACGTGCACAAACAACCCCTGACGGCAACAAGACATCTGCGGACAAACCATGCAGAAGAGAGTCCCAACTCCCACCAAGAGCCCAATTCATCCAAGTATGCAACATCTCAGCACTGCATAAGCACAGAAGTCAAAGGCACACTGCCTGAAAGGGAGAAGGCCAAGCAAAGTCTGAGCTGCAGGGGCAACTCACCCACAATGCAGCACACACACAAGAATCAGAGCACATCAACATTGACAACAATGTGGTACAAACTGCAACACTTTCACAACAGAACAGAGGACACAACTGCTGCCGCTTGTGTGCAGAAACTGGCCAATCACATTTGGCATAGCAGGAAACTGTGACATGAAAATGGACAAGTACAACCCCACATCCCTGATGGTGCACAAATGTCCATTGTCCCGCTCCAAATAGGCAGCTCCTCCTAAACAGTCACAATATACATTGTCATGCAGTCTGTTTGGAAACTTGGCCAGTGCGTGAACATACATGGAACACACTGTTAAACTGCATCCCCCCTTTACATTGCAGAGGGAGAATCATCACCTCCTGCAGAGCAGAGCAAACACCTCCTCACTGATGACGAGGAGGACCTCCCCACCTTCGACACCGACACCCTCCAAGAGCTCATGGACAGCTTCAGCACCCCACCTCCAGGAGCAGGGCAGCCCAGCTGCATCGAGGAGACCCCACCCCCTGCACAGACCACACAGCAGGAAGCACCCACCATCCAGGCTGTCTCCCAGGATCCCCACAACCAACACATGGCATTTCAACGCCGTGTGTTGGAGGGCCAGAAGGAGATGGCTGAGCAGGTGCTGGTGGGGTTCGACCTCATGGCAGCCAAACTTGATGCCATCCATGGGTGTCTATGTCCCATCAGGGACCACTTACAGTTCCTAACGGACACCCACAGTCCGCTCCATGGTCTCCAACGAGCCATGGCTGACATCGCTGGAGTTATGACTCGGAGACAAGAACACCTGTCTAGTCAGAGTGGCTCCAGCGATCTCAGCCGGGACTTGGGACACATGCGGAGGCTCATGGAGGACTTGGTGCGGATGGAGGCAGAAAGGATGGCTGCCACGGCTGCACTTCAGCGAGATGTGGCTGGGATCTTCCATGCCCTGCAGATCCTCATCATGGCATTGCTGCCTCATGGCCTGGTACAGATGAATGCTGCTGCTCCTACACCATCCACATCCCCGCCCCCTGATGTGTCAGTGCCCCACAGTGCGGCAGACATTCCACCTCCGGCACCTGATGTGTCACTGCCACACAGTGCGGCCGGCAAACCACCTCCGGCCCCTGATGTTTCAGTGCCACACAGTGCTGCAGCCGAAACACCAACACCCACAGGTGAGGCACATCACACATCAGAGGACGATGATGTGGATGAGACTGCCGTTGTGGTAATGAGGAAGCGGTAGCATTCATCTCCGCCATATGGACAGTTTCAGCTTGGTTCAGCCCTTTGCATCATCACCTTCCACTGTCCCCCGATACACTCTGCGGCACTCACCTTGGACCTCGACATGGACTACCATATTCTGTTTGGTTACCAATGACACAGCAATCAGACTGCAGACTGAACTCTTCCTCTTCCGATGAACTTGTCCTTCCCTAATGGACTCTGGCTGGCCCTCCACGGGGCAAGAATGTCAAGTGGGGTGTGCATGGCCCTGTACTGCTCCAGCTGCAACACTCCACTGGATGTGAATAAAACATTCAAATTCACACACGTGTCATGTCTATGATCCTTCAAGTATGACAGTATGGATGAATGTAGGGTCACTGATTCCCCCTCATGTCCATTTTGCACATGTTGTGGGGCTTGGGTCACAGGGTGCAACATTGCCGATTGCGGACCGGGTGGCGCAGACACTACAACGGAGACACACGCATTGGTTTATTCCTTGTCCAGGCCAGAACTGAACCACGCCCAGGGCCCCGGGCTCATTGTTCACACCCCTATGCTGGACTGGCATACGGTAGCCCAGCCCACTCCGCTTACGCTCACAGGGGGTGACGACACAGCTACATGTCCCAGGTCTTCCCTGTAGTGATCTGCTGGTCACTGGTCTAGTCGTCAGCATGCCACAGCCACTCCCTGAGGGCTGGTTTACAACCACACCACACCCATCCAGCACAGGCGTCACGGGACATGTGACCCTGCCAATAAAAGGGGCCCACCACAGCACATCCCCCACTGCCGGAGGTGACATGATGGCGTCCGCATCCACGGAACACAATCATAAAGGGTCCGTGACTTGCGTTGCCCTGAGTTGGTGGCACCCGATGGCCTGGGTCCGGCATGGGCCTACCGCCACGTGGCGATGACTTGCGTTGCACTGAGTTGGTGGCACCCGATGGCCTGGGACCGGCACGGGCCTACCGCCACGTGGCGATGACTTGCGTTGCACTGAGTTGGTGGCACCCGATGGCCTGGGTCCGGCACGGGCCTACCGCCACGTGGCGATGACTTGCATTGCCCTGAGTTGGTGGCACCCGATGGCCTGGGTCCGGCACGGGCCTACCGCCACGTGGCAATGACTTGCGTTGCACTGAGTTGGTGGCACCCGATTGCCTGGGTCCGGCACGGGCCTACCGCCACGTGGCGATGACTTGCGTTGCACTGAGTTGGTGGCACCCGATGGCCTGGGTCCGGCACGGGCCTACCGCCATGTGGCGATGACTTGCGTTGCACTGAGTTGGTGGCACCCGATGGCCTGGGTCCGGCACGGGCCTACCGCCACATGGCGATGACTTGCGTTGCACTGAGTTAGGCCCACCTGAAGAGCTGAGCGGGTGTGCAGCCTGCGATGATGCGTTGGCCTCGATACAGCGTCCAGCATATCAGGACTCGATTTGATTTGTGAGCCCTGCTGGACCGCAGTGTACGCGCAGGCAGCAGTCAGCACACACATGACTCCGCGGTGCGGTGCCGCAGGGTGCGCTGGGGACCTGTGGCGCTGGATTCAGCCATCGGCTGAGGAGGTTGCACCGGCACATGGAAGGCCCTCTTGGAGACACGCCAGTGGCGGCAGGTGAGCATTGAGGCCTGGGTGCGCAGGGGCGGGCAGTCATCGCTGGGCGGCGGACCGGTCTGGGGACCAGGGCTGGGGTGCAGCAGGCGCACAGGATCGCGCAGGCACCACCGGTCACGGCGGCGGCCGCATGGCTGGGCGGGAGGTGCCGCCGTGGCAGACACGGCCCTGCATGCGCTGACGAGATGTGCGCGGGTTGGCTTGGAACGTAGTCACCTCGTCTCCAGTGTGAATGCGGCCATTGATTGTGGTCGGGCATGTGTGTGTAGGCCTATGGTCACGATATGGCGGACACAGAGACACACGCAGTAGTTACTGTGGTGGCCTGGTACAGATGAATGCTGCTGCTCCTACACCATCCACATCCCCGCCCCCTGATGTGTCAGTGCCCCACAGTGCGGCAGACATTCCACCTCCGGCACCTGATGTGTCACTGCCACACAGTGCGGCCGGCAAACCACCTCCGGCCCCTGATGTTTCAGTGCCACACAGTGCTGCAGCCGAAACACCAACACCCACAGGTGAGGCACATCACACATCAGAGGACGATGATGTGGATGAGACTGCCGTTGTGGTAATGAGGAAGCGGTAGCATTCATCTCCGCCATATGGACAGTTTCAGCTTGGTTCAGCCCTTTGCATCATCACCTTCCACTGTCCCCCGATACACTCTGCGGCACTCACCTTGGACCTCGACATGGACTGCCATATTCTGTTTGGTTACCAATGACACAGCAATCAGACTGCAGACTGAACTCTTCCTCTTCCGATGAACTTGTCCTTCCCTAATGGACTCTGGCTGGCCCTCCACGGGGCAAGAATGTCAAGTGGGGTGTGCATGGCCCTGTACTGCTCCAGCTGCAACACTCCACTGGATGTGAATAAAACATTCAAATTCACACACGTGTCATGTCTATGATCCTTCAAGTATGACAGTATGGATGAATGTAGGGTCACTGATTCCCCCTCATGTCCATTTTGCACATGTTGTGGGGCTTGGGTCACAGGGTGCAACATTGCCGATTGCGGACCGGGTGGCGCAGACACTACAACGGAGACATACGCATTGGTTTATTCCTTGTCCAGGCCAGAACTGAACCACGCCCAGGGCCCCGGGCTCATTGTTCACACCCCTATGCTGGACTGGCATACGCTAGCCCAGCCCACTCCGCTTACGCTCACAGGGGGTGACGACACAGCTACATGTCCCAGGTCTTCCCTGTAGTGATCTGCTGGTCACTGGTCTAGTCGTCAGCATGCCACAGCCACTCCCTGAGGGCTGGTTTACACCCACACCACACCCATCCAGCACAGGCGTCACGGGACATGTGACCCTGCCAATAAAAGGGGCCCACCACAGCACATCCCCCACTGCCGGAGGTGACATGATGGCGTCCGCATCCACGGGACACAATCATAAAGGGTCCGTGACTTGCGTTGCCCTGAGTTGGTGGCACCCGATGGCCTGGGTCCGGCATGGGCCTACCGCCACGTGGCGATGACTTGCGTTGCACTGAGTTGGTGGCACCCGATGGCCTGGGACCGGCACGGGCCTACCGCCACGTGGCGATGACTTGCGTTGCACTGAGTTGGTGGCACCCGATGGCCTGGGTCCGGCACGGGCCTACCGCCACGTGGCGATGACTTGCATTGCCCTGAGTTGGTGGCACCCGATGGCCTGGGTCCGGCACGGGCCTACCGCCACGTGGCGATGACTTGCGTTGCACTGAGTTGGTGGCACCCGATTGCCTGGGTCCGGCACGGGCCTACCGCCACGTGGCGATGACTTGCGTTGCACTGAGTTGGTGGCACCCGATGGCCTGGGTCCGGCACGGGCCTACCGCCATGTGGCGATGACTTGCGTTGCACTGAGTTGGTGGCACCCGATGGCCTGGGTCCGGCACGGGCCTACCGCCACATGGCGATGACTTGCGTTGCACTGAGTTAGGCCCATCTGAAGAGCTGAGCGGGTGTGCAGCCTGCGATGATGCGTTGGCCTCGATACGGCGTCCAGCATATCAGGACTCGATTTGATTTGTGAGCCCTGCTGGACCGCAGTGTACGCGCAGGCAGCAGTCAGCACACACATGACTCCGCGGTGCGGTGCCGCAGGGTGCGCTGGGGACCTGTGGCGCTGGATTCAGCCATCGGCTGAGGAGGTTGCACCGGCACATGGAAGGCCCTCTTGGAGACACGCCAGTGGCGGCAGGTGAGCATTGAGGCCTGGGTGCGCAGGGGCGGGCAGTCATCGCTGGGCGGCGGACCGGTCTGGGGACCAGGGCTGGGGTGCAGCAGGCGCACAGGATCGCGCAGGCACCACCGGTCACGGCGGCGGCCGCATGGCTGGGCGGGAGGTGCCGCCGTGGCAGACACGGCCCTGCATGCGCTGACGAGATGTGCGCGGGTTGGCTTGGAACGTAGTCACCTCGTCTCCAGTGTGAATGCGGCCATTGATTGTGGTCGGGCATGTGTGTGTAGGCCTATGGTCACGATATGGCGGACACAGAGACACACGCAGTAGTTACTGTGGTGGCCATCCCGGAACTGGACCACGCCCAGGGCCCTGGGGTATTCATTTGCGACATACGCTGGCCAAGGCCGCTCCGCTCAGGCTTACAGGGGGGGACCACATGGCTACATGTCCAAGGGCTTCCACACTGCCTGGGGTAACCTGTTTGCGTCCACTGTCCACTACACTGCAAACACCAGCAGTAGATGTCCACATGGACATGTCTGTGCTCTGCATACTGCAGTCTGTCCAGCACATCTCCGCAACACTTGGCATTGTGTCCTTTCTTTGTGCTGGGTCACTTGCCTCCTTCGCACATTCTTGGTTCCCACCTCTCCCCACATTCTGCAATTGTGTGGCAGAGGGGCTCTGCCTTTGTGGATGGATTGTCTACATGTCTGGCCCCTGTTACCACGGTTACTTGTGTTGTCGTGTCCGGTAGTTGGGCATGTTGTTTGGCATGTTGTATGTGATTTTGTTACGTGTGCTCTCCCACAGTTGTGAGTTGTGTGATTGTGGAGTTGAGGTGTGTGGTGTGTTCAGTTAGTACTTACCAATGAGCAGTGCATTGCCATGGGTGCCATCCTGGAAGCGCTGGTTGATGATGGACTGTCGGAAGATGTGTGTATCATGCACACTGCCTGTGAAGTTGGCGACGCCATTGGTGAACTGTCCCCGGTGGTCCACTATCGCCTGCACATTGATGGAATGCGTGTGCTTTCTGTAGCGATAATTGTGTGCAGGGTCGGCTGGGGGCACAAGTGGTACATGTGTACAGTCAATAGCCCTCGACAAGTGCGGTAAGGCAGCTATGGCATGATTCCCTTGCATGGTCTCCAGCTGTTTATGCACAACGTGGGGGAAGTGAAGGTGCAGGGGTATCAAGATGATACATACCGTGATGTTTACAGGTATGATGAATCCTGCATGATGAGACCGTAACAGATGTTTGTGTGGTCGTAACCTTCCTTTTCTTTCCTGCGGAGGTTACGAGCACACGGACTTCTGTTACAGTATATTTGGACTGGATTCATCATACCTGTATGCATTCCGGTTTGTCCAAGTGCAATACACTGTACCAGTTTATGTTTGTGACTATGAGGACGCTTGACCATTGTCACCATTTCTCCAACAGGTTTCTAACTACTGATTTCGGGATATGCAATGGTATTGGGGAGTTCCCGCAGCATTTGCAGTTTATTGGATCCACAAGTTGTCCTGGTGAAGTTCCCCGTTGGGAATGGAACGCGTTGGCTGTGCTTTTCGTCTTGTTGTTTATGTATTTGTATTAAAGTTCTGTTTTTCCACTACCGTTGACTACTGGACTTCATGACCTGGGGGAGGGTCAAGGGGGTGGTTGCGGTGGGTGTTGTGGCCCTCTTGGGTCTCCAGGCTGCATGATCATTGTCTCCATGGCATCTGTTGGTCTTCAGATGTGGCTCTAGGCTGGGCTCCCTTTCATACTGCATGTTGTCATCCTGCTTAATACCAGTAAGAGGCAGGCGTTGTATCCCTGCTGCAACGCGCATTATCGCCTGTTTTCGGATCGCATCGCTGATCTGGCTACTCGTTGGGAATATTGCGAAGTGGTGTTTTCATGTGTTTTTGCACGGGAACGCCTACTCTGCATATCATTAGCGTTAGTTGTCACTCTCATCCGTGGCGATGTGTTTTGCGGCAGCTATCGCGGGAAAACTGGCGATGTCGGCAGTTTGCACCAGCTTGTGAATGGGGCGATAAGTCTATCGCCACTTTTGCGGCGCTAAATTGCCGATAAATCGGAGATGGCTCCTATGCCCCTAAGTGTCTTAAAAAATTAACACAAACATTCTAAATAACTTACATTGACACCTTGACTCGTTTTTGTTGGGAAATGGCATTAATACATTTTGATAACTGTAAATAGATGGGGACGATTTTTTTTTGTTGCGAGAAATAAAATATATATGCTACAATTTATTTAACTTGGTGCTTGTGTTTCTGTGGAAAAAAAGCACAATTTCACGTATTTAAAGCTGTAAAAAGATGACTACATTTCATACTACTGTAAAAAAACAAATCATAGGAAAGCAATTTTTAAAAAATTGCAAATATTTTGCAGATTTGGTAAAGTTCACTTACAAGATCTACCGAATGAAGATTTTGCGGCAAAATCTGTGTAATTCACTTCCGAGTAAATGCAATTTTCCCCAAAGTAACTCAAGATCTTGAAAAGTAAAATATCTTGCTGCGGGAGTGCTGAATTTGTGCAAAGGTTTCGTGACAGAACGCATCCTTTTTATTTCATTTTATAACATCAGGATGTAGGCTCTCACCATCCTGCACTGTTAATGCAGACAACAGATTTCACTTAAATTGTCAAAGAAACACGGAGGAGAGAGGACAGATGACAGAAATAGGTGCATAAAGTGATCTATTCTTACATAAATAATCGAATTCAACCCGCTAATAAAATGGTTGTTTTAACTAAATTCTAGCCTATCAGTTGTAATTAAACTGGCGAGAAAATTAACTTGATGGAAATTAAACGTTTTGGAAAATCGTTTCTCTCCAGTCCACAGGAAGCAAAAATACACTTGAAGAGTACCAGTGACCTCTAGGGGATGCTGTGGGATGAGCAACACAACACTATATTTGTAAACGACAAATCAGTACCGGAAATGAAGTGTCAGTGGCTAGGCAGACTGGCTGGGCAGACTGGCTGGGCAGGACAGTTCAGTGCTTATAATTTACAGTACCTACATTTTTTTTGACATCAAACATATTTCAAACAGTGGCGGCTGCTTGTATTTGAAAGTGGTAGGACCATCAAGTGAATTTTTAGACCCTCTTCCAGGCACTATTAGAAACCAGGAATGCCCCTAGGCTAAATCCCCAAAGCTCTCAATCGTGGTCCGTTATAAACTGTGCCTGCCCAGTAATAGGATTTAAGAGTCTTCACTTCCCTACACGAAGGGGTGGAGACTCTTATGACAGAAATTACAACCATAAAGCGACTAGTAGCAAATTTACGACAGAATTACAGACCTTTGCCAACAAGTAGAGAGCTCACCTCCATTATGGATAACTCAGAATGGAAAGTATAGTGAAACAGCTCTCACCTGAACATAATCACACAGACGCTTGCTTCACATTAACACTGTATGTAAGTATGTATATATTGGTACTTATATAGTACAGACCTGGCTGTTAAGTAATAGAATGCTGTGCATTACATGAGGGGTGAGGAGACGAGGCACAATATTTTGTACATTAAGTGGGGATTACACAGATATATTTAACACCTATTTAGGCACAGGGAGATTAAGTAAATTGCCCAGAATCACAAGATGTTGAGTCCAGTGCCTCGGTCTCCAGGTTCCAGAGGCGGCAGCTCAAGGCACTAATCCGTATCTCCTGGAAACACATGCAAGCAGCCCGCACCCTGGGCTCTGTCCCCTTCTGCGTGGACTACCTGATCTTTGGACACCAGGCACCTGATCTAGCCTCGAGGATGCAGACCACCACCCTCAAGAGGAAGAGGGACTTCACTGAGCAGAAGACAGGTCTTGTAGAAACCTTTATTGTAGTACAGCACAGGGAACTACATGATCTGAGTCCAGTGGAAGAGAGAAGGCGGCCATGTGGGAGGAAGTGACTGACTTTGAATGAATTGGCGGTAGAGATATGCACTGTGAACGAGCTGAACAAAAAGTGTAAAGGTGAGAGGAGGCAAATGAAGAAGAAGTTCTCCAGGATACAGGTGGCAAAGGCTCTACCTGGAGCCTGACCTGGAGCCAGACCTGCCCCCAACTCCATCTCACTCTCTCAATGATTGTATCCTCTTCTGCATGTAAACTGACCTTCTATGTGGCCTGCCTGTTCATGAAAATGTCATGCAAGATCAGGTAACAAACAATACCCCTCTTTCACCACTACAGCCCAGATCTACAAAGGTATCACACAATGTACCACAGCACCCAAAGTTGCTGGACTGCCTTGCGTGAGAGAGAGAGAGAGAGCAGGAAAGCACCATATCTACTAAGATCCTGCTCTCTCCCAAATTCTGGCTGCCGAGCCCCATGCACACACCTTTGCATCATAGTGCAAAGGTGTCTGAGTCATGTCTAGCAAAGGTTTTTTAATGGAAGGATAATCTCACAGTAAAAAACACTATGCCTAAACAAACTTTATGACTTTTCCCACTTTGAGTGTGTGCTGTACTGTGCAGCACACATGCAAAGTAAAAAGACAATTGGAGCAATAAAAGCATTTCTCCTTTTTATGCCTGTCTCAAAGAGGTGTTATTTTTTAGTGCAAAACCCTGCCTACTATTATTACTAGATAGGGTTTTGTGTCAAAACCATGGTAGCATGGAACGCCCCCTTGACGCAAAGTACTGCAATGCACTGCAAAGCACTGCTTATGTTACTTTGGGGAACATTCTTGGGCGCTGGAAATTAAATCCAAAATAAACATTTTGTGCAGGTTTGCTTCAATTTTGTGATGCAAACTAAGAGCAAATGTTTATAAATCTGGGCCTACATTTATATTCCACACTTATACTGCACTTAAATTGTAAAATGATTAGAGTTATCTTAATGCCCTTTTTCAATACAATCCCAATTTCAAGTGTGCTGGTAATAACAGCAGGAGCAGGAGTACCATCTAGCATGGCAGTGTGATAAACCGGTGCATCCAGCTGGTGATGTATCTCAGACCCAGTCCCAAGCAGCATAATTGGCACCCATGTAAGATGCCATGGTGTCTCCATCAACCCTCTGAATAAATCCAGTGGGCAAGTAATGGCATGCAGGCAATATTTTGGCATGGCAGGGAAGGCATGTGAGTGGGCTTTAGGTGAACTGAGCTCCTGCTCTCACTCTGTAACCGTGCCAAGGATGATTTCCAGGGTTGAACTGGCCCATAGGGCAATCAGGCAGTGCCCGATGGGCTGGTCTGATAGCATAATGTGTGGGCCAGTTTTTCTGCTGTTTGCAGGCCTCTTTTATGGTCTGCTAAGCAGGTTTTTTATTTTTTATTTCTCTAATATTGAAACAAGCATTGCCTTCAGCACGCTCACATCTTGCAGACCTTGCTAAAACACTTATTCAGCATGTCTTTAGAAGTTCAAAACGTTCCCATTTTGCAAACATGGGCCACTTTTTTAGCTGTCTAATTCACTAATGTGCGCCCCTTCCATTTTGGTGCCTGGGCCTATTTTCTCTCCCAGTCTAACCCTGATATATCAGGTAATAAATAGTCTCTACCAGTGACAGCTTCTCACGACATGACTCTCCTCCCCAAAGAATTGTCCCTCAAAAGTATCAAAGATATTCACCGACATGGTCGAAAACAGTTAGTTTGTTCTGTGGCTTGCTTTCATATGTGGTCTGGCTGTGTGTAATTGGTTGCTGTTGTAATGAGTTTCATCTGTTGATGGGTGTGGTGGAGACCTAACTGTTCACCCCCACTGCAGTAGCAGGGATGTTGAAAGTGAACATGGCCTTTTGTTATCTGTGTTCCACAATACTTTTAGAAAAAGTTATGTGGAATTTTTACATTTAAAATAAAAAGAAATTAATAACAAAAAATAGCAAAAATAATATCTTTTTATTTTCTTAGTTTTCTTTCTGGGTTGTGAGTGTCTTCCCCACCTCCACTTACTTCTAGAAGAGTAACTTGCGATACCAGTGATCAGCCATCTGTGGCGCTTGGTCTATGCCAAGACTTGACTGGAATGGATTTGAGACTGTTTTGTCTGTGGTATTAAGTAGAGAACATAGGTGAATAGCAATGGTCTTATTCTTTTGCAGGTGTAGTTTAATATTTGTATGTGCCTGCCTTAACCCATGCTAAGTTTTTCCCTAACTCCACTGATTTAGTAGTAAATAATATGCTCTTTCTTACCCCCCTTTCCATCCCACATTTACACCTGAAACATGGTTCTTCTCATGCGGAGGTCTCCACACTTGTGAGAGAGAACGCCACACATTAAAGATAGGGCAGGTTTAGACAAAGATCTCCACCTGCAGGTTAGGAAATAGTATTTGTGAGTACGTAAACGAATGCTACTGGAGTACCACTTCATGTACTCAAAAATGGATTAGTGAACAGGTCTCAAAGATAGGAAAGTGACAGTTAAACTTAGATGCAAGGACAAAACACCAATTCATGATTCTCAGATTGAACAATCATGGGATGTTTCATGAAATTGAATCCCTCCCACATAGATATTCTGTTAGAATTTCACCAGTCTGATAGAATTTCCTTGTGAGACATCTACAACTGGGGCAGGTGTGTGGACATTTCTTAGTGTTGTCAGCAGTAAGAAAATGGCCAACAACCACAAACCTTTTAGAATCAGTTTGCTATCCTGATGATGCTCATACATTTACTCCTGCCATGGGCGGCAGAAAAAGTGCTTTCAGAGGGGAAATGTGGAGGGAACACAACGAATCTGTCTGGGGGTATAAGGATTTTCTCTATGATGATTACGTGAGCTCCAGTTAAAAGAAAGCTTCAGACTACAACACTCTTAAGGATCTGCAAGCAATAAGTTAATAAAGATTATAAGAATGCATTATATTCAAAGAGCACTGTCAGGGTAGGCAGCTGTACAGTCCTTATTACCACAGCTCGGCATTTAACTGTGCATTCGTGTAGCTCCAGTATCAAGGTCTGTGATGTACCTGTCTTGTGTGACATGGTCCCTTTAAAGAGGCTTTACAATTGAGAAACATTTCCCTTGCTGTTATTTCAAAAGCATCTTACGTTTATTACATCTATAACTGTGTGACCATTTTAAAATGTAAAACACGAAGGTCTACTTTTTGCTGAGGCAAGCTGGGATGCTTTTAGCACTTTCCCATATGAAATCAGGAAAATTTGTACTATGTGGACCTAATTCTGAGAGCTACTTACACCAATAATTTAGATTAAGATGTGTAAATGACGATATTTACGAGTTCAAAATAAATTTCCTAAATACCTAAATGTGGTTTTACATACGCAAATTGATTTTTTTGTGTGAGTAAATCTGTGAACCGTGGCTGACTAGGGAGTGAGTATTACAGGGAAGGAATACCCTTTGATCTTGTGATCTATGAACTTAAACATTTGTGGTTCTTCACAAACTCATCTCTGACGACTTCTAACCTATTCCAAGTAGAACTATAGTTCCCTGATGGAAAAAAGTTGCCAAGCAGTGCTGAATTTGAGCCAGTGGTTTCGGGGGGGATGGGGAGGGGGGGGGGGGGTATTTTGCACCTTGACTTTTTTGGGGAGCTGGTCTTATTTTTTATCAGGCTTTGTGTGGTGTCCTGCTGTTCTCTGGTGGGATCTGGAACACAGAGTGCATGGATCAGATTCCACACAAGGACGGTTGGCCCAGGCTTGAAGAAGGAGCTACTCGGCCTATCTCCTCTTCTAAATAAACTTACCTGTTTTACATGACTGGATCCTGTCATCTCTTCACCTGAACTTTACACTGGCGACGACTGGGGAACGAAGTATCAAGCCTGGAGCCCTGCAATGAGCAGATCGTGAGTCCGTCGTCAGCAAATGTTTCCTGATCGCCACCGGAACCTGTGTGGCGTGTGTCTTGCCATCGACTGCTTGCTATGCTGAAAATCCCGTCTTCCATGGAGGTTGCGGTGCGACATTAGTCAATTTCAGGCAGTTCTTTTAACTTTGTGCTTCCTCGTGCACGTACTTAATTTTAAACGTGCTGTTCCCGCGCACATCAGAACATTAAGCGTATGCGTCTGCGCTCGTGCGCCAACATTAGTCACAGCGTTGCCTGCAGCGCGCCACAGAATCTTTGGTAAATGCACTCGTGCGCCAACAAGGGAAATAATACCTCCGTCTGCTTTTGAGAAAGTTTATGGCTGATGTGCCACTCGCTCATGCGCACACGAACCTACAAAGACTAGAACGCTCAAGTCACCGCGATCATTGCGTCTATCGCGCATGCGCGCGCATCATCTATTAACACAGCTGTATTTAACTGCTCTTCAGTCTGTAAAACGTGCGATCTGCAGTTTATTTGCTGTTTGCATATATTTAAACTGTGTGGTTATTTCTCTTCCGGTGATCCACACACCATCATTAAAGCTTGGAATTAATTTCAGTGATTTGCACACTTTTGTCTGTGCGAGCCAATTTTCCAAAAGCTTTTGTGTACCAGCATTTCAGTGAATCACACACTTTTCTTATTCAACCAACTCTCTGATGTTTTGTGGACACCTCTACATCGGTGATCCACACACCACTCACTGCCTATGTTTTTATGTTTCTGCAAATGCATGATTGTATATTTCTGCTTAATTCTTTATCTTCCTTTATTCCTTTTCTCTAATTTTGATTTTATCATGGAGGGTATTGGTGCTCCACCTCCATTTTTAGCTACTCCAGGAGAACCTGCGTTACAGTGGAAACAATGGAAGGAAGGTTTAGAAGCTTACATTGAAGCTATTGGTGGTGATGACTACACGGACAAGCGGAAACTGGCTATTTTAAAGCACTGCGTAGGTGCTGAAAGCAGGCGTATTTTAAGTCATTTACCCTCAGTTTCTACTAAAGTTTCTAGTGATGAGGATGACATCGACGTATTTGACAATGCTATTAAACAACCTGACAAGTTATATGTTAAAAAAGTTAATGAGGTAGTTGCACGCCACAAATTCCTAAGCAGAGGACAATTAGTCAATGAATCTATTGACGTCTTTGTGAACGATTTGAGGATTCTAGCAGCCAAATGTAACTATTCCTCATTTCATGATCAGATGGTACGTGACCAGATGGTGCATAAAGTGGCTGATGTCAAGTTACAAGAGAAATTATTATCTGCTGAGGATTTGACTCTTACCAAAGCCATTGATATTGCTCATCGTTTTGAAGACAAGAAATTAGGCATGAAAGAATTGTCAGAGAAGAATGCAGCTGAAGTTCATTTAGTTAAAAAGAGTAACTCTGATGAAACTATCAGTAGTAAATTTAAAATTAAGGGACCTTCTTCCTATCCTAATCTGGAAAGAAAAGAATATGTGTGTTTTAAGTGTGGTATTACAGGTCATTTGGCCAACGACAAAAAATGTCCTGCCATCGGTCAAGTGTGTAGGTATTGTAAAACAAAGGGACATTATGCTACGATGTGTAAGAACAAGAACAGGTTTAGGAACAATGGCATGGATACCAGAAATCAAAATGCCGATCAGATTAAGGAGGTTAATTGCCACTTTGAAGAAAAAGAATTCTTGTTAACCGTTTGTGAGGTCAATAGGAATGGGAAGGATGCCCCATTTTGTACAATTTTGATTGGTGATAAAGATGTTAGAGTTATGGCAGACTCCGGGGCAAGGCATACCCTTATAGGTGATGAGTGGTTAAAGGAATTTCCAGGTGTACACTTATCTCCTCCTGATATCAAGCTTGTGGGGTATGGGAGAAAGCCTATTGAATTCTTGGGGTTTTTCACCACCAGTCTTAGTTTCAAAGGCCCTTACTGCAGAAGTGTATGTGGCCAAAGATGGTTCCTGTCTTTTGGGTTGGCCTCAGCAAAGAGACCTGATCACTCTGGATCCTAATCATCCTGATCAGGTGTTGGGTTACTCTGATCTAATTCTTCATGTTGGAGATGACCCAGCAACTGAGTGGGAGAAGATGTTTCCTAGTGTGTTCTCTCCTCATTTGGGGTTACTAAAATATTTTGTCCATAAGATTATTTTGAAAAACAATGCCATTCCCAGGGTACACAAGATCAGGAGCATTCCTTTACTCCTAAGGGATGCCGTGAAAAAGGAATCAGAGAGGTTGTGTCAACTTGATGTTATTGAGGAAATTGAATCCTCTGAATGGCTATCGTCCGTCGTCGTCGCACACAAACCCAACGGAAAGGTTAGGATGTGTGTGGATTTGAGAGATCTGAATGACAGTGTGTGGGTGGACAGACATCCCCTGCCTAATATCGGGGAGATGTTTGTCAAACTTAAAGGTGCTTCTGTGTTTTCAACTTTAGATCTGTCAAATGCCTATCATCAAATTGCCTTACATGAAGATAGCAAACAGTATACCTCATTCATTACGTCTGAAGGTGCTTTCAGATATAAAAGGATGCCATTTGGTTTAATTTCTGCATCTTCCGTTTTTCAAAGAGTTATGCACAAATTATTTAAGGACATGAGGAATGTTTTGTATTTTCAAGACAATATTCTTGTTTTTGGGTGCAATACACAAGAGCATACTGAAATTTTACACAAAGCTTTATGTATACTACAAGATAATGGTTTGACCTTAATGAAAGAGAAATGCAAATTTGGTGTAAGTTCTGTGGATTATCTGGGTCATTCCATCAGTAAAAATGGTATTTCTCCAAAACAAAATTTAGTCAAGGCTATTGAGGAGGCTCCTGAGCCTCAAAACAAAGACCAACTCAGAACTTTTCTAGGTCTAGCGTAATACTACGTTAAATTTATTCCTGTATTTTCTGACAAAACAGTCCACATGAGAAATTTGATGAAAAAGAACCAATAATTTTTATGGGATGACAATTGTGCCAGTGAGTTTAAACATTTAAAGAAATGTATATCGTCTGCCCCCGCATTGGCCACTTTTAACACTGCGTTATTGTTTCAGATGCCAGCAATGTTGGCATTGGTGCTGTCCTTATGCAAAACCAGAAGGGACACTTGGTCACTATTGCTTTTGCATCCAGGCCATTAAGAGGTGCTGAATGCACGTACTCCACCTTGGAAAAAGAGACACTAGCGTGTTGGTGGGGCATTGAATATGTTAGGAAATATGTTTATGGCACTGTTTTCAGAGTAAGGACTAATCATCGTCTGCTAATGGATTTGTTTACAACCAAAGGTTGTGGTAAAGCAACTCCCAGGATTGCCAGATGGCAATACAAATTACAGGATTTTCATTTCAAGGTCGAATACATTCCTGGTGTAAAAAATATTCTGGCTGACTGTTTGTCAAGATTACCTGTGAAGGATGATAATGTTGTTGGTGATGATGTTGATCTGGAAAGGGTTGTGTCCGTATGTGAAGTATCTAAGGGTTGCATCAGAGAAGATCAATGGAGAGTGGCATGTGATAATGATGAGAATCTTAAAGAAGTTGCGCGTTTTGTCAAATCTTTGTGGCCTAGGAAAGCTGACATACCCCAAAATCTTTTACCTTTCTTTCAAGTGGCTCAAGAATTATCTCTTCAAGATGATTTTTTAATGAGGGGTCTGCAACTTGTTGTGCCTGATGATCTTAAGCAAACTGTTTTAGACATGGCTCATGAAGGTCACCCTGGTATGACCAGTATGAAGAGGAGAATCAGGAGCGAATTTTGGTGGCCTGCAATGGATAGGTGTATCGAACGTAAGGTCAGATGTTGTGTTGAATGCAGTGTCAGTGACAAATCCCAAAAAACTGTTGTGTATGAACGCCTTTCCGTTTCAAGGCCGTCTCGGGTTTGGGAGTGTGTGTCTCTCGATATTGCTGGACCAATGTGTTTTGGTCGCAATAGTTGTATGCCATAGTTTTAGTTGACCAGTTATCCCAGTGGCCTGATGTTAAACTGGTACCTCAAATCCCATCGCGAGTTGTAATTCAGTTTTTAAATGAAGTATTTGAAAGGGAACGCTTTCCTGAATTGTTACTTACTGACAATGGTGTGCAGTTGACATCCAATGAAATGAAGGAATTTCTCGAGTGTCATGGTATTGCACACAAGCGTTCTTCCGTCTATTATCCCCAGAGCAATGGTATTGTGGAACGGTGGATCAGAGTATTAAAAGAAGGTTTACAACTGGCGATTTGCAATGGAAAGAACTGTCATCAAGCTATTAAAGAGTTACTGTGGACTTACAGAAATGGTGATTTGTCTCCTTTTGAAAAAATGAGGGGTAGGAAGAGTCTGTCTAATTTGAGTCAGAGATGGATCAGGGATTTAGTGTGTAGGGAGAAAGACAAAAGCAAAGCCGATGATGATTGTTCGAGTAAACCTTTATTGTCCCCTTTGAAAATCAATGATTGGGTGCGTGTGAAGAAGGGGAGGTTGGTGAGGTCTGGTGAGTCTAGGTTTTCGGCTCCCATGAAAGTTGTCAGAGTTGGTAGGCAGGTGGTGGAGCTTACCGATGGAAATGTCTGGAGTTTGTCCAAAGTTGTGAAAGTTCCTCAGTGGTTATGGCCGGACAATGATAACTATGGTTCTAAGTTTGTGCGGGATCCCAAGATGTTGAATGATAACATAAATTGGCAGAAACAGTTCTGTCAACAATCCGGAAATGTGCAAAGGCATCAAGTTCTGAGACAGAGACAAAGACCGGCATGGTGTAAGGATTATCTCTTGGGTGTGTAAAAATGTATGTGCATCATATGTGTGCACATTTTAATTGTATAATGTTGTTTTGCTTCTTGTTGTTTTTCTTTAAATGTCTGTAAATATTTTATTAACGAAGGGGGATGTGTGGTGTCCTGCTGTTCTCTGGTGCAATCTGGAACACGGAGTGCGTGGACCAGATTCCACACAAGGGCGGTTGGCCCAGGCTTGAAGAAGGAGCTACTCGGCCTATCTCCTCTTCTAAATAAACTTACCTGTTTTACATGACTGGATCCTGTCATCTCTTCACCTGAACTTTACACTTTGGCACAGAACAAGAGAGAGAAAGGCAGCAATAGCAGAAAGAAGGACGAAGAGATATGCGGGAAAAGAGTCACAGGGAAAAAGCAGGGATAAAAAGGAACCTACAAGAGTGAGATGTAGGGGAAGAGACAGTATGTTGGTGGAAGAAAAAGGCATGCCGTGAAATCAAGACTAGATAGCCTTGTTATTCAGCAACCTCAACATTTGGTAGTGGCACCATAGGGCTTCAGAAACAAAAATTGTGCTCCGAGTTGTATTCTGTTACAAAATAAGCACTGTATGCAAGTACATTTGCACTTGTGCTGCTGACGTATTCAAAGTTGAAAATACAAGTGTATATGTTTGCACGAGAAAGTGGTGTTCAAAAAAGCTTTCCAGGAAGGTTGGATGTGCATTTTGTGTAATTATGTGTAATTTCACGTAATTATGTGAAAACAAATTATGCAAATTTCACACAATCCTACTTAACATTTCCTCATCTAGTCTTGAGTGCATCAGATATAGGAGCTTAACACTGATTATCTCACCTCATAGCAATATAACAGTTACGATAGCGGCGCTACCAAGGAGGAAATATGCTTGTCTTCATGTGAGTTATGGCTGAGATTCCCAAAGTCAAAACAATATAGGGGCACATGCATCAAAGGTTTTTGCGAGCGCAAACGGTGCGATTCGCAAAAATCGGCCGTTTGCGCCCGCAAAAAGGCCTTTTGCGATGCATTAAAGTGTTAGGCACTCGTAATTTAAGAAATCGCAATTTATTGTGATTTCTTAAATTGTGATTGCATTTAAGGAATCGCAATTTGCGATTCCCTAAATGCAATGCAACAAAAAAAGTTGCAAATTTGCTATTAAGAAATGCAAATTACCATCAACTTTAAGTTGATGGTAATTTGCGAAAACTTTGAAAAATGCACAAAAGTGCATTTTTCAAAGTTACATGGATGTACATAACAATTTCATGGGTGCAACAGGGTGTCCTTTTGGCACCCTTGCACCTTTGAAATTGCATGCGCAATTTGCGAGTACCAATGGAGTACTCGCAAATTGCGCATGCAATTCCCATTCATTCCTATGGGCCTCTAGGCCCATAGGAATGAATGGGAATCAATTTGCGAGTCGCAATTATGGAATTTTAAGGAATCGCATTTTTTTTGCAAATCCTTCATGCATTGCATTTTGCGATTTCTAAATAGCGAATCAGTAAAATTCGCTATTTAGAAATCGCAAAATGCGGGCTAGATGCATGTGCCCCATAGTTCTTATTAAGCAAACCAGTTTGTTTGACAAATCCTGAGTTTACCCTGGGTAGCTTGCTTGTGATAAATGAACAGCAACATCAAATCAACATTACAGTTAAAAATAAATATGAGAACATTGCTAAAACTTGTAGTTTAAAAGAATGAACTTGAATTATTAAAGTTAGACCAAAACAACTCAAATTGAATGCAGGTATCAGGAGTTATAAAGTTATCAACAATCATGCAGAGAGAACAGAAGGAAACTATAAACATAGCATAATGCAATAGGGTGCAGTTGAGAAGATCCTCCTAGCTTACCTCAGAGGACATCTGTTGAATGAGCGGGTCAGGTACAAGTAGTTGTTATTACCCGGTCAATGTTTGTGGAGGAGCAAGACTTAGGCATCCTTTGCAGCTAACTGACAATGACTGTGGAACTGTGCTATGGTTTATAATTTGTCCTCATCAAAAGATTTATATTCTGGCTAAGGCCCTCGTTCTAATGACCATGTTAATCACACAGTTTGGGGACAAACAGGAGATTTCACCCGGATCAGGATTCCAAGAAGTGCACAAAGTTTTAACTTTTCCTTCCAAAAATGCCTTTAGGAACTTAGTTTATTTTTCAGGACTATATATTATGCAACTGAGATTGCTCACGTAATACCAGCTCTGTGGAATTTTACATTCCTAAAGTGCATAATTACTTCAATGGGTTAATGTGCGTGCTACTGAAATATCTTTGCAACTTTGAACAGTAAAGGTTCACATCCAATGAGGGTAAACTAATACCCACCTGTTTTGGGAAAAACTTTGGATGGAATGAAATATATTATGTACAGTGGTATGAAAACTAGGGGTGGATGGAACTTGCTGAATTTGACTCTGCGGAATTCTGCGTAGTTACATAAAAACTCTGCAAGATTCTGCGCGCTTCTGCCAATGGGTGGAAATAAGCATGTTGTGCTGCTCGCACTGTGATTTAGACCAGAGGGCACAGCTACTCGAGTTCATTTTGCTGCTGCTCGATTCGATTTTCGACGTTAGAAAAATCTTGCCAGATGTCCTCCTAGTGACCAGAAATCTTGCTTTTGGATACCCGATCTCACTTGTGCTTGCCAGCTTACCATTCTGGAGCCACACAAAAAAAAATTCTGCTATGCGGCGATTGGCAGAATTTGCCCAGAACTCCACGTTGAGTTGCGTGAATTCTGGCAATCCTGTGGGCGGAACGGAATATTTCACCCACCCCCTAATGAAAACCCAATATGATGGCAGCAATCACTACAAGTGAAAATATACTTTCTATTCCAAACTAGTTTTTGTGGAACTTAAATTAGGAGAGCAATGTTATGTGATTGCTGGTCTGAAAAAGCAGATATTCTAAACTACCTTGAGTGAGCAAGTCTCCTAGTGCCTAGTTCCTTCATTCTCAACTGAATGAATCTCTTAAGTCTGTGTGAATTACACCCTTCTGTTGACAGTGTGTTGACATTGCTTTTAGATGGGAGTGTGACTGATCATGACATATTACACTCCCCGATTGTTATAATTGACATATTTGTCAAAGTTAACATGCTGTAAAAATACATGCCAAGTTAGACACATCTTAATAGTCTGCTGCATTAACATGTTGCTACATAGCCATCGCAAAAGCTCAATAAAATCATTTTTTTCAATACTTACAATGCAACTCCTAAACTGCGTACCAAGCAACTCATAGCAAGAATAAGTGAAATGGGGAGGGTTATGGAAAGTGCGAGAATATCCTCCAGGGTGAGTTGTTCTCTAACTCTCAAATAGGCTCATGACAAACAAAACAGAATAAAGTATAGCGAGCATCGACAAAGACAATCGGTCTTGCCTTTGGGATCTATTGGCTTTGCCAACCGTTTTTAGTGATGTGTATATCATCCTAGATGCTGTCAATTCTGTGCAGCATGCCTTACACTGTCTGTGTAGCATGGCTTTCACTGTATGTAATGCACAGAATATTATCTTTAATGTACTCTGAATGCAACCTGAGAGTTCCCATTTCGTTCCTGCAGCTGTGTGGCATCCTGTTTCTTTGTTGGTGCCCTTATTAAAACCACCTTTACGAGTGGTGTTCTTAACATCCTTTGCATGAAGCTAGAGGGCAGGAGAGGAATAACACAGCCAAATTTAGTATCAAGAATGAGAGCAAGTCTGATTTATTCTGGAGAACTCAGAGCACCGCCATGAGGGGACTGTCAGTCAGCACTACTCTTAGGTCTCAGACGGTCCTAATGCACAGGTATGAGGACCGTTTCACATGGATGCTCTCACTTTGTCCATTTTGAAGAATCTAACTTGTTAATAATTCGGCTCCAGTGACTGACAGAAGATAAATATTGCAACCTGTGGTTGGCCCATCAAACACAGGTGGCAAATCTCACTGCCCAAACAGAGCCAAGTAACCTGAGCCCATTGCAGGAGGAATCAAAGAATGTATGATCTGTGTAAAGAGCACTCCAGGAGCACATCGATAGCAGGGCATTCTCAGAATACAACTGTGGGTTAGAAAATAAGCCTGTGACGTGGTCAGCTACGTCATTTTGCCTACAAAAGAACACAGCGCTTTTGTGAAAGCTTTTTTTTAAAGCAGGTGGGGGTAGCACCATGGGTGGGGGTGGAAGCAACATGGGGAGGAATGGGTGGGCGACGTAACACAAGAGAGACCAACACAGAGGGTGAGGGGAGAAGAGAAGCACACAGGTGAGAAGGCAATGGGGGAACAATCAGGTGAGTGCATCATGGTGGTGGGGGGTGAAAAGCAAATTGGTGAAAGAGAGGAACATGGAAATGCAGAGCGGGCAAGAGAAGTACACAAAGAAGACAGTTGGAAATCACATGCACTCTCCCGGAGTGCTTAAACAAAAAGAAAAAAGCAGTGTCTGAAAAGTGAGCACTGGAAGGACACAAGTAATGTGGACATGCTCCCAGGGCCGGTCCTAGAACTTCTGGGGCCCCGGGCGAAAGTCAAGATGTGAGGCCCCTCTAATTTGCATGTAACATCACAATAAGTGATATCACAGAAAGTGACATCGCAGGACTATTGATCTTATTTGGCATCACTGAAGAGACCTAATGTGGAGATCAGTAACATGGCCAAAAAGAAATATACAAATGAAATAATTCCATATATTTTAAAACTGTATTAAATGGATAACATTTGTCACATTGGATGGAAACGCTAGGTGCTAGGTGCAGGTCTCACAAAGATGCATAGTTTTTACTCCATGTTAACTGATTGTTTCCAGATGAGTGCATGATAAACATTCCAGTTCTGTCTCATATAGGGGAGAGATCCTGTTGAGGTAATAAGGGGCGGGATCATTCAAAATATAAAATTAAACAAGAGAGAACCCCTCACCCCATTGATATAATCACAAATTTCAAAAGGCTCTGTTATCTTTCCATGCCATTATTGTGCCACCTTAGGATGACATTAATACTTAGTAATTTGTTTTAACGTAAATCCTCTCACCAGTATTCCACGCGCACATGCTAAGACTCGTAGGACAATCTTTTTGTGTGTGGGATCTTTACTCGACAGAATTATGTTAAGTGCAAAAACACAACACATATAATACAAAAATACAAGACACCATTGCAAACAAATAAAGATTGTACATAAATAAAAAAAGACTTAGAACAACGAAGACCACTACTAAATCATACATTGACTTGAAGGTATGCTGCAGATTCAAGGGGTTTTCAAATCAATGTTTTTGATTTGGTGTTACAACTGTAGGAAGTGGTAGTGACCGGCTTTAGCGCTGGTGGAGTCCTGTGCGACAATGTTTGTTGGTGCCCCCAATGACCACCTCTGCCATGGATTTCCTCACTACCACTCTTTAACAGTGCCCCTCAAGTCTCCATAACTGCACTTTCTATCAGATGCATTTAATTTGATTTACAGCGCCGCTCATACCAGTGTAGGGTGTCAGAGCACTTTATATCACACACATTACACAGAAACAATCAATCATACCTGTGTAAATCACTGTATAGGAAATGTTACATAAGACAAAGGACTACAATGTGTAGGAGTCACATGACAATCATACTAGTAGGCAGTATAGTTTAATAGTGATTGGTCTAGAGAAACACAAACTCTGAATTTAGAACGTAATACCATGGTTGGGGGTTCTCTTTAATAACCAGAATTGATTTCTATCTAAAAGAACCCTTTTTGCAACATTAGGATAATCAAAGACTGGGGAAAAAAACATAGTACTCTAATTTATACCTTGCAGTTTGCATGCACCTCTAAGATGACAGTTAATAGCTCACTGTTCTATGTCAGGATTTTGACTTATAAACTGCAAGTAACAAAAGGATCTCACTGACAAAATCAGTAACCCACTGACCTATTTACATTATGTGCACTTTGTGATCTGCATGGTACATGTCCTTTGCATCAGGCACATTAACCCTCTGCGCTACCTTTTCATGAGTCAAAACTTCCACCTGACAAACTCCATCTCTTTCTAGGAAGAACACCAATCACCAGAGTTATCATGACATTTTTATTGTTGCCGAAAATTGCTGGAGGCCAGGAAGGAGGCAACAAGTGCTTTTAAAAACATAATATACTTGCAATCATGACGCCCCACCCGAAATCAGCGCTCGGTGCAATCTCACCGGTCGCACCACCCTAGAGCCTCCATGTTCAAGGGTCCTGTGCCCTCTGTGACAGAGTCACTGTCGCTCTAGGTTGTGCTGCTTCATAGGCCTGCCCGCAAGACTGGAGGTGAACTTCAGTATGGATTGTGGTGGACAGGCCTTCAAGGTTAACACACACTTGCCACTGCAAGGGTCCACCTGCTGGTGCTAAGACACCAGAGCTTCTAAAGTCTTGCGGGGCCTTCTAAGGTCTAGCATGGGAATGTGCTCCCTCAGAAGAGTAGTCAGGTGGGCTGATCCTGGTTCCCCAGTCCCAAATTCGTCAGCTCTGACGATGGTGCTACATCCTACTGAGAGAAACTCGCACCGCCTTCAAATACAACCCAATTGTGCCCCGCTATAAACATCTGGATGTGACTCCATTCAAATTACGCATCAGACAAGAGTAATATGCTGCCTAAAAAAAAAAGTAACAGCATCCTGGAAAAAGCAAACACTCAAGGGAATGCAAGATTAAGTAACGCATGTTAAATGTTAGACGGAACAACATGGTTACTTTAACGCTTTTGCACTTATTATTCAGAAATCAGTGAGTGCTTTTGCCTGAAAAGTTAAGGACATGACTACAGGGCCCAGAAGGGACCTGTTTCAATGTCCATTACTTACATCCTTACAAAACGTAAGCAGTATGGTTTAAAAAGACTGCACTCGTGAACACAGAGCCACAGTACGCCTTTTATTTTCCAATCCACCCATCAACCAGGTATTGCAGTACATCCAGGAATGGTGCACTTCCCCATCCGGGGAAATAATGTTGTTCAAAGAAAGACGAGATAACAAAAGTAGCGCTTCACTGGCAACCTCTGTAAAGTGGCGCTAATGTGTTTTGGGTGTGAATAAAATCAATCTGGCCACTTTGCGACCCACTCTGTCTTGCTTTATTTAGTTATTTTTATTTCCCTCCATCCTGAGGCTGCACTTTGGAATAGAAAAATGTCTAAAAAGAAATTTCCAGCAAAAGTGTTTTTTTTTTGGGATCAATTCCACAGAGGAACAAATAAACGAAAGGAGAGGAAAGAGGGAGTAATGGCTACAAGGCCCAAGGAAGGGGGCACCCCCACACCTGGACCTTGCAGCTTACTCCAGTGCTTCAAGGCCCAGGGAAGGGGGGCCCTCCCCTGGGCCTCGAAGCAGTAATGAGGCCTTTAGTAAAACACTGCCCTACCACCGGCAGGCAATTTTACATACATTTGAAATGCAGATTCACATGGGTGATGCAAAGGTTAACAAAAGCCAGTTGATCTGGCTGCTCCCTCCACCCCTCACCCACCTCTCCTTGCCTGTGTCTGGCTGGTCCTGGAAACAAAGAGGCCTTCTGTCACCTAGCAACAAAATGCCTTGAATGGCCGGTACTTAACAGAGGCCCCATTCTGTTTGTTCCTTCCTCCCACCCCTGCACCCCCAGGAATGCCACCACGCCCTGACCAGCAAGGTCAAGACATCTCGCATTTGTAATGCGATTGTGTGGGGCCCCCTGGAGGAGAAGGTGGGCTAACTGTGAAAGTGTGGCCTTTCACAGTGAAGCGGTGCCCCCTGTTTTTTAGCTGAGTGTGAGGCCCTGGGCAGCTGCCCACACTGCCCATGCCTAGCGCCAGCCCTGCATGCTCCAGTAGAGTGACAAACACAGGAGGAGGTAGTAAATCTAACAAATAAGAAATAATTAAGTGAGAGTGGCAATAAAGCCGACCAATGGTAAGCAACGGGAGGACTCTAAGCCCACTGTAAGCTAACAAAAGGTCTTAATGCCAATAAACAGCTTGCACTGTCTGGTAGTCAAGAGTCGAGACCTAAAATGAACTTATCTCACTGCTCCCCCATTGAAATGGTAATATATCTTAGTGCAATGACAAACCTCCTTACATCATGAAGGATTAACCAATGGTTGATGAATTTGATGAATGGAACTTACAATCACATATTGCAGAAGGAGTTGAACACAACCCTATCTCTGTATAGTTTGCATGATCTCTGTCAGACAGTTATAGCTATCTCTGCCAGACCTAAAATTGTTTTAGTACAGTTTTGTGACCATCCTATAGCACACAACATCCTAGAGGGAAAAAAGTCAAGATTCCGTCTCTTCACAGGACTGAAATGGCATGTGGTACAGTTTGCTCAATTTAAGCAATGAGAGGAGGGTAATGTTATTGGTCATGTGTGGCTTTTCAGCCACATGTAAATAGGTGAACCACCCTCTTTCAAACATTTATATCACTATGCATGGGCAAAACCTAGCAGACTTCATTGGTTTGTCTTCATTCTGGCAGAGACAGTCCAATGTCTGTACCTTGGCCCATTGTCTCCAACCCTGCTCCTGTGATTTGAGGAGTTACAAAAGAGGTTGTATGTCAGAATATCATTGTGAGAAATACCTTCTCAAATAGACATTGTGTTCAAACATTGGGTATTGATTATAATTAACTCCACTGATGCGATAATTTTGTAAATGATTGTCAGGACACATAATGTATGTCAGATGATATTCTGACAATAATATTCTGCTGAAGTGTTCTTTGTTCCCTTACTTTTTCTGTTTACAAAAAACAAAGCATTACTTGAGCTAAGAAAACTGCATGAGAACTGCTTCCAGACAAATGCTGATAACACCCAGAATCTCATCAAAGCAACTGGGGAGGACAATTAGCACAACCTAATGTCATGCCTAAAGGTTGGGTGAAGCAGAACGGGATACTGTTGAATGCCGATAAAACAAAGGCAATCTTTTGGATAGGAGCTTGCACTGTCACATGGCCTAGCTCGGACCTCGAAACCAAAGCATGAACATTTCTGAAAAATGTCAATTGGAAAATATGATGCAGTTCAAAATATGATTTACCAGCTAGGGAGTGTACAAAGGCCACTCCTAATAAACAGCTATGTCTGTGCCCAACAATAATTGAAGTTATTATTAATTCTACGTAGACCACAACATCACTCTGCTGTGACTAAAGAGTTTGTGAATAGGTGCTAAAAAGACACAAAATGTGAGAGTTTATTTGGCATCTGACAAAGAAAATTTGAACAGCAGTATCTGGCTCTGCAACGGCTACCGGTTGACTGCAGGACACAATCAAAGTTCCTATTCCTTACATGCTAATGTCAATCAACGATAGTCCACAAAATATTAGCCATTAGAATTAGTTCTAGAAGAAAGCAGAAGAAACCTGTAAGCTAGCTGTACTTGAAAGGCTATGGACAGACATAGGCTATCAGTACTAAGTGTGAAACTATAGAAAGCTCGTTCTGAACCCATGTGCAAGGCTACCTCACATACCTCATTTATATCTTATCTGAAATCATAAATCCATTAGACTTAGTTACAGACCTGCACGTGGACATGGACAGCCACAGAGTTCACTATGCAATGTACTGACTCAGACGCTCACTCACGCATGGTACTATTAAGACCTGGGTCATTTGTGGCCCCTCTTCTGTGCAGGGAGTATCAGAGTCTGCTGGCTGTTCAGGTGAGGAACCAGAGAAGAGAGAAGACTGAATGCCTTCCTTAAAGAAATGATTCACTCTCTCTACCAAACCATTGGCAGAAGGGTTTTACAGTGCTACCTGAAGATGTTTAATATCATGTTCAGAGAGAAACATTTTTCATTTCATTGTCAAACGAAATGAGTGCCATTGTCTGTTACTACTTCCTCAGGAATTCCTTCTGAGGAAAAGGAAAAGACATCATGAAGAAAAAATTTGAGCGATTGTGTGTTGGCCAATTCTACAAAAGAATAATAACTCCATTTTGAGAGGTAATTAACCAAGACTATCAAAACTCTGTTGCAGGTGGGTAGTAAATTGAACGGACCCCTACAATCCAAAGCAATTCTATGCCACAACTGATCAGGCAATGGAACAGAGTGAAGAGGTTTTTCCACACTCTTCCAATGTTTGTCTGAAACTATGCACTGAGGACATAAATTAATAAACAAAGCCACCTGACTATTCATGGAAGGCCACCAATAGTGTTCTCTAAATTTTGTACATGTAGCAGTGATACCTAAGTGACCCTCGTGTGCTACTTTGATTAAGTGCTCTCTCAACATTCTAGGAGGAACAAAACACCGATTCCTGATGCAAATGCCATTCTCACAAGACAGTTCAGTAGAAATTTTAGCAAACGGTTTCAAAGAATCTGCAAGATTACGAATGGGTGGCCATCCTTTTTTTACGTAATCCAAAACATTCAATAAGACATCGTCCTCCGACATAACTTCCAGCCACTCTTTATCAGTAAGAGCCCCATCAAGTTTAGATACAGTATCAATAACTGCTATAACACACTCATTATTTTCTTTGATGTCAACACAGGCAGGTAATGGTAAGCGTGACTGACAGTCAGCCCTGAAATGTTTGCCACCTTGAAATTAGTCAATGGCGAAATCATACTCCTGCAACTTAGAAAGTAAATGAACAAAGCCTGCAGACGCTTTGCCCAACCCATTACCTTTTAATAAATTGACTAGAGGTTTATGATCAGTATAAATTTCAAATGAGTTGCCCCAAAAGTAAGTTTTAAATTTCTGGACAGCACAGACACAGGCTAACGCCTCCCTTTAGATCATGCTATAGTTTGTTTTTGCCTCTTGCAGAGCCTTAGAGGCAAAAGCTGTAGTGATTTCTTTACCATTTACTTTTGGGTCAAACACAGCTCCAATGCCTTTCATGCTGGCATCAACTGTGATGAAACATCTTTGACCAGCAATAAAAGGACTTAGAGCAGGGGCATTAACAATCAACCGGTTTATACTGGCAAAAGACCCATCAATTTCTGTGGCCCAAACAAATTTAGAACATTTTTTGAGAACATTTCTCAATGGCTAGACGGTCGAGGCATAGGCAGGTGCAAAGCGAGCATAATAAACCAAGGAATGACCTTAAAGCATCCTTGTTAGTAGGTGCGGGGGCTTTAAGTATGGCTTCAACATTACAGAATTTGGGTCTGATACCATCAGCAGAAATGGTATGTCCAAGATAATCAATTTGTTGGACCAAGAATTCGCATTTTTCCGGTTTAACTGTAATCCCTAAAGTATTCAAAGCACTCTGTACTTTTTCAAAGACTATCAAATGTTCTTCCTTGGTGTTAGTAAAGATGAGGATATCATCCTGGAAAGCTTGTACATTGACATCCCTGAACAAGATGTCCAAGGCCTTCTGAAAAACACTCGCCTCTGAGGCAAGACCAAACGATAGCCTTAAAAATTTGTAAGTTCCGAAAGGCGTGATAAACGTAGTGAGCTCTTGGGACTCAGAATTCAAGACTTTCTGATGATATGCAGAGTGTAAATCAATGACTGTAAAGTACTTAGCTTCCCCTATGTTGGTCAACATTTCCTCTAAAGGAGGCAAAGAATGACAATCAACTACTATGTTACCATTTAATGATCTCAGATCCACACATAGGCGGAGAGCTCCTGTTTTTTTCTGGCTAAAACAATGGGAGAGGCCTATTCAGAAGAATCAGTGGAAGTGATTATTCCTTCTTTAGTCAAATTTTCTAAAAGGTTTTTCAAATCTTTATGAACACTGATAGGTACTGGTCTTACATTGTGAATAACTGACTTGGCATTGTTTTTTAACCTTATGTTGTGCTCAAAACCTTCTACCGTTCCTATTTCATCTAAAAAACTATTAGGAAACCTAGGCATCATATTTGGAAGTACATTAGAATCGGCATCAATAGTAAGAATAGGCATTTCTCCAAGCACAAAGGGATTTTCATGCCCTGGTTTTAAATGAATGCCTAAAGCCTGAGAAAACAATCCAGCCACAGAGAACAGAGGTGTGGCAGAGTTTGAAGGACAAGAGGCTGGAGAGAGGACGATGCTGCATGTGAACAGTGCCCTCGAGCTCCCACAGCCAGACAACGTTGCCAGACAACCAGAGGTAAACAGAGCAAGGCACTTGGTGCCTAAACACGTATCCACGTGGCTGGACCAATGGACTTGAGGCCCAGACAGGTCACAAAAGCCACGGCGAAAATTAAAAAGCAATTGCCATGCACCTTTAAAGTAGTCAGAGTCCAACGTGACTTTGATTTCCTGTTCCTTGAGATTTTTCAACAAAAGCGTCAGCCAGTGGGACTTCAATAATCCGGAACCAAGCACTCTGAATATTTAGCCAGTGACCCCACTGCTGGTACCAAAGATAGTATCTGGGGTTGGCTAAATAAAAAGGGCTTGAAGCTAGAGGATGATAGCACTGTTGAGTTTAATACTTAAGTTAAGAGCGTAAAGTCCCACGGCCATCTGCTGGCTGCTCAAGCGTGGAACCAGCCAAACTGCTGTTCACTTAGCAACAAGAACAAGAGATTCCATAAGAGAATACAGTACCCCACATATACAACATTCTGTTAAAGAAAAAAATAGTAAAGGTACTAATCCAGCATACTACAGTGCTGTTGGAGATTTATCGAACCACACTCATACACTGCATGTGTGGTCTTATGTATCATCTAATGTCTTCCTCTTTTGTTTGATATCGAAGCAAAACAGAACACATTGTAATGCCTGGAAGATACTGGGCTACCCTCTGGAATGCCCTTCTGCTATGCACATGGTTTGAAGGCCTACTGCCTGCTCACAACAGTGATGCCTGCCCCACCACCAACATGAGTGTTGAAAATAAACACACTTGTGGTGGAGGCCCAAGTCATTGTGGGAGGGCCCGCACTCATGGCTGGACCTCTTCCCTGCCGTTTCTTACTGCTGAGGTCCCCTAGCACAACTGTGGGGCCTCTGCCATGAGTGCGAAGGCCCTTTGTGAATTGGGCCGTGTGTGTTCACAGATGCTAGCATACACAGGAAGGGCCATGTTGTGGAGTACTAGCACAGCTATCCCAGCCCCACCTCTACATGCTTAACTCCTCTGCTCAAACCTCTTAGATACATACTGCATATCAAAGGTTTGTATGCAGGCCTTTATGGATCAGATCGTTCAAACGTGTTTTATGTGGGGTGGTCAGTGCTTTCTACAATAGTGGGATCTTTAGTGGTCAACATTTAATAATGGGGTTGTTTACATCTGTTCTGTGAAATAGCTGATTGGACAGATGGCTGAAGCCAGGATTTGTTATACCGTCTTGCCAAAAAGGCAGCACAGAGAATTTAAAGGAAGAGGCAAAAGAAGTGGTGCTAGCTGCACCTCACGCCAAGCAGAGGCCAATAAGAGGTCATATTATAAATGCAAGGTATGCTGCTCAGACATTTTGCAAGAGGGAATTTAACATAAAATATATGTACTAAGCCATTTAACACCTCCATTTAATCTTCAAAGAGACACATATACTTTAAAGTTGAAGGTTTGTTGATATTGTATACCTGGAGATGAGGCATGGTGCCGGGCCATCCATATCATGCAGAATGTATGCCATTTTGGAGCAGCTACCCCAACGAGTGATGCCTGTGATGAACGATCTACATGGTACATCTGTTCTAAAGAGTAAGCTTGACTCTGGATAGACAGCAGTGCACACCTAAATAGGGATTTCCATAGACTAAGATGTCAGTGGGAGAGAGCAGGTATGGTGAGGAGTTCTATGGAAGCAGCCCTATGACGTCACAGCTCAGGTGCATGCCAACTCATGCCCTAGGAAGATAACGAGTGTTTAGCTGTGAATAATATGGTGAACAACTAAGGGATTCCTATGAGCACATTTAGGCATGAAGGAAATCTTCAAATACTATTTCCACTGGAAATGGGATTCTGGGCCATATGTATGAAATTTCCATTTTGCATTTCCTAAATAGAGAATCCCAAGAAATCTCTATTTAGGAAATGCAAAATGGAATGTACAAAAACAGAGATTTCCTAATAGTGATTCCTCCAGAATAGGAATCGCTATTAGAAAATAGATATTTAGGAAATGTTAAACCATTCTGTAGGCTCATAGGTATGAATGGTTTTGTATTTCCAAATTTGCAATTTCCTTATAGGAAATTGCAAATTAGGAAAGGCACAACCAAGAGTACCTATGGACCTAAGTCCCTCCCTGATGCACTCCATAAAATAGCGGTGTACATATAAAGGCCTCAAATGCCCAATGGGCATGTGCGCGCTACATGCCACTTTAAAAAATGCATTTTGGGTGCATTTTTCAAACTTGCACATGGTCACCATCAACTTGGAGTCGATAGTAATAGCATTTTCTAAATGCCCATTTCGCACTTAGAAATGCTTTGTACATGTGCTTAGGAAATGGCAAACAGGAAATCGCATTTTGCGATTTCCTATCTGCCTTTGTACATATGGAAAGACAATTTAGTATTTCTTAATGGACCGAAATTGCGATTCAGTCCGTAAAGAAATGCTAAATCCTTTCATACATATGGCCCCTAGTGTTTACAATTTGCGAAAAAACTCTTTGATCATGAATGTTTGAACCAGACAATGGCATGCCTATGATGGAGTGGAATTCTTCCTTTTGCAAATTAAATGTAACATGTTTAATAGAAAAGTGCAATTTATCATGTTAAATAACGTGCACATTTAACGATTTGATTTGTAGTATGTAAGCACACTTAGCTATTATAAGTCAACACTTGAGTGAACATGCTGTAATGAATGAGTAACCTTAATATTAATGCCATTTTGAATGTCAACTTTTCAAATAAGGCTACGGTCTGCTTTCATATGTATGCAGTTGTTTTGCACGAGATGTTTTTCTTTTTCTTCCCACTGCAAATGCTGTAATTTTCCAAAAGCATTCTGTTAGCTAGTGAATAGGCATTTGTTAAACATTAGACAACTGTAAGTGAGGTTCTCATTGGGAGGAGAGAAAGATGCCAGGAAGTGCAACTTGTGGGAAGAGCTGTCTGAACCCCAAGATTCTGTTCAATGTAACAACTCAAGGACATGGTCATGTTTGCACCATTGTCATAGGTAGGGGTAGGAGGAGCTGGTGGAGTTGTACTCCGTGGAATTCCACTGAGTTAAATACAAACTCTGCGCAATTCCACAGAGTAACGGAGTTTCGCAATGTGCTGCGATTTATGATGTGTGCGTGATACCACCAGCACTGCAGCTGACCTCAGCAGCTCTCTGTCACGCGCTAGTATCTCTCAACATTTGAACAGGCGCTGGACAGAAGGCATGTGCTGGCTAACAAGAAACGGGGCAACGGGGCTTCTAGAGTTATTTTCTGTGCATGTCCGCCAGAAACAATACTACTTTAGCAAAGTGCCCAGTGCGTGTTCGTGACACAAGTTTTTAAAGAGAAGGCATGATAGTGACACTGACGTCTGACAACCACTTACAGTTTTGTACATCAATGACTGTCTTTATGTCTGATATATTGTTTTCAGTCAGTATAGACAAGTTCACAAATGCGTGTCTCCTCAGCTAGTCATATGTATTGCAAATAAGTGTTGGTGTGTGTTATAAGTATCTAATTGCAGAAGCTCATCTTCAACGTGCAATTGTCACACTGTAGGAGGAGGTTGGAGTTCTTACTTCATCCCACACACGTGTGTGTCGTAAACCTGTTACCAAAAAAACACAAGCAAGGGAAGACATTTGCAATGAAGTTGTCGCTCTAAAAAAAAAAACAGGCCACAAGGACAAGCAAGAGGCCTCCATTCGCAATTGGGTGGACTCTCGAAAGTGTCAACTGTCAAGCACATGAACAATGGGACACCAGTTGCAGTTTATCACTCTCAAAACGGCGCCATAATATGCAAGGAACACTAGCTGTAGCCTACCTCCTGTGTGACACTTCTTGGCTGAGGAGGAGGCCGGATGGAGAGGCTGAGATGAGAACCGCATCCTTGGAGCTGCCAGCCTCTGCCCGGCTGTCCTTTTGGGTGGAGAAAGGGCAAAGAGGAGAGGCAGAAAAGCACAGACTGGGAAGAGCACCAAGGGACCTCCACTTTCAACTGAGGAGTAGGTGGTACGCAGTGAGTAGACTGGCCATTATTGGGCGTTGTTTGCTGTATTCTGATTTCTGACGAGCTTCTTCAACAGCCAATAGCACACCCATAGCTGCCTCTCCTCCACCAATAGGGGCATGCAGGCAGAGAGTGGAGATGCCTCTCGGAAGCGGGTGGGCTGAGCCTGACCTGGCTGCTCGTTGTTTGAAATTAGGGGTGTGAGCATCAGCTCACTATGTGTTACATTTGTTATATTTACATTACTATATCAGTTCACTGAGGTGCCTCCTGCATTCCCACGAGGCTGCTGTTCCAGAAGGTACCACGTGACGACCAATGCCTTGTCTCCAGTACATCATGTTTTAAAGTGGCTATTTAATGAAGAGGAAAGAAACTAACCGTGGGCAGTAAACGCCGCATGCGGCGGAGTGCGACATTTTATGCCGAACTTTGCGCTCCAAGCGGAGAGCGGAGTGGCAAAACCCCGCAAACTCCACTGGCAGATCGGAGCTAGGCGCCCAACCCTAGTCAGAGGCTGAGAAATATGGGAGCTTGGTAGGAAGCAGTTGGTTCACGAGAGTGGGATCCAACTGAAATGTTGCAACTAACGTTTTATTGAATTATATTAGGATGTGTTCCTTAGACTTAGAACAGCTTACTGTTTCTCACACACTTTGTCCATTAGAGAGATGCTCACTGATTTTGAATGAGAAAATCTTTCTCATCTCTGCAACTCTCCATGATTGGGGTGCAAAAGGTTTCATGTCTGAACATTCTTTATCCTTCATCAGAAACCTTTGTTCGGTTTTTCTGAAGCTGACACCTTATCTTTTTTACTTAAACTGGATGCCTTTCTCAGCTTAACTTAAGTTAGAATAGGGATTTTTCTTTATGAAGCAGACTTGTTGTATATTCTGCATCCTATTTGTAATTCTAACTAATGTTCTATTTTATCTTATTTTGAAATATCAACTTCTTTGATTATCTAAATTTGTAATATTGATGTCTGAGGTTTGAATACTTAATGACTAATGATCTGATTCATATTAAATTTGTTAATAAATCCCCTCATAATTCTCATTGTCGTTTCCTGTGAAGTCCCAATTGGTCTTCACTGTCTCTGGAAATTAATATAAATGATTGCTCCTTTTCCACGCACCTTGTCAACTAACAAAGGTCCGTACATCCAATGCGGGGTTGGTATGAAGATTATACCCGACATTTGAGATACAAGAATCCCTGCTCCACCACGGCTGAGGTGTGTGACTTTGGGTTCTCATGATTAACTAATAATCCAGAAAATTATAGTGATTGCTAATAGTCTTCTCTAATTGTAACTTGGGTATCAACTGTTGATACTTTGAATTCAGGTTCAAATGACCTGATTAATTGGTATTAATTTTTGCTGTGCAGATATATTGAAGGTGCCATTTAAGGTTTGTTTTTCAATATCTGTGCCTGGGCATTTCATCTTTATTGAAATGGGTAGAAATGTGTCATACTGTACTATGCCACAACCTTCATATATACTTCTTTGAGGTAGGCCTTGATGGCATGTAGATATACAGAGAGCAATGGAACGCTGAACATGTGTGAGAGCCACGAGATATTCAGGAACTATTGCTACAAGGCAAAATATTCATGAATGTTCATTCCTGTAGTGTAGAAATGCCGTACTCTGTGAAGACTTTTCTGTTTCTTTCTTAATTGCAGGACAGTTGAGGTAATTCTGATGTTGATGGGAACATTCTTCCAGACGCTGGCAGCTTAAATGGGCAGCTCGATCAAGATGCCAGAGAAACTCATGGATCCTTTGAAGGACCAGGTTTGCTTCACAAACTGGCTGATCAGCATTCTATCATACACCTATGGGCAACCAGGCTGGATTTTCAAAGAGAGGTCTTGAGGGAAATCCAAACATTGTTGAGTAGATGCCTCACCCACTATATAGTGGCAATCTTCATCATCGGAGCCTATCCACACCCTGGTAAGATGGTGCCACCAGGGCAGACGCAACCAAAATCGGAAGTTCTTATATACATCACTACTTGGTTTAAAGCAGGGATCCAGAGGAAAAACAGTAAAAATGTCTCAGGGTATACCCAAGGGAATTTCCTTTATTATTTAAGTACCCTAAACACAGATAAAAAAAACAGGTCAAGAGGACTGTATGAATATCGATGACTCAATGGGGCCTATACATGAAGGTCTGGTGCAAGGCACCCTAACTGACCTGTCACACTCAATTTGGAGTCTTTGACATGGCTGTCTCCTTTGGAGGTGCAGTCCAATACTCACTCAGACCACAACTCCCATGATCCGTTCTCGACAAACGGAGCAGCATCACCTGATGCTTCTACACCCCACGAGGTGCAGGATCCAATCACTTTCCCGTCCTCCTGTTTAAGACCGGCTCTCACAAACACTAGTTTTTCGTCTGCGGTCATGGCGGGGAGCTGCAGGTTCCACAGGCATACACTGCTATCCAGGGACATCTTAAGGATTTTTGGGGCCCTGGGCCAAACATATTTTGGGGACCCTTGTTCGGAACAACTTTGAATTTATGATCCAGTTTCAACTCTTTCATGCCCTCTTTGGCCAGTTCACTGCCAGTGCACAGGCACACTGGTCCAAATTCTAAATATGTTTACATCTAATATTCAGGGATAGTGATGTGTGTTTTTCAGTATTGTAAAACAGCAGCAGCTCACTAATGTTACTGCAAAAATCTCTTTGACCCCTCCCTCCCATTTCTCATATGTGAGCACTGTTTTGATCTAAAAGAAACTTTTTTTATGAAATACGAGCATTTGTAAAGCGCACAGCTACCTCCGGAGAGGTGTCCCGGCGCTGGGGGCCCTCGGGAAGATTAAGCAAGCTATTGCCCAGAGTCACATGGTGCTGGGCTAACCTGCCGCCGGACCCAGAGATCGAACTGTGAACCCTGTGGTCCGGAGTCCGGGACCCTGGCCGCTGCACCACACCTCTTCCACTATGGTTATTACATGAAACATAAACACAACATTTGTCTGAATAATGTCTGTAATAGAGTCTCACACATTTCCCACATTAAAAATGTTTTAAAGGAAAACGCTATTGACAATAATCTGTTTAAGAATTATTCAAGGTCACCAGGGCAAGACTCTCTCAGGGGTGGCTCACTTTAAAGTAACTACCATTTGGTTATCTCTGCAATACAGAAAAAACGTGGAGGCAGTCTAACGGGGGGGGGGGGGGTCAGCCGCATCTCATACTTTCCATTTAAAGGCAAATGCCCGCCCACGCCACTACTCGGGGCATACAGCCAGATGTAGCTCATTAAGTTACTTAGTATGAACAACATCATGGCGTATATATATATATATATATATATATATATATATATATATATATATATATATATATATATATATATATATGCTAGCGGATATTCCAGTGACTATTTCTCCTCCCAAAACGTTGGTATACCCCTATAGCCAGTGTGATATGTGCTAGTTAGCACACACAAGAATAATACTTTTACCAAAAATGAACAGGGCACACAGCCCCATGGTGAACCACTGCCATTAACTATGTTATGCTTCTGTTACAAGTGTTTGACTATAGGAGCGTGCCTCCCACCAGGTGCGCATGATTACCGAACCACCCATAATTAGGGTAAAAATTATGACTGTATGTTTTTGGAATAAAGAGATGTGCATACTCACGTGTGCAGTATATGCTTGCAGTAGTTTGCCATGCTTCAATTAATTAATCAAACATTTATAAAGCACGGAAGCTCACTCTTGAGGGTCTCGAGGCACCGGGGAAATGTGGCTGCAGTGTGGTGGGATGTTCAATCAAACAGCCAGGTTTTGAGTTCCTTCCTGAAAAGCTCAAGTGAAGGTGCGGTTCTGAGGTGAAGGGGAAGGCTGTTCAATGCCTTGGCAGCAAGGTGCGAGAAGGAGCATCCTCCTCTGTTGGTTCGACGGATTGGAGGGTTGTCTGCGAGGGAGGCAGATCGAATAAGTCTGGTTGGTTGGTGGAAGTTCAGGCGTTCGTTGATGTATGCTGGTCCTTCATTGTGTAGGGCCTTGTAGGTGTGGGTAAGCATCTTGAACTGGCATTTCTTCTGGATCAGGAGCCAATGCAGTTTCTTGAGGTGGGGCGTGATGTGGGTCCTTCTGGGGAGGTCGAGGAGGTGTCTTGCTCCTGAGTTTTGTATAGACTTGAATCTTTTCAGGACGCATGTTGTGATTCCTATTTTGAGTGTATTTCTGTAGTCCAGTCTGCTGGTGACGAGAGCCTGCGTGACTGATGGTCCTTCTGGTGTTCATTGGGAGCCATCCGAAAATCTTGCGGCGGATGTGAAAGCAGGCTTCACCTTATAGCATCATTGAATATGATACTAACTTTTTTTTTTTTAACCGTGCACAAGTCTGATATAGACAGGTGGCTGATGCCAGTTGGTGGCCATTAACACAAGACGTCCCCCCACCGGCACAAGCTATCATTACATTTAATTATTTACAATAGACAATTAAGGTCCTACACTAAAACAACTTTCTGGTACATCCATTATTGTTCCTAGGTTTTCTCCATTAAGAATTCCGAAAAAAGAGGTGAGAGCCTTAGGCCTCATATCTACACTTTGTATGAATGAGTAGACAAGCAGGAATGCTAACAGCCCTGGCGAAGGCCTCAGACCCATATGGGCTTTACATTTTGGCTGAAACATGTTGGCGTATATAGGGTCAATTGAGTCATCGACGCTCATAAGACCCCTTCACCTGTTTTTTATCTGTGTCTAGGGTACTCAAATAATAAAGGAAATACCCTTGGGTATACCCTGAGACATTTTTACTGTTTTTCCTCAGGATCCTTGCTTTAAATCCGGTAGCGATTTATATAAGAATTACCAACTTCAGTTGAGCAAGCCTTGGTGGCACTATCCTACCAGTGTGTGAATAGGCAGTGATGATGAAGCATGCCACTCTATAGTGTGTGAGGCGGCTACTCCAAAATGTTTGGATTTCCCTCAGGACCTCTCTTTGAAAATGCAGCCTAGTTGCTCATAGGTGTATGAAGTTGTGCCAGGGAGGACGCAGCTAGGTTTCCTACTCTCTAGCTCTCTCTTTCTCTTTCTCTCTCTCTCTCTCTCCCTCTCTCTGTAAAAAAAAATGTCCAGCATTCTAGTCAGCAGGAAACACAAACTGTCTCAACTCTGAAACTCATAGGTGGTTCCTACAACTTCACAGAACCAGCAAAATGCATTGCCCACAGAGATTAGATTCTGTTATGTTACATTAGTGGCACTTATGTACCACACTGTCTGCTATTAGCCCAATCTTGTGGCGCAGTCAGTGTTTTTGGGGCACCATCCATATCATTCTAATGTTTTCACATACAGCGCCCATATTAAAGATAAAGCATACTCGCCAGGTCTGCTTCAGGTGCAAACCAGGTCAGTAAGTCCATCAAAATGAATGCACTGTCCACAGCTCAGCCACGAATATGCACCTGCCTTGAGGGCAGTACATTAATGAAAGGCAGACTGCCTGTTTGAAGCTGCCGGTTCGCCTTTCACTATTCAGACGGCAACCGATCTGCATTTCAAAGTAAGACAGAGATCCCCTTACAGGTGGGTAACTGCAGGAGGCTGTCTACAGGGTCCTCTGGACCTCCTTTTCCTCCTGCTGGGTTGTGCCATCGGGGGTGCACTGCCTGGATGCCTCCTTTCAGTGGTACACATTCAGTGCTCCCCTAACAGATTCTTTGCCTCTGTGCCCATATCTATAATATGCACGGGTGCAGAGACAAAGTATTTCCTCATTTGCATGGGACAATGCCCTATGCAAATGAGGGAATGCCTCCTAGAAACTTTACCAGATCTACATGTGTAACCGGTGCCATTTACATTATAGAAAGGCCCACACAAGTGTATGCTCTACCCCTTCCTTAACACCAATTTGCCCTGGGGGAGCAAAAAGCAGATGCACACATTGGTTTTGCCAACTGGGTACTTTTGATAATACATATAATTTGATGGGAGTGCTAGAGCTGATCATTATGTAATTGGAGGATGGAGAGAAATCCATGGGTGTAATGGACTCCCTAGTGAAGACTGGTGGGTTGAAGAAAGAGGTGTCATCCATAGAAGCATATGTACAGAAAGTGGATGGAGACCTCAGTATAGTGACCTCAGCTGTTCATGAAGTGATGGAATACCTGCAAGGAGCCGTTAAAGCACTGATGTCCCTAGACTTCATCCATCTGCACAGTAAGTGACATGACTGGATTTCCCATCATTCATCTGCACAGGAAATGGCATCACTGGATTTCTCATGGTACCCTGTGCTCCTCCATCTTCCCAGGATCTATTTTAAGGTGGCTGCAGCACTGACGTGAAGAAGACATGTGCCACTGGTCGCCAAAGGTGCTCTAGAGGCAAGCTTGCCTGTGCCCATCCATGATTGCACTGAGCCCAGTGCTAGGAACCCTTCTTCTCCCCTTACCCACTGCTACCCTGCTGCTCTCCTCTGTGCTCTTAACCCCGACAGCCACTCACTGCACTGCTGCTATACCGCACCACACAAAGAAGCATTTACATGCGCCTCTTGCAAGTTTCATGCACTCTCCCGCACCCTACATCCACCACTCCTGCACCAACAGCACCCAGCACTCCACTCGTTCACACTCATACAAACCAGCCACACACTCACAGTAACACAGGCCAACCACCACCCAAACAACACACCACACTTGCATGCATGCTCTTCAACACTGATTCATTACCAAACACACCACGGAAAAATAGGGACCTACTGCACAACCATTCTCCGGACCTGCTCTTCCTCACAGAAACATAGCTGAACCCAACCTCGGCACCAGAAATCTCTACAGCCATCCCCGCTGGCTACAACATCACCAGGCAAGACAATCAGCACAAGGAGTTACCATCATATTCAAAGATGCTATCTGCTGCACAACCTGATGCACACCCCCACTGGCTACATGGAACACCTCACGTTCAAGATATGGATCACAGCCAACCACCAGTAACATGCACCAATTTCGCCAGCAACATCATGGACTTTGTCACACCCTTCATCACCAAAGCCAGCACCTCCAGCCTCCTCAGAGACCTTAACTTTCACCTGGAAGACCACACTGACCCAAACTTTTCAGACACTTACCTCCAGTCACAGATCTGGGTTAAATCCATCATCGTTCTTTAGCTCACTTTGCCACCCTAGTTCAGACCCAGCTATATGCAAACCAGTCTTGACCCTGTGCTTCATGGGAACAGTCCAGCCCGAACTGCCAAGCCAGGCCTTCCCTGGACCGGAAGCAAGCATCCTGGAACCGGTTTCAGGGTAACACCCCTCATCAGCCAAGCTAGCTTGAATCCAGTGGCAAAGTGAGCAAGGGACCCACTTCTGGGCATACCCTGCCAACTTAGGGCAAACAAAGCAAACACAAAGAAATGATGGACGGAGCGCTGAAACTTTTCAGACACTTACCCCCAGTCACAGATCTGGGTTGAATCCATCATCGTTCTTTAGCTCACTTCGCCACCCCAGTCAGTTCAGACCCAGCTATATGCAAACCAGTCTTGACCCTCCGCCTCATGGGAACAGTCCAGCCAGAACTGCCAAGCCAGGTCTTCCCTGGACTGGAAACAAGCATCCTCGGACCGATTTCGGGGTAAGACCCCTCATCAGCCAGGCTAGCTTGAATCCAGTGGCAAAGTGAGCAAGGGACCCACGTCTTGGAATACCCTGCCAACTTAGGGCAAACAAAGCAAACACAAAGAGATGATGGACGGAGCGCTGAAACTTTTCAGACACTCACCCCCAGTCACAGATCTGGGTTGAATCCATCATCGTTCTTTAGCTCACTTCGGCACCCCAGTTCAGACCCAGCTATATGCAAACCAGTCTTGACCCTGTGCCTCATGGGAACAGTCCAGCACGAACTGCCAAGCCAGGTCTTCCCTGGACCGGAAACACGCATCCTGGGACCAGTTTCGGGGTAACACCCTTCATCAGCCAGGCTAGCTTGAATCCAGTGGCAGTTCGGGCTGGACTGTTCCCACAGGGAACAGGGTCAAGACTGATTTGCATATGGCTGGGTCTGAACTGGAAAGGCATGAGGAGCAAAAAAAACAATGGATTTAGGCCCAGATCTCTGTACTGGGGTGAATCTTTGACACTGTGCAGCATTCTGTCCATCAATTGTTCTTTTGGTATTTGATTATGACTTAGGGCACACACATGCATTGGTGAGAGAAACTTTATGGTAGCGGCTTGCATTGCTATGGTTTAGGATGCTCATCTTTATTGACTTACATCCTGCTAATCCCTCCTTTCCTTCCTTGTTTGCCTAGCCTACTCTCTTTATGGTTCAGTGAGTGGAGAAATAGCCATTGCTCTAGGACGCCATGCTAGAGCTGCTTCATTAAAACAGGTGGTACATGTTGTGTTTATGAGATACTGCCAGCATCATGCGATGTCTGTTAGGGCGACTGATGTTAAATTTGTCCATGGGTAGACTATACATGTTCAAAATAAAAACTTCTGACACTTAAGTGAGGCTCCCGTGCAGGTACGAGCGGTGAGTCGGTAGGGCCGGGTTGGGAGGGGGGGGATTTAGACAGACGGTGATGAGGGAAAATTAAATCAATAATTCATTTTCCCTTGTAATCGTCCGTTGAAATCCCCCATCACCCAGCCCCACTGCCCCACTGCTCTTACCTGCACGGACCGCGGATGTTTAACTATTTACTACGCTAAGTATATCCTAGACAAAACTGTGAACTATTTTGTAAGCATTACTGTATAGCGATAGGTGGCCTAAATTGTTTTAAATGTCACAATTTTCATGTGGATTTTTTAAATCAGAAATCTTGGCAAGCTTCAGGAATTTTACCATAGACCTTTGTGAAGGTTGTAAAAAATACCTGGCAATTATGCTCATTCCTAATTAGAAGATATCTTTTTGTTCAGATTCGAGACCCAGCAAAAGCATCTATTCATGTGTGTAATTTCCAAGAATCCTACCTAGCACCAGACGTCTACCACTTCCAAGCATGCTACATAGCAGGTGTTGCTCTTACCCAATGTAATGCTACTCAATGTCTGATCTCGTAAAGGTGGAAGACTGAGTTCCCAGGATTTAAACCTGTGACCTACAGAACAAAGGGAATGTTACAGAAAATGACTCACCTCGCTGTGGAACTTTCAGTCAGCTGCAGGTGGCACAATATGGGGAAAGGAGACCAAGGTTTTTTGCATTTTCATCTCACTTCCAGATTCAAAATCCTGAAGGAATTTTCACGGCTAGAGGCAGCTGGATCAGCTCCTTCAATAGTGGCAATGTTCACCCTGAGAATATTGATTTTATCACTGATGAGGGATATGAGGTTGTTACAAAGATTTGGTGAATGTTCTGAAAGACTAAGGGCAATATTTATGACCCTTGTGGTGCAAGGTGGTGTAGCAAGTCACCTTGCTACGCTGCCCTGTGTCCCAGGGAAAGGGCAGGAATGCACCGTATTTATCCAATATGGTGCATTACTGTCCTTTTCCCTTGTGCTGGGGCCGTTTTGGAAGCCTAGTGCCAACACAGGCACTCTTGCACCAGGATGCAAGGGTGCCTGTGTTGTAGGCAGGGTTGGTTTTGTGCAGGAAGGGGCACCTACCTGCACAAAAACAGTCTTGAGAAGCTTTTTCCTCTTTCTATTTGTGCTGCAGAATACAGCACAAATAGAAAGTGGAAAAAACGAGGAGAAATAAAGATATTTCTCCTTGTTACGCCTCACCTGGGGAGGCGTATATTTTTGGTGCATCCCAGGTTTTCCAGGGTTGGTAAATCTGGGAATATGTCAAAAACCATGGGAGTTGCATGGGAACACACTCACAATGCCCATGGAACGCCTACCTCGCGCAGAAGTAATGCAACTCAGCAATTTGCACTGAGTTGCATTACTCCATATGTTTTAAGCCATACAAAGCTACACAAAGTGGCTTTGCGTGGCTTTAACAATATTACTTTAGGTTAGCAGCGCTCTTGCACCACCTTGCATGGTGCAAGAGCGATGCAAACCAGGTCATAAACATGGCTCTAGATGAGGTATGGGACACAATCTAATAGTCGATTCAAATTTTCTTTGGTTGAGTTTTTTCTCTGGTGATGAGGGTTTAGAATGATTCTTAGTTGTACCAGTAAATTTTACTTTATAGTTGTTCGATTGTGCAAGCCTTGCCATGCAATCAGACATATTTTGGCTTTATTCTAGCCTCTTTAATTTGTACAGCCTCAGCGTTTTAATAATTGAGACATTCCAAAAATCATTTGTTGTTTTTCATGGGACTAGACTTGTGAGGTGGTGGTGGGAGCCAAACATGCTGGAGCAGAAGTTATTGACTTCCAAGTGTGAATGGGTGTCAGCAGGAGATTTTAGACGAGGGCTGGGAATATAAAGAAACCATTGGAGGAAGGCCTCGGGTTGTATTTTCTTCAAGTTTCTCCACGGGATGAGGTGATTAGGACCAGTGGAATGTTTGAGACCTGTGAAGATTTCATTTTAAATGTGGAAATTGATTACTGTAAGAAATTTAGTTACTGGTTGAGGGGGGTGAAACCTTACTCAAGCATGAACCACAATCCTTGTCAGGTTGAGTCACAACCAAACCACAAATTATCCTGTGCTCAACCATCTAGTAGCTTGGCACATAGGAGTGAGGCTTAACTTAGAGGAAATGTGTAAAATGTTTATGCTGCTCTTCAAACAGTAATAAAGTAGAAACAGAAGAAAAATTCCACACCAATGTAGAAAAATTGAGTAAATGTAATAAATAAAGAACAAAACAACAAAAATCCAATCAGTGAAACGAGGAGCTATGCAATTTTAAAGGTATAAGTGAAAATAGCGCCAAAAAGCACAAATCGCCAACTGTAGATATCAGGTTGCACTAGGCCGGGACAAAGTCACAAGTTCAGGCCAACCGTGATGGAGCACAGGCCGGCTACAGGGGCCCGGTTAGTTCAGTTGAACAAGAGCACCTAAAATCCTGGTTTTCAGAGGTTTGTGGAGTCCCACGTCGAGGAGGCAACGTGCAGTGGCGATTCCTAGGAGCTGAAAAGCTGAGATGCAAGGTCCTGCATCATTGTCGAGGATGCAATCTACGAGGAGCTTGCAATGCAAAGTTGTGCACCAGCTGGTTCCAAGGAATCTGCTAGACATGCGATGTGTAATCTTGCGTCGTCATCGCGAAGGCCATCACAAGGGGCTTGCAATGCAAAGGCCTGCTTCGAAGATGTGTTGCACATCAGCGGTTTCTGGGACACTGCGGGTGATGATGTGAAGTCCTTGCTCCGGGAAATTCCATGCAGAAGAGGTGATGCATTCGTTCTTCTCAGGGTTGCGCTGTGCAGCAGAGGAGATGTGCCGCTTCTGCTGGATGAACAGAGGGGCTGGCAGAGCACCTTCAGGACCACTTCCAGGTGTCCAGGACCAGGGTTGCCCACTTCCAAGGGTAGGACTCACAGATGGCAGAGCCAGGTGCTGAGTTCAAGGTTGTTGGAGCCTTCTGTCCCTGAGGCTCTATTCAGGCGGCCAGCCAACTAGCCCTTGGAGTCACTCTGGGGTGCAGGTACAGGTCCAGTCCTTCTCTCCCAGACAAGATGGCAGCATGGAGCAGGCCAGCACTGCAGGGCAACAGTCCTTCAGAGCAGCAGTCCAGAAGAGTGGCAGTCCTTTGAGCAGCACAGCAGCCCTTCTTCCTGGATTAGTTCACAGATCCAGATGTGTACTGATGAGTTGGGGTTTGATGTCCAACATTGAAGTGGAGGAAGCTTCTAGAGGCTTCCACCCCCCTCAGGTGTCAGTCCTTTGCTTCCTCCCTTTCCTGGCACCAGCTTGTCTGGGGTCACAATAGACTTATGGCAAGCCCTTTGTGAGAGTGTTCAGGCAGAGCCTTTGTAATGTGCAAGTGTGATTTGTGACAGCTCCTCCCCCTTGTTACCTTAGAGTGGCTCATCCTGCCAGCACCTATCTTCCATTTGTCTCACTGTCTGGGAGCAATACACAAAGACCAACTGCCAACTACATCTAGTCATGTGACCTAGGATCAAGTTGCAGGCACCAAATAATTAGGACAAGAAAATGGCAACTTTATAAAAGTGCCATTTTCAGAATTGTGATTAAAAATCTGACTTTACCATAAAAAGGGCTTTTCATTGCAAAACTCAACTTGCCTACCTGTTCCCAACAGCTTATTAAATGTAATAAGGTAGCTCTAATGTTATCCTATGGGAGAGGTGTACCTTGTAGTAGTGAAAAATGACTTTACGAGCTTTTCATTACCAGGACGTGTAAAACTTAAATGTACATGTCCTCATTTTTAGTATGCACTGCACCCGGCCCTCTGGGTTGTTCAGCGTCTACCCTAGGGGTGACTTATATGTATTAAAAGGGAAGGTTTAGGCTTGGCAAAAGGATTATTTTGCCAGGTTCAAGTGGCAATTTAAAACAGCACACACAGGCTGCAATGGAAGGACTGAGAAATGTTTAAAGGACTACTTAAGCGAGTGAAGCAATCAGTGCAGCAGGCCCACTAGTAGCATTTAATTTACAGGCTCTAGGTACAGACAGTACAACTTTACTAAGGACTTACTAGTCAACTAAATGTGCCAATTGCATATCAGCCAGTTTTACCATATTTTAAGGAGAGAGCGCAAACACTTTAGCACTGGTTAGCAGTGGTAAAGTGCACAGACCCTAAAGCCAGCAAAAACGAAGTCATCAAAACAGGAGGATTGAAGGTAAAGATTGTTAGAGGAGAACCACGCCCAGGATGCCAGGTATAACAACTACATAGTGATCTGTCCAGGAAAACCGTAGAAAGCCACTGAGTTGGAGTTTGGAAGCAAGGAAAACAGAAGTCAAGACTATGACCTTATGAATAAGTTGGTTCATTTGCCAGTGGAGTAATCCACGTCTTCAAATATATTTTGGCTACACACTTTGGAAGAGCCACCTGCCAAGATGTATTACTATATTTGGTGGGCATTTAGGGAATGGGTGCCTGTTCGTTTGTCTGCAGGCTCTATGTTTGCATGTATAACCATGTTTTGTGTGGCTCTGTGGGCATGCACTATACAAAAGCCAATCTATTGGCATTTACAATACTTCCTAATTTTGTGATTAACATACCACCTCATTCAAATGATACACAGATCTCAAGGTGTACCATGTCTGATGTGCTTTTTGACTTCAGATTCTACTACCTGTAGATCTATATCTGTAATGGAAACAAAAAACCTACATTCACCAGAATGCAAAAAATAGACATTATGCAGCCGATAGGAAGAGTTAGCAAGTGATGGCACTATCCTTTTTACAACGTGGCTGGCGCTTTCATTTTTTATGTGAAATAAGTATGCCTGAATGAAGGTGCTACATTTGGAGGAATAGTAGCCAGGAGTTTGTCAGTATTACTAGGTTTTTGCCAGGTTCAGAATTCTGTTTCCCAAGGGCTGCTTCACATGCTGTTTTGTACTGGATGACAGATGAGAAGACATTTACAATCGCTATTTATTTTGCGCCGTGCTATGGGGTCTGGTACACATAAAATACACCGGGGACAAAGGCTGAAAGGGGTGGGGCAAAGGTCAAGAAAGGAGGGAAGAGTTACAGGGAGAAAATGACATGGAAGAACGGGTATGATTATTGATTATTCCTTGATTTGCATTTGGTACTTTTCTGTAGCATGTATGCTCAAGAAAGTAAGTCATTTATTGTACCAATTTTAAAGAATCATAAATTTCGTCATTGCCGGGTTGCACTATATTTTTTAAAATCACTCCCGAACCCGTTTGTCTGCTTTGCGGTTGCATCTTTTTTATGGGCATGTATGCGTAAAAGGAAATATGCGGTGCATTAATGAATTATGAGGATCTTTTATTTGTTCACTGTTTTTATTGCTCTTTTAAAATGAGAAATATATATTTGTACACAACCATATACAAAGTAATTTTTAACTTAACGTTTTTCCTTAAATGTGTTTTATATGGAAATTCATTGTAAATCTGCTTTAAGGGGGCTCGTTTAAGGAAAGAATTGTGATTGGTTGTATTTTTAAAGTTTTGTTGTATCCATTTTTATGCACTTTTATGATCTGAACAAAATAAAAGATCGAATAAAGTTGAATTGGATTGGATTGGATTATTCCTTGATGTTATTGTACTTCCAATTTTGCACCTGCACTTATTGTTTAATAAAGGATCATATAAAAAGTAGAAACCAGATTCAGTCATTTACTAGAAGCTATTCTAAAGGTAACCATTTTCATACTCCCAGCTCTAAACCGTCTGGACAACTTACTCAACAGCATGTCCTATGATGAAAATAGGAGGAAACTAGACCCGCTGGTTCTAGTTCAAGTGTTCTGTCTGGAAACACCAATCTAAGCACAGCCAGTCCCTTTTAATCTCCAATAAAAGGTCACAGGGATGAAAAATTTAGCTTTTCTCAATTAGGTGTATTTGATACAGCAGTGTAAGAAACGTGAGGGGGCCCCCCTGCAAGATATGCTGAAGGGGCCCCTCACACTCACTCCAGTAGGGGCTGAGGGGGCTCCCTCCAGTGTGGGTAAACCTGCCCCCCCGCACCAGGGGGGCCTTTGTTACGCCCCTGATTTGATATAAACAATGTGTTGGTGATAAAGGGGCCGCAGATGGCACAGCATGCTTAGTCAATGAAGGTGAGAGGATGGGGGTGTAACAACCAGAGCTGCTAACTGGGAAACTGGGTTTGAGTCTGGGCATTGGCTCAACATCCTGTGATTCTTCCAAATCACTTAGGGCCTGATTACAAGTTTAGCAATCTTCCTGCCGGCCGCCACACCAGTGCCCTGCAGGAAGACTGCCAAACTTGTAGTCAGACCACCCGCCGGATTACGAGTCTAATCCTGGTGGGCGGTCTGTGCTGCAGCAGTCCCACGGGGGTGCCTTTCTAAGGCTCATAGGAGAACCTTAGAAAGACACCGCCTGTGGGACCGCCGCAGTACATTTCTGCACGGCATGCATCATGTCATGCAGTCCATGCCGTGCAGGAACTGGGGCGCAAACATACAGGGGGCACAACTTGTGGCCCCCGCATGCATCCCTAACCATAGAGGCAACAGGGGGCCCTGTTAGGGCCCCATTAGTTTCCTCACTGCCACCCTTTTCATGGCGGGCTCACCACCATGAAAAGGATGGCGGTGAGGAAACTCGTAACATGCTCGGCAGTACCGCAGCGGCACCGCCAGCATATTACTTCCTCAGACCACTGCGCCACCACCACGGGATCGCCGATCCTCAGCGATTGCAGCAGTCCTGTGGCGGTCCAACCGCCCAAGTTGTAAAAGGGTGTGTGGACCACCAGTCTGGTGGTCCACGGAAAGCCACCACAGGTTCAGTAGTCCTATGGACAGCCAAACTAGCAATCAGGCCCTTAATCTCCCCGAGCCTACAAAAAAAGAGGAATGTGTCCTTGTGTAATGTAACTGGTGCTCATGTAAAGCGCTCCAATACTTTCGGGTCGACTTTGTGCTGTATAAAACTGCATAAAAAAAAAAATGAAACAGGCCTTCTTGCGCGAAAGACCAGGATTTCAGGTGCCTGACTGGTCTTCTCGAATCCCTTGCTTGTAGCAATGCTAGACAAGAGATGAGCTCTCAATGAAGCCATTGTCTCCCACACCAGCTCACTGCTGTCGCCTCCAGGCCATTTCGGGTTGAGTGTGTTGATCATAGCTCATCCACAGCTTTGCAGGCGTCCTCCAGCAGCAGTAGTGGTTTTCAGAGCCCGGGATTGGTCTTTGCTATTTCTCATTCTGCACTTTCTCAACCCACCGTTTTCTATTTTTCTGTTTTCTTCCGTGGCGTGGAGCGTGTTTTTCTAACATTCCCTGGTTTCTATGAAGCAAACCTCCCTTCAGATTTAGCCCCAAGACACTGAATTGAATATATCACAAGACGGATCCCAGACAGTTTCTTGCAGTAACTGGTTCGACCGCCGAAGTACACATTTCAGTTTTGTGACGAGATCAAGACAGCTTTGTTCAAGCTGCAAAAACAGTAAAGCAACTGAACCCTGCAAACTCTCACTTCGCTTTCAGACCAAGATTGACCCTATGTGTACCCGTACCTATTGTACACCTATGAAATAAAACGTAGCCATTAAAAAATGCTTAGAAATACATAAATAGCTAGACTAAATAAGAATGGACAAGTGTGCTTCCGAGATTGCCGAACGCAACGCAGCCCTTGACAGCGCACCCGAGGCGTGCAGTAATCCTCCTGAAATGCTGGGCCTGTCATCACGTTAACTTAGAAAACAAAGAGAAAATTAGGTTCAAGTTCTGTCGTGCTCTAACTTGTGATCGGAAACCACTGGAAACGGGAGCACGGTATTCATTTCACTATATTTGTGCATAGATTAGCTAACAAACACAAATTTATTTAAAAAAAAAAAAAACGTTTCAAAACAGAACAGATATTGCCTCCACTAACGCACCTTTAGCCAGTCATATGGACTCGACCCCCTTATGGTGCCACCATTATGGCTTATCATATACATGAGGGACTCTTTTGAAGGAGAGCTGAAGGATTCTTTTTTTAATTTAATTCATGAGGCTTTTGTAAACTGGACGTTGCTTGCATGCATGATGTTCACCTTTATGTTATTTAAGCACAGAATTTCTTAAATAACTTAGAAGAAGAGAATTGAGCCTTGATAGGAGTGACGTTAGTGGCATAACTAAACTAGGGGTGGGAATATTTTATCTTTTCAAGATAAGAAGTTTGGCAACCAACCTGAGCTTTACCCCACAGCCGAAAGTCCGGCTAGTCACCTGCCAGGGTCGGACTGGCCTAGAGAAAGGGCCACTGGAATTATGCAATTGTGCGGCCGTGGCAATTTTCGCATAATTGTAGATTTGCTGCATTTGCCACATAATTCATTATCTACCGCATAACCTGCAGATTTTAACCAAAAAAAATTGTTTCTAGCTCAAACGGTTCAAAAGTTGGTAAAAACACAGTGACGCATGTTGCCACGCAGTGGAGGCCCTTTGCAAAGGTTGACTGATGACCTTTTTGTAGCTTATTGCTAAATTTGGGTATTAAACTGGTACTAATGAGTTAAAACTAATGCCTAGACAGTGTTAACAAGCTTAAAAATAACAAAATTATGAAATACTATGACAAAAAGTGCTGCATAATGCAGCATAATTTGGCTTTTCTTGACACATAATTTGACCCTCCCCTGCAGCAAAATTCCAGTGGCCCTGCCTATTGGGCAATCAGGCAGTGCCTGAATGGCTGGTCTGATAGATCAGTGTATGGGCTGGTTTTTTTGGGCAGTTTGTGGGTAGGTTTTATAGTCTGGTGGGCCGGTGTTTAATGGTGATTTTCCTGATATTACCACAAGCATGGCCTGCAGCAAGCGCAAATGTGTTGCTTTGCATTACTTAGGTGCCGATTATGATCTCGTCGGAAAGCCTCAGAACTTAGGTCGGAGGTTTTCCGACCGAGATCGGCGGTTTCACTTCCAACTGCCTAATTACAATTTAGGCGGTCGGAAGTGAAACCGGCGGGTCATTCCGGCTGGCTTCCGCCCGTCGGAGACCGGCCCATAATCCATATGGACGGCGTTTTACACCGTCTGGATTACGATGTACGGCTTCCGGCAGGCTTTCCATGCCAGGCTCTCTGACATGGAAAGCCTGTCGGAAAGCGAGTTTGGGGGCCCCTAGCCGGGCCCCCTTGTGTTTGCGGCCTCCGGTTTGGGGCCGCCGGTTGGGGGCCTGTTCCTCCCCGCACCGTGTAGCAGGCACCCTGAGGTGCCTGCCATGCGGTGCAGGGATGAACACAACCTCCCATTTCCCAATGGGAGCTTGTGCTACGGCCGGTTTACAGCCGTCGCAGATGTTCCCATAGGGAAATGTGGGAATACGACTGCACCATGTGCGGCTGCATCGTAATTAGGTGGTTGGGACCGCCGACCGGGCGTCGGTCGGTCCCGTTTCAGCAACGGCATCCGCTCAACATCATAATAAGCCCCTTAGTGTCAAGGGAGCATTCCATGTGTGATGCATGGCATTCCAATGCAACCACCCATGGTCTTTGATGCAAAACCCTATCTACTAAAAAAGGAGACAGGGTTTTGCATAAAAAATAACCCATTTTTTACATTGATGTTACCGAAGAGAAATTGTCTCCAATCTTTTCCGACTTTGAATGTGTGCTGCATTGAACAACACGCATCCAAAGTGGGAAAAGTTTAAACGTTAGTCTAAGCATAATATTTTGTACTGGAAGGGAGCCCTTCAAGTACAAAACCTATGTTGGACATGACACAGACACCTTTGCACTACAGTGCAAAGGTGTGTGCATGGCACTGGCAGCCTGATTGCGTACAAGTGCTGGGGAGAGAGCTGACGAGTGCCATATCTGTGTAGATTTGGTTTTTTCCTGCTCTCTCCCTCTCACATAACTCAGAGCAGCAACTTTGGGTGCTGTGCTGCGTTGTGAGATGTTTTAGTAAATATACCCCTAAGTCTGTAATTTGCTGAAATGTTAGGGTCTCTCTCAAGTTTAGAAATAATAAAATCATGGTATCTCTAAAAGATCCAGATACAATTCCTTTTGATTTACTTTTTTGGAAACTCACTTTGAACTCAATTCATTTTGGAATTTACAAAAAAGTACATTTACACCTGCACATTAATGATATGATCTACTTATACGTGAAAATAACATCAATATGTTGTCATTTTCCTTGGAAGTAAGTCTGCTTCTGTAGACGGTGGGGTATTCCAGAGGTGATCCAGTACAGGTAAATTGTCCAAAAATCCCCTGCCCTGTTGTTTTTACAAAAGCTTCATAGTCCTTTTATATGCTGTTCTGTGGCCTCTTTCTTATGGCAAATTGTTAATCTAGGAAAAGGTGCTAAATTGTGAGACCACCACGTATTACATTTTATGAATTTTGCATGCAGTTGTTCTATTATATTTGCTCGGAGGGATTGCTACTTATTTGCTTGATTGCACTGAGTTTTTCTTGCTTTTATGCTGCAGAAATGTAGCGAATAAAGATAGACTTGACTTGATTGTAGAGCTATCATTCAACTCAAGGGTGTGCCCGTATTTTTGTAAGGAGGTGAAGAAATTTGAGGACTACTATGGAGTCAAAAGAGACAAATGAGATATGGATTTGGATTTGGAAGAAGTCTGAAAAGTCTAGAAAAATGTAGAAAGCAAATAGAAGCAATAACAGGAGCATTATTTGCAGAAGAAAAAGAGAGCTAATGCTTGTTGGTGGCAAAATAGTGAGAGTGAAGAATGCGAATTCAGTGCACAGAGGGGGATCCAAATGTGCGGCTCCACACAGAGTGCAAGTTGTCGGAGGAGGCGATGTTTAATCAGATGGAGGATACTGCTGGGATACCGTTGACTAGGGAGATGGGGCATCATGAGCCCCGGACAAAGCTGGGAGAAGATGTGTCTTAGTGGGTGAGCTGCCAACTTTGGAACACAGGGATCCAGATTCAAATGGCAGCCTCGGCTCTATCTAACATGTGCTTCTGGCAAATCACTTCATCTACCCATATATAAGAAAGACAAAACTTGGATAGGGACTCTAGTTCTCTTTTAAAGCACACTATTGCCCTCAGGCTAGGTTTGTGCTATAAAAACAAAAAAAGATGAAAATATTGGATTAGGCAGCCATGAAAGGAAGAAAAGAAAGCAAAGAAGTGTTCTTAATAATAACATTGTTGTGCTCTTTATTGTCATGTACATATACTCTTGCAATACTACTACGTGGTTCTTTGTCAAAATACATGTGCAGGGGAATGTGTAATTTATTGCTGGAATGTTCTGCATCTCAGGTTTGTTATGATGCACATGAAATTTCATTCTGAAGTGAGGATCCTGGATGTGTGTTATGTTGTGTTGTGAAGTTGGTAGTCCTCGTCCATTTTGATGGGCAAGCAATCATTGACTCCCCACCTTCTCCATTTCTATCAGTCTACGGCAGGGTTCTTCAAACTGGGGGGCGGGCCCCCCTAGGGGGGGCTCAAGTGATCCCAGGGGGGGGGGCGCCAGGCTCTGGCCAAAAGAAACATGGTGCTGATAACAGTGCTTTGTTTTGAGCTGAAAAAAATGAGCAGCTGTAAGCCGCTCTGTAATGGGCCATCACTAACCTCTTTTGCTACTTATATCCTACCTGAGAGAAGGTGTCAAAAGGGAAGGGACTCCAAATATTCTTCGAACCTCCCACCCCCACTTCTAATAGTCACACTGTGGATACTTGTACGTGTTAGTAAAACCTGCCTGGCCAGAAAAGTATGTTTGGCAATCATGCATTTGATTGCATTTTAAAACAGTAACAGAACGTAACTGCAATGTTTAAATATGTGTAGACATATTTAAACATTGCCCATTTAATAAAATGATTGTGAAAAATTCTGAGGGGGACCGATGATTTTTTTTCCCTTGGGTGGGGGGGGGGAGGGCGGCGTGGCATTAAAAAGTTTGAAGACCACTGGTGTACGGTCATTAATCATGATAAGTTCTTGAAGGACACACTTTTGTCAAATGATAGCATAGGCATATGAGCAACTTCTAATGGAGTCAAGTTTGGCTCTCACACTGTTTTATGGCAGATTGGGCAGTTCAGTGACACAATATCGAAATCATAAATATTGTGATACCAAAATATCGTCTCAAAAATATCCATCACAAAAATATTGTTTTTCTATACATATAATGGTAAGTACAAAATAATTTTAAACAAAATATCGTTTTACACTAACATCGAAAAATATATATGAAAATATCGCTTTTTACTAAATATGTAGTTAAAATAATTATACCTTAAATATTTTGACATAACATTAATATAATGTAAATTAAATATGTTTAAATAATATTTAACAATATCTATAAATATTTACTAATTTAAACAAATACACAAAAACATATATATCAGTGTGTATGTTTATATACACATGCATAATGTAAAACTATTAAAATAAATATTAATTTCATATTATAGTATAATTTTATAATTGTTTTAAAATGTACCAATATGACAATTATATACATATATATGTGTATATATATATGTATATATATATACATATATATATACATATATATATACATATATTTGTATACACACACATATATCTATATTTACATACACATAGCAAAAGTACAACAAATAAATTGCAAAACATTTTAAAATATTTCCATTTTAATTATACATAAAAAGTAGACAATATATAAAAATACGTTTCTCTAAAAATATCTTAAAAATTACGTAAATTCATATATATAAAAATATACATTTAAATACGCAAACACATAATAATAATATATATTTAAACAAGTTCAATAAAAAAATTAAACTATATAAATAACACAAATACTATTCCCACTCCCATTTATACAACAGTAGAGAAAGTAATTGACTCAGGAGGGATCAAATTTACTATTCCCACTCCAGTATGTGCAATAGTAGGGAAAGCGTTGGGCTCAGGAGGGGTTAAATTTACTATTCCCACTCCAGTCTGTGCAACAGTAGGGAAAGAGTTGGACTCAGGAAGGGTTAAATTTACTATTCCCAGTCTGTTCAATCGTAGGGAAAGCGTTGGACTCAGGAGGGGTAAAATGTACTATTCCCACTCCAATATGTGCAACAGTACAGAAAGCGTTGGACTCAGAAGTTTACTATTCCCACTACTGTGGGTGTAACAGTAAGGTAAGCGTTGGACTCAGGAGGGGTAAAATGCACTATTTCCACTCCAGTCGGTGCAACAGTAGGGAAAGCGTTGGGCTCAGAAGGAGTAAAATTTACTATTACCACTCCAGTCTGTGCAACAATAGGGAAAGTGTTAAACTCTGGAGGGGTTAAATTTACTATTCCCACTGCATTGGGTGAAACAATAGGGAAAGCTTTTGCCTCAGGAGGGGTTAAATTTATAATCCCAGTCTGTGCAACCTTAGGAAAAGCGTTGGACTCAGGAGGGGTAAAATGTACAATTCCCACTTCAATATGTGCAACAGTACAGAAAGCGTTGGACTCAGAAAAGGTAACGTTCACTATTCCCACTACAGTGGGTGAAACGGTAGGGTAAGCGTTGGACACAGGAGGGGTAACTTTTACTATTCCCACACCTGTCACTGCAACAGTACGGAAAGCGTTGGACTCACAAAGGGTAAAATTTACTATTCCCACTCCAGTCTGTGCAACAAAAGGGAAAGTGTTAAACTCAGGAGGGGTTAAATTTACTATTCTCACTCCAGTCTGTGCAACAGTAGGGAAAACATTGGACTCAGGAGGGGTAAAATGTCCTATCCTCACTTCAGTTTGTGCAACAGTAGGGAAAGAGTTGGGCTCAGCAGGGGTAATATTTACTATTCCCACTCCAGTCTGTGCAACAGTAGGGAAAGGGTTGGACTCAGGAGGGGTAAAATGTACTATTACTACTCCAGTCTGTGCAACATTAGGGAAAGCGTTGGACCCAGGAGGGGTAAAATGTACTATTCCCACTCCAGTCTGTGCAACAGTAGGGAAAGCATTGGACTCAGGAGGGGTTAAATTTACTATTCCCAGTCTGTGCAACGGTAGGAAAAGCGTTGGACTCAGGAGGGGTAAAATGTACTATTCCCACTCCAATATGTGCAACAGTACAGAAAGCGTTGGACTCAGAAGAGGTCAAGTTTACTATTCCCACTACAGTGGTTGAAACAGTAGGGTAAGCGTTGGACTCAGGAGGGGTAAAATGCACTATTTCCACTCCAGTCGGTGCAACAGTAGGGAAAGCGTTGGACTAAGGAGGGGTAAAATGCACTATTTCCACTCCAGTCGGTGCAACAGTAGGGAAAGCGTTGGGCTCAGAAGGAGTAAAATTTACTATTACCACTCCAGTCTGTGCAACAATAGGGAAAGTGTTAAACTCTGGAGGGGTTAAATTTACTATTCCCACTGCATTGGGTGAAACAATAGGGAAAGCGTTTGACTCAGGAGGGGTAAAATGTACAATTCCCACTTCAATATGTGCAACAGTACAGAAAGCGTTGGACTCAGAAAAGGTAACGTTCACTATTCCCACTACAGTGGGTGAAACGGTAGGGTAAGCGTTGGACACAGGAGGGGTAACTTTTACTATTCCCACACCTGTCACTGCAACAGTACGGAAAGCGTTGGACTCACAAAGGGTAAAATTTACTATTCCCACTCCAGTCTGTGCAACAAAAGGGAAAGTGTTAAACTCAGGAGGGGTTAAATTTACTATTCCCAGTCTGTGCAACCGTAGGAAAAGCGTTGGACTCAGGAGGGGTAAAATGTACTATTCCCACTCCAATATGTGCAACAGTACAGAAAGCGTTGGACTCAGAAGAGGTCAAGTTTACTATTCCCACTACAGTGGGTGAAACAGTAGGGGAAGCGTTGGACTCAGGTGGGGTAAAATTTACTATTCCCACACCAGTCACTACAACAGTACGGAAAGCGTTGGACTCAGAAAGGGTAACATTTACTATTCCCACTCCAGTCTGTGCAACAGTAGGGAAAGCATTGGACTCAGGAGGGGTAAAATGTACTATTCCCACTCCAGTCTGAGCAACAGTAGGGAAAGCGTTGGACTCAGGAGGGGTAAAATGTACTATTCCCACTCCAGTCTGTGCAACAGTAGGGAAAGCATTGGACTCAGGAGGGGTAAAATGTACTATTCCCACTCCAGTCTGAGCAACAGTAGGGAAAGCGTTGGACTCAGGAGGGGTAAAATGTACTATTACTACTCCAGTCTGTGCAACAGTAGGGAAAGCGTTGGACTCAGGAGGGGTAAAATGTACTATTACTACTCCAGTCTGTGCAACAGTAGGGAAAGCGTTGGACTCAGGAGGGGTAAAATGTACTATTACTACTCCAGTCTGTGCAACAGTAGGGAAAGCGTTGGACTCAGGAGGGGTAAAATGTACTATTACTACTCCAGTCTGTGCAACAGTAGGGAAAGCGTTGGACTCAGGAGGGGTAAAATGTACTATTACTACTCCAGTCTGTGCAACAGTAGGGAAAGCGTTGGACTCAGGAGGGGTAAAATGTACTATTACTACTCCAGTCTGTGCAACAGTAGGGAAAGCGTTGGACTCAGGAGGGGTAAAATGTACTATTCCCACTCCAGTCGGTGCAACAGTAGAGAGAGAGTAGTTCACTTCAATAAAATAACATATTTTAACAACCCTATTAAATAACAAAAACTATAAATAGTTAAATTGTAAAATTATATGTGTAAATATTTTTTTTAATTAAGCAAATTACATATTTATTAAATTTTTTAATAATTAGTAACAACTAAAACAAATAATATTAATTTCAGGCAATGTTAGAGCTAAATGATTAAGCTCTCTATCCTAGTCTGGTCTCTAGTGAAAGCCTGTTGGGAAAGCCTGTTCAAGGCACAGCTGAAGACATTTCTGTTTAGAGAGCTGCAATTCCTATCCTACCTGACTTTCGCAAGCGCAAGGGCGCTTCTTTCTGAAGCAGCAGTTGCACTCTACAAATATTTTTTCATTCATTCAAGCTAATATTTTTAAATGAACTGCCTGGCAACTAGCATCAGGTAAAAGCATGCCCTTATGTGCCTCCAGAGAAATACTCGCTGCTTCCACAGGCCCAAGGATATCAGTTTGGGGCTTTCCTGCCAAAATGCTTGCATTCACCCTCCCATTGTTCAATGCCTTTGAGAGTTTATCTTTTAGCTGATAGAGCCGACAGAGGGTAAGAATTTCTGCTTAAATCAGGGGAGCCAACAGAAGCAAGCTCTTACTCCAACTTCACAAGTTCTCCCAAAGCCATGGGCCACATAAGCAGCAAGGCTTTGCCCAGCTGTGTTTTCCTACATAATAGAGCCTTGGACTGAAAGGAGAATACGCAAGCCTCTTAAAACATGTAGATGCTCGTGATTCAGACTAAACGTTCCTTCCAGTCCTACCTGTCCAACCGGTATCGAGCTGCATTTACTTCAAGAGGGAACATTTTCTCTGGGCCAGGCTGCATGGTTCATCAAATCATTGTTATCACCCTCCTGTTAGAAGTCACCTAGGTGCATACATTCTCTCTCCTTTAAGAGCCCACAACTCTGATCACTCAACATTTTCTTGAACTCCAGACTGCATAGCTGTATTTGAATAGTTAAATGAATAATTACCCAAAATGTAAAACCTGGACTTGTATTTTAGTATGGAATGCAGCCAAAATTCATTTCCACAAAAAAAAAGCACAACAAACACACAAGCATACCAAACAGCAACCACTTGAATTCTGGTCGTTCGCATTGTTCCGGTCTGCTCACTCTAAATTTTTGCTGCAACCAGTATGTCATAACGCAATGTGCGTAATAGCATAATTTCGTGAAATTCATGTAACAAGCATAATGTGAAATTACCAAAATTACGCAAGATTACGGAAAGTCGGCCAGGCCTTCTCTTGGGCTTGAGTCTAACATCCAGTTGTAGCGTTCTTCTGCAAACTGAAATGCGAATGCCTCCATCCAGTACGGATAAGGCGTACGCCATAAACCTCACTGAAGAGTGAACTTTCAGTCGTTGATGAATTTAAACATAGATATCGCTGATGTAGAAGCCCATAATTCGAGGCAAAGTCTGAGATATATTCCTTTCACGAAACACTGCCTCAGCTCTATTGCACAAGAGTCCGCCGAGTTATAAACCGAGATAAAGGCATTAACTGCACCCTGAATCTTCATAATATGATCCTTCATGGCACTGATAGGTAAACAGTAAAACAAAGAAATATATAATTTGGCATAAGGCACATTTCTACTAAATTACTCTTCTTGATGGCAGACAGAAGGAGAGAGCTCCAGGAGCTTAACTACTTAATGCCATATAGACATGGCCACTGGATTTACGCGATTGTGCAGCTGCAGCATTTTTCACAGAATTATAGATTTGCTGCATTTGCCACATAATCCATCATCTGCTGCATTATCTGCAGATTTTAACAACAAAATTGTTTCGAGCGCAAACGGTTTATAAGTGACAAATGATGCATCGACATGTTGCCACACAGTGGAAAGCCCTTTGGAATTGTTGACTGATCACCTTTCTGTTGCGTATTGCTATATTTGGGTGTTAAAACAGTACTAATAAGATGCAACCAATGTCCAAGCAAGTGTAAAAACGACTAAGTATGAAGTGATACCTTAATAAAATGTGCCACATTATGCAGCATAATTTGCCTTTTCTTGCTGCATAATTTAGTCAACCCTGCCACATAATTTTGCCTTCCCTTGCCGCATAATTCCAGTGGCCCTGCATATAGGGATTTCACATAATTCATCTCAAACAACAGTTTCGGACCTTTTGGAATCTGAATTACCAAGTATCTGACAAACTCCTGCAACCCAGAGACCTGCAACCACTCCCTATCTTATTCGTATGGCAGAACTTACATCCGGCGCTGACCAGATTCAGGCATGAAAATTCATATCCAGCATGTGGGGCCTGCTGAAGTGATATGTTCTCAACAGAGCTGTGGGAGCAGCTTATAGGCCCCCTTTGGCGAAGTCCCAGTCAAACAGACCAAAGGTGTTTGCAGCATATTAGCATGTAAGGGCCAATAGTCTGAAACTCTCTGCCCACCACGATCACCAGGATTGGTCAGTTCATGCCCAGTGGCGGCTCGCAGAGGTAACGCTGTGGGGCGGTGAGGCGGGGCGGGGAGGGGCTGGGTGGGGGTAGTGGAGTCCGACATACGACGGCAAAGGTGAACGTAAATAAATAAATAAATACCTGCCGTCGTATGTCGGACTCCACTACCCCCACCCAGCCCCTCCCCCGCCCCGCCTCACCGCCCCCACAGCATTACCTCTGCGAGCCGCCACTGTTCGTGCCTGAGCTAAGCAGAGCACATTAGTGAGAGACAGCAGGGGTTTGAAACCGCAGCTCCATTCTTGAGGAGAGGTGGAACAGCCTCAGTTTCAACATGGGCAAGTGACCCTCGCAGGTGGCTACACCCACCCTGCACCCACCTAGATGGGGTCCCTGTGACCCTCGGTGACCCCCTCCCACGAGGACCCTTGGGGACACACTTACTGTGCACCACCTTATGTGTGGCACACAATAAGAGCTCCTCCTGGCAGCTTTGCTGCCATTGTGTTCACATATGTAATAGGACACAGGTGCAATGGCAAAGGGGTTCCCTCATTTGCAGGGGCCCACTCCCCATACAAATGAGGACACGCCCCCTTGTGACATGCTGACTCACCTCTCGCACCAGCAAAAGCTATACATAAGAAGGTAAGAAGGGGCCGAAGAACCATCTATGTAAATTCTGTAATATCCAAATTGCCACGGAGGTGCACACATGCCCATTGGATCCATGGGCACTTTGTATTATATGGCCCCAGTTGTCTACTTTCCATACATCCTTAAAAATAGATCTGAAACCTTTTGTGCTATCTGAAACCCTTACCCACATGCGTTGTGGTAATGGGATTTTGCTCTCCTCACCTGGGTTTCAGTTCTATTGTTACACATTTGTATATATGTTATTTGTGTACAGGCTTTCTGCCTTTATTTTGAGATGTACTCTTCGTGTGTACCCTGTAAATATATGAAATTATGAAGAGCTCCTTTTTTAGGTCTCGCCTGAGCCAGCGCATGCGCTGCTCTGGCGAGAGTTTTAGTAAGCGGGTTTTGGAAATGCAAACGGTGGCTTTTGCTGGCGACCAGCTTGCGTTCGCGAGAGCGTGCACGCGCGCAGCTGCCATGCATTCCTCGCATCGCTGGCGAGGCGCCATCTGCCTTTCCTCCCCCTCCCTCACCACTCCTCCCCCTCCCTCACCAGAGAGCGCGTTTCTTGGCCGCGCGTCTTCTCTTGTTACTTTTAGCGCGAGGCGCGCGCGCTTCTCGGTCTCCCTTGTTTGTCTACTAGCCGAAAAAGCACTTCGATGCCTCGTTAGCTCTATATCAACACATTTACATTATTGTGTTTTGTCTGTGCTCTGCCTCCTCTTCTATCTGTTCTTTCTTCCACGTCTGCTTATATACTCTGCGTTCTGCCACTCGAGTGTCTTGCTTCTGCTCTGCATCTGCTGTTTAACCCACTCCTGAGCATGTTCATGATTCTCACCTGCTTTCAGGGGCATCTGCATCATCGAACTGCCCAGGCACGACCTGGCACATGATTTGCTGCCGCCAAGACATGCTGGGATCGGTGTCGCGTACCAATGTAAAGAGATCAGAATCGTCCATCCCGCTACCTTGTGTGCCCAAACTGGCTCTGAACACACTCACATGTCTGGAGCCCCTGCTTCCAGTGTAGCATAGCCAGCAGGCGAGCTGTCTCTGTGGCTGTGTACAGAGCTCCACGAGGAAAACAGGAGCACGTCGAACACGTGCATAAGACAGGCGTACATCAATAAATGGGGTTGTGTTAGCCGATACTCAGGTGGAGTTCACCTGCTGAGACCGCTAGCGAAAACATACTTTTCTAGAAAAAGGGCTAAAAGAACGGGATCTTTTTATGTTTGAGACCGAGTGTTACGTGAATGTCGTAATCTATTTGTGTAACATTTGAAAATATACCGCAGTGGTCTTAGACTGCTTCATCGCAGACCTTATGAAATTTTTATTTTGAATTTGATCTATATTTTGGGCCAGTTCAGGTAAAGCGACTCCGGTACAAGATGGCCGCCTTGTCACACATCTTGAAGAACGCACCAAACACACCAAAGACTTGTTTGCCAACACGTACCAGTTTTTTTCACTTTTGCACAGCAGCCATATTGGAAATTGACTGGTGGTCGCTCGCTAATTTTATTCAAGGTTAACTGAGAGACCTTTATAGTCTTACCGTAGATTAAACTCCGCTGTTTTTAATATTAAATGTTGCCCGTTACTATGACTTAACATTATATGCACCCAAAAATACATTATTTTAAAATATTTAAATCCCTATTCATAAAGTGTTTATAATTGCACAATTAAGGTTTTCTGGTTCGTTCGTCAGTCAGTGGAAACCCTGCAATTATTCAGCTTTCACTGGATTTTCTTGATCCAATGGCGGTCTTAAAATTCCACGGCGGAGCAGCATGCACATAGGTACACAAAACCCCCCGAAAAGCACTAGAGCGCTCTCTGCAAATATGACCATAACAGAAGCGGCAGAACCATGGGCGCCATACTTCTGGAATTGAAGTAATGAAATGCACAGTATTTATTTTATAGACAGTAGACGGGATGCAACAACGACTGAGTAAATATAACTTTAATTCTTAACGCGTTTTGTTTAATACAGACATACATTTTTAATACCTTTGGATTGCATTATACGTTTATTTTTTGTCATTTCCTTTATGTTGATATTTTTGACAAAACAAGTTAAAAACCTATTAAAATAAGAGTAAAAATATTTTTCATTTTATTGATTTTTTATTGAGATTTTGCAAGTGACAAGTACAAAAATGGTACGACAAATTTAATTACACCAAGATAATAAAGACAAAAGCAGTGTAATAAATGATACATATGTATAGGGGTTTTAATGAAAACGCATAATTGTATTAACACAATGAAATAACACATAATGTATTTAAAATATTCTGCTGAGAAGTTGTGTTTATTTTAGCTTTGAAAATGTAGGCCTCAATTTCAAAATGGTTGCTGTATGCAGCTATCTTATTTTTACAGATAGTCTATCTCTCTGTTCACTCCACACCATGCACTCAGTGTATAATAGATACTTTGTGAACAATGTTTTGAAACATGATGTAATTCTCTCATGTACAACATAATGATTCGTTCTTAAGTTTAGTTTTATTGCTGTGTTAGCACAGTGAATGCTTTCCCAAGGCCTCACCTATGGGGACCACAATGTGATTCTCATAGGAACTTAACCTTGCTTTGTAGCAATTTGTTCTAACTATTGAGGTGTCATAGGAGCAGCAGCAACTACATTATATAAATATGTGGGATAGTGTGATAAATGCCATTTTAAACTATTTCATTTTTTCTTTAGCATGATTAGGTGGAATTTCAGGAATTTTCCACATTCACAGAAAGTATATGGACCGTATTGCATTTCACCCTTTAAAAGGAGACTTACCCAGACAGTGTTGTCGCAGTCTCCCCTGACCCTTAGAAGGCAACACTCTGTCGGTCTGATGTCTAATTTGTGACTTATTTCCTTAAGATGAATTATTCTGCTATTTCATATATTGCATTTTATTCTGAACTTCATGCATTTATATGACAAATGACTAACTGACTCCCTGTCATTTATTTTGCTTTCTGTGATGCCTTTAATTTTCCAATAAACTTTTATGGTTTTCACTATAATACTTGTCAGTCTTTATTGTGAAGCCTAATGTGCTTTACATTTAATTTTGAAATGGTATTTGATATTTGAAGTACATGTTGACCAAGCCCAGTTTTTGAGCAACAAAATCCTTAGGGGATTAACAGGGCTCCTGGTTCAGCAGTAGTGATTTAGGTTAGAAACTGTGAAAAAGCACTACATCACATATATGCTAACGCTCCCTATTCAGATGGGATACTCCTGATTTGTTTATCAAAAATTAAGTTATCTCAGCCTCTCCCTCTTAAAATTGTCTCCATTCTAGTGCAAGTTAAAGATTTGTTTCCTCTAAATCTGCCCTTAAAATTCTGCTTTGTATTGGTAAGGATGATCGTATCAAGTAACCAGTATCATAAGATGCGATGGTAGAAATTATCTACTGTGGTTAACAAAGATGAATGGTATCACATTTCTGGGAAACAGCCATTACAACGCGGTCATAACCACGTGTAACCATTACCACGAAGCTATTACCAGTCCGCATATGCCTTTACCACGCATGCATTTAGCAGGCATGCCTTTACCATGAATATGTTTTTACCACACATTCCTTTACAACGATAATGGCATAAGCGTGGTAAAGGTTTAGGCATATGTGTAGTAAAGGGTTTACAAATAAGTAGGTGAAAATAACATTTAAACAAGCATTGGCATAGCCAATGGGTCTCGCTTTTGGGACCTTATAAGTATTTAGTTATGCAGCACAATATCCTTGGTGCAACAACATTAACTATTGCATGGTTAAACACTTATAAGGTCCCAAAGGCGAGACCTATTGGCTATGCCAATGCTTGTTTCTATTGTGCTCACCTTAATTCCCTAATATCATTCGTAAAGAGCTCTGCTGCCCTATGGAGCCAGTTCGCACTGAAGACAACTAAAAATTAATGAATAAAATAGGCATACATAAATATTTGGTGCTGTTGATAAGAAAAAAATGATTGAGACGTTGTGGGTATTCGTGTTATCCCTCTTTGACTCGTAGTTAAATGTAAGATGCAATGTAGCAATCTTTAAAGGGTTTGAGAACCGTAGAAAAGAGTCTCGGTTAAAAAAACAGTACGCAGAATCTTTCTGCTGTGTCATAAAGGAGACCTGATTGAAATCTTGTTACTACGGCGAAGAGCCGTACATCTTGTAAATGCATCTTTGAGAGCGCTTATATATTCACAATTATGCACCTTTTTAAACTCGTTTTACTGTGCTTACCTCCACATAATCTAAGGCATTTCAATATGCACCATAAGAGATCGTGTCATTCCAAAATATTTTTTTCCGGAAAAATGCTTGAAGTCAAAAGAGGACTCTTGTTGTTGGAAATGATTGTTTAAATGGAATGTTTGTAACATTATTCCATGGGATTTGCACCCGATAAAGACTATGTTTAGAATTTAAATTCTGCTTCTCATTGTACTGTAACGTTGATGCTTGCCATCAAGCTCTGACATTTCCCTACGTGAAAATTATTTTCACGTTGTGGGAAAACTATTTAGCCTAACAGACAGCACAGCATTTACGATTGCTTAATAGACAAATTATTTGTTACAGCAATTATTCGAACTGCCCAGTAATTCTCAGATTTTTGTAAGTTGCCAAAGCGTGCAATTGCATCATAGGCTTTAAGATGTGGTCACAAGTAATTCTTCATTTGTATTGTACAAGTACGTGCCTTCCACACTTTCCATTTTTTTGGTTCGAATGTTAGTTGTTGCTCTGAATTCGAAACATCGCTGTAGCGCCAGGCTGCTCTGTTTATTAAAGAAAGAGTGGCATCTAGTGGACTTTTTTTGAAGCAGTGACACAAGAATTAAAAAAATGCCTATTTCGTTGTGAATGTTTTGAATATGACCGAATCCACTTCTGAAATTACTAATTATACTTCCTTTACTAAATATACAAAGTGCAAGTTCAAAGTTGGGGTAAAGGATGTAGCCTTATGGCTAAAGCTCCTTACCTTGGAGTTGGGGAACCGGGTTCGAGCCTCAGCACCACCTCAGCATTCTGTGATTCTGGGCACATCACTTAATCTCCTCGCGCCTACCAAAGCAAGCATTTGCAATGCAATCGGTCTCGCCTTTGGGACCTTATATGTGTTTAGCTATGCAGCACATTAGCCTGGGTGCTGAAACATCTACTGTTCTTTAACATGAAGGGAAAGTAAGCACTAAACTGCATGACACGCCAGGTATGGGAACACATGGAGAGAAATATTGCCTTTCAGCGGGAAATGGTATAGTCCAAAGCTCTGTTTTTAATATAAAAATCAGGGCCTTCGGTGGACATATCACTGAAAATACAAGATTTGAAAAAAATATTATCTACGGGTGCTCGTGGAAGACAATTTCTATGGACTGGAATCTAGAGAATGCTAAAGTGATTCTGGTATTTTACTGACCTCTGCTGGTCATTTTCTATCAAGAAAGTTAAATAGAGGCTGTTGCCAGAAAAATTAAAAAAAGAAAGTCCCTCAGCGGAAAACAATTCTGGTATTTTACTGACCTCTACTGGTCATTTTCTATCCAGACAGTTAAATGGAGGCAGTTGAACAGAAAAAAAAGTCCCTAAGCCGAAGCAGACAAGTCCTAGGGCTGATCTTCAGAGCCCACAAAGTACATACACATATAAGTATATACTAAAGTATATACAAGAGGACTCGAATGCTCGACCTAAAAATGAATGTGTCCTTGCGTAATGTAACTGGTGCTCATGTAAAGCGCTCCAATACCTTCGAGTTGAGTTTGCGCTATATAAATCTGCAAAAAAAACAAGGTTCACAATTGTGGCAGAAGCAATGGTGTAGTGGTTCAAATTATCACCACCTTGTAATGGGCACACTGTCCCTGTTTGAGGGGTGGCTGCTCCGACATGGGGGAGGAGCGTCGCCCCACTGCGTTTAAGCAGTGCACTGCAAAGGAAACATAAAATGATAATAACTTTGAGTTATTATCATCTTATGTTTCCTGTTGCTTTGCGGGTGGGCGGGGCTGCTCTACTCTTAGAGCAGGCAGGGGAGGACTGGTTTGCCCACTCCTAAGTGCGCGATGACTGCTTGGTCGGCCCTCTCGGGCCGCCCAAACCAGTGATGCGCACTTTCCCCGTTCTCCATGCAGGCTGCATTACACGCACCTCTTGAAGGCCTCATTGCCTCTGTTCCTGTGCCCACAATACCACACAGAGGCAAAGTTTTTCCTTTGTTTGCATTGGTCCACACACCCAGTCAAATGAGGGAATGCTCCTATAAAAGAGAGCCAGTGCTGTATGTGATCTGGCGCTATCTGTAGTGCAGAAGGACACCCCTCTGTTATACCACAGTGCCCCTGGGATACAGAAAAAGGGCACACACGGCCATTGCATCCCTGCGACACTATATATAATACAGCCCTAAGCTTTTTTTAAATCTAAAAAGAGCTGAGAATAGAAATGCATCAATCAATCAGCAGTTTGTATATCGCGGATACTCACCCGTAAGGGTCTCAAGGCGCTGAGGGGGCTGCTGATCTGTCTGGTTGTGGAGGTTCAGTCGAAGAGCAAGGCCTTTAGGTCCTTCCTGAATTGGGTCAATGATGCAGATTGCCTGAGGTGGATGGGCAGGGTGTTCCAGGTCTTGGCGGCGAGGTAGGAGAAGGATCTTCCTCTGGTTCTGGTCTTGTGGATCCGTGGGACGGAGGCCAGGGCAAGTTGGGTGGAGCGGAGTGTTCTGGCGGGTGTGTGAAATGCGAGGCGGTGGTTCAGATATTCTGGTCCTACGTCGTGGAGAGCTTTGTAGGCATGTGTGAGGAGCTTGGAGGTGATTCTCTTGTTGATTGGAAGACAGTGGAGTTGTCGAAGGTGTTGCGTTATGTGACTGTGGCAGGAAATGTTGAGGACCTATCTGGCTGCGGCGTTTTTTGACGTTATGTAGTTTCCTGAGCTGTTTTTGAGTGACGCCTGCATAGAGTGCGTTGCTGTAGTCACAAGTCTGCTGGTGATGAGTGCATGGGTGACCATCGTTCTAGATTCTGTGGGGATCCATCTGAATGTCTTTCGAAGCAGGCGGAGTATGTGGAAGGCGGTTCATTGTGAGCAAGGAGTCCAGTATGATGCAGAGGTTGCGTGTGTGTTCCATAGGGGTGGTAGGGGTTCCTAGTGCGGCGGGCCACCAGGAGTCACCCCAGGCTGAGGGGATAGGTCCCAGGATGAGTACTTCGGTCTTGTTCGAGTTGAGCTTGAAGCAGCTGTCTTTCATCCAGGTAGCAACGGCCTTCATTCCGCTGTGAAAGTTGATTCTGGTGGCTGTGGGTTTGTTGGTGAGGGAGAGGATCAGCTGGGTGTCGTAGGCGTAGGAGGCAATGTTGAGTCCATGACTTCTGATGATGGCTGCAAGGAGAGGCCAGGTAGACGTTGAAGAGGGTGGGGCTCAGGGAGGAGCCCTGGGGCACTCTGCAGCTGATCTCTGTAGGCTCTTGAGAGGAACGGGGGTAGTCTGACTCGCTGTATTTGGCCGTTAAGGAAGGAGTGGATCCAGTCCAGTGCCTTGTAATGGATGCCGGCGTAGTGTAGTCTCGTGATTAGGGTGCAGTGGGAGAGGGTGTCGAAGGCAGCCGAGAGGTCCAGTAGGATGAGGGCTGCGGTTTCAGCACGGTCGAGGAGGGAGCGGATGTCGTCAGTGGCAGCGAGGAGTGCGGTCTCGGTGCTGTGATTGCTTCGGAAGCAGGATTGGGAGGTGTCCAGGACATGGTTCTCTTCGATGAACTCGGAGAGTTGGGTGTTGATGCCCTTCTTGATGACCTGGGTGGGAAGGGGAGGAGGGAGATGGGTCTATAGTTCTTGAGGTCTGTCGGGTTGGCAGACGGCTTCTTCAGCAGGGTAGTTGATCTCGGCGTGTATCCAGTCATCAGGGAAGGTGTCAGTTTTGACAGAGCAGTTGATGGCACAGCGAAGCTGGGGGGTGATGGAGGCGGCTGCTTTGTGGAAGATGTGGAACAAGCAAGGATCAAATAGGGCTCCTGAGTGGATGATCTTCATGGTCTTGAATATGTCGTCTGTAGTGAGTGGAGTCCAGGTCAGCACGATCTGTTGGGGTGCGGCATGGTTGCATGCAGTGGTGGCAGGCATAGTGGCAGGGTCTTGGGTGTCGAAGCTGTCATAGATCTGCCTGATCTTGTGGTGGAAGAAGGTGCCGAGTTTGTTGCAGAGGTCTTGGGAGGGTGGGACGTCTGTGCTCTCGCTGTTGGGCCTGACGAACTCCTTGATGATGGCGAAAAGTTCTTTGCTGTTGTGTGCTTTGTCATTGATTCTGTCTTCGAAAGCCATATTCTTTGTGGTTTTGAGAAGAAGGATGTGTGCGTTGAGGGTGGATTTGAAGGTTGCGTGGGTTTCCAGGGTTTTGTTGTACCTCCATCTCTTCTCGAGTCATCTGCAGGTGCGTCTGGACTCATGGAGGGCGGGAGTGAACCAGCTGGCTTTCTTGGAGTGTTGCTTGCCTGGTGTCTTCTTGAGGGTGCCAGAGTGTTGGCGCAGTTGGAAATCCATCGGTGAAGGTTGCATGCTGTTGTGTTGGCTTCTGTTGGTGTTGGCAGAGTGGTCATGCTGAGGGAGTCGACAAGAAGATCTTCGGTGGACTTGTTCCAGCTGCGACGGGGAGTGGGCAATGAGGACGGTGGCTGTGGTGAAGGCAAGATTCACGCATTGGTGGTCGGTCCACAGGAGTTCAGTGGTGTGGCAGTAGGCGATGTTCCAGCGGGTGGAGAAAACGGGGTTGAGCGTGTGTCCGGCTGCGTTGGTCGGTGCGGCGACTAGCTGTTTGAGTCCGATGTTGGCGATGTTCTCCAGGAGGGAGGTGGTGTTCTGGTCACTGGGGATGTCTAGGTGGAAGCTGAGGTCTCTGAGTAGAATGTAATCAGTGGATGCGAGAGGCTGGGGTGTAATGAGATCTACGATGGCGTCGGTGAAGGGCGGGCGGGGGCCAGGTGGCCTGTAGATGAGGGTGCCGCAGAGGGTGTTGGGGTTGGTGTGGATCTGGAAGTGGAGGTGTTCCATGGTTGTCGTTGGGTCGTTTGAGTGCATGGTCAGTTGGAGGGTGTTCTTGTGGACGATGGCGGTGCCTCCTCCTGGTCGGTCAGCGCGGTCCTTGCGTGTGATTTTATAGCTGTCGGGGATGGTGATGGCAATGTCCGGTCCAGAATAGGGGTTGTCCAGGTTTCAGTGAAGAGGGCAATGTCGGGAGAGGCGGCATCGAGGAGGTCCCAGATTTCTGTGTCGTGTTTTTGGAGGGATCACACGTTGAGGAGGATGCAGTTGAACGGGTCGGGTGTGCTGTTGGTCGGCTGGGCGGCGAGAGGATCTGGCGAGTTGGTGTGGGTGAAGGTGTGGCTGCAGTTCCAGCAGGCGAAGGGTTCATAGGTCTCCTTCGGCGACACGAGGTGGCAGGTGGCATGCCGTCTTGAGTTGAGGGGGGTGCTGGTGTCATAGCGGTGGAAGGTCCGAGAACCAGGGTGCCTGGCGCTGGGTGCGGTCCAGGCGCGTACAGGCGCAGACAGGCTTGCCTTCGGCGCACCTTAGGCACGGCCGCCCAGCAGCCGCCATTAAGTAATGCTGGGGGGGGGGGGGCGCCCGCTAGACAGCTGGTAGGTAGAAAGGCAAAAAGCAGAAAAGAGAGACAGAGGGGCAGCCCAGCAGCAGAGCAGTGACGCTATATACCACTAGAACACCAGGGATGAGGCGCAGGCAGGAGCCTGGTGTGGAGGAGGGCCATGATCTCCTGACCAGGGGTCAGCAGCAGCAAAGGGGGCAGCAGCAGCTATCAGGCGGTTTTGCGCCGTGAAGGGAGCAAGTCCACTAGAAGGTCAGTGAACTGCACTTTCACCGACCAGCGGCCACCATTAAGTAGTGCTGCGGGGGGGGCTGGACAGCTGGGAGGCAGGAAACATGGGTAGGGTCACTGGTGGGGGGCAGGACTGCGGGGGATCGCAGGGGCGAGGGCAGCAAAAGCATGGAAAAAAGCAGAATAAAGGCAGAAAGGCAGTAAGCAGAAAAAGCAGAAAAGAGAGACAGAGGGGTAGCCCAGCAGCAAAGCAGTTACGCTCTACCACTAGACCACCAGGGATGGTGTGCAGACAGGAGCTTGCGGGTGGAGGAGGGCCTCGAACTCCTGACCAGGGATCAGCAGCAGCCACGGGGGCAGCAGGAGATACCAGGTGGAGCTGCGCCGTGAAGTGAGGAAGTCCAATAGAATATCAACGCATTAATGCGTTCATGCAAAATACTGGGTGAACACAGGAAAGATATAGTAAAATAGAGAGGATTACAGGACCAGAACATGCCTTCAAGTCACCCTTCCCCAACAATACATCTAAAACATGCACACCAGGGCTTTAACTGGGATGAAAAAAACTGAGGGGGTTTCTCAAATGGTCGTGGCCGATGCAATTAAGGGTGTGGCTTAAAAACACATAAACTGAAAATCTGTGCTAAGTATAGTATGCTGCCTGACTGATATTTTGCTGCTCCTGTCACTGCATCCAGACATATAATAAAACAAGTAACATTAGACCTACAACAAGCCAGGGCTATTGGCTTTGTCAATGGTTGTTAGTTGCATAAGATAAATAAGTAACAATTATGACTTTGTTGTATAGCATATTGAAAATGCTCCAGTTCTGAAATGATGAGACTGTTAAGGAACTAAAACGAGTCTCTTTAAAGTTACATCAAAGGCAGTGACAGGTGGCACTGCTGCAGAGTTCTAATATATTTTTTTCACCGAGGGCGAGGGGAAAAATAGAGATCCCGTTAGGGACCCGTTTCAGCACCTTCTTTTGAGAACTGCCAGTGCTCAGTACCGGCACGACCTGGCCCACTTAAAGCCCTGATGCACACTCATCCACACAAAACCATACACAGCTATTGATGCACTATAATGCAGACATTAAGCCAAAGCAGGACTACAGCAAACAAAGAACTACCATGGAATGGTAGGTGAGCTGCCATAAACAAATAGTGGTCCCAGCACAGTACATTAAATTATGTCAGAAATCAATCACAAGTATGCCCCCTCAAACTATGACCATGAAAGACACAGCAAGAACATACATACAGCATCTCACATCTATTCAAACCGTAACATGTATATTTTTACTTTATTTCAAGTTTTATATGGCAACACTTGGCCAAATGGCATTAGAGTGCTTTACAAGAGAGCAGGTAGTAATACATGTAAACTATTGTTTTATAGCAAAAAAATGTAAGACTCAAAAGAACAGAGAAAATGGCTTTAGTCAAACAGATGGGATAAATCACCAAGGACATAGATTACTTTAACTGAAGTGTCTCTGAAACAAGAGGTTTTTTAATTCCTTTTGCAAGGTGATATGATTTATTGCAGTGTGTAAGGCTGCAGGGAGGGAATTGCAAAACCTTGTGGCTCTGCCAGAGAAGGCCTGATTTATATAGCATTCAGCTTAAATGTTACAAGGCTCCAGAAAAAGAGATTCAACATTCCTCGAACCTCGTTGGGCACCAGACATTTTCAGCTTTCCAGCCAGATAGGAGATACTCAACTTGTGAGGGGTTTTGTGAGTGATGGCACCTTCTTAAATTGAGCTCTTGCTTCAATGGAGGTCCATTGTAGGGAGCATAGGAAAGGGTGAAGTGGTCAAATTTCCTGTTAACTGTAACAAAGCTGGCAGCCACATTAATGGACTGTTCTCAGGGGTGATAAATAAGAATTCAGGAGTATGGAGAAGAATGACAGCGTGCTGGTACTTATACTTCAATACTTAGTAAAGTCGTTAAAGATTTTTCCCCATTGGTTGTATCGACCTTTGTTAATTGACTTGAAGTGATGTAAGGGAGAACACATCAACCAAAAATATCTGGCTTGTGAAGCCAAGGTGACTCCACAATAAGGACCAGGAATCACCAAATTTGGTTCAATTAAATTTATTTTACAACACTAATTAATCCAGTATGTAAACAGAATAAAAAAGATCAAGAGATGCAACAATGCAGCAGATAAGCTGAAATATCTCAGTAAATTGAGCCATCATAAAATGAGATACAGAATGGTAACAGCCTCACCAATAATGAAACAAATTTAAGTAAATAGGTGTTCCATAAAGATACTTTCCTTTTCAATTCTAAACCTAGATCGACTACAGGACAATCTATCCAGTATTTCTATTTAGAGAGCTTAGAAAGTATTAGCATGATACAGATGTCTGTAGAAGTCTTAGAAAAGGAAATAAGTTTCCAGCATACAAGTTCTCACACACAGGATAAGGTAAGCAGAGACATCTATACCTCTCCAAGTCTAAAGGGAATCTGCCCTCTAACTGCGGGAACACCAATTAAAATAACAGGAGATTCAGAAACATCTTTCTCTCCTCTCACACCACCAGGAACCAAGCAGATTGTTACTTGAGAGGAGCATCTGCTACCACCCCTTAAGTTTCCCATCAAAACTGGGACTGTAATCCGCAACCTTGAACATTCCGCCATCCTGGGTTATGATGAACAGAAGGCCTCTTTGGACCATTAGTTCTGCAAGTTCACTGCCAACTTCCTCCCTTCAGACCTCACCATCAACAGTCTAATACAAACAATACACCTTTCTCTAACTAACAAGACCATGATAATGCACCTCCAAAAGAAGTAAAAAATATCCTGGCAAGGCTAAATGCAATTCAATTGAAGCCTGTAGTCAGGCTAAGTTAACTCAGCAGTCAATATGGACTTCAAGTATATGGTTATGCATACACAAGTATAACGTTAGGAATAAGTGCAAAACATTAATAAAAGATGACATGAGTACATGCTTCAACCAAACATTAATTCACTAGTGTATAAAGCTCTAACCCAACGTTGATTACATTCTATTAATACATTTAACTGCTTCACATACATTAAAGAAGTTAAGACACACAGGGCCCGATGCATAAAGGTAAAAATAGACCTGAAGTCTAAGTTTAGACTTGAAGTCTAAGTTGAGACCTGAAGTCTAAACTTAGACTTCAGGTCTAAACTAACACTTCAGGTCTAAACTTAGACCTGAAGTCTGAACTTAGACTTCAGGTCTAAATTTGCACTTCTGGTCTAAATTAAACTTCTGGTCTAACCTTAGGCTTCAGGTCTAAGTTTACCTTTGTGAATCAGGCCCATTGTGAATAGAATGTCATATATGAATGTATAATTGTATAATTGTGACATATAAAGGGTGGGGCCTAAATTACGCTGCTCCAATCCCCCCCTCTGATGGGGATGTTAGCCACCACAACAACACATGAGTCGTACTTCATGAGACCAGCTCAAAACCTTTATGTTTTCAACATTTTACATCTGGAATTTTCCAGGTGTTTTATTTCATCATAAAATCTACACTTATTCTCCTGTAGTTCTACATCCTTTCTCTTTTTTTAATTAGCCTTTCATGCAGCTCTTTCCTCTTTGCTTCTGTACACTTGTACCAGTTAAAGATTATGAACAAATAAATGGAACAAATGGCAATGATTACAAGGGGTCTCAAAATGGAACCCAATGTCCCACTTTCTAAGTTTCCAAACCACTTGCCTACTGCAGCAAACCCATTTCTGATCATCTCCATAGCACCTGTAGCTTCCAACTCCTCTAAGACTCCCTTTAAGTCAGTAATCTTCTTATAATATTTCTTCACCTCCTCACTCTTATCAGGAATATGAGTACAGCATTGCTGAACTTTCAGCATCTTACAGATTAAACCCTCCTTTGCGAGAAGGATATCTAACGCAAGGCGGTTCTGCATCACCATAGATCATATAGCTTTCATTTCAGGGGCCATGGCCAACAATAAATCTGCTGGACTAATAGCTAACTTATAAACGTTAGTGAATAGTTTTCTAATTTTGAAATCATTCAAAACCACTCATACAGAAAGAATCATTGCACCAAATATATCTCCAACTATTTCAGAAGCACTGCTACTCCATTTGGTTCTGACTTGTGATCCCCGCACTGGATCATTCAGATGTTCTACATGTTAAAACTTCGGGAAGACTATAGCCAAATAACATGTGCCAGAGGTATTAGGCATTATCTCGTTCCGGGGACTACTGCTTGAAATACACTGAGGTGAATTCCAATTAGACAGGTGGGAACTTTGTGACCTCCGAGTGGGTTACTCTACAGGGGCAATTCCTGTCTTATTCATTGCTGATGATACAGGACCGACATATAATGGAGTCACCTTATTCGTGACCAAGGGAATTCTTCCCATCCAGCGGCAACAGGGACAGTAGTTGACATATTTTCTCCAGTAGGAACTGTCAAGACTTGAGTCGTGGTCCCGGATGACTCAGGTTTATATAAGGAAACTGCGGGACCAATAGTAACTGGAACAGCTATTGTATCTGGGGCATTAGCAACAGAAGAGTTAATAGGGGCACAAATTCCCAAATCTTCTCCCAAAGGGTTCTGTCTTGTATTCAGTGGGGCGGTAGCTCTCTCCGAGTCTCTACCAGTAACAGCGCCACTCATCCCTTCAGATTGGGTCGCATTATAAGGAGGAGGGCGGGTTGACATAACACGTTCAGAAAGTCATCACTAGAATCACTATCTCTATCTTTGCCTAAGCCCTCTGTACTCTCCATTTTATCCTTTTTTTTCTTGTTCTTCTTCTGAGGCTCCTCACTCAATAATGCAGGGTATAACCTAGTTACCTCAGTTATTTCAGTTCGCCATTTTTGTTGTTCTGCATCCCATCTGGCTTCATTACAGCTGCGCACTGCCTTCTTGACTTTACCCTTATACTTCTACCTTTCCTTAACATGAGCTGCACATTCTCAGTCATTAGGTCCCACATAATTTGTGGGTCTAAGGGGTGGTTTCAATCATGCAATACCATTCTCAAATTTTTTATAATTCTCAAATTAAATGTGCCATAGTGAGGAAACCTCAAAGCACCTTCATTTTCAGTGATCTTATGCCAATGACTCATCCAAATGCACTTGTGGAGCCCCACATTCATGGCCATATAATGACCTGCCATGCCTTCAGGTGGCGCTTCTTCTCCTTCTCAAACGAGAACCCTCATATCTCCCCTAATCAAATCTTGGATAGCCCTGAAACATTTTATTTTTCAACAATAATAGCAACAATTACAAATAGAATTTTCATTTCAAAACAGGAAATAATCTCTTTAACCTCATCTCTCATTTGGCGCCAACAACTAGTCACAGCATGCCTCTCTAAGACGTAATCAACCAATAACAGTGCAGCACTCACTCTATCCACCCAATCCCAGTGCAGCATCCTATGACGTACTTCCCACTCCCTGCAGCGGTTCACCCTCCTTTACAATTTTCACGAGCACACCCTTTTCTCCACGCTAAGCAAGTATATTAAACAAACAGTATGCGATTTCAACAAATAACCTTTTTGTCTGCTCCTCAAAAGAATTCAAAGTATTCAATCACACAAGAAATGGTCCGGAGTGACACTTTCCGACCAACTCAGACACACACTCGAGTGAAACCTCAACCAGCAGGGAATCACCCTAATTAATGCAATTTCTCCGTTGCACAAAAGGATCCACTGCACCAATCACAATATATTCTCATACAGAGTTATATGACCCTATCTCAATTGTGCAGTTGATGGTATCTCATGACTGACACCACAAAACCTAGCAGAGAAATGACAACAAAGTGTATTCTCACTTATCCCGGGATCTTGGACTACGACCAGCCCGATAACAACTTCAACTGCTCAGCATTAAGCACATTCACATCTACATAACAACTAAAATAGCATTGCATCACACGGCACAATCTTAACAAAATACTTCAAGCTTAACATATACAATTGCAACGTGCAAACCTATTAATGCTCACTCCTCTGCCGTTAAACCTCTTTTCCAAACTGCTGACACTCCACAGATCTTCTGAACCAAGACATGTGCTTTTAGGGCTAGGACTGGATTTGGGCATGTCTAGAGTTCCTACCGGGGTATCTAACTCTCTTTGCTTCAGAAACCTGACAGTGTGCTGGTACTTACACCACAATCTTTTAGTAAAGTTGTTAAAGATTTTTTCACATGCGTCATATGGACCTTTGTTGGTTGACTTGAAGTGCAGTAAGGGTGAAGACATCAACCATACATTTCTGGCTTGTGAAGCCACTGTGAGTCTACAATAAGGAACAGGATTCACAAAAATTTAGTTAAATGGAATTTATTTTAGGACACTAATCAATCCAGTACATAAGCAAAATAAAAATAAGTTCATGAGATACAACAATGCAGCAGGTACGTTGAAATATCTCAGTAAATTGAGCCATAATGAGATGAGATACAGAAAAGTAACAGCCATAATAATGAAACAAATTAAAGTAAATAGGTGTTCCATTAAGAAACTTCCCTCCTCTATTCTAAACCTAGATCGACTACAGGACCATCTATCCAATATTTCTATTTAGGGAGCTTAGAAGGTGCCAGCATGATACAGATATTGTAGAAGTCTTAGAAAAGGAAATAAGTGTCCAGCCTAAAGCGTCACACTAACAGGAAAGGGTAAGCAGAGCAGTCTGTAAATCCCCAAGTCAAAAGGGAATTTGGCCTCTAACTGTGGGAACACCAATTAAAATAAAAGGAGATTCAGAAACATCCTTATATCCTCTCACACCACCAGGAAGCAATCAAATAGTTGCTTGAGAGGAACATCTGCAACCTCCCTTAAATTTCCCATCGCATCAAAACTGGGACTGTAATCCGCAACCTTGAACATCCCGTCGTCCTGGTACATGATGAACAGAAGGTCTCTTTTGACCATTAGTTCTCCAAGTTCACTGCCAAGTTCCTCTCTTCAGACCTCACTATCGACAGTCTAACACAAACAATACGCCTTTCTCTAACTAAAGAGGCATGATAATGCAAAAGAAGGAAAAAATATACTGGCAAGGCTAAATGCATTTCAGTTGAGGCCTGTAGTCAGACTAAGTTAACTCAGCAGTCAAAATTAACTTTGAATATATGGTTATGCATACACAAGTATAACTTTAAGAATAAGTGCAAAACATTAATAAAAGAGGACATGATTACACATTTCAACTGAACATTAGTGAACTCATATATAAACCTCCAACCCCTACGATGATTACATTTTATTAATACATTTAAATGCTTCACACGTTAAAGAAGTTAAAACACAAAGGAGCTGATTGCGATGGTGGACGGACTTCAGTCCGTCCGCCATCGTATCGGGGATTGGGACCGCCCACCTACAAGGCGCCGGTCACACAGGGCCAAATATTATGCGACCGAAAACTGTGGCGGTGGCATTGACCATGTTTTGTATTGCGGCGGGTGCTGTGCTCTGCAGCACCCGCCGCAATACAAAACAGAGACCCCACACATATCCCTGCACTACGTGGCAGGCAACATGTGGTGCCTGCCACTTGGTGCAGGGATATGTAGGGGGCACCTTAGGTGCCCCCCAGTGCCCATTCCTGCACAAAAACAATCTCCCCATGACGCAGGCATCCTTGCACCATGGTGCAAGGGTGCCTGCGACGGCGCATGGCAGCTGTTTGTGCGCCAGCGCAGGGGAGAGTACAGGAATGCAACATATTATTGTAAATATGTCAAATTCCTGTGCTTTGGAAGTGCCGCATCGTGGCGCAGCCAAAGGGCTTGAGGTGCCGCGCTGCGGCACTTTCTTGTAGATCTGCCCCTCTGTTTCTGTCGGGTTGAGTTTTAAGTGTTAGTGTCCATCCATTTCTGGACAGAAACTTCATTTACAATGCAGTCTTTACCATGCTGGACCTTTACCACGCAGGTAAGTATCATGCAAGTAAATACATAGTATATGTTATTACCTTTACCACACAGTTTACCATGTGATTCTTTACCACACATGTAGGTATTTATTTTTTACATAGCATAATTTTTATGTTATTTTTTTTAAAAAAAAGGATAAAGTTAAAGAGAGGTTAGGGTGACTTTGAGGTTAAATGATGGGTAGAGATAAAAGTAGGTAAGGGAAATTTTAGGGTTTAGGCAGTAGTTACAAAGGGAGGTAAGTGTGATTTTAGGGGTGCGTAGAAGTAAAGGGAGGTATGGGTAAGGGTAAATTTAGGGTTTTACTGGTGGGTAGTGGTAAAGGGAGTATGGTGTAAATCTGTTCAGTAGTTTTTGAGAAATTAAGTATACTAAGTATAATTGGCACCGCTATGATGCAATGCTTATGACCTGACATATTAGATCACTGATGACATCTGAAATATATTGCAGTGCAAGTTTTGCTGACGTCAGTCATGTATAACTGGCACATTTCAGTGGTTTGTTTGCCTTTTAAACAGTAGTGGTTTTTTCAGTGAATTTCTAAGTTTTTTGTAATGTAAGTTAAATTCTTACTACCTTCCTCACGTATAACTCCACTTTAACCTTTCCTTTTTCAGTGAAAATGTATACACACACACACACGTAAAACCACAAAAATGTGTGGTAAAGGTCCACAATGTGATGCAACGTGTTTTAAAGGTCAATGCTTTGTATTACATGCATGGTAAAGGAATGCGTTGTGAAGACATACATCCATTTCTGGGCTTCACCCAATTTGTTTGTGAATATGATGATGTACAAAGGTACAAAGGTACAAAGAAAATCTTTATTGTTTAGGTTAATAAAAACCGTAACAATGCTACCACTAGTACAGAACTATATATAATGTGACACGTGATTAAAACAAGATTTCATGAACATCACGGTCTCACCAGAGACCAAAGTCTTCCTAAATCGTTAATAAGAACTAAAACCATCAAAATATCACAGTTCCAAATAGTTAACAAACTGTAAAATTGACATTATTTGTCCATTTGTAGTCATCAATAAAGTGCCGTAGTGCTGTTAAGCCTAGATTATTCATAAGTAAAAATTATCACACACAATCCCTTTCGCCAGTGAACAATGTGGGGTCTATTACAGCCTTCATTCTTGGGCCAACCTGTGCTCTTGTGCACCTCCAGCCAGCGACAGTTTCCTGCGGGTCATTTGGGTGTGAACTTAATTGCTTTTTCATGTAAAAGCAAATATTTCATCATCTTACATTTCAGCTGAGGGTCTACTGGATTGAGACCTTTTTTTATCGCCATCCTGCAGGATCGAATGCCTCTGGCATAAAAACGATTTTTCAATAAAAATACACGTGCATTTTTTAAAAGGGGGCATATACAGATTAAATGAATAAAATCCTCCTCCGCTGAGCCACATAGTCTACAGGATATAGGAGCACTGTGTTTCCAGGATGCTTGGTCTGCCAGGGATGGTAATGTGCCAAATCGGATTGCCATCATCTTTCTCTTTATCTGTGCCGAGAATGTCACATTTAAGTATGAGGTTGACTTCAATTTGTCATAAGTTTGGAGGACCATCCAGGCATGGGTACGGCTGGTTAATCTGTTTTTAACTTCAAAATAAGAGTGCATTTTGGTGGCTTTATTTACAACTTACTGAAATACTGGGTAGGAAAGATTCTTGTTCCAGAGCTGTGTTGTCTTTGTTACTTTCATCGATGAGTTCAAGTATTCGTGGTGAGTAGATTAAGGATCTGTTTCCATTCCCAACCATAGTGAGTTATTTAATAAGCTTCCTCGATTTGACCAGAAAAGCATTCTGTGGAAGTCTAAATACCCGCTTGAATGCTTTGACTTGTAATCTGTCCAAAAGCGATGCATCTTTCCAATGCCTGATGGCACTTGTGTAAGCCACTGTTGGGAGAAAGTTGGCTGCTATAACTGCCAATAGTGGCTTGAAGGAGGGACCATCCAGCTTCTTAGCCAGTATACAAAATGCATAAATCAGGGCATTTCTTTCTTGGTAACGCACTGATTGTGCTCTTGGAACTTTAATCTACTATCTATTACACTCCTAGATACTTGTAGCTGCTAACCTCCCATGGACCTCATTTGGAGGTAGTGAGGAGTCGCAGCTGTGACCTCTAGCTTGCTCCCTGCTACTCCTGGCACTTCCTTTGCGACCCCTCACCTCAGAAGAGGAAAAAGGTGTGCCCCATGTGAGGCCAGGAGTCTCAAAGAAAGTGTCAGGAGTAGCAGGGAGCAAGCGAGAGGCCACAGCTGCGACCCCTGACTACCTCCAAATGACATCCATGTAACCTCCTCTAAGACATCATCGTCCAGCTTGATTTTGAGGGTGGCCCGGGTCGGTTCCTATTATTTTAGTTTTTGTTATGTTGATTTCAAGTTTATTAACAGTGACATTTTCTTTTAATTCGGTGATTGATCTTTGGCGTCCCACTCTGGTTAAGCTGAACAATACTATGCAACCGCTTAAGAATGGTGTGTTAAACTTAAAGGGCCCAAGCGCGGTGGATGAGAATTTGCCTGGCTGAGTCTTGGGGACAAATATGCCATGAACAAATTGGACAGGTGTGGGGCTAACACATAGCCTTGCTTGAGGCCTATTTTTGGGTGATTTTCCTTGATATTCTTGTACCGTAGGCCACTTTAACTTGAATCCAAGTACATGTATACAGCTGTTGGCCCCGGCGCTCCATCTCTTTGCCCTGCCATTATTAATTTTGCTACCTTATCAGGTGGATAGTACTGGACCTCGTTCACGTGTGGACAGTCTGAAGTAATACACAGGTTACTATTACCCATTCTTTAGGATTGCTAATATCTTTTGTTGCAATTTCACCAATGTTACAGCTGCTTTCTTTATTCACCGACTCTTCCATGTTGCTGTAAATAGGCACAAGTCTTGATATAGTGGGGACCCTTTCCTTAGTAGAATGACGCATACGCTCAGTCCACACTAAATTCTCGACAAGAGTATCATCAGTGAACATCTTAGCCAGGCGGATGACCATTTCCTTAGTAGAAAGACATATATGTTCAGCCCGCACTGGATTCTCAAAGCGTGTACCATCAATGAACGTCTCAATCAGGTGGTCAACCCAAGCTTCCTCCAGAACACTTGAGTTATTTATTATGCTAGAAGTCCTGCCAATACCTTTTATAGTGTCCCAAAATGCCCTAGAGTTGGCTTGCTTAGCATTAAATAGTAGCTTTGTCCAGAAAGCATCTGTTTTCATTTTCCAGTCTTCTCAGAGTTTTTTATATTGTTTTCTCAGGTTTTTTATTTTCTCCCATTCACGCGTAGGGGCATTGTCCTTTTTTTTAATTCCTTACTGCCTTTCTTAATTCTCTTCTTAATGCTTGGTATTTGATTGAAAGGCCTTCTGACCGCTTGTCTGCTTGCCACCTAGTGTGTTTTTACTGCAGGAGCATGCAACAGCAACCTCAATGTGAATTCCTTCCATGCATCCATTTGGCTACTTTCAGGCATGATACTAGACTCCACGGTCTCTTTCGCCATGCTTGGCAGGCCAGGTAATGAATTATGCGTCCACCTCAAGCGTTTTAAATTGGTTTGTGTTTTTAATGAGCCGACTTCTACTGAGGCACTGATGTGCCTCAAAGGGATTATACTCTGCTCAAGTTGCTGATAAGAATGGTCACTTTGCATGGTGTATATGACTGCTTATTTTCTCAGATACGGAAATAATGGCAAATGGATTGTATAGTCTATTATTGAATGTGAGGTAGCACCATAGTATGTATACCTTGGGGTGGTGTCCTCCTGGGTTCTGCCATTTACTGCTTTCCTACCTAGATGTTCCAAGGCAGTGACTAGTTTTTGCCCGTTGGGATCAGGGCGTTTTAATGGAAGACCGAACTGTGGCTCCACCGCCCAAATGCGTTATCTACAGCTAAATGATCATCTTCATCTGGGGTATAAATTAAATTTATGTTGAAATCCCCAGTCACAATTATGTCCCATATTGGGTTTGTAAACCTTAATTCTGTTATCACAGAGATTAATTTTGTGAATAGAACAGTATTTTCCTGTGCATTGGGGTGCGCATAGACATTAAACAACAATACTTTTGTTGTGGATTGTTTGTGTTAAGTACTGAACTTAATTATTTGTAAGCTGGAGACTGAGGAAGAAAGCTGCTCCGAGGTGATGTTTAATGCTATTGATGCAAAAACTGCCAGGCCCCCCTTTGGTCTCCCAAATCGGTGTGATCTTGTGGCCTTAACATGATGAAGTGTATAGCCTACCAAGTGCATAGGCTCAATTAGCCAGGTCTCTTATAGAGCAATGATCTCGTATTTCTGCCAGTTCAGTGGGGGGGACACTATCTTGAAGTAGAGTTTTTACACCTGCGATATTCCAGTAAAGAAGGTTTAATGAGATGCCCTGGGGCTCGCTAAACCGTTGTTTAGGGAGTCACTCTTTTCTTTGTGGATTTAAGGCTAATGCTACCCAGTTCCACTGGTCCTGGCTCAAATCACTCAACTGTTTACTTTTTATTTGTTCCATTTTTTCCGTTGTTCCACGGGCACACTGTAAAACTGAATACACAGGAGTTGTTCCCACTTCTGTGCTTAGTCTCCTGGTCGGCATCAACAGGGGAAGAGGATTACGTGGCTTTGTATGTTTTGACAGCATAATGCCCCATGTTTCAAATTGTTGTCTAACATTCATACCTGAAAGTGCTAAATCTTCGGTTATCCATGTAGTGAGAGTTTGTTCAGGTTGGTTATAAACCTCATTAGAAAGAAATGTAACTGACAACAAATCTGATGATTTAAGAATCTTCAAATTGGGAATTTCAGCAAATAATCTTATTATATTCCCTCTATTGAGGATGTCATACTGGCCTCCCAAAACATAGTGTGGTTTTAGGAGAATTTGCTGATTCAGGCTCTCCTTTGTGGGGAGCATGTTGTTGGTAATGAGGAATGGAGATGCATCTCTGAGCTGGTTTTTTGCTGGTTTGTTTTTCGGATTGCTCCACCTCTAGGACTCTTCTCTCTTTGCATTTTGATGTTGATGACTATCCTTTCACTTTTGAAGTTATTATATGTGCTGGAATCGCAGTCATCCCGCCGGGCGATTTCATGTGATTTCTTGTTATGATCATTGTTCATTAACGTGATAATTCGACCACAGGCTGATTTTCCTTGGGTGAATTATGTTCCACAGTTTGGTGATTGGGAAGAATAATCATGTATAGAATTCGATTAACTACTCAATTTTTCTCGTATTGCAAGGGACACAGTCCTATCTGGACCTGCTCCCTGGATGTTTTGCGGGGAGTGCTTCACCTTATTTACATTTGGCACTCTTTTATCAGAACCAACCTGAGTCAGGACATTGTCAGGTGTCTTAGTGACATTATCAGACATATCTACCATTGTTTGCAACATATCTAATGAGTCTGAAATTAGCAACTTCTCCTTGATTACCATGTCCTTATGGGGATTTGTTAAGGTGTTTGAAATTGCCATGTCTCTTTGTTCCTGCTTATCCTCAAAGATGGAGTATAGTCTGTTGCTGCCGGGTGTTTCTTTCACTATGCACTGGTGGTTCTTCCTTGCCTTCCTAGCGTGTTCTTTCTGTTTTTAGTTTGAACAAGGATCATGGGTTCATTTAGTTCAGCATCATTCTCTGAACTTCGATCGATTTCCTGCTGAGCGAGCTCTTTCGGCTCCTGATTAATATGATTTTCTCCTGTGTTACTGAACGGTTTGTTTGTCTCTGAGATATGATGTTGTTCTGCCGTCAGTACTTGTAGTCGGTTGCTCAGCTCTTGGATATCCCTACTAGTCATAGTTTCCGACTTGCAATTTTTCCTTTAGTTTAAAATGCTCATTAAAATGGCTGGTATAGTGCTTAACTTATCAATAATTGGGATGCACACACAATTTGTTTGTACTGGAGGATTTATTTCTTGCACCCTTATTATCAAATCCATCAGTTTTTTTAGTTTTGCATTTATCCTGGTGATGTGGGAAGCTATTACATTCATAAGGTCAATCTGGATGTCCATCTTATCTGACTGCATATTGAGTGCCATGATTGATGTTTGTAAAATATTTAATAATGAAGCATGTAGCTTCTAAATATTCTCCGCTTTTAAATCTAAGGTCTCACGATTCCTGACACCGTAAGTGGGGTGTTTATTTTCCTAATTGCCTTCAAAGAAGGGTCATTAAATGTATTTCTGTCTATGTCTAATGGCTGTGCCCAAGTTAATGTTACTGAGTGGCTAAACGCCAACTTATGTTCATTAATTAGCTCTTCTTGGGTTATTTACTCAGATGAATCTGAGATTTTAATAGCAGGTTGCTTGTGCCCTTCAGGATCATCAACCAGATTGATGGTCTTAACTTCCATTGTATGTACTAGATCCGTATTGTTTGTTAGTGAAATTGAGCGTACCCAGGAGTTCTCCACCTCCTCAACTGAGTCACTGATGGAGTTGTTGCTTGTCTGAGGATAGGGCTGGCTTTGAATGAGGATAGTTTGGTGCATGAACCTGGGCCTGCATCATGATAACTTTACCCACTGGCATTTCACTATGATGCAATTTGGCAAAGAAATCTTCAGATATATTGCGGTATCATCAGTGTATTGACTATGCAGAAGTTTCAAGATATATACTGAACAGTGTTGGAGACAGGATCGTACCCTGAGGAACCTATTGTTCAAGGTATATTTTGCTAGAAACAGAGCTCCCTATTTTTACTATTTGCGGTCAGTTTGACAGATAAGAAGTGAACCAGTTCAGGACTGCACCATCGATGCCCATCAGATCTCTCAAGATGTTAATCAGTGCATGGTATTTAACTGTATTAAAGGCACCCAAAATGTTCAACACAAGAAGAAACATTTGAAGAAGGGCACGTCTGTGCTACAGCCTTGTCTGAATCCCGATTAGAAAGTGTCAAAAAGTAATTTTTCTGGAAATGGAATGACAATTGTGAAGCCACACAGCTTTAAAAAATGTGCATACTATCCCCTGTAGGTTCCTTACATGCTCATAGTGGTAAATGATCACCTAATAGTGGTCTTTGAACATAAGCAGGGAACAGATAATGTTCGTCATGAAGGGTTGTGTCACAGTAGCAATTATTGTACATTTAGAGTACCTTAGGGCTAACTCATCAGCATAACATACCATGCCACCTTTTTAGAACAGTCCATTGTTTAGCCAGTATACATTAGATCTGAATGCCACCTTTGGCCTCTAATACAATAGACACTGGTCCCCGAGTATTCAACAATATCCATACACTAGAGGGGAAATACAAATATAAATCAGATGTGAGACAAACTGCAACCCACAGTTATACTTGCAAGCAACCATCTTTCACCACTCTACGTGATTCAGTAAAAAGTAAATCAGATAGTCCATGAAGATGAGATGCAACTACTGCCTTTAATGATAATAATACAAAGTCATAGTATGAAAGCGTCTGGTGGATCAATGAAGTATACACCTGCAACAATCCCGTTTTACAGCATTCTTGACACCATCCTGATTAAATGACTACATCAAGAAAACACGCATGGGCGAAAACTAAAATGCCCATGCATCAATGGATAGAAGTGGGAGGAACAGACAAAAGTAGATGTTCTGTCAGGATCAAAATACCAGCCTTGATGGCACAGACACACACAGACTTGGTACATAACATCGCTTGGAAGTGTTCCAAATAGTTGGGTTTTGTGCTGACAATTAAATAACATCAAGTAGGTGACAACTGCTGATGCCACCCTGCTTGGTTGCTTCATCCAGTACCAAATCCACCAGTAACAGCAGCACCACTAAAAAAAAAAAAAATTTGTTTAGCACTTTATTTAGAGCTTTCATCAAAGATCTGAACAGAATTTAATATAATCAGAATAGCATGTTGTAAACATTGTAGCAACAAAGATTAGCCAGAATAATAAATGACAAGAGCTTGCACACATAGTGCTGCCTGAATTCTCTCATTGAAGGACATTTAGTCAACCGCATGGTAAGCTTACTTTACTTTTTAACCAGTACATTTGACACACTTCTGAGTTACTATTCCATGATTTTCATCGTTGTGTCCTATTTTTTCAGTACAGTAATTGTTTATGAGCACTTAACTTCATGTCTTGGACTAATGTAAGCCTTACCTATGTATGTCTCTCTTCTTTTACTTAGTATACCATGTTACTTGTCACATTGTAATACCCATTTACATCATCTGTTGATCATTCTAGTTTTCTCATATGCTTGTGAATTGTTATTTGGTCCTGATGATGACCTTCGATTCCTTCAATAGAATCAAAATGTCTCCTGTGCAGCTTTAAAAACCTGCAATTTCTCAACCTCTTCCTCAACCGCAGCTGTTCGGTCTTCTACATGGGTTATTCGATCAGCCATATCAGAGCATAGTTTATTTGTTTTTCTAATCGCCCCCTGAAGCTTCATGGTGGCAAGTTGTGACCTCTTACTCTCTTGCCTAGCCTCCCCTGCATTTGTTTCAGCGTCGAATAAAGTAACTCCATTGTTGGTGTAGGGGGAATACTATCTAGATTATTAGCTCCGCTTGTACCCACTGCTTCGGGGTATTACTCGAGCAGGCAGTCAGTGTAGAAGCAGAGTAATCCCATTCCAGACGCCTACTGGCTGAGTCCGCAGATCTATCTTTTGTCCTAGCTCGTCGTCTAGAGATCGCAGAATGGTTATGATGCCTCTTCTGTGTGGCTGGGGATTCTTCTCCTGAAGCACTATCTTGCGATGTTTCCTGCTCACTAATCTGAGATGTATCCGAATCATCATTTAATGAAAAAAACTTATCTCCTTCAGGGGAGAGCACAGGAGCACTTGCCCAAGTCGAAATAGTTCCTTGATCCCCCTGCTCACAAGAGATACTACTCAGGTTACCGGCATAACTCTCAGCAGTTCCCATATCCAAATGAGCTTGTGTGGTTATTATCATATGGCCTGGTAGTAACTGAGGATCCATTGCTGTTACACCATTGTTTCCATTCACCAACACTGTTTCTGAGCTGTCACCCAAGCCACCAGGATCGACAGTTCCCTCCTCACCCTCAACCAAACTGCCAATGTGACTGGGTGCCATGCCAGACACCGACACATAGCTCCCACCATCCATCTCCAAAACATCAAGTTGGCCATTAGGTTCTTTTCCCTCCGATTGCCTTATACTACTCATATCCAGATCCACCACAGTATTTTCCCCGTTCTGAGGCAGAAGTTCGGAGCGGAAACTACATGTCCCAGAATGCATCGGGTCGGCAGTAGGGAAACCCATCTCCTGAATGCGGCTGTTTACATCCATCGTCTGAAGGGAAGCTTCATTTCCAGGGCACAGTGTTAGAACTGAAAGGTCAGCAGATATGCCCGTGGTATTCGCTGAAGATCCCACTGAGGTAACGCTTAACCCCCGAATGCTTCTAATACCGAAGGTTGACGCATTGAGCTTTCCCCAGGAGTAGCCAAGCGCAGTCTCGTCCCACCAGCCACACCAATTTCGAGCACTCTGGACTCCTCACCTTTCTTTTTCAAACCTCCACGCCGTATCTGGCCGAGATTGCCCCCAGAATCGGGCGCCCCTGATTGCTCTCTCCTCTCTCCCCTTTCCTTGGCGGCGTCTTTCAATTTCACTTTAATATCCTTAATACCTCTGGCTTCACTCGCGGCATCTTTACCAATGTCCTTCACGAAATTCTGACCTTTAAGCACCTTAGTTGTCTTCGGGGCCATATTTCGACACCACCACTGCTTAAAAGGTACAGTGAGCTTGCATAGAATCAGCGAAAACCAGGAAAGCCGCACACCGCTGAAAAAGCCACCCAAAAAGCAATGAGGGCTATACTGATGTTTCAAGCAATATCCATATGCAGGTTGGGAGACCGAACCACCCGAGTTTCCCTCGGAGCCAGCAAACGGAATCAGCGAAGTCTGGGCAGGGCTAGCAAAAAACCCGGTCAGGCATATCGTTTCCATTCAGCCATCCATTCCCACGGGGTCTCGGAGAGGGAGATGAAGGTCAGTGCTGCCTTCCGTGAACTCAGTCAGCGGCCATCTTGCCTCGACATCCTCAGCTGCACAGGAGAAACAATCACGAGACATAGACTGGAAACTCGAAGATTTCGAGAACCGCCAGCGTCGCAATAACGTCCGCCTCCTTGGCCTGGAGGAAAAAGTGGAGGGTGAGGACATCCTGGCTTTTACAGTGAAGCTTCTGAAAGGAGCTTTTCCAGATCTAGCTCAATGGAACTGGGAGCTAGAAGTTCAACGAGCTCATCGCTTTCCAATGTTTAAAAGAATGCAGTCAAAAAATCAAGGGGAGCGACTTAGGGCTATCCTGATTTTTGTTGGTAATTTCCTGTTAAGGCAGGCAATTATAGATCGAGCCAGACCCGATTCAAAAAGAACCTTTGAGGGACATTCCTTCTTCGCTCGCCCGGATTTTTGCCACACGACGGTCGAGCGGAGATGGAGGCTACGCCAGATGATCACCCCTTTCCAGGTTGCGGGCTGTGAAGCCTTTTTGCTTTTCCCTGCACGGCTTAAAGTTATCCACAGAGGGCGGGTTAGGATGTTTTTTCGGAGATAAAGGCTCAAAACTTTCTTACGGAAGTGACTGAAGCACAAGGGGGAAGCTGGCGGATAAGGCAACAGAAAGGGGTGCCATAGGGAAGGACTGATACTTACTGTAAACTGGTAAACTGGGATAAGGCCAGTTCATTGAAGTCCCATTTGTTATTGTTGCAACAGGAGGCTATGGGTGTGGGGCACAGGGGGAAGAGAAGAAGCTGATTTATATTGATATGGTCATTGTGGTGGCATATCTTTGGGGTTTTTTCCCTTTTCTTTCTTCCTTTTTTTCTTCCTTTTTCTCTTCCTTTTTTAACTTGGGTAGAAAGGGCTTGGGACTATATTTGGAATAACTTAAGGATCTGTTTATCTGGGGTTAGGCACGGTATGGTTTTTTTGGGGTTTATTTGGGGGAGGGGGTGGGTGCTGTCGGAGAGGGAGTCTCAGCGGTCATACCTAGGTCATGCCTGACCTAATTGCCTGTATGGGAGGTAGGGGGGTGGGGGTGGCGGGTGGCTGTGGGGGGTGCTCGGGGTGTGGTTAGGCAAGCGTTCAGCACAGCAGGAGATACTTCAAGGTGCAAGGTTTGGGGAGGAAAAGTATAGTTGGATCCAAGTTGGCTCTAGCTGGTTATCTAACGTGAATCAATTGACAAGTTTGCATGAAAATATGGAATGTGAGAAATTTATTTTAGGTAGGGTTAATTGCAGGGAACTCAGGAATCTTAAAACATGAGTTTGCGGATTGTGACAGTAAATATTTGTGGGCTTAATGACCAGGCCAAAAGGAATAAGTCAGCAATTTGGCTGAAATCCGTATGTGCGGATTTCTTGTGTGTTCAAGAGACACATATAGAGGGCTGCAGAGCGCGTATATTGGAACAACTTGGCTTTAAATTATTGGTATATACTACACAGGGCTCGCGAACCCGGGGGGTGGCAATCCTCACCCGGAGGAATGATGTGAGGGTACTTAGAAAATCAGCTGATCAATGGGGTCGGTGGGTGCTGATTGAATGTCTGTTGAATAATTTTAAATTCACACTTTGTTCGGTATACGGCTCAACATGTGATGATCCAGAGTTGTTAGAAAACTTAGATTCTGGCTTGGCAATCTGGCCTGCTCCTATAATTATTAGTGGGGATTTTAACATTAATGGCCTGGGGGTACGATGGGGCGACCCAGGTAGTAAGTACCTAGGGAGAAAAAGGAAGGTGGGTGTTGCCCTATCTAATTTAGTTTATAACAATGGTTTAGTAGATGCAAGGGCGTACCTGAAACCCTTTGAAGCAGGTAGTACCTTTTTTTCTTCCCCACATAAGGCTGTTTCCCGTCTGGATTATTTTTTTGTGCCCAGTCAATGGATCACTAATTTTGGGATTGAGAGGTACCCTCGTATTATTTCAGATCACAACCCATTAGTTTTGACTGTCAACTTCACGATGATGGAAAAAAAGAATGTTGGATGGACCTTCGAACGGAGGTTATTATATGATCCTGATTATATTACATATATGAAGGGCTGGATTAAGGAATTTGGGGATTTTATCCGGGGGAGCACTAGGGTTGGAATTGTCTGGGATGCTTTTAAGGCGGGGGTGAGAGGGGAGACAATAAGCTATAGCTTGCGTCGGCAAAAAAAGGAGCGATTAAGGGAATTGGAAGTAAGGCAGGATCTAAGTAAGCTTGAGGAAGCCTTAGTAACGGCTATCAATAGGGGGGAAGTGCTAGATGGAATATTATTACAGCTGGCAATAAAAAAGGCTGCGGCAGGGGACCACTTTGCTAAAAAAGCAGCTGAGATCTACATGTCTAAAAAGAGCACTGTTACGAATTTAATGAGCGGGTGGGACACACCTTGGCCGTAAGAACTAGGCAAAAAGTGTCTGCCGGTCAGATCTCTGAAATCTATGATGCCGGGAGGAGGGTTGTTACTGATGCAGCGGGTATTCAGGAGACTTTCAGGCTTTTTATCACCAGCTATACTCTTGTGGTTTAGCGGTGGCATCTGAGGATATTTCTGAATACTTAGATAAAGTACCTATTCAGAAGGTAGATCCCATAGACAGGGAGGAACTGGAGAGGGATTCTCTCAAGATGAAATAATGGGTGCCCTGCAAGATTTGCCTTCTGGAAAAGCCGTCGGCCCTGATCAGATTCCGCTGGAGTTTTATAAGATTTTTAAAGATGTTATTGGATCGGATTTAATAGAGGTCATGTTACTTGCACAAAAGGGGGGGCCGGCTCCTGAATCGTGGGCAGGGGCAGATGTTGTTGTGTTTTTGAAAAAAGGTAAACCAGCCAGGGAGCCGGGTTCATATCGGCCAATCACACTACTGAATAGTGATGTAAAATATTTTCCAAAATTTTGGCCACGCGATTAAATGGCATTTTTAAAAAAACTATTCACCCCTGTCAGCACAGGTTTATTATGGGTCGTGGAACAACGCAACACATACGGCGGGTGATTATGCTTTTTGACGCAATGGAGATCTCAGGAGACCCTATGGCCGTATTGTTATTAGATGCTGAAAAGGCATTTGATAGGATCTCCTGGGTTTTTCTCTGGGAGGCTATGAGATGGTTTGGGCTGGGGGAGGGGTTTATTAAATCTGTTCAAGTGTTATATAGGGCCCCCTCAGCTCGAATAAAGGTTAATGGCAATTATACTTCCTCTTTTAACATACAGAGGGGGACGCGGCAGGGCTGTCCATCATCCCCTCTGTTATTTGCTATTTATATGGACCCCCTAATACGATTATTTATGGTTAATAAAGGAATCTGTCCAGTTGTTAGTCAGGGGATCGAAACTAAAGTCCTCGCCTATGCCGATGTTGTGGCCATAGTCACTGCAGAGCCACACTCGGCATTGAAAGCGGTTGAGTCACTAGCACTAGAGTTTGGTATATTTACTGGGTATGCACTTAATAGATCTAAGACCCAAGTAATAAAGAATCGGTTGGTTAATTTTGTAGATCCCCGTGCCACAGATTCGGCGCTATACCTTGGTATACGGGTTACGTCAGACCTAGGAACGCTAGTGGCTAAAAATATGGAACCAGTAATTAGGAAGGCGAGGTTGGATTTAGATAGATTGAATAATCTCCATCTCTCTCTCGTGGGACGTTGTAACATCATTAAGATGATTTTTTTACCAAAAATGTTATATCTATTTAGGGCAATCCCACTGTAATTTCAAAAATCTTGGTTTATTATTCTAGAAGGTTTAGTTAATCGATTTATTTGGGCACATGGCAAAACTAGGCGGGCACTCCGGTTTATGTCTTTATCACGGGAAAAGGGGGGGTTTTCGGTCCCTGATTTTAGAAGTTACTACTGGGCTGCTGTCTTGCAATATACGGGGATATTGGTAGGGGTATGTCCTGTGGACACTGAAGGGGAAAATGAGCTCCCGGATGTCTATAAATTGCTACTGGGCGAAAACGCTGAGAGGTGTTTTTTTTAAATTCTCAGAGCCCAGTTATTACAAAAGAACCAAATTTAAGACGTTGATGGCTGTTTTTAAGATCTGGAGTGCGTTAAAAAAGAAGATTGGTTTGGGGAGACTCAACCACTATACAGTGTTATACAAAAACCCCACATTCCCTGGAATTTTCTCCGATGAGACTATGGCAGGATGGGATGCTAAGGGTGTTCGGAAGGCTGGGGACCTAATTGGGATAGAAGGGTTTCGTCAATTCAATGATATACAGATGGAGTTTGGGTTGGAGAAAGGTAATTTCTTCAAGTATTTTCAATTGCGCAGCTTTTTTAGTAAAAAAATTGGGGGGATAGTGAGTTTGATAGTAATGTAATCATTGATATTATGCAAGGCAGGAATAAGGGGGTTATCAAGTTGATATATGCAGAATTGATAAGTTTAAAACAAGATGATTTAACTAAACACGAGGTTAAATGGGCTGAGCGTGTGGGGGCTGCTCCCGGAGCACTTTCGAGATCATTAGAGTTGGGTCAGTTGGTTTTATGTTCAGCTGGGCTTCAGGCACAACATTTTAGAACTATTTTTCTCTATACTATACACCGGCTAGAATAGCACAGTGGGGCGGGTTATCAGGGATTATATGTCCTAGGTGTGGGGGGTGGATGCTGATCTGGTGCATATGTTTGCATCCTGCCCTTGTCTACAGGGGCTGTTGGATTCAATTATGGAATACTTAGATTGCTCACTCGGGGTTAAAATTAAATTAACCCCTGAACTAATCTTGCTAGGAATAAGTAGTACGACCCAAAATGAGTTAGCTTATCGATTTCTTTTTGTTGCTATGGCGGTATTGAGGATTAAAATTGCCTCGGCTTGGTTAGATCCTTTCCCCCTACTTTCCAGCAATGGCTTGCTCGTTTACTTTCTTTATATACAATGGAGAGAGCAATTTATGAAAGAAAGGGAAAAAGTCGAAGCTGCTGGGACAGCGCATCTGGGCTCCTTTAATAAAATGGAAGGAAAAGAATAATTAAAGCCAACCAGGGGGTAAATTTAATGTGATGTTGGTATAAATTGGTCAAAGTAAATCTCTCTATGAAATATATTTCTGTTAATGGGTTAGATTAGAGTCTTTGTAATCGAGCTGATGACTTTTTTTCTTATGTTATTTTAATTATTTGTCCGTTTATGTGATTTATTTCCTTCCTTCAAACCTTGCATCTTCTTTTGATTTTCTTTTTGATTGATATGTATTTGTGCTGATACCCTTGCAAGAAAATGTGGAAAAAAATTTAATAAAGAAAAAAAAAAAAAAAAAGAATCAAAATGTCAATATTCAATAAGTGGCCTTGATAATATTATGCACTTATGTTCATTTCTCGATCAAGTCCCGGGGCTAAACTGATTGTTGCTAATTACTGAATTTCTTTCAGTTAGGCAAAGATATTTCTGTTAATTGACTGTTTGCCTACATTAATTTTGTAATACCATCACTCCACTGAGTACTGTGCTCTTTTTTCACCTCTTTGTTTATCTTCTTTGGCAATGTATATAAGCAAAGAGTGCAGCCGCCCCCCCATTGGGGGCACGTAGGGAGTCTCAAGGCTGACACAGCGCCATCAGTTACCCTGCCTGCACTCATCCCGGATGCGGTGAGAGCCGGTAATGCTCTCATGGGGCGGGAGCAGTTCTCTTTTGCTCCCACCAGGTGGGGACAATCTGTGTTTTTCCCTGACTCCAAGACTGCAGGCAGGAAGAAACGTTTGTGCTCTCACCAGGCGGGAGCTGCTTTCTCAGCACACTAGACTTCCCTGCTCTGCATGCCCTCTCTCCTTATTTTCACATCTGGGGGCTTGGAAATATGGCCTCAGTGGATGGGGGTCCCGGGGATCTCAAAGAGGCTTGGGGCAGGGGGCTCACAACCCTCTCCCCTTATTAAATGTATTGGCTCCAGGCGATGGGTGCTTGGGACCTGAAGGCGACTCGTGGGAGGGGACCCACATGCCCCCTCCCCTACTAAATAAATGTTTACATCCTCTCTCCCTGGGCCATAGCCCACCCTGGAATTCTTTTAAATGTGCAGGAGCCCACATTTTCCGGATTCTCTATGAATTTGCGGCAACATTAAAACAAAAATTATGTATTTGGCCCCATGGGGGTCATCAGACCCAGGCCGGCATGGTATCCCTACCCTGCCCCTTATATATATATTTTTTTGTTTTTTTCAGGAATGGTGACTCATCCCTGAGTCCTAAGATGCTGCCACCACATCTTTGGTGATGTGGTGTCGTGTCAGCCAATCAGTTCTCATCTTGAGATCTGCCAGCCCCACTAATCCTCTCCGGAGTGAAATATACAAAGTATATTATTGAGCCTTAATTTCTCAAAAACTACTAAACAGATTTACACCAAAGCACAAAAAGTATGCTTTCTGGATCAAGATCGAGCTATCGGATAAATTTGGTGTAATTCCATTCAGCAGCTTTTGCAGTATCGCTGCCCAATTTACCTATGAAAAAATGAATGGGAAAAACACATTTTGTGTCCCCCCCCTTTTTACTCAGTCCCCGCTTGAAGGATCACCCCGAAACTTTCCAGGAAGATCCTGAGGCGGGTGACATTTTTCTTGGAAAGTTTCCTTTAGGTTCCTCAAATGGCACCAACATTATAAGTAAACCAAAAAACGTGACCTAAATATATATATATATATGTGTGTGTATATATATATATATGTGTGTGTATATATATATATATATATATATATATATATATATATATATACAACAAAAGATCCGAATACTGACAAACTTCCGAAGGAGCAGGCACAGACTCCAACTGATGTGGTGCCAAGATATGTATATTTATTAAATGCTAATCGTATTGTCCATAACGCGTTTCGGCCACACCAAATAGCCTTGATCACATGATCGCGCTACGACATTTCCTGTTATCTATACATAAAACCACGTGATTTGCTACTTCTGACAACAGACGTCCAATATCGTGTAGCTTGAAAGAAACCTATTGCAGTGCACATAAAAAATAAGTTGATTTACGAATTTGAAAGTACAAAGTTATAATATACTTGAACCAGAATAAAAGCACTGTATCATATGGCATATCGCCTATCCATGAAATTTATATCGATATTCGAGGTGAAATATGTGACACCCGATGTCCACTCTGAGTAATGATATACATAAACATGTGTTTACATAAATACAATTCTAAAATCAGAGTGCATAGTTGTTACAGTTCTCGAAAAAATTCATTTTGGTCAAAAGGTGCAAAAATGTCCAATGTACAGACCTATATTGCTCATAATGATCAAAGATAAAACTAAAGAATGTACTCCAACAGAAAAAATTATTAAAGTGCACTGTGGAAAGGTCATTCAGCCTCTTGTGTAGAAATATAACAGCCTCAATACTGAATGGGGTACAGCTACTCAAGTAAATAAATTGTCTGTCGTATAGATTCCAATCGTAATAAACTAAAGTGCCTAAGTGATAAAGTGCCCAAATATCTAAAGTGCTAAGTGCTTTACAGTACTGTATAGAGAAAATTGACGTTCGAAAAGGTTGACTAGTTATTAGATAAAATATCTCTCTCAGAATGCTCACTAAAAATGACCATATGGCCATATTCCACATCACTGTATGTAATATCTTTGACCTTGGAAACAGATCTTGATTCTTAATGGTAGCTAAGATAGATGAAGTGATTTCTTGTAAAAGGCTATATCATATTTATAAAAAATTGTGTAAGTCATCACTGGTGTTAAGGCCTTTAGGAGTCTTGGTGTCAAGTTCCAAAATAAATTTGGACTCAAGCTGACGTAGTAGTTTCTCTCTGTTGCCACCTCTCTTTGGCGCCTGAACTGCTCCAATTAAAAAATATTTGATGCAGCTAAGATTATTGTCATGTGTGTCTTTAAAATAACGAGCCACCGGGTACGATGGGTCTGAGTTGACAATAGCTCTCAAATGCTGCAGAATTCTTACATGAACCTGCAGTTTCGTGCTGCCCACATAACGCAGACAGCAAGTACATTCGAGGACATACACTGCATATTCAGTTCTGCAATTGTAAAATCCTTTTGAATCAATTAATTTGGAACTGAATGCAGTAGTGTAAGTGTACATATTGACCCCAAATTTGCACGCCCGACATGAGCTGCATATATAAAAACTATTTTTTGGGGACAGCCAGTTGGTCTTTGTATAAAGCTCAGGACTATTCTTCACTAATGCCCTCCTCATTGATGGCGCTCTCCGGAAAGTAAAGGTGGGTTTCTCGGGTAACATTTGACCCAATGTAGCATCTGTAAGCACAAAAGGCCATTGTTGGTTAATTATGGCTCTGATGTTCCTCTCCTGTTTACTATAGGTAGTTATAAACCTCACACTAGAGTCGGTCTTTTGTCCCCTAGGATTGAAACTATGCCCTGAGATGTTCAAACTGTCAGTGGGAAGGAGCATTTCTTCTCTAGTTTTTGTATTGGCTTTAGTCAGAGCTAGATCTATTGTTTTTGCATCATATCCTCGCTGCAGGAACCTAGTTTTAGCCTCTTGCTGATATTGAACAAGATCTTTAGCTGAGCTGCACACCCTACGAATCCTTAATAATTCCCCATAAGGGATGCTGTTGATCAGATGTTTTGTGTGGAAGCTAGAAGCATGCAATATTGAATTCCCTGCTGTATGTTTGCGAAATTTACCATTTTCGACATACACATGCACATCTAAAACATCTATGGCTTGTTTGACAATGTGTGCTGTAAACTCAAGGTTCAATGTGTTAACATTAATTCTCTTGACAAAAGCTTCTGCTTCGACTTTTGTCCCCTTCCAAATGACTAACACATCGTCTATATAGCGCCACCAACTGACAACATGTCTGTCCCAGTCAATGCGGTGCTCTTCCACGAGGACCCGCTCCTCCCACCAGCCAACATGCAAACATGCATAGCTGGGGGAGAAGCAAGCCCCCATGGCGACACCCTTAAGTTGCTGGAATATCTCATTTCCAGATGTAAAGAAGTTTTTATTAAGACACCAATTGATCATGCTTAACAGCATTCTGTTATGGGTGAATAATTCCATTCCATGTTCTTTAAATAATATTCAACCACCCTCAAAACATCCCTGTGATCGATACTAGTGTAAAGGGAGGCAATGTCCAAAGTAATAAGTGTATATTCATCAGACCAGGGTAAATCCAGAAGCTTCCTCAAAAAATCACTGGTGTCTCGAATATAAGATGTTATTCCAACCACAAATTCTTGAAGGAAAAAATCAACATAACATGAGACATTCTCAAATATATGTGTATTATTATTATTTTTTTACTGTAAAAACCAAAGGTTAAGGGACGTTATAGTTAGGCTCACATTTCACTCGTACAAAACCATAGAAATTCAGCACTTATAGTTACCTCAGCTAACTATGACTTAGGCCCCCGCAATACACTGCTTATAACCTCACATATTACATCACTCATGACATGGTCAACGACATAACTCATGACATCACTGATACCATCTCAAATGACATCACTCATGACATCATCCAGTGAGTGTGAGTGTTTTCTAAAAGTTTCTAAGTGTTAAACATATATACTAAGGTACCTTACAAGTTAAAGTAGTTTACTTTGTTTCCTACTAATTAATGATTTTATTTTAAAACATAGAATATGTGAGTGTCTGTGTAACTGTGTATACCTGTGTTTAAGAGGGTGTGTGTGTGACAGTATTGGTCAATAAGTAGGTGTGTGAGTAGCTGTATGGGTGAGTAAGGGGCTGTGTGAGTGCCTGTATGGGTGAGTGAGTGTGTAAGTGGTGTATGGATTAGTGAGTGGGTATGTGAGAGACTGTATAGGTAAGTGAGTGGGTATGTGAGTTTTTGTATGGGTGAACGAGTGGTTGTATTAGTGGCTGTATAAGTAAGTGAGTGGCTGTGTGAGTGGTTGTATGGGTTAGTGAGTGGGTGTATAAGTAGCTGTAAATGGTGAATGACAGGGTGCATGAGTGGATTCATGGATGAGTGAGTGGGTGTGTGAGTGGCTGTAAATGGTGAATGAGAGGGTGCATGAGTGGTTGTATGGGTGAGTGAGCATGTGCATGGTATCTGTATGCATGAGAAGGTTCATGAGTGGCTGTATGGGTGCATGAATGTGTGTGTAAGTGGGTTTATGGGTGAGTGAATGGGTGTGTGAGTGGCTGTATTGGCGAGTGAGTGGCTGTGTGAGTGGCTGTATAGGTGAGTTAGTGAGTGTGAAAGAAGCTCTATGCAAGACTATGTTGTTATCTCAGTGACTGTTTAGGTGACTGAGTATATGTGTTAGTATCTGTATGAGTAACTGAGTGGGGCTGTGAGTATCTGTATGGATGAGTGAGTGGTTGTGTGAGTGGCTATATGAGTGAGTGAGTGGGTGTGTGAGTGCTCTATGCAAAAGTCAGTGGGTGCATGAGTATTTGTATGGGTTTGTGAGTGGGTATATGTGTGGGTATGTGAGTGTGTGTGTGAGAGGTTGTAAAGGGTGTGAGTGGTTCTATGGATGATGTCATCAGTGATGTCATTTGAGATGTCATCAGTGATATCATCAGTGATGTCACTGACCATGTCATGAGTGATGTATTATGTGATGTCAAAAGCAGTGCATTGCTTGGGCATAAGTTATAGTAAGCTGAGGTAACTATAACTGCTGAATTTCTATGGTTTTGTACGAGTGAAATGCAAGTCTAACTATAATGTCCCTGTAACCTTTGTTTTTTTTCAGTGAATTTCTAAGGTTTTTTTAGATTAAATTTCCTAACTATAACGTCCCTGTAACCTTTGGCTTTTTCAGTGAATTTCGAAGGTTTTTAAAATTCTATTTTCAAACTATAATGTCCCTCTAACCTTTGGATTTTTCGGTGAATTTCTACGTTTTTTTTAAATGTTATATCCTAACTATAACGTCCCTGTAACCTTTGTTTTGCTTAGTGAATTTCTAAAGGAATTTTTTATTTTATTGCCTAACTGTAGCCTGTAACCTTTGAGAGTGAGTGTGTGAGTGAGTGCATGAGTGTCTCAGTGGGTCTGTGAATGGGTGTGAGAATGTCTGAGTGGGAATGTCAGTGGGTATGTGAGAGGGACTGGGAGTAGCTGCATAACTGTTTCACTGGGTGTGTGAGTGGGTGCGTGAGTGTCTCAGTGGGTCTGTGGGTTAGTGCATGAGTGTCTGTTGGGTCTGTGAGTGGGTGCCTGAGTCCCTCAGTGGGTCTGTTAGTGGGTATATGAGTATATGAATGGGTCTATGGGATCACTGACAGAATATAGAATGCCAAAATATCGACCTGCCAAAATATAGTGGATAAAATATAGACTGCCAAAATATCGAATTCCTATCTACAAACAGGTAAGTACAAAAATATCGAATCCAAAATATAGTTTGTAAATAATATAGTTTGTTAAAATATCAAATTTTTTAAATGTATTAAAAGTAATGTAAAATTAATAAAATAATAAATATAATTAACTGAAACATACTTAAAAATACTTAAATAACCTTAAAATTAATAAATATTAATGTAAGTTAGAAAAAAATAAACATACATTTTTATTTTTTAATACATATATATATATTAACTTAATATTAATAAAAAATATTCAATATTTTTAGCGTACGATAGCGTAGGGGTAAAAATTACTATTTCCACTCCAGTGAGTGCAACAGTAGGGAAAGCGTTGGATAGCGTAGGGGTAAAAATTACTATTCCCACTCCAGAGAGTGCAACAGTAAGGAAAGCGTTGGATAGCGGAGGGGTAAAAATTACTATTCCCACTCCAGTGAGTGCAACAGTAGGGAAAGCGTTGGATAGTGTAGGGGTAAAAATTACTTTTCCCACTCCAGAGAGTGCAACAGTAGGGAAAGCGTTGGATAGCGGGAGGGTAAAAATTACTATTCCCACTCCAGAGAGTGCAACAGTAAGGAAAGCGTTGGATAGCGTAGGTGTAAAAATTACTATTCCCACTCCAGAGAGTGCAACAGTAAGGAAAGCGTTGGATAGCGGGAGTGTAAAAGTTACTATTCCCACTCCAGAGAGTGCAACAGTAGGAAAGCGTTGGATAGCGTAGGGGTAAAATTACTATTCCCACTCCAGTGACTGCAACAGTAGGGAAAGTGTTGGATAGCGTAGGGGTAAAATTTACTATTCCCACTCCAGTGAGTGCAACAGTAGGGAAAGTAATGATTTAATATTTAAATAAAAATAAATTAATTATCAATACCAATAAAAAATTAATTACCAATTACAAAATATTTAATAATTAATGAATTATAAATACAAATAAATATTATTTATTAAAAATTAATTACCTATTAATAATTAAACAACAACCAATTAATTTCCAATACCAAAAATGTAATAAAAAATTACCAATTAATAATTAATTAACAATAAATTAATCAATACACAAAAGAATTTCAATAATTACTTAATTACAATTAAATTACTTCCCACCCTATTCCTATAAACCCACAACCCGCTCCGAATAATAAATTAATACAATTAACATAATTATCAATTAATCAATTAATAAAAATGTATTACCAAATAATAAAAATTAATTACCAATTAATAATTAATTAACAATAAATTGATTATCAATACCAATAAATAAAAATACTTATTTTCTTAATTACAATTAAATTACTTCCCACCCTATTCCCCTATAAACCCACACCCCGCTCCGAATAATAAATTAATACAATTAACATAATTATCAATTAATCAATTAATAAAAATTAATTACCAATTAATAATTAATTAACAATAAATTATTTATCAATACCAATAAATAAAAATAAATATTTTCTTAATTACAATTAAATTACTTCCCACCCTATTCCCCTATAAACCCACAACCCACTACAGAACTAAAACGCAAAATTAAATTAAAAATAATTAATAATTCCTAAAAATTAATATTTAATTTACTATAATTAAATTACTTCCCACCCTATTCCCCTATAAACCCACAACCCGCTACCGAATTAAATTACGCAAAAATAATTTTACATAAATTTCGTAACTTTAAAAAATATTAAACATACATTACAAAAATAATATACATTTTTAACTCATATACTAACATACAAAACACTTACAAAAATTCGATATTATTAAAAATTCGATATTTTTAATGCCTATATTATGTACTTCTATATTTTGAAAATCGATATTACTTACCTTCATTTCGATATTATTAACCACTATATTATGTCCATTTGATATTATGTCCATTCTATATTTTGAATTCGATATTCTGTCCATTCTATATTTTTTTCGATATTATGTCTATTTACCGGGTCTATCAGTGGCTGTGAGAGTGTCTGAGTGGTTCTGTGAGTGGGTGCATGAGTGCCTGAGTAGGTTTGTGAGTGTGTGCATGAGTGTCTGAGTGGGTCTATGAGTGCATGTAAAGTGCCTGAGTAGGTCTGTGAGTGGGTGTGTGAGTGGGTGTGTGAGTGAGTGAGTGAGCATGTGAGTGTCTGAGTGGGTCTATGAGTGGGTCTGTGAGTGGGTGTATCAGTGTCTGAGTGGGTCTGTACGTGGGTGTGTGAGTGGGTGTCTAAGTATCTGTGTGGGTGTGTCAGCAGCTATGTGAGTGACAGGGTCACAAAGGAACTGCATCTGTGACTTAATCCAACAAGACTCCACAGTTTTGCACAAAATATCTACCCAAGTGGAGTACTTACTACTGGATTATTACTAAGTGTTACCTCCTTGGGTAAATGTCCTGTACGTATTCTACACTACAGCTGCATAATGGTACATGAGGAAATGTCACCGGTGACCCTGTGTGCATTTTGGCAATGTGATTGTTTCTGGTGCGTCTTTATCCAGAAATGTGTAATAACATAAATACTCTTATAGAGAAGACAACAAGACTACAAAGAGGTAAATCTGCACCAAACAAGGGTCTTTCTTCTTAACTAAATGAAGCCAGTGCTTCTTTGTTTGGCGGAGATGTCCTCATATTACTAAGCATCAAGAATGCCTCCCCAAAATCGGAAGGAAACGTGCTGGGGGGGCGGCTTGTTAAGCTGCCCATCATTCTGGCAAAGGTAGGAAGACCTTTGCATACTACTAAGGTGGACAGGGCCAAACGGTGAAGCTTCCAAGTGATTTGTAGCAATTTAAAGGGAGATCAATGAACTCTGCTCTCACAAGGTAAGGAAAAGAAAGGACCCACTTGTCGCGGTCACTACAGATTGCCTCCAGTAGCTCAATGATGCATTCACCTCCATGAAGCATTTCAGATCGTCTTTCAATATGGAATTGCCAAGAAAACACAATTGCTTTTCCTTCACCAACGCAGGAGTGTGAATCAAAGTATCAAAGGGCCAAAGGGACCCCTAGGGCTTTTTAAAGGGAGGGGGCACATGACTCCCTCCCCAACCCAATAGTGTGGCCCCCTGGACCCCATCACCCAGGGCCATTACTTAAACATAGGGGAGGGGAGCATACAACCCCCCTCACTGAGCCTTAATAGGTACCGGGAACCCCATCCCCAAGGTCAAATGCCATAAAAAAGGGGGTAAGGAGGGCTGGGTGTGCCCTCCTCGAGCCACATTAGGCCCCAGGGACCCCATCCCCTGTAGCCAAATGCAATAAAAAAGGAGAGGAGGACTGCAAGGCACCCCTCTCTGAACCTTTTTGGGCCCCACAGACTCCATCCCCTGGGGCCAGAGGTTGGTGCCCCGGTGCCCACCTGGGGTACCCACAAACCACTAGTTGGGAGCTACCGGAGGAGCCCCAGGGCCAGTGCCGCCCCAGGCAGCTCCCCGCATACTATGGGAACCGGCACCGCTTCAGCCCGACAGGAGCAGCTGTCTATGCTTCCTCCCTCCAGGTGGGAGCATTATCTGCTTCCCTACAGGCATCACTGTGGGCAAGGAAACAGAAGTCTGCCCCCACCCAGAGGGAGCATTCTTAAATCTCCTGCTGGCTGAGAGCAGACATGACCTCCCTGCCCACGCTCCTGCAGGCAGGGAAGGCATGTTTTGTTCCTGAATGGCAGCAGATTTAAAAATGCTCCTCCTGGACAGGAGCAAGAGTATGTTTCCCTGCCTGCACTGGTGCAAGCAGGGAAACTACTCTGTCCCAGGGTTGGTCTCACTGGGACAGAGCAATTAAGCCAGCCCCGGGGGATGGGGACCAGGGCCTTTTAAGACTTGAGGAGGGGGGCTGCATGACCTCCCTACCCTTCATTAAAATATCGGCCGCGGGGAACGGGGTCCCACGGCCTCTTGGAGGTTTGGAGAGGGAGGCCATGAACCCCCTTCCCCCTAAATTATGTGTTTGATGCCGGTGGGGCTCTGACCCACACCGGGGTTTTTTTTTTTTATTGAGCAAGAGCCCGTGTTGTTTTTTTTTTAGCTTAACATGGATCATCTGTAAATTCACTGCAAAATTTGGGCAAAAAATATTTTTGGACTTAGGTGGGGGCCCCACCACCAGGCCTAGAGGGTCAGGGTATTCCTACCCTGCCATCATGAGTCTTTTATTTGTGTTTTTTTTTTAGGAATCAGGACCAAGTTCTGAGTCCTGAGTGCTGAGTCCTATAATGGCTTATTGATGTGGTGGCAGCCAATCAGATCTCGCCAGGAGATCTATCGGGTCCGCGGATCCTCCATGGTGTAATATATACCATTTTGTTTAATTTAATTGCTCAAAAACTACTGAATGGATTTACACCAAACGCAAAAGGCTCTCTTTCTGGACCAAGATCTAGCTTTCTGACAAATGTGGTGTACATCTATTCAAAGGTTTGGGCTGTAGCTGTGTCTAAAGTTCCTATGGAAAATGAATAGGATAAATGCATTTTGGGACCCCCCTTTTCTTTCAGACCCTGCTTGACGGATCACCCTGAAAGCAGCTGAGGTGAAAAAGATTGTGGGGGGAAGTTTTGTGAAGATTCGTCAAACGGCACCAAAGATTTAAGGAATCCAAAAAATGCATTTACTATGGAAACACGGTCCTAACTATAACTTGATACTGGGCAATTATATATATATATATATATATATATATATATATATATATATATATATATATATATATATATATATATATATATATATATATATATATATATATATTACCTAGTGGCGGTCGCCAGTAGGTAGTTATAGTTCGGACCTTGTTTCTATTCAAAAAGCATTTTTTCTTTTGCCAATATCTTTGGCGACAGTTGACGAATCTTCACGAAATTTTCAAAACTAATGGCCCGCTCCGGTCAGCTACTGTCTTGAAAGTTTCGGGGTGATTCGTCAAGTGGGGTGTTGGGGGGAGCGTTTTAGGGGGCTTGGGGGGGGCTAGGGGGCACCCTTGCCAGCTGTTCGAGGGAGTGATTTAGGGACAAAAGGGCAGCTTAACTTGAGGCAGGGTGCGCAGGAACGCTCATACTAAAATGAAGGAAACAGATGTGTGAGCCATGGAAACCAAGCCAAAAGGTTTAACAGATTTATTTAGAAAGTGCAACTTCAAGAAAAAGGCATTTAAAATACAGAATACAAAATATAGTGACCTCGCATTCATAGAGAGTCTTACCAAACAGAAGGCACTTTTATCTAATTCTCAATAGGACTCAGAAGGCATTGAAATCGTTTGAAGAGAGACACTTCAGAAAACCTCAAAGACACATTTATAAATGCAACATGAAAAACATAATTTAAATCAAGGAAAATGTTCTCAGAATGCAAAACACATTTGATCTAAAATGCAGAGAATACTCACGTTTAAACCTAAAAGAAAGCAGCCTTGCAAATGTAATATAAGCATTAAATTCTCAATAAGAAAACACCAATTTAGAGACAAAATAGCATATACAGCAATTATATTGGCAAGTTAAATTGTATCTTAATAAAACAAAAAACAAGAGCTCTTGGGGAGCACCCACACCCGCCTGCCATCTACCAACAGACGGGTGGGGTAGTCCGACGAGAACTCCGTGGACTTTCCTTTTATACCCTGTAAGCTGGGATCTGAAGCAAAAGTGCTTATTGCAACGTCAGTCCTACCTACGTCAAATTAAGCCACAGGTCGCACATTTATCAGACGTGTGGTGCTTATTCTGCTAAATGTGGAACATAGACTAGGTGAAAGATTATGTTCTCAGACCAAGCGCTCGTCGTAAATTGCATAGGGCAAGCAGAAAATATGTAATGTAAGGAATAAAATATATAGCAATGTCCTGGTTGCCATATTCATCACCCCGGTCTGACGTTCTTGTGGTGGGAACTTCTTTATTCTCATGTTCAGACCCAGGATGTGGTGTGCTATTTGTCGACAGGACAGAGGACGAGACAGTGAACTTTGCACACACGGGTAGGGTGGGGGCTATCCAGTTTGGAGCAGTGTGCCTCGCAGAGAGAAGCTGGCTGAGATTTTTAGTCAGACAGGCATAGAGCCTGCTGTTCAGAAAAATGGCGGAACTCTGGTCAACTTAACAAAAGGCCTACAGAAAGACCGCAGGGCCTACGTAGGGGTTCATACTGACTGAGTGACAAGGATGGCCCAGGGCATGTGTTATAGGGTAAAACCGGACCCTCTCTCATTTGGTCAATTTAACAAAAGGCCTACAGATTGAGGCCGCAGGGCCTGTGTAAGTGTCTCATACCTTAGGTGTGGGCAGAGCGCGCCTGGGAGGTCTTATACGATAAAAATAGACCCTGCCTCATTCCCTCCTCTTGTTCATTTACTGAACAAAATTCTTACAGCAATCTTTGCAGGCCCTCCTCCTAGTAGGTGTATCCCAGGGGTGTCATCCATTGGAACATTGGCTGTCTGGTATCTTCCTTAACATCATATAGACTCCTTCAGGCCTGTCAAAGTTGACATGCTGTTTTCTGTGTCTGTAGACCGGTGTGTGCAAACATAATATCCTGCCCTGTCAACTGTCCCCCTGTCCCGTCTTTATCAATGGCTATTTATTCAATTTGGTACAATTTCTCTGTTTCATTTAAGCAGTTTCTCAGGTATAACACTGTGATCACAATTCACTATAAGGGGCGTAGTCACTATAGCAATGGGGGTCAATGCTGCTAGTAGCACCCATGATCATTTTCTCTAATTGTTCTGAAAGTCTTGAGCAAGTCTTGAGGCATTGTTCCAATCGTTGGTACGTGTGGCTAGTGTGACTAGTTGGAAGAATGTCTTATCTTCTGCTGTACTTTTATTCTTTTCAAAAAGGTCTGCTGAGGAATAATGCAGAGCCTTAGAGATGATACCTGTAAACAGAAAAAGTAACCGTTGGTGCCTGTCTTCAAGTAATTTGAGAGGTTACAAGCACTTCTATTACTTAGGCACATTCAATATGAAGAAAACAAAGTGATGAAGAAGGTAAAGATGTCTCGTTGTCACAACTTGTAGACTGAGGGGTTGGGGCATCGATGTTCCAGACGTTCTTTAGGTGATGTATCCTTGGGGCCCGCTTACACACTCTTCCTTTCACTGCTGTGTAGCACGTGCAACCCGTCAGGATGGGCTTGGGATACCATTCCCACCTGGTAGTTTCCGTGGAACACATGTAGTTTCTGTGTGGCTCCTTGCCCCTTGCACTACCCCTCAATCACATGTGAGATGAACGCCGGTCCATTGTCAGAACCCAAAAGCATAGGTACTCAAAAGTGCGGTATGAACTCTTTCAGGAGGCATTTGGCAACTGTTTGTGCATTGCTGTTCTTGGATTGGTATGCCTCAGTCCATTTGCTGAACATGCACACAATAACCAACACGTACTTGTAATTTGAGTAGGGGGGTATGTTGATGAAGTCCATTTAATGTGGGGAAATGAAGTGGCCTGGGGCAGTGGAAATACAGCATTAGGAAAACAGTCTGATCTTCCCATCACGTCCTACAAGTGATGAACCATGAAAAAGACGGGCCATGGGAGCAAGCATTATCGTTGGTAAACATTTTTTTTCCATTTGGGCCTAACCGTATTCCTTTTCTTTTTGCATACATCCTCCCCTGTTCCCTTCTTCCTTTTCTTCCACCCAGGCCTTTCAATAATATACATAGGGTCACAGTACATATCATCATCCTTTATCTTTATATCATGATATCATGTGCAGTAGAAGCAATCTGAACCATTGTGTACTCACAACCAGTTAATGCTATTCCTTTTTGTACATCTGCATCAATAAATTATTTACCAATTGATACATAGTCCTTGGAGGAGGTGTGTGCAGCACATTCTACAATTGAAACTTTGGTAGCAACATGTCTTGCAATAGTTGAGCTATTAATGGTGCACGCTGCATTTGTTGGCCAGCTGAGGTAAGGAGGGAACCCAAATGAAGGAAAGAACCTAAAAATTATATTGGCGTCCCTGTACAAGACTTTAAAAAGAAATTCATTATCTCCAGAAGCAAAAGAAGAATTAAAACATTGTACTATAGCTTGTCCCAACAGCAAACACAGATGAAAATCTCTGTCACAGTAACACCTCTAGGAATCAAAAACACTCATAGTTGTCAAACGGTGCCCAGGGTTGTGGAATTCCTATAGCCCCACGCCCAGGACATTTTGTTTGAGGTCAAAGGTAACAAGTTTTCACGCGTATTTTGTCCTTGGGACCAGTAGGCCCAACCCCCTACAGCACAAACCCTTTGGCTGCCAGTTTACAGCACCACATTATGGATCAGGGAAAGGCATAGTCTGCAATAAAGGTAATATTTGTGTCCATGTGTTAATGCTGTTCAAACTTGTATTTATTGTTCATTAATGCAAAGGCTTTATTATTAGGGTGAGCGCTCTAAGTAATTGTTGTAAGTTCAGACTGCACTACTGACAGTGGTTAGAGTATAAAAATGTGTACACACTTTTTCAATATTTAGCAATGTGAGGCTATGTATACTGCTCTCAGAATGCTCTCCCATTAGATGCAAATATTTGCAAAGCTTGAAAGCAAGACTGATAATTCTTTGCTTTCAAAATAAAATATTCACAAAAAAAATGCAAAAACATTTCGCTAAACTACTGGAATAAGGTAGGTACCATTTCTTTGCAACATAAAAATAAACAAGCATTGGTAAAGCCAGTAGGTCTGAAATTGTTGGCCAGCCTTTTGGCTTTGTCAATGCACAACTTGTTTTGGCAATATTTTTGTGAAACCTCATTGGTGTGGGAGCTGCTGGGCCCTCACCATTATAACAAACATTGGCAAAAGCAAAAATGGTTTTGATCTCAAAAATCACACATTGCACAGTAGTTCCTGGCACTGAATAAAACAACTGTGTGTCGATATGCTCCTTGTGAAAGAACAGAATGAAGTCACTCACAGTGAAGCTAGCCAAGAGAGAGAGAGAGAGAGAGACAACATTTTATTAAACATAAACGGTCATGGTTAACGCCAGACCTAATTAGGGGCCCAATTATTAAATAAAGTGCACCCATGTCCTTGGATTATGTGCAGATATACAACTTTTGTGAATTCACAAGACTACAGAAGTAGGCCAAGAAATAGTACTCCCAGTAAATATTTGTGAACTGCATTTAAGCATGAGCAAACATGCAGGTGTACATTTGCCCAAGCGAAAATCTGAGTTATTGCAAGTTCACTTTTCCTCCAGCCACTTTTTCTGTGAGCCAGACCTGTTGCGTACCATTACCTTCAGCCCCAGTATGGAGACCTGCGGAAACGTGGCCACATAAGGGAATTGTTAGTATTCAAAGCCTACTATGGAAGGAGCCCTAGCATAATCAGAGAGGCTATTTCAGAGCTCTTATATAATGAGATTGCTGCCATAATTTGTCGCTGCATAACATGGCACAAAGGGGACAAGTGGATTTTGTTACAGGACAAGTATATTTAAGAAGCATCCTGCCCCATGGACAAGTAGATATTTCAAGAAGCATCCTGCCCCATGGACAAGTAGATATTTCATTAAATTCCACATCCCTTTGTGCCAATCCCTTATACCTTGAAACACGTTTTCAAACACCCTGAAAGATTGCACCTATATTTTAAAGACATATTAAATCTGTACACATTTTATCCTTGAAACATTATAATATGAAGCACTGTTATTCAATGCACACTATCCTTCTGTATTGGCATATACTCATTACTAATGATCAATACATAAATATAATATAAACACAACATTACTACTTTTCCTATTACTCCTATCCTTTGTAGTCCCTGGCGAATGCACTGCATTAGAATGCATTTTAGCACATTCCACAGTACAATGTAATTTGTTACAACAATATTCTCTCCAACTCTGAAGAACCTAGGAATGAAAAACATTAATATACATACACATTATTTCTTTTAGATACACATATAAAACAGCACTTATCCTTGCGCCATTCAAATAGTCAAAACCCTTCAAGAACGCAATATACTTAGTTCCATTCTATATATACATCTGCTTGTGAAGATGGCAGTGTTCCTGTTGCGGCTGTTCACCATCTTCTTCCTCTTTGGACAGTCAATGGAAACACAATAAAATCTGTGTTCCAGGACTGATAGGTCGGAGGTCAGGAATGATGGGGCCCTTCTTCTTCCACCTGAATGCTTGAGTAGACAGAAACTTCGTAGTGCGTGTTAACTTGTACAAATATATGTCTTCTTTCATAATTTGAATGTCACTGTTAGGTCTAGTTGATGTGACTTATACATATATTAATTGTTCAGTGAGAAGTATATGGGGCATTAGGTGGTTGTCAGAACATTGTAATATTAGTGAGTGAAAACAGAGTGATCCATGGGCAATAAACTATTTTTGCTTTCTTTAAATTATTTATTTATTTATTTCCCTCAATTGTGGCGCTTATTTTGCCTATTTTATTTTTAAGCAGTCCGTTCAGGCATTGCTGAAAGTTGTTGCTGCTTTAATATCATAATGGACACATGGTCCAGCTGTCATCCAAACGTGTGGGAAAATGTAGTAGGCCTGAGCCTGTGGCATGACAAGTCTTTCCTATTTAAATTTTATTTCTAACCAAACAAGAGGTGATGAAAACAATAACATTGAGCTTATCTATGCAAACATCCCGAGGACAGGAAATCCAATACACTTCTTGGAGACGCAGGGAAGATCCTAATAATAATAATGTTGCAAAATCTCGAAACATCAATTAACCCCGAAAAACAAAGAAGAACCAAAACATTGTACTCTAATATTTCCCAGGAGATAAAAACTTATAAGGGAAACAAAAACTCATGGTATTCGAACTGCAAAATATATGCAACCACCTCTAAAGGCTGCAACTGTACTTTTAAAAGGCCTCTTTAAATCCACACCTATTATTCTGACAATATTGCGATACTGACCATTGCTTACTCCATGCATACCGTCCTTTAACATTGAGATCTACTTTATATCGGCACGTATTATTTATTCTTTTGTATTTTCCTAGCACTGGGGCATGTGTGAAGGAAGTTGGTGTGGTGGCTACCTGTGGTAATCTATTCCTACGAATCTCTGGTTGTTTCATATTTTGAAGGCTGCACACAGCTGTGCATATCCAAAAACATATTCCTTACCTCCTCTCACATAGACACATACATATTCCGTCACTAAACTGCACAACGTGACACCTGAAACACTTTTCACACTTTTTTTTTTTTTTTTTTTTAATCTCGGCTTCCCCCGTTACCAAATTGTGTGATTCTAGGCAATTTATTTCTCTTGTTCACTTCCACAGCCCAACGTATTCTTACACATACATATCTTTCATCTGAATTTATGTTCGTTGCCTACCACAGGAAGTCTCTTTCCTGCCTGGCTCTACGCCCAGACTCTGCGGCCAGCGTTAATATAACGGCAGCCCAAGAGAAATCCTTTAACCCTTCAATACCTCGTAACTTCAACAAAAAAAAACATGTGTTGTCTTTAATTGTAATATGCAAAATATATATAGCTTATTTTAAAATAACATGGCTTTCCTGTAAAGCGCACGTTCACTCAGAATGGTATTCTGACGCTAAACAGCAGATCTTCATTGTTCCCCAACTCAATGGTACTCATTTCATCCACCTCAGAATGATGAAGGGCTGATCAGACCCCGCAGCATTTGACGTGTGACCATGAAGTCAAACCATGGCTGTAGCTAGCGTGCATTCTACTCCATCATTTTATCTCCCCTCTTTGTGCACAAGAAATCGGAAGAGATCAGCCTTAACTTGCTAATTCCAATCTTCTGTCTAAGGTTCACCATCTGCTCTGACATTTACGTTGCTCTAAGGCTAGTGTCACTAACTTCCTTGGCCACGAGACACAATTTCAAAATCTTTTCTATTAGCTAACTCCAACTGTGTGCGCTCTGTGGCAGTACTTCCTGGATCCGCCCTAGCATTCAGGCTATCGTTGAATTGGACACAGGTAGGAGTAAATTATTTCGTACTTAGTTGCTTTGTACTGCAATATTTGGTGTAATCTTCAGTGTGAATTATAATTGGTCATCCAAATAGAGAGATATTCATGTGCATTTGAAACTGAAAGTATTTTCCCTCTGCCAGGACTATATTACTTATATGGATGGTGTTTTAAGTCTTTTAACATTGTGGGCCACAGAACATTGTATGTACTATGTTAAGCCTATGATCCAAAAATATCACAGGGAATAGCTCCATTTTACCTGGTAGTACATTTTCTATCATTGGTCTCTGGGCGGTAAGGGATGGCAGTCCTTGACCTCACCTTATTATGTCACTTTTTCTTTTGTGTGGCTTGTCTATCATTTGACGCTGGGCCAAGTCTAGGGCGTAATAGCACCCAGAAAACGTAAAAAGGTGGCTGTGTGTTGCGGCGAGAAATGCATGCGAAAGCCTTCCTCCCCAACTTTTTACCACTTGACTGAATATTCAAGTGGGAGCATTCATTACTAATAGTCCAAGCACGCCAGAAAGGTGAGGTGTGAAGTGTGAGGTGTGACTGTCCAGGAACTGAATGTACTTCATTCAGGGTATAAGGAGTTAAAATAGGGGAGCCTATTTAAAACATGCTAAAAAAGATATAACTAAGAGTCGTGAAGGCAGCTACTTGGAAGTTAGACACAGTATTCACTGGATGCACCGCGCACCAGTTGCGTGGTCTCTAATTGAACCTGTCTTAGTTAAAGTGGGTGTGCTTGGCACGTACCCAGATGTTCCTGCTAATCACCTCTCACTGCAGTGCACAAGAGAGAAGTACTCCTATATATAATATCTCGCTAAACAGTAGTGAAAACCTGTGGTACTACTGTGAGAGAAAGAGATGAGAAAGGCCCATTAGCCAGATAAGAGAGGGAGAGACGCAAAATGCAGACCGAGAGAAGGAAATAGAGTATAGTTATTAGAGTACACTGCATGTAACTAAAAAAGGCGGAGAACAAAGGACACTTTTTACAATGAAGAGAAAGAGGTTGAAAGGCGTTGGCAGAAATAAATGTTCAAACAATACAACTTACGCCAACTAAATAATCAAAATACAAAACAAATATGAGCTGCCAGACGCAGTCCCATACACACGTACTTGCGGCACAAAGTGGGAGACGCCAGACACAACCTCCTGTCGCCAAGTACATACTTCAAAATATAAATGTGAGGAACTATTTCAACAATTCGGTGTATGTTGTTGTGCATTACGTGGTCAGTTATGTGAAAGTGACTTGTGCTGATTAAATGTGGTGCTGCGCCACATGGGTCAGGAGGGGCAGGGGTATTGGCTGATCCTGGGGAACGTAATTCTACAAGTGGTAATGCAGATACTTCTTACTTCAGTTGTTGGAGTGAAGGTGACTCCTAGTATTTCCCAAAATGTGCACTTACTTCTTCCTAGCGGGGTCTGTAGAGCTGGTGGGGGGGGGGCTGGTGTATTACTACAGACCACAGCATCAATAACTAGCGGGGAGTCTGTAAGGCTATTGTCAGGTGTTTTACAGACCACAGCAACACCCTACCTAGCGGGCCTTTACCCTTTAATGACTGAGTTGGTATAAGGCCAGTCAACTTAAAATTGACAAATGTGCTCATACAAACAATATATGCATATATAATAAAAAGGAATTTAACAGGACAATCAATATGCACCTAAATATTATAGTGTCACTAATGGATCAGCCACTGCACCAGGCAGTGGCCTCCAATACAATGATCACAAAATGTTTTGCTGCAACACTTAGTCAATGCAACAAAAAAAAAAACCCTATATACATAGGTAAACACTAGCGAATAACACAAAGTCCTAACGGTGCATAGCAATTAATGAACATTTTGTACATGTACTTTAAAAAGAAAACAATGCATATGATCTATTGTTTGGAACTTTTAAACAACAATTGCGTATTTTCTGGCCACTTGAGGGCGAAAAAAACGCTTTCTATCTTACTGCTTCACAAAAAGGAAAACACAAAAATGCTTATAACTAGCGAAAATACAATATCTAATACATCCCGGGGAAACCACTTTCTTCTTTTTCACACAAGAGGAAATCGTAAATCTGTTAGCTAGACAGCTACAGGATTCGTCTTCTTTCTCAGGACTATTGACTGAGAGCAATCCTCCCGTCCCTGTTAATTCTTGCAACTGGACAGAGGAATTCCATATATATTTTTCATAAAACCATACAACTGAACACTGAAAGATGCCAGACGCAATCTTCCCTGCCCTGTTAATCCTTACAATTAGACAGAGGCTCTCAGAGAGGCACAAAAACCCCACTCATAACAATGATAAAACAAAATAATCACTGGAAGATGCCAGACGCCATCTTCCCTACCCCCACAATCCTAGACGGAGACCCTCCTCTGGCTCTCAGAGAGGCACTGTAACAACGTATGTCTATTTATAAAAAGGAAAAACACATAATTCAAACAACTTCCTAACGTCACCCTTTGGCTCAGTCCACTACGCACACGTTTCCTCTAGCTTGGGAATGTTCTTTTAATAATCGAGTCCAGTTAGACAGGACACCTGAAACAAGGAACACAGATGTCCCACGGTCACCCTTACCCGCTGCTCCCAGAAAGACACAGCACATCAGGCAGCAAAACTAACTTACCCGAGTGCTGTTCTCTGTCGTTCAGTCAGGAAAGAGGCACGAAGGGTGGTCTGCGTCCGGGGTCCCAGTGGTCTCCTGTCAGCTGGAGCTGCAGCTGGAGCGGCACCAAGATGTTGGGGGGAGCATTTTAGGGGGCTTGGGGGGGCTAGGGGGCACCCTTGCCAGCTGTTCGAGGGAGTGATTTAGGGACAAAAGGGCAGCTTAACTTGAGGCAGGGTGCGCAGGAACGCTCATACTAAAATGAAGGAAACAGATGTGTGAGCCATGGAAACCAAGCCAAAAGGTTTAACAGATTTATTTAGAAAGTTCAACTTCAAGAAAAAGGCATTTAAAATACAGAATACAAAATATAGTGACCTCGCATTCATAGAGAGTCTTACCAAACAGAAGGCATTTTTATCTAATTCTCAATAGGACTCAGAAGGCATTGAAATCGTTTGAAGAGAGACACTTCAGAAAACCTCAAAGACACATTTATAAATGCAACATGAAAAACATAATTTAAATCAAGGAAAATGTTCTCAGAATGCAAAACACATTTGATCTAAAATGCAGAGAATACTCACGTTTAAACCTAAAAGAAAGCAGCCTTGCAAATGTAATATAAGTATTAAATTCTCAATAAGAAAACACCAATTTAGAGACAAAATAGCATATACAGCAATTATATTGGCAAGTTAAATTGTATCTTAATAAAACAAAAAACAAGAGCTCTTGGGGAGCACCCACACCCGCCTGCCATCTACCAACAGACGGGTGGGGTAGTCCGACGAGAACTCCGTGGACTTTCCTTTTATACCCTGTAAGCTGGGATCTGAAGCAGAAGTGCTTATTGCAACGTCAGTCCTACCTACGTCAAATTAAGCCACAGGTCGCACATTTATCAGACGTGTGGTGCTTATTCTGCTAAATGTGGAACATAGACTAGGTGAAAGGTTATGTTCTCAGACCAAGCGCTCAGTCGTAAATTGCATAGGGCAAGCAGAAAATATGTAATGTAAGGAATAAAATATATAGCAATGTCCTGGTTGCCACATTCATCACCCCGGTCTGACGTTCTTGTGGTGGGAACTTCTTTATTCTCATGTTCAGACCCAGGATGTGGTGTGCTATTTGTCGACAGGACAGAGGAAGAGACAGTGAACTTTGCGCACACGGGTAGGGTGGGGGCTATCCAGTTTGGAGCAGTGTGCCTCGCAGAGAGAAGCTGGCTGAGATTTTTAGTCAGACAGGCATAGAGCCTGCTGTTCAGAAAAATGGCGTAACTCTGGTCAACTTAACAAAAGGCCTACAGAAAGACCGCAGGGCCTACGTAGGGGTTCATACTGACTGAGTGACAAGGATGGCCCAGGGCATGTGTTATATGGTAAAACCGGACCCTCTCTCATTTGGTCAATTTAACAAAAGGCCTACAGATTGAGGCCGCAGGGCCTGTGTAAGGGTCTCATACCTTAGGTGTGGGCAGAGCGCGCCTGGGGGTCTTAAACGATAAAAATAGACCCTGCCTCAGGGGGCCGAGAAAAAAGGGGGGTCCCTAAACGTGTTTTTTCCATGTTAATTTTCATAGGGAACTTTAGACACGGCTACAGCCAACTTAGGGCGAACAAAGCGATACCAAAGGGGATGATGGACGGAGCGTTAGAGCTGGGGGTGAGTGTTTGATTTGCTCTAACACTCCGTCCATCATCCCCTTTGGTATCGCTTTGTTCGCCCTAAGTTGGCAGGGTATGCCCAGACGTGGGTCCCTTGCTCACTTTGCCACTGGATTCAAGATAGCCTGGCTGATGAGGGTTATGAACCCGAAACCGGTCCCAGGATGCTTGTTTCCGGTCCAGGAAGACATGGCTTGGCAGTTCGGGCTGGACTGTTCCCATGAGGCACAGGGTCAGACTGATTTGCATATGGCCATGTCTGAACTGGGGTGGTAGAGTGAGCTAAAGAATGATGATGGATTAAACCCAGATCAGTTGACTGGGGGTGAGTGTTTGATTTGCTCTAACGCTCCGTCCATCATCCCCTTTAGTTATCGCTTTGTTCGCCCTAAGTTGGCAGGGTATGCCCAGACATGGGTCCCTTGCTCACTTTGCCACTGGATTCAAGATAGCCTGGCTGATGAGGGTTATGAACCCGAAACCGGTCCCAGGATGCTTGTTTCCGGTCCAGGGAAGACATGGCTTGGCAGTTCGGGCTGGACTGTTCCCATGAGGCACAGGGTCAGACTGATTTGCATATGCCCATGTCTGAACTGGGGTGGTGGAGGGAGCTAAAGAATAATGATGGATTAAACCCAGATCAGTTGACTGGGGGTGAGTGTTTGATTTGCTCTAACGCTCCGTCCATCATCCCCTTTGGTATCGCTTTGTTCAGCCCTAAGTTGGCAGGGTATGCCCAGACGTGGGTCCCTTGCTCACTTTGCCACTGGATTCAAGATAGCCTGGCTGATGAGGGTTATGAACCCGAAACCGGTCCCCAGGATGCTTGTTTCCGGTCCAGGGAAGACGTGGCTTGGCAGTTCGGGCTGGACTGTTCCCATGAGGCACAGGGTCAGACTGATTTGCATATGGCCATGTCTGAACTGGGGTGGTGGAGTGAGCTAAAGAATGATGATGGATTATACCCAGATCAGTTGACTGGGGGTGAGTGTTTGATTAGCTCAAGCGCTCCGTCCATCATCCCCTTTGGTATCGCTTAGTCCCACAGGGACCCCCAGGGCCAAAAAAAGCATTTTTTAAAATATTTTTGGTAGGAATCACTTAGGGTGCGAGAATCCTGCTGATTTTTTTTTTTAAAACGAAGCGTGGTCTCCCGTGCTTCGTTACTTTTAAGCCCCTGGGGGCAATATTTAATTATTATGCGGGAGCGCGCGGGGCCTCCACAGCCCCGGAGACCACCACCTCCCCGGGGCTTTATCAATAATGTGCGGGGGCACGCGCCCCCCGCAGCCCCGGGGACCACCACCTCCCCGGGGCTTTAATGCAAAAATGTGGGGGGGGGTTCCTGCCCCCCATGCTGCCCCAGGGACCCCCACCTCCCCGGGGCATAAGTTTATTTATGTGCGGGGGTCCACCTTCCCGGGGCTTCAATTTACATAAAGAAGCCTGGGGGGCTCCTGCCCCCCCCCCACACTGCCCCGGGGATAACCACCTCCCCGGGGCATTGAGTAAATTAAATACGGGGGTCCGTAGCAGACCCCTGGCCCTGTGGACCACCACCTACCCAGGGCTTTAAATCTGTTGGAGGTTGCCGCGCGGCCCCCCTCATGGAGCCCACTTTGGCCCTGGGGAATGCCATCACCCAGGGCTGGCTCCAGCAATGTCCCGGGGTGCCCACCCCCGGGATATTGCAATTTGCTATGGCAGGGCGGGAGCACACCTCCTGCCCTGTCATAGCAAACACTGCTTTGCTTCATGGAAGCGAGAGCAGGAAACCTGCTCTTACTTCAATGAAGCAAAGCAGAATGATTTTGGGCAAAGGGAGCTGCATGTTAGCAGCTCCCTTTGCCCAAAAGCAGTCCCAGCTCCCGCAGGAGGCAGGGAGCTGGCTGGGAATGGGGGGGCATTGGGGCTCCCCCCGTGGTCCTCAACGTGAGGCCAGGCCCCGGGGAATGGGGTCCCCGTGGCCAAAAGTGGCCCAGGTAAGGGGGGCCATGTGGCCCCCCTCCCGTAAAAAAAGAATTCAAAATTCAAAAAGAGGCAAAGCCCCGGGGGATGGGGTTTCCGGGCCAAAAAAAGGCCTCAGGAGGGGGGCCGTGCAGCCCCCCTTTTTTAAATGTCCATTTTTAAAAACAGAAGTGACCATGCCCCGGGGGATGTGGTCCCCAGGGTCAAAATCAGCCTCGGGAGGGCCCCCTTGCCGTTTTTAAAAAGAAAACTATTTAAAAAATGTCTCAGGCCCTGGGGGATGGGGTCTCCAGGGCCCAAAAAATACTAAGAGAAAGGGGGCCACACAGTCCCCCTTCTAAAAAAAAAAAGAGAAGAAAAGCCGGTATCTCACTGGAGGCCCCGCCCCCTTCCTACACCACTCTGCAAACGCGCCTCCTGGAGTGTTCTGGGTTGGGGGATTAAGTCCCCTTGAATCCTAAGGGTGCTTTGGGGCCAACTAGCCCACCAGGTACCTCCAGTAAGTCCCACATAGTGGGATTGCGGAGAGGTGGTCCAAGGCCACACCCCTTTTTACACCACTCTGAAAACGCGCCATTTGGTGCACTGCTGGTGGGGCGATGAGGTCCCCTTGTGTCCTGAGGACTTCAGGTCTAAAGTTGACTTCATCCCCCAAGCAGCAGTGCACCAGAAGGCGCGTTTGCAGAGTGGTGTAAAAAGGGGGCGTGGCCTCTGAACACTCTCAGCAATCCAGCTGTGTGGGGCTTACTGGAGGTAACAGGAGGGCTAGTTGGCCCCCAGGGACCCTCAGGAGGGGAAGGGGACTCCATCCCCAACCAAAAGCGCGCCAGGAGGTGCGTTTGCAGAGTGGTAGAGAAAGGGGGCGTGGCCTGTGTCCACCTCTGAGCAATCCCACTGTGTGGGGCTTACTGGAGGTAACAGGTAGGCTAGTTGGCCCCTTAGGACCCCCAGCAGCAAATCGGACTTCAATCTGCATCCAAGAGCGTGCCAGGGAGCGTGTTTACAGAGTAGTGGGCAAAGGGGGCGTGGCCTGCTATGAGAACTTAGCAATCCTGCTGTGAGGGACTTACTGCAGGTAATAGGAGGGGTAGTTGACCCCCAAGGATGTCCTTGGGGGCCAACTAACCCTCCTGTTACCTCCAGTAAGTCCCATACAGTGGGATTGCTAAGAAGTCTTCGGTGGCCACGCCCCCCTTTCTCCACCACTTTGCAAACGCGCCTCCTGGCACTGGTTGGGAGATGAAGTCCACTTTGCTCCTGAGGGACTTTGGGGGCCAAGTAGCCCTCCTGGTACCTCCTGTAAGTCCTACGCAGCGGAATTCCTGAGCGCTGCTCAGAGGCCCAGGACCCTTTCTGCACCACTCTGCAAACGCAACTACTACGTTATAGTTAAAAATTTGCATTTAAAAAGCCTCAGAAATTCACTGAAAAAACCATAGGTTTCAGGGACGTTATAGTTAGAAATTAGCATTTAAAAAACCTTAGAAATTCACTGAAAAAATCATAGGTTTCAGGGACGTTATAGTCGGAAATTAGCATTTAAAAAACCTTAGAAATTCACTGAAAAGACCATAGGTTTCAGGGACTTTATAGTTAGAAATTAGCATTTAAAAAACCTTAGAAATTCTTTGAAAAAACCACAGGTTTCAGGGATGTTATAGTTAGTTGGACATTTCACTCATACAAAACCAGAGAAATTCGGCCGTTATAGTTAGTTGAGCTGACTATAACTCATGCCCCCGCAATGCACTGCTGATGACGTCACATATTACATCACTCATGACATGGTCAGTGACATCACTGATGACATCTCAAATGACATCACTGATGGCATCACTGATGACATCATCCACTTAATATCTGATGCCCACATCCGTACACCCTAATATAACCTTTCATACACCTACTCAAAAATACAGACTAACACTCTCAAAACCATAGACACACCAATACCAGTTAGTACATACCCACTCACTGATTCATAGGTCTACACACACATCCACTCATCCATACAGTCACACACGCAGTCACTGATCAATACAGCCACTGATACACCTATACAGATACTCACACACCGCCACTCACCCATAGAGTTACTTACACACTTAGTCAGTCACACAAAGAATCAATCACACTGCCATTTACTCATTATACAGTTATACACACACCACCTCACTTATTCATACAGATACTAACACATACTTACTCTCTTATACAATCACTGACACAAGCCCACACTCATCCATACAGCCACTCTCACAATAACTCACTCTCACATATAGTCACTTATATACTCCAACACTCACATATACTGCCTTTCACATATGTAGTTACTCATAGATGTGCCATTGAGACATCCATTCACTCACCAACACAGCCATACACACACTCACCCACCCATACAGCCCCTCACAGATGCACTCATGAACCCATACACCCAGTGAATCACCCACTCACATATCAATGCAGGGAGTCAAACACCCCCACCCACACACACAGACACTCAGGCACCCATACAGGTACTCCGACAACCAATCATTAACCCATATAGACACTCATGTAGCTACTCACCAACCTATGCAGCCACTTACACACCAACTGACAGACTGATACAGACATTCACACATGTCACCCATGCACCCATGTCATACATTCACCCATGCATTCACTAAGACATGTTTAATCACTCACTCATACAGTCACAAAATCATCCATACAGACACTCATACACCCACTCATTCTTCAATACACCTTGGCGTATATATAGATAACATTCTTAAACTTTTCAGAAACACTCAGTCACTCGATGATGTCATCAGTGATGTCATTTGAGATGTCATCAATGATGTCACTGACCATGTCATGAGTGCTGTAATATGTGACGTCATCAGCAGTGCATTGCGGGGGCGCAAGTTATAGTTAGCTCAACTAACAAAAACGGCCGAATTTCTCTGGTTTTGTACAAGTGAAATGTCCAACTAACTATAACGTCCCTGAAACCTGTGTTTTTTCAGTGAAGATAGATAGATAGATAGATAGATAGATAGATAGATAGATAGATAGATAGATGGATGGATGGATGGATGGATGAATAGATACACACATATGTTTGCAAGATTAATTCTTTTATTAAGTTCAGACATTTTTCTTCAGGATGAACCATTTTGTGCATCTTGAAGCGACAGATGCACGTCTTGGAGGTAATATGTGCAGAGAAGGAGAGAGTAAGGAAAATATTTACTCTGGGGGTGCGAGGCTGGGGCAGAGGATCACAGAGGGGGGGAAGGGGAGAAAAAATATATGCCAGAGGAAGACAAGAAGAGGGAGCAGGAAAGAAAGGACTTCGGTTTGTGCAGGATTTGGGTGCAAGGAATGAGACAACATCCATGTTTGGACAGAGGTGAAACAATGAGAGAGAATGTCTTTGACAGAGTGGCTGTAAGGAATCAAAGAAATGTAATATTGAAAGCCAGTGTAGAAATGACAGAATAGCACCAAAAAAATGAAATTAGAGGACACTGTAGTAGTCTAGAGAGGAATAGGTCCGACCATCCGATTTTGAATTTGGCGGTCGGACCACCACAGGCCCACTGCAATCACTGGGGAACCACCGTTCCCCGGCGGTGTTGCAGCGGTGTGAGGCAGTAATATGCTGGCGGTTCCTTTGCGGCACTGCCAAGCATATTACAAGTTTCCTCACTGCCAGCTTTTTCATGGCGGCGAGCCCCCCGTGAAAAGGCTGGCGTGAGGGAACTAAGGGGGCCCTACAAGGCCACCTGGTGCCTCAGGCCATGGGGATGCATGCAGGAGGGCACATGCACAGCACAGCACATGCACAGCACAGCATGGACTGCAGAGTCCATGCCGTGCAGGAACAGGCTTTGGCACGGCCATTGCGGTGCTTTTTTCAAACTCGTAATGTGGCGGATGGCCAGCAGTGGACTTTGGAGGTGTGGGAGCGGGCGGCGAGGTGGTGGCCTGCTCCCACATCGCTAAAGTCATAATCAGGCCCCTAGTATGGAGCCCTGTTCACTAGCAGTATTATGTATTACTTTTGCTTCAGAAGCCATTTGGGCATTATAGAGATAACTCAGCTTACCACATTACAAATTACCAGAAAACACTGAAACATATAGAAACTGCTGAAGAAATATATATCTAGCATCAACATTATTAAGGAAATCATGGAAGGCCCTCCTGGTCTAAATAGGGCAAAACAGGCTATGTATTTAACTGTCCATCCTTTGGGCGCCTACACTGGATGCCTTGGGATTGGGCTTAAGTAATAAGTAGTAGTGAGTAAGAGTTACTAGAAAGATCAATTAGAAGAGCATGTTACCTAGGTCTCTGAATATCACAGGTCACATGTGGTCAGAGAGTGCCCCTCTCTCTTCTCATTTGTTCAATACAAGAATAGCCAAAGAGGGAGAGGGAGGGCTGGTCTGGTCTGGTCTGGGTCAATCAAGGATGCTGGAGGAAGAATGGAATGAATGCCATTTCACTGTGAGAGGGTCAAGTATGCATAGTGAGTGTAATTATACTACACAACAATAACCTACAGGAAGTGACATCACTAATTTCCTGCCAAACCCGTCTTTATTAGAAGAAGCTAGACAAGTGGACTTTATTTAACAGATCTCACCTCTATAGATTGTGAGTTCACTGTAGCTCCCAGCATCCATCTCTAAAGAAGTGACATCACCACATTTCCCCCATCCTTTTGTACAGTAAAAGGCATAAGCACCTTTATAAGAAGAAGCCAGACAAGCACAGCATTCATCTCTACAGGGTGTGACTTCAGTACAGTTCCCAGCCTCCAACTCTATAGGAAGTAACATCATGGCATACCCCAGCGTCCATTATTACAGGAAGTGATACTCCTAGTTTTCATCCAAAAATATATTTTAAGAAGACGTCAGACAAGTAGTTCTGATTTACAATATTTACCATTACGGTAAGTGGCATCATTGCAGTTCCCATCATTTATACCTACAGGAATTGGCATCATGGTGCCCACCTGAAACCATGTTCCTCCTCCTCCCATTCTCAGTCTACTCCTTATTGAGTCCCACTGCAGAGGCGTCCTCAGCAAAGGCCATGTCCAGACAAAGGTACTATCCATTTGGCCTGTTAGGGCCAGGAAAGTAACTCCAACCACATGGAGTATCTCTTAGTCCAGCCGCCCAGCCGCCCCCACAATCACACCCAGACCTAGACCACACAGCACATACACTGCAATTCACAACACATGGACCCAACAGCATACACATCTCATTAACCTTCCTTTATCCACAAACTACCGAACACACACTCCAACCCATGCTTATTAGCACACTTTTCTGTACTCCATGCTCCAAACATTGCAGACCTCATTACCTATGGCAAGGCAAGTTTGATGCACTCTTAATCACAAAATCATGACTCACCCCCTCATCCTCGCACATTCCAGATGTCCTGGTTTCCATCGGCTACAGCATCCAGATTCTATTGTCCTCTATAGGTCCTCCTAGTCCTAAATCCCAGGCAAGCAAACAACATGCAACTTCATGAGTTTCTCACATGGCACTTCCCAGTCTCTTCTACTCAGCTCAAATCCTTCTATCCCATCTAAGCAACGTCAGTGCATTGCTGGAATATCATGTGAATACACACGTTCCAACTAAAACAAACACGTTCAAGTTGAACCCTTTGGCCCTCTGGTACGTCAAAGACCTTGCTGAGTACAAACACTGCATCCGCGGACTGGAAAGAAATAGAACACACAAAGACCTCTTATTACTGATATCCCTCTGTGCAAAATGTAGACATCTTATCACAATATCCCAAACTATCAATACATTTGCCACCAGAAGGAATGCATTCTTCAAAACAACCAAGTACTGCATCGTCCTCTTTTCTGACCATACAATCCTGCACTCCATAGACAGTGCAATGTTATCAATCTCTTCTTTTAATATGACATCCTCTCCTTCGTGGAGCATCCCACATTGGTCATCTTTCAAGCCTCTACGTCTCACAGATCTCACTAACATCCTCAAATGTCTCAAAGCACTTCCTAAGATGATGTCTTACCTTTGTATAGCATCAAAGCCTTTTCTGGAGAAGCTCTCTCACCTCTATTCACCCACATGAATGCCTCCCGCATTCAACGCATTTTCCCAGAAGTTCTCAAAACAAGCCAGAACATCCCATTCCTGAAGAAACTCACTCTAGTACCTGATGGCTGCGCCAACTATCGGCCCATCACTCACCTATCCAAAAGTCAGATCATTGAAAAAGCAGTCTAGGTGCATCTCCAAGATTACATCAACTCCAACCATCTCATGAATAAGTACCTTTCTGGCTTCGGATCATGCTGCATCATGGATGTCCAGCACCTACATTAAGGGCAACACTAGCAAGACAGAATTCCTACCATTTGCAAACAAGCAGTAACTCATTCAAATCTGGCTTAATGGCCTGTATGAATTTGAATAACAGCTTTCACTCAAACTCCAAGAAAACCAAGATGGCCTATTACCAGCTTCCTCTACTGAAGAAAAGAAAATCATTTCTCCCGGAAAGTACCTTCAGAACTGCTGTTCATGTACTCTCGCATCTGGATGGTGGAAAATGCCCTTCTCCAGGGACTGCTAGACTCCACATTGGCTCCCATTAAGGACATCCTACATGCAGCAGTGTGTCTCGTCAAGTACCTGAATAATTAAGGTCCGCACCACCCTACTCCACTGTCTCCCCTTGCTAGCTGTCATTGTTTTCAAAACCAAATTCATCATCTACAATGCCATCATGACTCGAACCCTTGAATTTCTGGCAGGCAAGCTCACCACTTGTATTCAGGCTACCATCAGGACAAGGACATAGATGTGCAAAAACAGAAAAACAAGGCAACAGGCTTTCTTCAGTTATACATCCAGGCTTGTGTATGAGCGGTGAACCTCTGTGTGCTCATGGTAGCTGACCTAACTTATCACTTTCAAAGCTGAACTCCTTAGTATGTCTACTCAGTCTATTGCATGCCTTCTAATGTTTGTTGTGCTTCAGCTCACAGTCTTTTTACTAAGACACACAGGTACAAGTGCTTTCATCAAGCATTTAATTGTTGAGCTTACTGTCACATTGCAGTGCTTTAAGTTGGTGTATTACATTTTGTCTTTATGATCCAATATTATTTCTGTTTCTTATATCTGTGAAATGACTCAGAGCTCACTCCACCATTAGCAGTGTTTTATAAGCACGAAAAGAATGTCTTAAATGGTAAAACGCAGAAGGCCAGGGATTTGCTAAAGTAGATCGACTTGCAGTAACTGGTTGTTTGCATCAGCTCTTCGTGGCTCTTGTTATCTCAGCCTAAGCCCAGTAATGAACGTCGTACTTGACTTAATCATGGTTGTTAGTTCATTGCAAATGCATTTTCAATTACAGAGGGTTTCCTCCATAGCGCAATGTGTGTGAGCAGACATGAAAATATGACCGCATGAAGGAGATGCAGGGCAGCGTTCTAGACCTGGGTTTGTTTGATGCTGCGGCACTCCCAAGCCTTCATTATACCCTCTGCCGGCAAAGTGCATTCGCATCACTTTCCCTAATGAATGTAAGGCCCCCGGGGGCTTAAATTACCATTGTTTCATTAGTGCTGAGGGAATTAGGGAAAATTCCTCAGATATTTCTTTCCATGCAATATAATTGTGGCAGGACTCAGGAGCACAGGGCTTGAATGATTTCGCCCGCTGCAGAAGAATATAATCTCACAGGATGTATGGTTAAACAGCATTAATCGTGTGTTCAGAGTTGCAACCCCCACACATTTTATACAAATTACATCAATGTAAACATCCCACAGGGTATTAAAAAAAAGTACAAATGAAAAAGTCAACAAGACAGCAATTTACCGGAATACCTACGCTAAAAGAAGTATATTTAATTTTAAAATAAACCCTAACAGAACATTCAGCATTAATAAAAATGCACGAATTCATGCCGTTCACGTTTTGGCTGCCGTTTGCAAACTAATAGCATGGTTTTATTGTCCTGAAATACGAATGCCCAGTGAAACAGACAGGCAATGAAATTCACACATTATGAGCTTAATGAGTATGATTATTTTAAATGTGTATTTAACTAGTAATCTGATTTTAGATTCCTCCTTTAGCTGTTTTGCACAGATTTTAGTTCACTTTTCTCTTGCTATTTTTCCGATCAGGAGCTGGCATTAGTAGTAGTAGGCCTGTGTCTCAATTTGCAACTAATCATTTAAAAACACATATTTACCACCTGCCACCAAGGCTTCACCTCATGCCTCTTTCTTCCACCATCCTACACTTTCTGTCTCTGCATCTCACTCCTACAGGTACTATTGCATGTATGACTTTCCCTTTGTCACTCTTTTCCTATCTTTCTCTTCCTCCTTCTTCCTCCCTTTCCTGCCTTGTTTGGTCTCGACTACAGGCAGCTTTAGCTGTCTCTTTGCCAGGCATATTGTTTCCAATGTACATCAAATGGGCTCTGGGTCAGCCCCTTACTCATGATTGGATTGCTTTGTTTTCGACCTCAGTTGTATCCTCTTGATTCAATGTTTTTCTGCCCTTTTTTGTGTTTGTCCTGCCCAAGAGGATTTAGGTCTCGCAGTGGTCTCATTGGCTGAATTGTATCCTTTTACAACTGACATTGCTTGCATTTAGGGAATATTTTTTTTTCTTTTCTTTAAGCACTCCATGGGAGTGCATGTATTTTCTTGCAATTGTCTCCATGAGCTGTTTCCCAATTCAATTTGTCCTTTTCCTTGCCTCTCCCCATCCCACAGTGTTTTCAAAAGTAAATATTCACTCTCCACTCCCCAACATGGAATATATTATGACAACCAGTTTTTTAATGAAAAAGGACCTAAACCCTCACCCACATTAGTTGCCAAGTTTCATACGCTAAACCTGCAACCTATTAATGTACCACCCATGCATATCTTGAATTAGTCAATCAATTTGATAAGGGAGGTACCTTAATAGTTACCACACATACAGTTACTTTTTCATTTAATCTTGCAGAGGCAGGTTTAGCATTTAATAAGGTACACCAGATCCTCCTGCTTTAATACAGCTTTAACCTTACACATACCACAAAACAAATTCCATTAAAAAAACTGCAAGACGACGAGGCCTCCCTGCACTATCCAGATGCTGACGAAGGAGCGGCCCTATGATGAAGCAAGCTGCCTACTGTGGGAGAGGATTTACATCCTTGTCTAATACGAAACCACCTGGCCGTCATAATAAATCCCAAAGCATGAAGACCAATGAGCCATAAACTTCACCTACAATAAAGGTCACCTACAAAAATGGATTTGTCAGTTACATTTTTCATCAATAAACTGAAACAACTAGTGCACTAGTGTTGCTGAAACAATATAAAAAAATAGCAATTTTCTCCTGAAAATAATTTTTCTTGACCAAGTTTAAAAAAAAAAACTTTCACAAACTTTTGCCCTCATTACGATGGCAGTCGGACGAGTGTCCAACCGCCATCGCAGCAGATTTGCGACCACCCGACTAGTAGTTGGCCGACCGCCGTGTAGGAGGTTGGAAACTGCATTTTAGGTCGCGCCTAGGCAGCGCTTGCGCTGTCTCTTCGAGACATGCTGTATCTAGGATATGTGCTTGAAAAAATGCCCACCTTTTTCATTGGTTCCTCTTGCTGTCCTTTAGAAATGCTGGCTTTTCACTGGTGAATACACTTAGTAGCCCCTCCTTTAGGGATTTTGTATCCTCCCATGAGGACTGGCCCTATTACATGTGCTGTTGTGCTTTCATGTGATTTACCATACCTTGAGAGCACTCCTTTTTTGTTGACTTTTCCCTTTTTGAGCTAACACACACAGCACTTGCATTTCTTTGTTTCCTGCTAATCAGACGTGGTCCCAGGGCGCTGCTAATCAGACGTGGTCCCAGGGCACCTGTTCCCTTGGGACCACGTCTGATTCCAGCTTTCCCTTTCTCCTTTGGCTTTCAAGCGCCATTTGAATTTCTTTATTGTCTTTCATCAAAGTGGTCTGAGGGCGCTCACCCAATCCTGTATAATTACATTTGCTATGCATTTAAATTTAATTGTTAGCATCTGCATTTTTTTATAGAGCGATGCCGAGACTTGACCCTGGTTCCCTGTGTCACAATATTTGGAGATGGTCTCTAACTATCCAATTACATCGGTTGGTGCTTGAACTCATCATCTCCTGCAAACTACACTTCCTCCCATCGCTCCTGTGCACCTCGGCTCTATGACCGGCTCTAGGCCCAATATTTGGCTGCTACTGATATCCACCCCTTTCGTGCGGTGTGTTTAGTGCGACCTCCATGGCTCCAGCCTCCATCGGCCTCTCTGCTCCTGCTACAACCCCGCCATCTCCACCTCTGTTGCTGCTTGTTTGGAATTTCCGCCTGTATATAACCTGCTGCCAGGATGGTAATGTTATGTTATGTTATGTTATGTTATTGGAGCTTGAAATGCGCACGGATACTCCGAGGAGCGTCCCGGCGCGGACCTTGAGAAGTTAAGAAGGGCTGGTTAAATGAAAAGGAACGTTTTCAGTCTATTCTGAAAAGAGTGGGGTCCTGGATGCTACGAAGAGCAAATGGAAGCGAATGCCAGGCCGTAGCAGCCCTAAAAGCAAGGGAGCTGCCACCCATCCTTTGAAGACGAAAACGAGGTATGTGGGCTAGGAGCTGAGAGGCTGAGCGAAGCTGTCTAGCTGGAGTGTAGAACATAAAACGTTTCCTTAAATAGATTGGGCCGGAAGCATGCAGAGCACGAAGCGCCAGGACCAGGGCTTTAAACTTAACTCGTTCAGCTACCGGCAACCAATGAAGCAATCGCAGATGCTGTCTTACACTGCTTCTTATTGGGATGTTTAAAAGAAGTCTGGCCGCAGCATTCTGGACTACTTGTAGTCTGTTAAGCAAGTTGCCCGGTAGGCCGACGTACAAAGCGTTGGCATAGTCGATACGCGAAAGTATCAAGGCCCGAGTAACCGTTTCCTTGGCTGCCCTAGGGAGGAGTGGGAGAAATTTTCTGAGGGATTTGAGTATCCGGAAGAAGTTCCTAGCAAGATTCTTGATCTGAGTGGAAAAAGACAGGTTCTCTTCAAACCAGATCCCAAGATTCTTAGCGGTTTGCCCCGTTGGGGCAGGCAAGGGCTAATCAGCCGGCCAGAGTGCTTCCCTAAACTGGGGGGGGGAAACTTCCATAAAGGAGGATTTCTGATTTTTCCTCGTTGCATTTTAGTTGCGCAGAGGAAAGCCAATGAAAAACTACTGTCAGACAGTTTTTTGCCGAGGAGGTGGAACACTCGGATTTTCCCCAAGTAAACAGAAGCTGAGTGTTATCGGCATATACAATAATTTTGACTCCAAGATCTTCCGCCAGCTGAACCAAGGGAGTAACATAAATGTTAAAAAGAAGGGGGCTCAAAGAGGACCCCTGCAGCACCCCAGTAGACACCATCTGCGATGGGGAAGCGAACGGGGAGAGCCATACCTGTTGTGTGCGAGTCTCCAAGAATGATTTCAACCAGCTCCAGGCAGTGCCTGAAATTCCTATGTCCGCAAGGCGAGCAAGCAGCGATTGTGGGGAACGGTATCGAATGCTGCCGAGAGGTCCAGCAAAATCAGAGCTGCCCTTCCGCCAGAATCCAAGCATTCCCGAATGGCTTCAGAGACTTCCACTAGAGCCGACTCGGTACTATAAGAGGCTCTGAACTCGGATTGGGCCGGATGAAGTAGGCCCGAGCTTTCGATGAAGTCAGTAAGTTGTTAATTAACAACTTTTTCACAGACTTTCGCCACACTAGGTAAAAGGGAAATGGGACAATACCTCACTGGGTTCAGCGGATCTAGCGACGGCTTTTTAAAAGTGGCAGAATCTTGGCTTGTTTCCACGCAGCTGGAACAAGAGCCTCCTGGAGGGACAAATTGATGAGCCTGTTAACTTCAGGGTTAACTGAATCTGAGACCGAAGCCAGGAGCCTAGCTGCACAGGGGTCAGATGGGGAACCTGATTTCAAGGTTTTAAGGACCCTAAATGAGTCAGGTAGATCGATAGGTGTAAAGGCCACCAGGGAAGGAGATGAAACAGGTGGAACCTCCGAGGGCAAGGTCACGGCCGTGGCCTGATTGCGGATAGAGAACTACGCTTGGATAGAGCGGATCTTATCGATAAAGAAACTCAAAAGTTTCTCGCACCATGCGTTCGAGGAAGGAAGCGTGATCGATTCTGCTCTTGGGGCCAGAAAACTCTGAACAATGGAAAAGATTTCCTTGGAGTCATTTCTGGCTAGATCAATGCAATCCGCATAGTAGAGGCTTTTAGCATGAGCTATAGCGGTATAATAGATTTTCTGGGCTTTCCTAAGTGTCAGCTTCGCCAAAGGGCAGAAATCCTTCCGCCAACAGCGTTCTAATTTTTTGCATTGCTGCTTCAGCGCTTTGAGTTCAGGCGAGAACCAAGGTTTTGAGGGAGTATCCCTGGACCGCCTGTGGAGGGACGTAGGAGAAAGGAGATCTACCGCTTGCATGATCCAACTGGAAAAGCTAGCGAGCTCTCCCTCTAGGTCATTAGAAAGAGCTGGCCTTGACCCAGCCAGAGCATGGCTGAAAGTTAGAGGGTCGATTTTGGCGGAGGCAGGGCCTTGACCAGCCCGGCCCGGTAGATAATTGCCATCCAAAGCCCAGGAAAAATAGGACAGGAAATGGTCGGACCAGGGCACCAGAAGGGGATCTTCAACCATAATGGGGAAGTTGGAACAAATGGGGTCAAGAATATGACCGCCAAGATGAGTCGGTAGGCTAACCCATTGAGTAAGCTGGGCAAGGTTCAGTGAATCCAAAAATTCCCGGGTATCCCCTACATCTGCCTGGTCTAAATCAATATTGAGATCCCCAAGAAGGAGATAGTGGGTGAACCGTAGTGCGCGGGGGACAATAACATCCTCCAAGGCTTTAAGAAAAGCCCCTGCCGGCCCAGGGGGCCTGTAGACCAGAGTACCACCCAGCGAAAAATGTGGAGAAATGCTGATGATGAAGTCCAGAGCTTCGCATTCTCCCAACAGCAGAGCCTCGCCGCGGTTCAAGGCCCAATTATCCCTATATATGACCGCAACACCGCCGCCTCTACAGATTTTACGGTCAACACAGGAGATCTTATATCCTTCTGGAATGGCCATCGCAACTATAGGGTTGGAAAATTTGTTCAGCCAAGTCTCGGTAATGAATAAAAGATCAACCGGCTTGTCAGAGAGGAGGTCAAAGATGTCCTGATGGTGTCTCCTTAGTGAGCGGGTGTTGATCATTGCTGCACGAATTAGGGGCCCCTTCTTACTATTGCTAGAAGAGGTACTGGGCCGGGAGGAGCCATCTAAGCCTGAACCCAGACTGTAGCCGCATCTCTGGCAGACAGTGAAGGGGTGAGCTAAAACCTCCCACCTGCTTGAATGGAAACACAGGTGCGGGCAAAGCATGAGCAGTTCATTGCGGCTGTGGGTCCGAGGGATCTCATGGTGGGGGGGAAACGGGCAGCGTGGCTGGCGCTGGCCGCATCCGGGACACTGACGGGCGCAGACGGGCTTGCCTTAGGCGCGTCCGCGCAGCGCGCATACTTATGGGGAAGCCCCTCTGACAACTAGAGAGCGAACTGAACAAAATGGCGTCTCTAGTTGTCGACCGGGAGAGGACAGGAAGTGGCAGCCGGCCCGGACTCCCCTGTCTCAAGTGAGTGTGTGTGTGGCGTCTTACACAAAGCCCCCAAATAGAATTCTGAGCATCAAATTCATACAATGCTAAATGAGCTGCAGTGAAATCTTCAAACAGTAAAGTTAAAATGATTTAAAATGGTTTAAAAACAGTAGCAGCGATTTAACGTGCAAATGAGCAAAGATTAAGCGTGCAAATGAGCAGAGAAATAGGCAAGAGCAAACCCCTCAAGGCACTGGCGTCCACGCAGCGCGCATACTTATGGGGAAGCCCCTCTGACAACTAGAGAGCGCACTGAACAAAATGGCGTCTCTAGCTGTCGACCGGGAGAGAACAGGAAGTGGCAGCCGGCCCGGACTCCTCTGTCTCAAGTGAGTGTGTGTGGCGTCTTCCACAAAGCCCCCAAATAGAATTCTGAGCATCAAATTCATACAATGCTAAATGAGCAGCAGTGAAATCTTCAAACAGTAAAGTTAAAATGATTTAAAATGGTTTAAAAACAGTAGCAGCGATTTAGCGTGCAAATGAGCAAAGATTAAGCGTGCAAATGAGCAGAGAAATAGGCAAGAGCAAACCCCTCAAGGTAATTACCTGCACCATTAAAGTGTTGGTGTAAAAAACAATGAGCGCATTTTATGTTATCGTTTTGAGGTTGAGCACCTATTATTTTGCACTACTGCCTGCTACATACGATTTTTATTTTCTTGTTTTTAAATCTAAGTTATACATAATATAGCAGTTCTTTGAATTTGGGCGACAAATCCATGAATAGCAGGAATCTGCTGACCGCCTTAATGTGCACATTTGTCTATTTAAACACTTTTCGTGAGCTTATATATTTTACAAATATGGGCACCATTGAGGCTGATCCTGACGGGAATTTTAACTTCAAGTCCTCTTTCCATGTCAATCATTTTGGTATTTACATGACCTCCGAGGTATGAACGAGCTTCCTCGGCCTTCCCTGCATCGCATGTTTATCCCGAATGTGGATCCAGACTGCGGGGGTGATTATTACTCCTTTTTTTTTAACATATTTTAATTTGAACTATACTTATGGAAACACAGTTTAGACTCAGTGTGGTCTGGATTGCAGCGGTGTCTTTAATAATGTTGGCTGGAAATTAGTGGGGGTAAAAGCTTTGGAACTTTATGGTCGGTAACCAGTGTAGTAATTAAATAATATGATTGTTCTAGGTGATGAAAGTCTAAAATCTCCTTCATGCCTACATCATTAATGTATTTATACTAGGCCCTGGGAGATTTGGGGGCACACTATTGCTTGTCTATAAGGATGGCTGTCCATGCTTAGTCAGGACATGCTATCGCCCATTACTTATCGTATGCATGGAAAACTGACAATGCCTCACCGGGAGTGTATTGGTCTAATCTTTGTTATTGATGTTGGTACACAATCTTGTAACATAATGCTCTCAATTTTGGCGTTAGACACTTGACCTCCATTTCTAAGACACCCTGAAAGGCATACTAAGATCTGGTTCGGCTCTGGATGAAATGCTTAAAATAGATGCAATTTGCAACCTATAGCTGAAAAAGAAATAACAAGCATCCATTGGCATTATTTATGCTTAGACTGTCTATCTAACGGTTTTCTTGCCCTTTGTACTGTCATATGATAAGTCTAAGCGATGTCCTTCCTTTTTCCCTTCTTTTCTTCATTCCTTCCTCCTCGTCTTTCCTTTCTAGCTTCCACTCTTCTTTTCTTCCAGTCTTTTTTCTCCCCGCCCTTTCCTTTCTTTCTTCATTTTTTTCTTTGTTCATACATTGCCAAGCTTTTTTCCTCTTTATTTTTCCTTTCTATATTCCTTCCACTCTTTTTTTATCTTTCTTCCTTACTTTCCTTCCTTCATTCCTCTCGTCCTCTTTTTTCTATGCTTTCTTCTTTCACTTCTCCTCTGCCTCGTTCACTGCTTTGTCCTTTCTTCATGTCGTCCTACACTGCATCAATCCTTCCCTCATTCCTTTCCTCTTTCCTTCCTCTCACACTCCTTCCCTTCATTCTCGAATTCCTTCTTTCCCTCTCGTCCTTCCTTTCTTCCTTTTCTTCCTTCGGTCCCTCATCCGCTCCTTCCTTTCCTCATGCCTTCCTTCGGTCATTCCTTCGTTCTTTACATATTACTTTCCCCCTTCCCTCTCTCTTTTCAGAGTACTATAAAAATAAAATCTTCATGACATAATGATGTACTTTACTATGCTTTTGTCAGCTCTTATTAACATTGGACAAGCTGGTATGAATTTGCTAGGTAACTCATTTTACCCCCTCTGATTCCCACAAGTCAGGCAGGCTCCAAACGTCCATGACAGAAAATATTTCTACATTTCTGTACTGGTGCATCATATTTCCGATTGGGGTTTGCAAACACATTTCTAAAAAGCGAATTCCACCGTTAACACAGTACCACCAGCCCTAGGCTGTTGTGTAACGTGGTGGAAAATAAATAACTGTGGCATGTTTTAAAGGGCTATTTAAAAGTGTGGAGACCTGGCAGCTCAAAATTAAATTTTTACATAGCAACATAGTTTACAACACAATGTTAAACATTGCGTTATTTACTATTTTTGAAAAAATGCAGCCAACATTCCTAGCTTACAAATTACCCTGCCGTCACACAAGATGGGACCTTCCAGGCTCTCACTGCTATTCTGCTTTGCCCGCCACACACCTGGGTAAAAGTGAACTTTGATGCACTGTTAGCTGCACAAAACCATCTGCATCTCTCTCTGCAACCTGCATAGTCGGACAGCATGTAGCTGCCCACCTCCGTATTATACTTTTAAGCCCCCCGATTACTTAATTTTTTTTCGTTTAGAGTTTTATTTAGTGCAAACTAGACCTGAAGACATCGAGTATCAGAGTGCTTTACATGTGCACCAGTTTTGTTACAGAAGGACACAGTCAATTTTTTTTGTTAGGCACCACCGTGGGAATGCCAAAGAACCACCCGCCAGTGACTAAAAAAGTCATAATCTGGTGGGCGATGAGCACATGGGTTTGGCAGTGTGGGAGCAGGGTGCCGGTGTGGCGATCTGCTCCTGCACCTTCAAACTCATTATCAGGCCCTTAGAGCCTGATTATGAGTTTGACGGTGTGGGAGTGGCCTGCCAACCCGGCGGCCCGCTCCCACACCGCCAAACCCGTCTGCGCACCGCCGACCACATTACAAGTTTACTCGTGTCTGCAGGTTTTTTGGGGCGGTCCCATGGCAGTGCTTCTGAAAATGGGCACCCCAATGGGAATGCCAAAAACAGTTCATGCATGGCAAGGACTGTAAAGTCCATGCTATGCAGGAACGAGGGTGCATGCACACAGGAGGGCACATGTTGTGCCCCCCTGCATGCATCCCCATGCACAGGGGTGACAGGGGGTCCTGTAGGGCCCCCTTTGTTTCAGGACCGCCAACCTTTTCATGGAGTGAAGACCTCCATGAAACCGCTGGTGGTCCTGAAACTCGTAATATGCATGGCGGTGTCACAGTGGCACTACCAGCATATTGCTGAGCCCCTGACATGCAGCACCGCCAGGGAACAGCGGTCCCCTGTCGGTTGTGGCATTACAATGGCTGTCTGACCGCTAAAGTTGTAATTGGGTGGTCGCACCACCGGTGCGGCGGTGGATGGACTGACACCACCGTGCCCCGTGAGTCTGGCGTTCCTCGGACCGCCAAACTTGTAATTAGGCCCTAAGTGTCTGTACAGGGGAACCATGCCTCTGTGCAGAACATTCTTTTCTGATTTGCTAACTTGGTCAGTTAGCTGGGGTGCAGGGGAATACTTTTTAGGTCTCGCGCCTAGCGTTGCAGTGCGTAGCACTGCTCGCGCAGCGCGAGACCTCTTGTATGGGCTGCAGAAAGCTAACCACACGCTCGTGCGTGTGGTTTTGCTTTCGGAAGCCCACATTGGCTGTAGCGTGCTTTTTAAATAAAAAAAAACGGCACGCAATTGGGCAAAGGTGGGCGCATGTCCCGCCTTTGCTCTGCCCATTCCCGTCCGTGTCTAGGACGCGCATCAGTGCACGGCACAGACGACAGGCTCCCTTGCCCCCCGCTCCTCTGTGGTGCGCGCGCACCACTGGTTTAGATTCCCGCGTTCGGATCGTCATTGCCTCTTGAATATCTGCTGTTTCAGGGGAGAGGCCTGCTAAGAGAGGAGGGGACCTGGTCCTACGTAGCGGGCGTTCCTTGCGTTTTCCATCTTCGTCTCCCCAGGCCGAGGTGGGGCGCCTGGGCTCACGGGGCGAGATTCCTTCTCGCTGTTTTCTGCTTCCTGCGGGGCTGCACTCGGTTTGAGGCCCACTGTTGCTTCCACACCCTCGCTGCACTCATTACCTTCATTTAGCCGAGTAAACGTGCCGAGGCCCCCGTGCTCGTCACTGCACGGCCCTTCTGTCACCTGATGCTGGATTAAAGCCGCATGGCTCCTGGGCGGCTCCTCGGCCCCATCTGCGGTCTGAGCTGCGTCCATACCCACAGTTGCTTTTCTGCTGCCCCTTAGAGCCGGGAGGGTCTCCTCGGTGGGCACTTGATCCCCAGCGGGATCCCAGACTGGCTGCTCCCTGGTGGGCAGCTGTTCCCTTTGCTGTGACTGTCCTCTTCGCCTGCCCGGAGCCCGTATAATTAAAGGGTTAACCGCTGTAAACACGCCGGGCTGTCTGAGGCATGATGCCTCTTACCTAAGCATGCACGTCCCTCTCTACCTCTGTGTGCACGTCCCTCTCTTTGTGAATGTCCCTTCCTCTTGAGTGCACGTCCCCTTCCTCTTGAGTGCACATCCCCTTCCTCTTGAGTGCACGTCCCTTCCACTTGAATGCAGCGCATGACGCAAACTGAACTACCTCTTGGCACTGAAATAACGAGCTCTGAAAGCGGGCAATACTCCTCCCCTGAGACGGAAAGGGTAGGTGCCAGCCGTGCTACCAACGGTCTTCCAGAGCCACAGTAGGTATGGGCACAAGTAGTGTTTGTGGGCAGGTTATGCCATGTCGGGTACAGAGCGCCCATCGGCAGGCCTTCGTAGCGCTGCCTGCTGTCTGCTCCACATGCACACCGGACTCTGCGTCGTCACGTGGAAGTGTTTCAGGCCATGTGCGCTGGTCCCTTGTGAGATTGTGAGGGGAAGGTTGGCCACCGGGTTCAGCAGCACGAGCCCAGGACGGGGTGGTGGTGTCGGCTGGTGCCGGCAGTGTCTCACCGGTGGCATATGATGCTATGTAGGGGTGGCTGCGAGGCTTTACCCCCCTCACACTGTTCACGGCTGCTGGTTCTCTGACACGTCCGTGCTGGGCTGGACGTGTGCGAGGTCTGTCTGCTGTGATGTGGTCTGTTGTGTTTGTGATGTGTCTGCCGGGCGGTGCGATGGTCCCTTCGCATCTGATGCACTTGTATTGTGCTGAAACATTTATATAGTGCTTACTGCCCATATGTGGGGCGCAGAGCGCTTGCCTCCATGGGTACCACCCTGCTCCGTGTAGGGTGCGTGATTGGAAGGATGTTGTCGTGTTTTGACCCTATGTACTACAAATACCCACAGCAACGACTCCTCTCTCTCTCTCCAAGATCTGTGGCTTCCGGTCACCCGGTGCGTCAGCTCAGAGTGAGCGGCCTATGTCTGCCGGGTGAGCCTTGTGCAAGTGCAAGCAAGCGGCGCAAAATTGTGCAGATTGAGTGTTGCAGTGCAAGGTGAGCAATGTGTATGCAGGGTGGGTGGTGTGGGTGTACGGATCAGTGGTGAATGTGCAAGGGGAGTGAGGTGAGTGCAGGGTGATCAATCAGCATGAGAGGTGTGTGGGTTTGTCCAAGGTGAGAGGTGGGTGAATGCAGGATAAGCAGTGTCTAGGTTTGCATTGATTGGAGCTGGCTGCGGGGCGAGTGGAGGCTGTTTGCAGAGTGACAGGAGGATGAGTGTGCAGGGTTTGAGGTGGATGAGTAAGCGGGGTGAGCTGTGTATGTAGAGTTAGTGGTGTAAGATTGTACAAGCTAAGCTGTGTGTGTAGGATAAGCTGAATTTAGGTGCATGATTAGCAGTCTGTGTGTAAAGTAAGTGGTTGTCTGTGCAGGAGAGTGATGTGTGACTAGTCTAGGAGTGCAAGGTGAGTTTGTGTGTGCAGGATGAGTGCTGAGTATGCAATGTGAGAGGTGTGCGCACTGGTGAGAGACGTGTGCACGCCGGTGAGAGACGTGTGCACAGGTGAAAGACGTCTGCCAGCATGGTAAACTGTCAGCATGAGTGGTGTATGAGTTCAGAGTGAGAAGTGTATTGTGGAGTATGAGTTCAGGGCTAAAGATCAATTGTGCAGGGTGTTAGGCGTGTCAGTGCTGGGAGAAAAGTCTGTGAGCAGTGTCTGAGTTCAGGGTGAGCGGTCTCTGGCGTGCAGGGTTAGCAATGTTAGTGCAGGGTGAGTGTCCAGGTGGGTGAGGGCAGGGTGATTGTATAGTGTGCTGTATAAAATGCCTGTGGTGAGTGAGAGATGTAGGAGTGCGGCATAAGAGGTCTGTCAGTGCAGGGTGAGTGGTGTGCCTGGGTGATTGCAGAGCGAACACTTTGTATAAATGCTGGGTGAGAGGAGTGCTCTTGTGAATTCAGAGTGAGTTGCATGGTTTTGTGAGTGCAGCACATTGCCAATGCTTGTTTCAAGCAGGGGGTGCCTCAGTTGACAGCGTAGTATTACTTTCATTATCAGAAGTGAGGCAGGAGAGGGGCTCCCTGATTCACGGCTGCTAGGTAGGAGTACATCTCGTGTCTATTTGTTATAAACAATACAGGGGTTTAGTCCATCGCTGCCTCACCACGGCTGTTGTAATGAAGCCCATTATGACTTGCAACTTTTTTCAAAGGACCGTCGTCTTCAGGTTATATGTGTTGTACATGTACCTGGGAATTCTTGCTTTGTATTTGATAACTTATTCATGCCTTAGGACTTGTATCTGATTGGTCAAATGAGTTAGTTTTTTTTAACTAATGCATTCAAGTGCAACACACACTTTGAAGGGATTTGCTTGGCATCATCAAGCGCAGGGTGGCGAGAAAAATTAATAGAGCTGTTTCCCCCCCCCCCAAGGACACAAAGTGTAAAGGACTTGAATGGAAAAAAATACCAACACCTGCTTTTATCTCTGTACTAGTGGGCACCCCCACCTCATGCTGGTAGAATATTCTACAATTAAACTGAGAGTGCCAGGTGGCCTGCCCTGTTTTCTCACCAGCTGATTCCATGCGGAGATAGTCATGCAAGAGGAAAACAGCCACTATGACTTACGACTTAGCCCATTGGCCAGTCGTTCCGGTTACATCATAGTGCCGTGCTGCTTGCTGTACAAGATGACTAAAAACATTGATAAAGCCAATCACTCTCTCGCAAGTGAGGCTTATCGGCTTTGCCAGAGCGTGTTCTATTCTCTTAAGGGGTGGGACAACAACGCTATATAGGAGAAGGATAATTCAGCATTTGAATATTCCACCATTTTTATTTGCCTTTTTACAGCCGGATTTATTGCAGGCAATAGCAGATTGTATTTTTGAATTCCTTTTTGTAAACTAAACGGTTAACTTTTTTTTTCTTCTTCTTCTAAAAGCATTTGGTGAGATCAACAACGGGCGTGACAGAGATCGTTTGCCATGTGCTGCTTCATATCAATCAAGTAGTAATTTTCCAGTTGTCAGTGTCATTAGTTTCTTTGTCTTCTTGGTTTGTTTCGACACTTCGAGAGCTCATGATGCTGTGGGAGGCACCACACGCACTTAATTCAATAAACTGTTGCGCTAAAGAGCATTTTGTGTAAGGGAATTGTACAAAAGTAAAGTGTTTCAGTTTCATGTATCATTGTCCTGTTTACCTGAATTTATAAAGCTAATTAAATGGTTTCCTAGATCACGTCCAGTACAGTAGACTGCAAGGTCATGCAATTTAGGTACTCATATATAGAACTAGAATATAAGGCCATCACATCAGTCAGATGTGTTTGGTATACGTTGATGACATGAGTGACGTAACGTCCTTGTTGTGGTTAATGGGGAAGCGCAGGGGTTGTCCCTCACTCCAACGAGATAAAAGAAAACAAAAACATTTAAATATGTATGTCCAAATTTCATCACTCCGTAGGGCTAAGGTTTATTTTAGGTAATTTATAGCTGCTGCACTGCGCTACGTGAAGAAATGGTAAATCTTCCCTTCAGTGCGCTATTACCGTGCGGTATTTCTTCCCCCACTCATGCCATCCTGAGTTTTGCAGCTGGGATACGGAATAACATGCAGGAATCAGTGCTTTCGAGCCGAATCAGGCACGCTATTTGCTAATTTTAACCAGAATATTACTCGGACATTTTGTTTGCTTTTTATTTTTAACTTTATTTGTCATTTTATAACATGCATAATAAGATAAACTTCAGAAACACATGTGAATGCTGCAACACAGCATTTTAATAATCTAGACAGCCGTCCGGGTTGTTTTTCTGTCACTGGAGTTGTTTTACTAAAACTACAAGCACAAAGTGCATTGTTTCTTTCTGGCTTTGCCAGTGCTTCATGTTACGGAACAGCAAGGTAAAATGCTTACAAACCAAAAACATAACTAAAAAACTTTGTCATTTACAGCACCAATAGCGCTAACTTTCACAAAAGCGAGACCTATTGCATTGCAAATGCTTGTTTATTCATGACATACCGTAGGTGGAACACTGGGATTCGGTCCACTCGTACCCACACTAGTGCCACACGTCCATTTGGTATTCAGACAAAATATTGTGTTAAAAATATCTAGTTGCAAAAATACTACATTTTTAATATTGTGACACAGAAATATCATGTGCAAAAATATTGTTGACAAAAATATCAATTTTTTAAGGTAAGAAATTTTGTTTTTTAAGTTTAGCTGAAACGGGAGAGCTGAATGCGGTCAGCGATAAGCCGAGAGCTACGCTGCCGCTGCCGCCACTGTTATCACCTGCTTAAAGAGAAACTGCTCATTGAAAAGGGAGAGTGGAACGCGGCAGGCTGAGAGTCCTGTCGCCGCCATGTCTCAAGCCTGATATGCCTTGTCCCACTGGAAGTGGGAAGTATTGTTTCTAAAAAGTAATTAAATCGAGTAATCGTGCTTCTTCTTGAATGACTAAAAATAAACTAGACGCCTCTCATATGCTGCTGCTGACTGTTGGGAAAACGCTGCCCTCCCCTCCTGCAATACTACTATGAGCGACAAGCTACTGAGCTTGCTATTGTGGATAAATTGATTAAGCGCAGCTTCCCTCAGCTGCTGTATAAGGTCAAGCTCTGCTCTCTCGACCTGTAACTCCCTGATGCTGCTACGGATCGCTGGGAAACTACCGCAGCTTTGGAGCTTTGTTTGGCGCCCTCCCCTCGTTTGGTTCCCCTCTCTGCCTTTCTCTCTCATCTCCTGTACTTTATCGTCCAAAATGGCACCGCCGAAAACAACAGGCCAGAAAGTGGCCAGAGCTGCCACGCATGCCCTCACAGCCGCCTCTGAGCATACTGCATTGAGCAGGGAAGAACCAAAGCTCCAGCCCTCAAAAGGTACTGTGAATCGCTCATCCTACAAGGTAGGACGCTCTATTCTTAAAATCCTGCATTCAGATAACGTGAACGAGCTTATCTATCCTGGGGGAACCACAAATCCACCTCCAGAGGGGGAAATGGTGGAGGTACTATTAGAAGCAGTCCTAAACGGGTCAAAGGAGCCTATCGCTGCACCTTCTGTCCTTCCTTCTCCACTGTGCAGAGAATATCCCTCGGCACAGGGCTCGTTACAAGCGCACTCTCTATTTCCTGATGGTGAATCTCTGCGCTTTGGCTCGCACGGGAAAGAGCTGACTGAAGATGTCTTTGTCTGTTCACCTTTGGAAGCTGCAGAAGAACAAGCTACAACAGGGGATGCACAAATAGGAGACCTGCTACCAGCACCTGCTCAACAAGTAAGCTCAGGACACTACCCTAATGCAGACGGTGGAGATCATGCTATTCTACCTGCTGAACATGGTACCGGCGAGAACCGGCAGCTAGGTAAAGATTCTTTAGGAACTGTTGCTGGCGAACAGACCAATGACTTTCAGGACACTTCGCCGGTTAGACACGAGCAAGGCACCCCGTCTCCTACCTCTTCTAACATCACCGGTGTTCAGTTATCCCGCAAAGAGGGAAAGCTTCATCATCATGACAGAGCGGCAAACACCCCCAGCGATATGACCCCCGGTGACACACAGACAACAGACCAATCGCTCTGTTTGTCTAGTGGGAAGAAGGGGAAGAAAAGATGCAATTTTAACATCAAAAACACAAGAAACTTTAAAAAAGGAAGCGATAAAGAAAGCGACGTGCGCATCCTTAACCCTGCACCCACCAAACTGGCCACTACTAGTAGCCCACTTCGTAAATGGGTTACTGCCAAAGGGGAAGTGAAAACCCTGATTTCAAGACTCTCTGGTTCCGGCTTTGTCTCTGACCCTGGCTCTGCCACTGGCCGTACCTCGGGTCCAGGGCTAGCTCCTGGCCCTACCTCGCTACATCAAGACTCAAGCACGCCACGTGTATCAACCTCAGCAGTAGGCAGCGACCTCAGACACTTAGCTAGCTCTTCTTCTTCTCTTCCGACTCTTCCAGCTCCTCCCTGGGCTGAGGACCAACCTAATATCCCACCTGCTGGCTCATTAGATTCTTCTGCTGCTGCCATCTTACAGGCACTACAGGTTCATAGAGAGGAGGCTCAGGCATACTATTCGCAGGCTAAAGCAGACAGCTTAGCGATCAAGCAGGCCCTTGCTGAGGTAAACAACAAAGTCGCTGCATTAACAACCGATATAACGGAGCTGCAACAACGCGTATCGGATACCAAGGATCACATGGCAAAGGTTGCTAAGACTTCTGATGCACACGCGATTCCGCTTACAGCTCTGCAAAGTAAAGTTGAGGATTTAGAGAATCGGCAACAACGTAACAACATCCGTCTGGTTGGCGTGCCCGAAAACGAAGAAGGCTCTGATCCTACAGCATTCATTGTACAGCTACTCAAGAGTGCATTTCCTGATCTGGACGACTGGGACTGGGACTGGGACAGTCAAGTACAACGAGCGCATAGATTACCATCTGCTGTCAACAACTCTCCCGGCCGCTTCCCTCGGCCTTTTCTTATCTTTTTTGGAAATTATCTCCTACGACAAGCAGTCTCCATCAAAGCCCGTCCTACTGCCCCTATCAGAGTGGGCCCATATTCTATTTTTTGTAGGTCTGACTTATGCAAGAACACGATGGATAGGCTATGGAAACTGCGCCAGTTTATAGATCCTTTAAAATCTGCAAGAGCACAGGCCTTTCTACAAGAACCAGCACGCTTGAAAATTATCAAAAACGGCCAAGTTCAACTGGTATATACGGAGCATGCCGCTCAACAGGCTTTGGCAAAGTTATAACTAGAAACTAAATGATATTGTCCTTCTGGTTTGCCCTTTTTTATATCTTAATGATACTACCTTCTATACTTTTCTCTTTTCTCTTTTTTTGCGCTAAAGGTGGTGAATTAGTATAGTGAGATATGAAATTAATTTGAAGTGTGGGCATTTGAGTTTGTTATTTGGATTGAAAAAGGATATGGAGGGATAGAACAGGAAAGGGTTTGCATTTATATAGCACTTGCTACCCCAGATGAGGTGTTGAAGCACTTTTTGGCAGGTAGGACGCTACTCCGGAACCCAAAACCAGATTAGTGGGGAAATAGATTAGGAAATTATAAAATTAATTTGGAGCGGTGGACATGTTGGTCTGTTAGTTGGATTGAAAAGGATAGTGGATGGATAGAAGAGGGAAGGTTTAGAAAGTGTGTTTTTTTGGAGCTCATAGCAGTAGGAGGAGGTTTGGGATGAGTAAAGGGGAGGTGGAGGGGGAGAGTCAGAGAGAAGGGTTTAGAAAGGCTAGTTTGGGAGATCTGAATAGTAAAAGAGGTATGAGATGTCGCACAATAACAACACCTAACATACATGTGTCGTCAGAAAAATGAGAATCATACAGTAATCTTAGACTCAGAAAATAATTCGTTTCATACAGAATAAACACAAAATAACTATTTTGAAGAGTCATGGCGGGTCCTCTCAGGACAATCTGTAAGTCACAGCCTGCAAAACAAATTTCCAGATAAGAAGGTATGTCATGCGCTCATCAAAGGACAGAGAGAGCGAGCGAAAGTGAGAGAGAGATAGAGAAAGAGAGAGTGAGAGAAAGAGAGGGAGAGGGAGTGAGAGAGAAAGAGAGATATTGTACAAGGAGCGCAAGGCCAATCGGACTCCTGGCTCATACATGCCAACTGTTGTGTGTGTATCGCTATTGGTGCACACTAAGTCAAAGGCCTGGCATCAATAGCAACGTGAAGGCCACATCACATTTAAAAAATGCAAGCAGTAGTCAGACCAACATCAGGAATGAAAGCTCCATTGTCTCAATACACAAGGCTGAAGGACATCTGAACCCCCGACCTTGGTCCTGAATGCGGCTGGCACTCCCTGCGAAGGATACCAAACCAGATTGTTACGACTCCCACACCACAAACTGTGCGAATGAAAGACCAACGTGTCCACACCCCACACACACTGGTCCCTGCTTGAGGCACACCTGCTTGGGATGCCCCTGACACATAAGTAAAAAACAACCCATACGCCAAAACGTTGCACACAAATACGACTCATTGCTCCGAGCAGTAGCATATCATCCACATAACTGCTGCCTGTCAGAAGAGTGCTTGTGCTACGAGACCAACAAAGGCAATGGCTGGCAATCCCGGGCACATGCACAACCCCTGTCACGTGGAACTGTACCGTGCACGAATGCTGCATCTGTTGGGATCACTGCCACTGGCAGTGTTGCACATCAGTTACCGTCTGAGTTTCCGTCTTGCGTACGTCACCTGCGTCCAGCCCTGGTTCCACTGTCGATCATGCACATTCGAGTGGCCCATGGATGTCTGCCTATCCAACACAACGGTAGCTGAACTGGATTATGACACGTGTGTGCGCCCCCTATTGGCCCACGAACAGAAGTGTAACCGTGATACCCGTGCATGGGATGCCTTGATATTTGGCGTATGTGCAGGCAGTTGGGCATGGGAGATTGCACAACTCCTCGTGTGCAGTGACCACATTGAGGCGCTCCCCTATTGGGCTCTGTTGCGGATTGGTGAAACGGCGTGGACGGAGCACAGCTGCCCGGAGCAGGTAATGGATTGGCTCGCCCTCATATACCTTGACCTCGACAACGATGTACTCTTGGAACAGATTGCCCATGAAGCAGCGCTCGCATACATGGACGAGTAACTACGTTCCTGCAGCCACAACTGATTGTCACCCACAGCACAGGTCCCCACACCTTGTAGCATCTTGGAGGAATGGTCATGTCTGCCTTCGCCTGGACTCAGAATGCATGTGCGTGGACCTACGCGTGTGTACACACACCTGTGCAAGGTGATGCAGTCCCATGGGCAGAGCTGCACAGCGTCGCCTGGCAACGTTCCAAAATCGGAGAAACTGCTGGGGGGAGAGTACACACATGGCAATGTAGTACGACATGTGACCTTGTAGGATCCTTTCACCTGCTCACTGTCAGCAGAGCACACAGTCAGCGCAGTCCGGTGCTACAGCACTATGCAGATCCTGACACGGGCCAATGAGCAGACGCTAAACATCACATGACTCGTCCAGCAAGGCAAGGTGGGCTGAGACCGTTGACATCCGTAATGATTTGTGTTCACTTTTGCCACCCCATTACTTGCACCTCGACATGTTCCTAAGCGGCCTGTAAGTGTCTTAAACATTGGTCTGCATGTTGTGGCCCTTGCCTTGCCCGTACTGACCCGCACATGCTAATAAAGTCTACGCAACTTCACCTGTGTACAACTGTGATGAGTGTTGATTATAATGACAGCTCTTGTGCCTACATGTGCATTGTCCGTACACAGGGAGGGATTGACTGATGCTTGTGAATTGGGGGTGAGTCCCTATTGCCAGCTCCACCTCTGTGAGCCAGACATTGTGGCTGGGATAGTTGCTGGCAGACCTGTGCTCTTACGTGTCCCCAGCAATGTGCGTATGGTGTCCAACTTCTCGCCATGTAGATCAAGGTCATCCATCAAAACAGACTGTGTCCACACAGATGTGTGTGAGTAGGCATGCAAAGAGACGTTCTTTTGTCACATGTGATGGGGGACACCACTTCAGGACTGCTATCGAATGTGACATTTCCACACACAGCCCTATTTGATACATGGACGTGGGGCTACGTTAGGGGGGAAACAAGATTGTTGTTACTGTGCAATGAGGCTACAGCTAGTTCACACCTAAACAGTCATCTAAGTAGCCATGTGGGTCAGGGTCAAACATGCGCATTGATGACATTTACCAGGGTGTACCTTTTAGTGCAATCAATGTCCCTACATTCATCCAAACATTTATTCGTGAGTGAACATAGACATGACACATCTGTGTGATTTGGAATGTTTTATTCACATTCTGGGGAGTGTCGGACCTGGAGCAGTACATGGCCACTTCAAGCCCACATAACATGGTTGCCCAGTGGTGGGCCAACCAGAGTCCTTGTGGCAAGGCAAAGTTAATCTGAAGAGGAAGGGTGCAGTCCGCCGCCGGGTTGCTGTGTCATTGGTACCAGAGCAGATATGGCAGTCCATGTCGGGGTCCATGTGAAGGTCGCAGAGTGTTTCGGGGGACAGTGGGAGGTGTTGTTCCAGGGCATGATGCAGAGAGCACAACCAGGCAGGGAGAGGCCATATGGCGGGGACGGATGCTACTACCTCCTTCCTCACACAGTCATTACCCTCCACATCTTACTCCTCTGAGACGTTTTCTGTGTCTGGTGTGTCAGGTGTGTGGTGGGGTTATGGCTGCATCACTGTGTGCCACTGACACATCAGGGTGCGAAGGTGATAGGGCTGCATCACTGTGTGCCACTGACACAACAGGGTGCGAAGGTGATAGGGCTGCATCACTGTGTGCCACTGACACGTCAGGGGGCGGAGATGTGTGTGTCGAGGTTCCTGCAGCAGTCACCTGGAACAGGCTCAGTGGCAGCATTGGCAAGATGAGGATCTGCAAGGCATGGAAGATCGCAGCTACATCTCGCTGGTGTTCAGCAGTGGCAGCCATACTTCCAGCCTGCATCGGCTCCATGGTCTCCATTGACCTCCGCATCTGTGCCAACTCTGTGCTGTCATCGCTTGGGCCTGTCTGCCTAGACAGTTCTTGTATCCGAGAAATGGACCCAGCGATGTCAGCCAAGGATTGTTGATGAGCATGGTGCGGACAGTGGGTATCTGTTAGGGACTGTAGGTGCTCCCTGATGGGACTCAGGCACCCACGTATGGCATCGAGGTTGGCTGCCATGAGCTCGAATCCCAGCCGCAGCTGATCTGCCATCTTCTCCTGGCACCCCAACACACGGAGTTTGAAATCCATGTGTTGGTCGTGGGGGTCCTGGGAGGCAGCCGTGGTGGTGTGTGCTTCCTGCGGTGTGGTCTGTGCAGGGTGTGGGCTCACCACGATGCAGCTGGGCTGCCTTGCTCCTGGAGGTGGGGTGCGGAGGCTGTCCACGAGCCGTTGGAGGGTGTCTGTGCAAATGTGCAGGGTGTCCTCTTCATCATCACTGAAGAGATGTGTGGTCTGCTCTGCAGGAGGTGTTGATTGTCCCTCTGCAATGTAAAGGGGAGATGCAGGTTAACAGTGTGTTCCATGTATGTTGACGCATTGTAGATGTTTACATTCAGACTGCATGACAATGTACATTGTGACTGTTTTGGTGAAGCTGGCTATTTGATGGGAGTCAGTGGACATTTCGACTACATGACGGATGTGTGGTTGTACTCGTACATTATCATCTCACAGTGTCATGCATTGCCAGATGTGATTGGCCAGTTTCTACGCACAAGCGGCACCAGTTGTGTCCTCTGTCCTGTGGTGTAGGGGTTGCACTCTGTCCCACATTGTCGTCAATGTTGATGTACTGTGATTGCTTTGTGTGTGTGCTGCATTGTTGGCGATTCGCCCCTGCAGCTCTGCATTGGCGGACCCTTATCCCTTTGAGTCGGTGTGCATTTGACTTGTGTGCTTTTCGGGTGCTGGGATGTTTGCGACTTGGGTCATTTGTGCTACTGGAGATATTTGGTACTCTTGTGCATTGTTTGTCTGCAGATGTGTTTTTGACGTCATGGGTCGGAGGTGCACGTGGATGTGTCAGAGTGTGACCTGCTCCTTTACGGATGTGGTCCACACTCAGCCACCTCAGTGTCGTCTCATGCACCATGTCATGTATTGTGACTTCAGCCATGCTATCTGTCATGCAGTGTCACTTGCATTGTCAGTGTGGCTCACAGAGCCGCTGCTTTTCTGGATTCAGCACATGTGCATGGGTAGGTTGTGGCATTGGTGATATGGAGGGGGCCCATTTGTGCACATTGTGGACGGGGGCCTACTTGGTGTTTCTATGTGTGCTGCAGTGTGCCAAGGGTATCAGGAACATGTTCCACAGTCATTGTGGGTGTGCAGTGTGCTGCACATGATTGTGAATGTGTGACATTGTGTCCATCTGCCCCCGTCCCCTCAGTCCCTGGTCGTTACTCACCCTGTTGCTGTTGGGTCAGGTCATATCGGGCTGTGTCCAGACCCCCAACTCCTTGCACCTTCTCCACAATGATGACTGTGGCCACCTTTTCCTCCAGCTCATCCAGCTCCTCCTGTGGCGCAGGACTCCCACCTCCAGTCGCCTTTGCTGCCTTCATGTTGGCAGCGAGTTTCTGTTTGGTTTGTCTGTGCACTTCATGCCAGCGCCTCTTGACCTCCTCCATTGACCTTCTCGACACTCCGACTGCATTCACTTTGGTGACGATGGACTGCCATATTTCCGTTTGTGTTGCCAATGACGCAGTGGAGGTGACGAACAGTTGTTGATAGTGTTCTATCACCTCCGGGACGATGATCCGGTCTTCCTGCGGACTGAACCCCGTCTTCCTCTTCCTCTTCTCCTTGCCCTTCCCCGAACACGGGGTTCCTGGCTGGTCCTCCGTGGGGCTTGTGGGGTTCGGGTTGTCCTCTGCACTCGGTCCGGGTGCATCCATGGTGCTACGCAGTTTGATTTTTTTGGGGTGTTTTTTTTTTGGTTGCTCTTATAGTGCATTTTCCCGCATGACGCGTGGGATTTGCAGGCCTGTGGCTGGTTGTCGCTGATTTTTGTATCGCGGTTTGGGACATCGCAGGTTTTTTCGCGTTCGTGTTTCGCAGTTTTTCTGCATCGCTTTAATTTGCTACTATCGCATGGTGCCGCCGGGTTGGGAATACCACGTTAACGCGGTGTTATTTTCCCGCGATAGACTGCGATGTGAAGGGTTGCGTTAAGCAACTTTTGCGGTAGTTATCACACGTTCTTGAGAATATGCCCCATAGTTTTTTAACATAATTTATTGTGTCTAGATCTGTACTGGATGTTAGTTGTGTTTCTAGGTGTTCAAAATTGAGTTACTTCCACGGTCGATAGGTGGATGCATGAAAAGTGATTTTAGGTGTGTTGCATTGTATTGTTTTATGTTAAAAAGCAAGCAAATGGTGGTCTGACCATGTGACTGCAGTCATTGTTTGAAAGGTAACTAGTTCTGTATTTGCAAAAATGAGATATAGGATGTGTCCAGCGATGTGTGAGGGTTTGTGGAAGATCTGATGTAGGTTCAGTGCATCTAGGCCAGTGATGATTGTTTTCGGATGGGGCTTAATGGGTTTGTCAAACCAAATGTTTAGGTCACCCAGAATGCATAGGTTGGAGTGTAGTGTTATAAGGTTTGGAACTGTGTCTAGAAGCGTCTGGCAATGTTGCATTGCTGGGTGAAGGTCTATAAAGGAGCAGGAAGTTACAAGAGGAAGATGGTGTAGGGTTGCATCTGGTGAAGAAGGCCTCATAACCTTGAATGGAGACATCATCAGCGTTAGTGATATTTATTGTTTGCTTGAATACAACAACTAGGCCACCTCCTCTTTTGCCTATACGATTGTGTGTGATTGTTAGATAGCCTAGAGGAACGTCTTCATGCAGCACTGGAGCCATGCCATCTCCCAACCATGATTCAGTTATGAAGAGTAAGTCAGGTTGTGTGTCAGTGAGAAGGTCGTAGATGGGATGCTTGTTTTTTGAGAGTGATCGAGCATTTATTAGTAGGCAGTTTAGAGGATGTGCTTTGGTGATGGTGTGACTGTTTTGTAGGAGAGTGGGCAGTATTTTGTGAGCTTGAAGCAGGTGTGTCGTTAGTGATGGTATTCACTGTATGAGGATAGCAATAGTGTAGCTGTTCTGTATGGTGTTTCTCGTCCAGCAGGCTAAGAAGGAATTTTGATGGGTCTGCATGTGTAGGTGGTGGAGATGGTGTTTGAGAGTGAGCTGGTAAGCTGTGTTGTTTTTGTAGACGTTTGTAGGGGTACAAGGTGGGAAGTTAATTAAGTATAATTAATTTATATATTTTTTTAAATCAATTGTAATTATTTATTTCAATATTAAGTATGTAAATTGTGTAAATAATATTTTTGTAAGTTATATTGTAGGTGCGGGTTGTTAGGTTTGTAGGGGTATGGGGTGGGAAGCCAATTAAATAATAATTGATTAATTATTATTTATTTATGGATAAATGATTAATTCATTAATTGTTAATTGATTATGTAAATTGTGTAACTACTATAAAAAAATATATATTTTAGGTGTGGGTTGTTGGGGTCGTGGGGTATAGGGTGGGAAGGTAATTAAATAATAATTGATTAGTTATTAATTGTTGATAAATTATTAATTAATTAATTGTTAGTCAATTATGTAAACTGTGTAATTATTATAATTTTTTAATTTACAATTTAGATGCGGGTTGTTGGGTTTGTAGGGGAATAGGGTGGAAATTTGATTGAATAATTAATTATAGATTATTAATTTATTATTAATTAATTAATGTTAATTAATTATGTAATTTGTGTAATTATTAGAAATTGTTAATTTAAATATATGTTGAATGTGGGTCGATAGGTATGTGGGACTAGAATGTGGGAATTTAATAAAATAATTGTGAAATAACATTTTTCCTTATATTAAGTTCTTTAAAAATTATAATTATTTTAATTGATTAATAATTTTTTTAATGTATATATTTAATTTTAAGTCAATAGTTTTAGAATTTTACGAAATTAATACTTGTATTAAAATTAGGTATGTGTTTGAAGTGAAGTACTTTCCCTACTGTTGCACAGACTGGAGTGGAAATAGCAAATCTTACCCCCTTCTGAGTCCAACTCTTTTCTACTGTTGCACAGACTAGAGTGAGAACAGTAGATTTTACCCCTCCTGAGGCCAACACTTTCCCTACTGTTGCACCGACTGAAGTGGAAATAGAAAATTCTATCCCTCCTGAGTCCAATGATTTCCCTACTGTTGCACCGACTGGAGTGGGAAATAGTAAATTTTACCCCTCCAGAGTCCAACGCTTTCCTTACTGTTGCACCGACTGGAGTGGGAATAGTACATTTTACCCCTCCTGAGTCCAATGTTTTCCCTACTGTTGCACAGACGGGAGTGGGAATAGTAAATTTTACCTCTCCTGAGTCTAACGCTTTCCCTACTGTTGAACCGACGGAAGTAGGAATAGTAAATTTTATCCCTCCAGAGTTCAACGCTTTCCCTACTGTTGCACAGACTGGAGTGGGAATAGTAAATGTTACCCCTCCTGAGCCCAACGCTTTCCCTACTGTTGCACCGACTGGAGTGAGAATAGTAAATTTTACCCTTCCTGATGCCAACGCTTTTCCTCCTGTTGCACAGACTGAAGTGGGAATAGTAAATTTTACCTCTCCTCTGTCCAATGCTTTCCCTACTGTTGCACAGACTGTAGTGGGAATAGTATATGTATTATTCCTAGAATTTTATAGTTTTGTTTATATTGTTTAAAATTATATTATTATTATGTTTCTGTGTCTTTAAAATTATATATATTTAATTACTGTTGCGCAGACTGGAGTGGGAATAGTATGTGTATTATTCCTAGAATTTTATAATTTTGTTTATATTGTTTAAAATTAATATGTTTCAGTGTATTTAAAATGATATTTTTTAATAATAATGTTTGTAATATATAATATATTTTTAGTAAAATGAATTCTTTTATATTGCTTACGTTTTTATGTGTAATTAAATTGTATGTTATTTTTTTCTTCAGTTTATTTGTTACTTGTTTTATTTATTGTGTGTGTATGTCTATATATATGTATATATATATAGATATATATATCTATATTTTTATAGATATATATATCTATATAGATATATACATATGCTTGTTATATTATTACATTTAAAAAATAGTACATTATAATATAAATTAAAATTATTATTTTAATAATAGCTTTACATTTCATATGTCTAAATAAACATACATACATACCTATATATGTGTGTGTACGTTTCTTTAAATAAGTATATATTTATATATATGTTTATATGATTTGAATGTATTTAATTTACATTATATTACTGTTAGCTGTTAATATATTTAATGTTTACTATGTTTAACTATATATAGTTTAAAAACTATATTTTTGTATATATATTTTTTGATATTAGTGTTAAACAAGAATTCTTTTTCGATATTTTTGTGATTTACATTATAGGTATAGGAAAATTATATTTTTGTGCTTGATATTTTTGACATGATACTTTTTACCACGATATTTAGAGTTTCGATATTTTGTCAGTGAACCGTTTTAAATGGGTTAAAAATGTGGTTGTGGTGATTCAAGGGGAGAGGAGAGGTGAAAGGGGAGAGGAGAGGTGAAATTGGGTAAAACAGTTCGTTTGGAAAAGGCTTAGGCATTGAAGTGCATTTTGGTGCAAATTATAAAATAAAGTGTGTTGTTTAGTTTGTGTATAATATATAACATATTACTATGACCAGCAGAGTTTAGAAGGTCTGAAGATGGGTGGTATATTTACCTGGTAGTAGAATTACTTTGTAGGAAGTCTCTGTGAAGATTGGAATTTCCTCATCAAATGTACTTTGATCTCTCAGCAAAAGTGATCGAGCAAAGTCAGATAATATTAGGCCTTGTCCCATAGTTTCTGTTAGTCTTTAAAATGGCATCTTGATGTGAAATGTGTATGTGCCCTCTTTGTTTTGTGCAGTGATATTTCCAGCTCTTAATTATTCCACTAATTTTACATCCTTCCTGAGACAGTCATGGTAGGTGTTCTTTAGAGAAGATGTCATCCTCCCTTTAATTCAAACAAAGCCTACCAATTGTTATTCATCATAGTCTTTAACACGGGGTGGGGGCTGGAGTTCCCCCTGGACTTTACTTTTTGCTTCAGTCGTTTTTATTTTTTATGTTTGTGTACTTGCTATTATAATCCACCGATTGGCTTCTGACTTGTAAATGTTCCACTTAGACAGCAATCAAATTCTACTAGTTCTTCATAGCTTGCTACAACAACACCATTTGAATATCAGACCATTAAACTAAAGAGATGCTTTTTGGAGCATACCTTTAACTTTAGTTTCTTGCTCCTTGTCCCAGAGGCTTTGAATGGCTTCCCACTTCTAGCGTTTATTATGAATAATGTTAGTTTCAGGGTGGGCGCATCTGTCTTTGGATCCCAAGATTGATGGTGTTTCATACACTTTTATTTCACCTGATGATTTTGTTACCCTCCAATGGAGTCCCAGTGATAAACTCAGTTATTAATTCCCATTGACTCTATAGTAGCAGTAGTGATTGGGTCGTCCTGTCTGTTTAGAACAAGGATCGAAATATATTCAAAATTCTGTTGCACCATTCATATACAAATCTATGGAACGAATCACTCTTCATTCTCACTTATGCCATAAATCTGAGGATTTTGTTTAAAAGTGTATTTATAGAACATAGATCTATTCGTAGGTAAGAGCAGTCCATTCTAAAAATAATGTTTTCGAGTTACATTCCATCGTGATCTCTGATTCTGCCACTAGAAGGCTCCAGGTTTCTCCTTGTTAGATGAGATTTTAGATATTACAGTGGGAGGGCAAAAAATGTGATCTTGGTCCAGGATGTGCAGGTACAGGATATATTTTTTAATTTCTGAGTCATATTACTCTGCATCTGTCTTTCCATAAGGCCATCAAGATAGGCTTTTTCTTTTAGTATTGATCCATTCACTGGTTATCGGTCAGCATCCATAGACACTCATTTCCCTTGTCTGGTGGCAGTAGGTGCTATCACACTCGAGGTAATGTTGCACTCAAATTGGGGAACTAAGTTATTCCTACTGTACATCTGGCATTCATTATTAAGGCTTTGGACTAAAACATCACCCCAACCTGCGCTGAGGGGTCGGAATAGTTGTAAGATGGGTCAGTGGAATCTTAGAAGATTCGGAATACTAGAATGCTAACTTCAGACCCATGCTGGGTTCTAAATCCAGTTCCGGGTCATTGGTGCTAGAGCCCTATATAAGGCCTATGAGCCTTATGCACCTTGCCTGACAATGAGTCATTAGTCTTATTGAGTATTTATTACGCTTAGTTTGCACCTGTGCTTTGCTCTCTCATCTTTGTTGTTTTCTTTCTGTTCGGTTTCCTCAATATTCCTTGCCCCTTGCTATTCATTATAAAGTTGTTCTGTTTGTGCTGTGCCTTGTTTCGCCGAATTTACTCCTCACAGTTGGATCAATGTGTTGTCAGCAGCATCTTGGGAGGGTCAGGTGGTTTGGAGGTTGGCTCACGCTTAGAACCATGCCCGCTTTTGAGACCAATAGGCCTATTGTTTGTATACCTGGTTATGTGGCGTTCCTATCTATTGCATACTTACCAATCTTTCCCTGTCGTACAGCTGTGTCTACTCCCTAGACTCCATTAAAAACTGTCTGTGAGGTACTGCCCCCTGAGAGAATCACTGAGGTTCCGAAGGAGAGTCCAGTCCGGTTTTTACATCTCTCTCTTTACCCTTCCCTGTTTCCCCCACTTTCCTGATGCCAATGGCAAGTTCTGTTTTGCTGTTGGCTTATAGACTCGGAGGTGGGAGGGTTTTCGGCACATCCACAAACTTGGAACCTGACTGTCTGAAGGCCATCAATATGGATCCATCAAAAAACCACTCAGGTGATGGCATGTGCTCTTACCAAAATGCATGAGGAACTGGTACACGCTAGACCAGAAGAAGCATTTCTACTCCCTGATAACTATCAGATTACACCAAGTTCTTCATCTTCCACTCATAAACCTTTTGTAAACATAAACTCCAACTCCGAGCACAAGCATCGTTTCCAAAAGAAATGTTTAGTTAGAAATGGAAGTTGAAAACCTAGTTTCATCTAACTGTCTTTGAAGTTGGTGCCACCTGAGAAGTTCAGCTGAGACCACAATCAGTTTCAGAGTTTCAGTTACACTTTTTGGCTAAATCTTTAAAACGGCATTAATGGTTAAATGCAAACATCAATTTCTACCTACTTTGGAAGGTAGATGGGGGTAATAGGGAAGAACAAAGACCCTCCCCACCTTCATAATTTCAATGTAATTTACCACTCATCATTCATTTTAATATAATACCTTTAAGCAGTTTCTCCAGGTTTTAGGATTAGCTTAGGGTAGACTACTCTAACATACTCACAGACTGATTTCGAGCTTATTTAATTAACACAATCCCAACTTTACATCATCTCTGCATACGAACACCAGCCATGTGGTACGCCTTCTTCTCAGACAAAGCACTTCACAAGGTATTTTGCACTCATTACTTACTGAAAAGGAAAGATACGGAATCATCCTCTGTGTTACTTAAATACAGACACAATTAAATACTATCAGTGCCCAATTCTCAAGACATTTTGCATGCCTATATTAACTGTAGATGTGTCAAAAAGCAGTTTTAGTAAGCAAAATCCCAATCTTGATTCATATAATTAGGATCAGTGAGATTCCTGCACAAAAACAATCCTTAGAGGTGTATTCCTCTGTCTGTGTGTGCTGCACATATAGAAAGAGGAAGTAATAAGGAGAAATAAAGACATTTCTCCTTGTTACACTTTACTGGGGAAGATGTAGCATTTTGACGCATTTTTAGGTTTACTAGAAGGTAAAGCAAGGCCGCGCATATAGCACTGCCTAGCATTACTTTGTATTTAGTAGACTGTGCAAAGCCACACAAAGTGGCTTTGCGTGGCTTAGTTAATTCCTAAAAGGATTTTGTATCGGGACTGCGCCACAAAAGTGACGCAACCCTGATGCAAAACCTTAGTAAGTCTGCACCTGGGTGTGTTAGCATTCCTGTCCCAGCGGACTCTATAACGTACCAATATTTTTGTGGGTTTTCAATTATCACTTTAGGTGGGGACTGTCTGCATGCAATGAGAGAAGTAGGCAGGTCTGTCTGCTGTGGTGCATACTTAAATCTGTTCACATTTGTGAGTTAATTTTGCATGTGAACATTTGCACTTTTAACAGGAGTCAGCAGCTCATACTCCTAGAAAAACCCTGAGAACCCTCCACTGCTTCTAGATTTAAAAAAACCATATCTTTCACCCCCACGTTTCCACTGTGGCTCCGAAGATGAACTAGAAGGGGTTTCGTTTACTATTTTTAAATGCAATCCTAACCTCTACAGGTCAGGTTAGGCAACACCCTAGCATAATATTTAATGGTCTCCCACGGGAGAGGGGTGTGAAAACGAGAAAGAGAGAGAGAACTCCCCCCTTACCGTCGGATGTGCAGTCAGATTCCCCCGCACCCCACCCACAGACATTCTGATTTGTGAAAGGATTGATTTACGCACTTCTATTAATAGTTTTCACACATGCCAGCCCCCCCTGGTCTGATAGGAGAGGGCTTGGCTTCTTGTCCCCTGGAAGTCTAGCTTTACATAGCATCCCCTCTGTGCCAGTTCAAGGGTTGACCCGTGCATTAACCTGGTGCCAGGGAGTCTGAGGAGCGCTGCAGTTTCAAATCCCGACAGATTGAGATTGTAAATGTATCTGCAGCCTGTGTTCGCCACAAATTGCTTTTTTAACCCTCCCTGTGACACGGGTCCATGCAACAGCATTTGGAAATCTATTATTTAAATCGGTTGTCGGACATTTCCCATCGATCGAATATTTTGCACTTGCACAGCAAACGGAAAGGGAACTGTTTCCTGATCCCTGCAGCGTTTTTAGAGAGCACAATGAAAGTGATGGACTCCCTCTGTCACAAGGTTCTGCGAGAAAGGTTAAAGTCGGCCACTCACTGGTGTCCTATATAGATAGCTAGGATTTACATTTGCTGGTAACATTTTGCTGCTGGCAACCGCCCTCTGGAGTACTTGCCACCCCTGTGGTATAATCAATTTGAGCATCGATTTAATTAAAGTTAGCTTGCCTTTAGCTTCTGTCAGGTTAACTATATAGCTTTATCTGCTGGGTGCATGTGTTTGATTTTAAAGAAAATAAATCGCTTTTTTTCAGAATAGGTTATTTAAAAAATATGATGCCTTCTTGTTTTTTCTATGCAGCCAAAGCTGCTGACCCTACAATACCTTTTGCTCGTCAGTCTTTGGAGCACAGAGAAGTCTTCAGTGAAGGTATTCTGCACCCAGGCTGCCATTGTAAGCTGAAAGTTCCTATAGGTCTTAGAATAATTTCTTACAATAATTTCGGTCTACACGCATACAACAAGCTGCTGCGGATGATGGTTGCTTTCCTTTCCTTTAAATCTATTACAGAGACATTCTTAGTCGCACTGCATGCTGGGACCTCTGGACGGCTGCACAGGGACTACTTTTAGACACTAACTAGCAGTGTCTGGGTCCATTCCGCCAAGCAGGCAGCCAATGGCACTACAATGAAACCCAATTGATAGGCTGTGCATGATGACGGAAGTCAATAGGGGCATGGAGGTGACCTGGAAACTATCAGAGTGGCTCGCTGTATTAGGGAGGAGATATTGGGTTGATGCGGACGCACTAGTTGAATGGCAGACACATAAAGCAATAGTGGGGACTCATAAATCATTAGCAAACGGTGATGGAGATAATAAGAAAGGTCATGTAGGGCCATGAGGGAGATATAGGGAATACCAAAGAGAAGACATGAAACGGGTGGTGATACCTGGTGGTTGATGAGGAACCTTAGGTTACTTTGGGGACATAAGGAAGGCTGAAGGTAGATACATGAGTTATGGATCTTAAGGGTCAGACTTAAGTCAAGAGGAGGTAGAGCATGTTTGTGGCTGGCTCTGTATTGTGGAATTTAAGATGTTTTTTATTCTTCAAAAAAAGCGTTATGTCGGAGGCACAGCCCATGAATCATTTCACAAAACTCTTCCTGGTTGGTGAACTGGCCAGTACGCTTGTTTAAAAAAAATCTTTTGGATTAAAGTGCCATAAACACAGGGATAAGGGAGAAGGAAAAAGACAATGAAAAAGATGGAGTGTAAGACTAATTGACTCATGCATTCAAGCCTTGTTCCCAGATCTCACTGCAGACGGCCTAAGGCCATGCAAATTTTACATCCATACCTAGAGCTTATCAGACGTGACATGCCTGAAGAGGAAGATGATGCCACTCATGTGCAGTCAGACAATGTGCTCCAAGATGCCATCCTGGCCCACTCTGGTGTTTATCCAGTCATGGTCATCCTGAGGGGGGCTCTGCAACCTGCCAGGAACCTCAGGTATAAGGGGCTGTTGTAGGACTGCAGAGTTCTATATCGGGTGAAAAATGTCAAATTTAGGCTTCTCCCTTACATGCTTACTCGAGGCCATGTGTTAGAAGATAGGTGCTCAATTTGTATATTGAGCTCTTTCTAAGATGGTGGACAGTCCAGAGATGTCTGCCTAAGGTTCCTAATCCAAGATGATGTTTAGGGCCTTATTATGAGTTTGGCGGGCCTCTTGTCGGCCCGTCACCGCCTCACCGACAGTAGGACTGCGAAGCCCGTCGTGAGCCCGCCGTATTATCAGTGTAATCAATGGCGGGTGGGCAGGCTGTGCTGCAGTGGTCTCAAAGCGGTGGCCGTATAAGGCTCATAGGAGAGCCTTAACTGCAGACCGTCGCCATGACAGCGCATTCAGCATGGTGCTGCACAGTGTTGAATGCATGCCACACCATGAAGGAATGGTGGTGCAATTCCAGGGTGCAAACCATGTCCCCCCACATGCACTCTCAGGTCCAGATCCAGCCTGGGGCCCTGTTAGGGCCGCCTTTCCTTTATGTCCTTTCCTGCATGTCCGCTTCCCTTTTCATGGCGGGCTCACCACCATGAAAAGGGCAGTAGATATGTAGGTCATAATATGCTTGGTGGTGCTGGCATCAGCACCACCAGCATATTAAGGCCAGTTACAGACCGCCAGTGCAGCGGGATCCTTGATCAGAATACTGCGGGTGGACCCGCGGTGGTCTGATCGTAATAAGGCCCTTAGTCTTTTCCCGGGATGTCCCTTCTTGTTTGAATATTTATATAGAAGTCATTAATGGGTGAAAGAAGTATAGCAATGCATTCATTCCATAAATTTTTGTCACCCACTTGATACTCTTTTTGTCCCTGATTTTAGCTCCTCACAGACTGAATTTCCTTTAGATCTACTGCTGGATGGCTTTCCTTGTTCCTTGCTCTTCCATGATTTAAAGGGGAATTTAGTGCCTTGCTTGTCTATTCCTGTCTCAGCTTCAATTAAAAGCCACAAGATTGCCAAGATGGATGTTTGCACTTTGAGACTTTTTCCTCCTAACTAGGAGCATCTTAAGGAGACATTTGACACCTTTCCTGTGTACTGTTATGTGCAGGCTTGCACCCTGGCAGCTGGGATGGGTATCTTTGGGTAATCAAAATGAATTTGACAGGCCTTCACACATACAGAACTTAACAGCCCGTTAGGCACTGTGGGAAGGATGGCTGTTCCCAGGGGTTTCCAAAGGCCATGTACTGTACCCAGGGCCTGCACGGCAGAGTGAAAGGCCATGCCCGTTGGTTCTGGAGACTGAGGTGTTGATGTAGAAAGTGGTGAAAACTCATGCCCTGCAAGCACAGTATATTCTACCTAGTGAATGGTCACTTTTTCGATCCTTTGTAGACGGTCAAAGAGAGAGAAAGAGAGAGAGAGAGAAAGAAAGAAAAAAAGAGAGAGAGAGCGAGAGAGAGAGAGAGTGTGTGTGTGTGTGTCTGTCTGTCTCAGAGTGTGCCAGAGTGGAAATGTGCTAGGTGAATGCATGGGAATATCAGAAATTGAGGACAGCCAGAGCCGGACTGGGAGAGAAGACAGGGGAGTGCCACATTTGCTTTGTGAGTGGGTGTGATGTGTGCACATATATATGTGCAACTGTGATCTTCTGTGGCGCAATAAAGTCCATTCTTGGCATAATGGAGGCCTAGGCATAAAGGTGGTGCTTCTTGACATGTTTTGGGCTTTCTTGACGTATTGGTGGCCATCCCTGATATAATGATTGGATAGGCATAATGGTATTGATTTCTGGCATATGTTGAACACTCATGCCCTAATTGTGGCAACCCCTGGCCTAGAGGTGGTTATCTTTGGCTTAGTGTTGGCCGTTCCTGTCATATTGTGGACACCATTGGCATTATGGTGGTCATCCATGTCATGTAACAGTAATACATGGGCATGTGAAGCAGAATCTATATATGCAAGGCAGTTGTGGATTTGAGTACTTGAAGAAAATGATAAGCTGGTAGTTGGAGAGCAATCTTGTATTTGCTAAAATTAAACCTACTGTTTTGACACAAAATAGGTATTTTTTTAAATACATGCTTGGTTTAAGAGAATTGGGTTTGTTTACCCAAAATAACAAATTTTAATTTGATAACAAAATGTGTGTAATTTCAGATACTGATAAGTTGATGTTAGAAGAGTAAATGATTATATTTCTAAAATATATTTAAAATTAATATTTGAAAGATTGTTCATGCTGAGCTTTGGGGAGCAATTGCTGATGGTATTGTTTTTATGGGTGGTGTATATTTATTTATGTGGAACTCCTTCACACTGAGAAAGCTTTTGCTTGACAATACTGTTGGTAACCTTGCATGATGTGCTCAAAAGGTCGCTATGGGTAATCTTGGTGTGGGCAGCACTGTAATATTTTCTGATGTGATCACTCTTGCAGAAGCAGTGGTAATATTTCTTAGTGGCTTGGGCTGATTTCCACTGATCAGAAGTAGCTCTCAATAAAAGTTGGATTCCGCTATACTAGACATTTTCTGTCTTACAGTTAATGAAAATGTCTAAAGGAAGGCAACGACTCATCTGACCATGCGGAATATGGTGACTGCAAAATCATTACTCCCACTCGCAAATCAGCAATTGAAGCCAGTATGGCGTCAGAAGGGGTAAAATTTACTATTCCCACTCCAGTCAGTGCAATAGTAGGGAAAGTGTTGGACTCAGGAGGGGTAACATTTACTATTCCCACTCCACTCTGTGCAATAGTAGGGAAAGTGTTGGACTCATGAGGGGTAACATTTACTATTCCCACTCCAGTCTAAGCAACAGTAGGGAAAGTACTTAACTTCAAACACATTGCAAATTTGAATAATCTTATTAATTTAGAACACATATAAAACTCTTAAAATAAACAATAATAATTACCCCCAAAAAATATGTATAAAAAATCAATATCAATTAAAAAGAATATTTATTTATTACTTAATTAACGTCCTGCACTCTACCTCTACAAGTGTAGCAGCCCACACTTAAAACATAACTAAAATAAATAGGCATAATCTTTTTACATAATTGATAATCAATTAACTAATTATTATCAATTAATAATCATTTAATATTTAATTATTACTTAATTAGCATCCCACCCTATACCCCAACAAACCTATGAACCTGTAACTAAAATATAAGAAAAAAAATCAGTATTACATAATATACATAAATAATTTTCAATTGAATAATTAATGTGATTAAATGATAATTAAGTATTACTTACTTAACTTCCCACCATATAGCCATACAACCCCAACAGCCCCCACCTAAAATATAACAAAAAAATATAATTATTACACAATTTACATAGTTAATAATCAATAAAAAAATAAAAAATATATTAATAATTAGTTGTTGATTAATTATTACTTAATTAACTTGCCACCCTATACCCCTACAAACCCAGCAGCCAGCACCTAAAATATAACAAACAATATAATTATTACATAATTTACATTATTAATAATCAATTAAATTATTAATTATAAATTAATATTTTTTGTTATTTAATTATTACTTAATTAACTTCCCACCCTATACGCCTAAAAACCTAGCAATCCACTACGACACTATAAATTATTATCGGCAATTAAATAAAACATTCAAAATCCCTTAAAATTACAAACTATATTTAAAAATATTATTAACAATTATACAAACAATAACAACACATACAATTATTATATGAACTAAAACACAAGATAGTTAAAAAACAATATTTTTTACAACTATATTATTGAAAACAATATTAACAACAATGTTATTCTTAACAACAATATACTTGCCTGAAAAAATCAATGTTCTTGACAACAATATTTTTGCATCACTATATTTTAGTATCACGATATTTATTTTTATCGATATTTCTGTATCCCGATATTTGCAACTTGATATTTTGTTCAAATACATTAGGTGATAGCTACGCGAACAAGTTCACACATCTACATAACCTTTGAGAAAGTCCAGGGAGAAGTATAGTAACAAAGAGAGCCTTTTCTGCGGAGCTGGTGCTCTCCCCGTATGTACACCCCTCCACCTGGGGTGTGATACTTGGCCCGAAGGAACCGCCAGGGAAAGGAATTACAGAACAAGAAAAAATACTGGAGCACACAAATTAAAGTCCATAAGTTACTTTAATTAGGACCAATAAAGCGTTTGATAGTAACCCCTAAGACCCTAAGACCCCAAGCCCAAGTGTTACAGGATCATACCAAGATGAAATGGTACCTGCTAATTTCGTTCCCATTCCGCCCGCCAATCTCTCCTTCTGAATAACCAGTGAGCTACAATCCCAAGTAGTTGGATGACTTGCTCTTTACTTCCTTTTGCTTATAGATCGAGATCGAAATATCTCTGACATTGTGCTATTTTTACGCATTAGTCCTCCTTACTGATTTTCAGGTATATTTATTCGTCACAACTCACCATATTGGGAAGTGCCTGATAAGGGCTTCTCCCTGTCTTGTTTTAATCTTTGTGGGCACATTGTTGTTTGTATTCAGTTCTACAGAATGTTGTTCTTTCTTCTGAATAGCCATGACCACGTAGCATGATCACAGTTTTGATTTCATTCTAACACTGGACACTGCACATGGGTGTGCACAATACCCTTTTATCTTGGTATGATCATGTAGCACTTGGGCATGTGGATCTTGAAATGCAGGAAATGGTCAGCATGGAGGTTGACCACATGGGTGTCCTATCCTCACCTACATTAATAGACTTAGGGTAGATAATACATTGGACGTGCATTCTCTGCAGCCTTGAAAAAGTGCGACGACGAAACGTGTTGGCTTCCCTTGTATTTTGATGCTGCATATTTGTTCCACGCAAGCAATGAATATAAAGAATAAATACTGAACGACGCACCACTGGATTCTCAAATGCTTTATTAGTCCTAATTACTGTGACTTATGGACTTCCATTTGTGTGCTCCGGTATATTTTCTTATTTTGTCCAAATATCCACTGGAGACTGGGCAAGCTGCCTTACTCCTACTTGAATGCCGATTTTAAAATCTTAAACAACAGCTGTGCCATTCTAATCCTCTGGCACAGTGGCCAAGTTAGTTATTGCTGCTAAGGCATCTCCTATGACAGGGTCAAAGGCAGCATATGTCACTGCCTTACTGATAAAGCAATTGCTGCCTGTAGAGTGGATGAGTAGTGGGCCGGGCACACATACTCTTTTCCACCCATCCACACACACAAGCACACACATAGTTACACACATGCACATGCACACTCACTCAAACCCAACAATTCACAAGCGTGCATAAATACACCCATCATTCAGAAGCACATACACATGCACATACCCATTCAGGTCATGCACACACAGATACACACACACACACAGCCAACATTGAACAAGCACTTACCAGGCAGCTGCAGTTACATTGGGTGGTGGGAAGAGGAAGCAGAAAGGCCTCAGTGATTCTTGGAGACTTTGAGGAAGGAAGGGATGGACGGATGATCCTGTTGCCTCCTCTCATTGGCTGACCTTGTCATGGGTCAACCAATGAAAAGACTATCTTCACTAACTTCTCACAGAGTGGCTTGGGGTCAGTGAGACCTGCTGAACCCACCCCACTTTGTGACGTGGCGTCTTTGAAAGCTAGTCAGCTCTGGGCACCACAGGGCTTAATCCTGAAGCGCCCAGGTCTGATTCTATCAGTGACGCCCTCCCTCATCACTAGAGGGGATGACCTCACAGGTCTTTTAGGCTGATGTGGTCACTCCCTAGGGCTGTGAAATCTTCAGCCTTCAAAGCTTGACTCTGGCTGCTAAGTGCCTGCACATTAGTGCATGCAAAGTGCCTAGCTGCCTGACACTTATATGGTGTGTGTCTGTAAGACTGATGTTCGCTCAGACTGACAGACATTCATCATGCTCTGCAAAAGGGATGGGGCAGAGTCCTGGAGCATTTAATGATGGGCCCCCCTGTGATTAAGACAGGGTCAAAGACAAAGTATGCATTACATATTTTGTGTCTTATAGAGAGCAAAAAGACTGGTACAATGGTGGACACTGAAACGTGCAATGAAGAAGGCAGTGAGCTGATCTCCCATACTTACAGTTCCTCAAAGTTATAATATTTTCACTGCCTCTCATACTACATGCATTTTAGGTGCCTAACACTAATTATAAAAGAACAGTTAAATATATTTTACCTCGAGTCTCTAGAATGCGAAATCATTTGAAAGCTCTAATAGTTCATTATAAAATTTGTGAAATAGACTTAGGGCCTGATTGCGAGTTTGGAAGTGTGGGAGCAGGCTGCCAGAACACCACCCCGCTCCCACACTGCCAAACTCATCCACACACCGCCCACCAGATTACGAGTTAATTCGTAGTCTGGCGGGCGGTGCTTTGGCAGTCTCACGGCGTGCCTGTTAGAAAGGCACCACAAAGGGCGCGCCAAAGCATGGTCCTGCATCGCATGGACTGTGAAGTCATTGCCGTGCAGGAACTGGGGACACATGCAGGCAGGGGGGCACACCATGTGCCCCCCTGCATGCATCCCCTGGCCCAGAGGCAACAGGGTGCCCTGCCGGGCCCCCTTAGTTTCCTCGCTGGCTGTGAGGAAACTCATAATATGCTTGTCGGTGTCACAGCGGCACCGCCAGCATATTGCAGGGCCAGACTGCAATGCCACCGCCGAGGGATCATGGATCCCCAGCTGTTGCGGCGGTCCTGTGGTGGTGGGACCACGTACTTGTAATGCAAGTTCCTGCCATGCCACCGCGAGTTTGTCAGTTCGATGGACAGCCACACTCGTAATCAGCCCCTTAATCTCCATTTTTGTAGTTCAACATCTCCTTGGACATAACGCTAAAGGTTACAGAATACACTTGCATGGGAAGTGTGCATGTCAAACTCTGCACTCTTTTGTGAATCAACTTTGAGAAGGCCTTTGCATTGATGGCCTGGGTATACATTTTCCTAATTTTCTCAAAAATAAACATATGTCTCAACTTCCTCGGAACAGTAAAAATGGTGCACACAGAGTCAAAAGACCAGGGTATGGTTGAACGGCGCAATGTCTTCCAAAGGAGACACAGAGGAGAGTGACTGAATTAAATATTTCACAGATCTGTTGACAGATTTCGAGCTTCACAAATCGAAATTTTATAAATACTTACAACTCAGATATGCACTTGTGTGATCTTCCAGCCACATGCAGAGACCCTAATTTAAGCCCTCTTGTGGAAAATCTAGCTATTGAAAGCATCAACACCAAGAGGGCATCAGGAGTCTACAAAACTCTAGTTTTCAATGCTCAAGATTGTGTTGCACCACCCTGAGAATGTGTGGCTGCTGGCAGAGGAGGAGCAAACAAAAGCAACAGAATGCCTGGATTACTGGAGGGAACAACCTGTCCCACAAGCACCTACCCCCTGATTTAAAGGGCAAGGAGGAGGGTCTCTTCTCTGCCAGCGCTATTTAGCACGTAGCCAACACCCGCTGCATGGGACACCTGGATTACTGTAGGGGACTACCTGTCCCACAGGCACCTGCCGCCTGGAAGGAGGGACAAGGAGCTAGTAGGAGGGCTCTTCTTTTCAAGCACTATTTAACACGTTGCCAACACCCACTGTGCAGGATGTGCGGAGGCCAATCCCAGGTAAAGCCGGGGCCAAGGGCTGACCCGTCTTCAACCATTATTGCCAGAAAGAAGCAGGGGAGGGTCACCCACCTATTTAAATCCAGGAGAATATCTGAGACATTTGGTTTCCAGCCTGTGAGGCATTTTAATCGTGTGTGCGACTCAAACCTTGGGACATCTGCTGGAACTTCTGAGCTTGGTTGAAAAGTGTGTTCCTCTTATAACTATTAGCACTGCTTTAATAAATACTTGCGTGAGATTTATCCTTGCTCCCTCACTCTGACCTATGGGGTAAAGGAAAGTACTAGATGGGGCTAAGAGGGATAAGCCTTATAAGATTCCAAAGCATGCAGCTGATAACTGCACCTTAGCCGACATCGACCTCCTGATTGAGGCGGTCGAGCCTGTCATAAGCTGGGAAGGAATTCCAAGGTATCAGAATGCTCCCAGCAGAATTCATAAGTTTTTGAAAAGGATAAGTAACACCAGATCTGTCCCCAGGCCTAGCACCACCAAGCTGTCATTGCAGTCTAGCTCTGATACATGTAAGGCTCCTGTAAAAAAGTGGCATTAACTGACCACTATCTCCAAAAATTATCGTATTCAATGAATGAACAGAAGCAACAGTGGCACCACCAGATGTTACCGTGCCAGGAGAACTGCACCTGATCCAGTTTAAGTTCCTACATAGGGTGTACTATCCACCTAATTGATTGTGGCACATGCATAATGAAACCCCTACAAATTGGCTACAATGTCCTCATCTCATAGGAGATTTTGTTCACACAGTAGGGATATGGCCAGCGACACAAAAGCACTGGAAAGAAATTGTCGATACCCTGTTGGATGTTGTGGCTTCCCAAATCAATCAGAAAGCCAACACAGCCTTACTCAGAGTAGTCAAAGGCCTAGGCCTTATGAGGTGCTAAAAAGTTGGATAATCTGGGCTTCCTCCTTGCCAAAAGATATCAGGACCAATATTGGAGATCCAATACTGCCTGGCAGGTGGTTGAAAGGAAATGGCAGATATTCGCTGATTAAGCACCAATATACCAAGCGAGGGGTTGCCCCCTGCAAGCACCGAAATATCTAGGAAATCTGGTGGGAAAACCTTAGTATAGAAACAACACATACTGGAAATTATTATAGCCCTGCACCTGGGGACAACAAGCTTGAGCAATGGGTCCACTTTAAAGTCGTTTAATGCTGTCCCTGTTGACACCTAGATTGTAATGTAGCTGAATGACGCAATCAGTGTACCATTGCTTTCATCTTGACAAAAATGATGCAAATGTTTTGTTTTTTCTTGTACATGTAGGCTGTTGAAATTCAAAGAAAATATTGTACAAAAAAGACTTTCTGCTGAATGTGCTGATAGACTGCAGACTTCAGCCAGTCAATAAGTCTCCCTATATGGAGATCTCCATCCAGAAGGCAGAGTGTCCCTATGGTAAATCGTAGAGAAAAGTAAACAGTTTATTGATCTCGAAAGAAAAAGTTAAAATATTTTTACGTTGAATATTAAGGTAAATTAATTTTATATAATTATTTTAGATGTAGAATAAAAAAAAATGCTACATCACTATTAACTCAATTTTGAATTACATCTTAATTTAAATATATTAAATTAAATAGAAATTGTTTGTCGGAGATTAAATTAAAAAATAAATCCCCACCTAAAGTAAAAACAAATATTTATTATGCCTTAATAATTGTGTGTGTGCGTATAAATATATATATATATATATGCTTTCATTGAAAAAACAAAGTTTAAAGTGACATTATTGTTAGGAATTTTTATTATATTTTACTCTACATTAAAAGAAATAGAAATTGACTGAAACAAACAAAGGTTAATGTGACATTATAGTTAGTCCCAACATAACGTTTTGAACTAAAAAAAACTGAAATTCACAAGTTATAGTTAGCAGAGCAAACTATAACTTGTACCCCAGCCATGCACGGTTCCTCGTTTTTCCTCTTTCTATGTGAATTCTGCAGCACACATAGAAAGAGGAAAATGCCTCTCAATATTGTTTTTTTTTTTATAGGAAGGTGTCCCTTCCTGCACAAAAACAACCCTGCCTACAACACAAGCACCCTTGCAACATGATGCAAGGGTGTCAGAGTTGGCGCTAAGCATCCAACAGTGCGACAGCACTAGGAAAGGACAGAAATGCGCCATATAACAGTAAAAACGGTGCACTCCTGCCATTTCCCTTTCACGCAGCGCAGCAAGGGAGCTTGCTGAGTTCACTGCATGAAAGAATGATAAATCTGCTCCTAGATTCTCATTTCTGGTGCAAGTTCTACTGGAACTAAGATTTACTAAACCCTTATCTTTCATCACCCGCAATGGTAAGGAAGTTCAGTAGCCTGACTGATGATAATAGATCATTTTCTTTTTCCAATTTAAAGCATGCCACTTAAAGCATGTGACTATGTAGTGCGATTCTGTTGCCTATCTTGCCATTTCAACCGGAGCCCGAGTTATACTAACTCTGATTCACTCAAAATGTATTTACTGTAATAGAATTTACCAGAATCCTGCCGAGTTTTTACATGATAATTTACGAAGTCTATAGAATGCGGCAGCCTGTCTAACCACCAATTCACACACCAGGGAGCATACATCCTTGTTCTTGCAAAGCCCCACGGGCTGTCAATCAACCAGTGTATCAGATGCAAGGCCTACCGTACAGTTTACACAGCTCCTCAAGCAACGAAGCTGACGTTCATAAGAGATCACAATCTTTAGTCAGCTGCTGGTGCAAAGTCTGCACAGGAGCAGGCCTTTTGTGGTTCAGATCGCAGTTACTTCATAGGCGTCCAGTAAAATTAGCAGCACAGGACAGCCATCTCAAATACAGAAAAATGTTGAAAACTCCACAATCTACTATTACTCAGGCCGTCTTCTTCATGGTCGCACTTATTTACATATTCTATATGTGTAAGCATGCGCTTTAAAAATAAATAAATCACATAGTCTGACTAACGAAAAGAAAAAACAAGCATCACACCACAATGAAAGTGGCATTCATATACTTTAATTGCACAAAAAGGTGCTGTCAAATTAACCCTCAAGACATTAATACATTTCTGAATTTATTCTTCAGGGGACACTATTCATGGAACACATTTACCTCCTACTTTTACATTATCACAATGCCTATTGCATTAGCATAATGAATGCTGTTGACAAATAATTAAGCAGAAAATGGACTCATTGTACTACAGAGAATGCAATGGATTTATCACAAGCATATCTAGTTAGCCCAGATGATTCAACAAGCAATGGTGCATTGAAAACAATAGAATTTTATATCAGTCTCTTTAAAAAGAAATGAAATGCAAACACCTTTAAATTCCTCATTATTTTACAACAATAAAACCTCATCATGATCCTGCGTCGATAAAATGGATGTATATGTTCTCAAATCATGCTTATGGCACCAAAAGAGCATCCTCTTGCAAATGTAAAATATATAGTGAAGTGCTCCACCTGTACAGTTTTAGCAGTTTTTTTTGTATATGCTCGATTTGTGGACATAATGGGGCATAGTTACAATAAAATCTGGCAGAGTGCGGTGTTACTCCAAAATTGGTAAAGCCGCGATCTGACAGTTTCAAAATGCAGGGATGCACCGTATTCACAAGAAAGCGACGCACCCCTGCGTTACCCCTAGCGCAGGCGCTAAAGAGCTGCCTAGCGCCAGCGCAGGCACCCAAGCAACATTTTGCTAGGGTGCCTGCGCTGCAGGGGCGATTGTTTGTGTGCAGGAAGGGACACTTTCCTCCACATAAACAATCTTTACAGGCGATTTGCTCTATTTTTGGGTGCTGCAGAATTCAGCACATGTGGAAAGAGCAAAATATGAGGAGAACTAGAACATTCCTCCTCGTATCGCCTGCTTAAGACCAGGTATTCCCTGGTGGTATTTTTGGCGCTGCCCCATACCTTGTAAATATGAGGCAGTATCAAAAAGCAATGGGTGTTGCTGCGGAACGCCCACTGCAACACCCATTGCATGCCCCTTTCACGCTAAGTGCTGCGTAAATTGGGGCATTATTTACAAGGCGAAGTTAAGCCACATTAAGTGGCTTAAGACCGCCTTGTAAATAAGGTGAAGGACTTAACGCCACCAGAACGTCAGAAAAAGTGACGTTCTGGTGGTGTTAACTCCTTGTAATTATGCCCGATTATGTTTTTTCTGTTGTCTAATCACGAAGAACTATGGTCCAGATGTACCAATCATTTTAACAGTCACAAATGCTCCATTTGCTATGCACTAATTCCATTTTAGGAGTCAGAAAAGTGTTACCAACTACTAAAATGTGATTCTGAATGGATACGGTTTCAGTATCTGGAATGGGAGCACTGTAGGTGTCTCTTCCAAATACCGAAACAGTATGTTATGTATGAGCATCTTGCGACCAACATCCAGTTGCAAAACATTGGAAGTTTAAGGGCATCCTAAATGGAGGTGGTAACACATTTGCAAAAGGGAAAAGCCCTATTTGGTTCTTTACCCCTTTGTGAATGTAAAAAAAATAGTATGTTAAAAAGTAGACAGTGGCCCAGTAATACTAATATTAAAACAAACTTTTAAAAAACGAAACCTTTTTTTAACACAGACTTTAAAGGCCTTTAAAGGAAAACAGGCTGCATTTAAAAAAAGTTTTCTTTATTGAAAATCAGTCACACATATGTTGGCTTTCTGACCCCTGTAGGACATCACCCCTTTGATTGTGACCGAATGGATTGAGTTGCAATTTGCACCCTCCTCAATGAATGTCAATTAGGTGATGGCCAGGGAATAGAAGAGTAGAAAAAGAGAGCAAATTCTCAGGTATTGTTTCCGGGGAGAGTGATGTGGTTTCCGGTGTTCGGCACCAGCACTTAATTGTCAACACCGGCGCTTGTGACAGTCTACCACCAGGTGGCACTGTCTGACTAATTTACAGATGACCACAACAACAGCTATTTGTTAATTCAATACACATTCAAAATTACTATTACGTGCTGCCCAAGCCATTCTTATAGCTTTGGGCACCTGAAATAGTCCGAACTGTCACACTTCTAGAAGTGTGATGCTTAGTAGTTCTATTGTTACTATCATTGGCAGCATAGCAGGGGCAATGTGTGGTGCAAGCTGCTGTGGCCTCCTGATGAGAGCCCTGGCACTTCTTTTTTTTTTTATACAAATTAAGCACTGCTGGGAACCCCTTGTTTATGTTGTTAATTTGAAGAGGAGGATGTGTCCTGGCTGAATTCTTGCCCTTCTTTCACCCCTATTATTGTCCTATATTAATTAGGTAGATCAGATTGCGACTCAATCTGATTCAGGTTTTTGCAAACCTACCTAATGGTACATAAGTTGGTTTGTAAAAATATTCACTGGTCACAAAAATACTGGTCACAAATTGAGACAAGAATTTTGAGGCCAGTGTAAATACTTCTGGAACTAGATTTGAAGCAAATTCATTTTACCTTTCTAGGACCATAAGGTTATTGTTGTAACAGATGCATTGAAAACTAGTTTGATAACAGTTTTAGATTCCAAAACTAAAGTGCTGCTTTTGGTTCACTCCCAGTGTTTTTTTGCCTATATAGCAGGAGATTGATGTTTTTAAGGACTCTATTAATTTATGATTTATCTGCCTCTTTAGACAGCAGACTATACCCAGAGATCTTAGGTTGTGCAAAAAATACTGCAGTAGAAACAATAGTTTAACAAACTTTCTTGATAGCTATAGAAACTAAGGGCCTCATTACGATGGTGGTCGGATGAGTGTCTGACCACCATGCAGTGGGATTGGGACTGCCTGACAAGTAGTCAGCGGTCCCACCCACCATATTTTGATACGACCCCCGTGTAGGCGGTCGGAAACATGCCTTTTTCTATTGCGGCTTGTGCTGCGGCCCGCAAAAGAGCCACAGAACAAGCTGCCGTAGAAAAAGGCATGTTTTTAAACACCCATGCACTGTGTGCCAGGTACCATGTGGTGCCTGGCACATGTGCGTGGATGTTTGGGGGGGGCACCACATGTGCCCTCCTGGCCACTGAGCAGTGGCCCACAGTCGCCCTGCTTGGGGCCCCCAAAGTCCTTTACATGGAGGTGGGACCGCCATGTAAAGGCTGAGGGAAAGGGACATCGTAATCCCTATGGTGGTGCCTGCGCAGTCACTGCCTCCATTGTAGGTATTACAGACCGACCACCGCCCTGACAGGCTCCTTGAGCCTGTTGGAGGTGGCGGTCATTCCCGTTGCTCTCCAACCACATGTATTGGAACACGGCGGTCAGACCGCTGCCCGACCTGTCGGTGGCAGATTGCCCGACATAGTAATGTGGGCCTAAATGCTCACATTGGTAATATAGCTTAGTGGTTGAAGTATGCAATGCATGAATCTGTGGGTTTTCAGCAGATCTCAACTTTCCATGCTGGCAAGATAGCTGAACTGTTTAATGTACTTGCTGTTGATAGGCAGGCAGGCAGGCAGACAGACAGACAGACAGACAGACAGACAGACAGACAGATAGATAGACAGACAGATAGATAGATAGATAGATAGATAGATAGATAGATAGATAGATAGATAGATAGATAGATAGATCTTCAGTTCAGATATGTGTCTCCTCACAGGACATTTCCAGAGATAATGTGCCTGTTGTAGAGCAATGTGTGCTACTAAAAGGTCATATATTCAAACCTAGTAAGTCAGGCAACTAGGTTCATGTGCTTGTTGAAGAGATTCCTATGTAACATGAAGTCATGAGTGCCTATCCTAGAAAGAAAGCTTCTCCAGTTAAGGTGCTGTAGTGGTGATTTAAAATTGTAAACTTTATAAAGTTTTGCCTTTACCACTGAAAGCAGGATTGTTTTTGCTCTCTTCTCATAGTTGGCTGTCACATTTGGTTGCAGTGTATGGGGCTCCATCACTTTACATTTGCCACTAGGCGAATGATTAGCTAAACTGAGAAACTGGAGTTGAACCAAGAGTTTAGCTAATAAATCCAAATCCCCTGACCATGCACACTGTGCATTGGGGGGAGGTGTAGTAAATATTGGGTTTTTAAAGCACCAACCCTCATTTCAATATGAAAAGTGTGTTTTTTAACTAAGCATCAAGTGAATAACTGTGATTCCATCAAATGCACATTGCTAACATGTTCTTCTGTTCTGTAAATGAGTTATGACATTATAATTATCAAGCTTATGCAAATATATTCATAATAGATAAACCTTTCAATTTGAGCATACAATTATTAGGTGATACTGATAGATACAGTTTCTTGAAAGTTGGCAACTGCAAGAATGCTTTGCCACCTGATATTTATTGTTCATTCTAACAAGTTTTCAACAATCTCCAATGTTCAACCATGTTTAATGTTTATTCCAACACTGTTCGATAAGGTATCTGGCTACACCTTGTCTGTTTATTCTAAACATTTTTCAACAATCTCTTTGGTTAAACCTTATAGAAACCTCACATATCAAGCCATAGATCAGAGAGGAATTCACCCAGGCAATCAAGACAGTCTAGGCACAACATCAGCATCTACCTTAACCGAAGGCTTCTGTAAGGCACTTGACCTTCATTGGCTGGGGCCAGGGCTGTGTTTGTTTTCGGATCATAAAAGACATGATTGTCTTTGCCATGCAAGAGAAGGAGCAAGCTTGCTATTTCATATCGAACAACAGACTCTATTGTTCCAAACCAGATTTGCGCCGGACCTTTGAAACTCAAGCATTGACTTAATATTTACTAATCTGATAGAACTAGCACAGCACCTAAAAATAGCACAATGCGGGAGCAAAGGTTATAAAATTCAATAACCAGTTTAGAATTGTTCCTGTTATTTTCTCTGTTGATCACTTGCATTTGGTGCTTTAATTTTTATTCTGTGTTGTTACAATTCATATTGTGTGCACTAGATTAGAGTTTTAATATAAACATTTTAAAGTCCATATTCCATTTCTAGTGATCCTTCAGTGTGTTTTCATTCATGAAAGAGGGTTTGGATTTCCACTAACATTTTATGTCATGTGTTATGTTCTTGCTTCTGCGAATGTGGGGGACTCAAGCAAGGCAGATAGAAGTGGAGCGTAGATGTCTGGAGTTGGTAGAGTTGGAGTCGGTCATTGAGGTAGGCTGGTCCTGCGTTCTGGGGGGCTTTGTAGGTATGGATGAGAAACTTGAATTTGCAGCATTTCTGGATGGATAGCAAGGGCAGTTCTGCAAGGTAAGGCATGATGTGTGTGCTTCAGGGGATTTCTAGTCTGGTGTGGTGGTCTGGATGGTTTGGAGTCTTTGAGTAAGTTGGCTGGAGATGCCAACATATAGTGCTTAGCCATAGTCGAGTATGCTGGTGATGAGGGCCTGGGTGACTGGGTGTCTATTGTGTGTGGGAAGCCATTTGAAGATTTTGTGAAGCATTCTGAAGATGTGTCAGCAGGTTAAGATCACAGCGTTGACTTGTTTGTTCATGGAGAGCTTGTCGTCAAGGATGATGCTGAGGTTTCTGGCATGGTCGGTAGGGGTGGGCTTTGGACCCAGGTCAGTAGGCCATCAGGAGAAGTCACAGAGGGAGTTTTTATTTCTGAAGATGAGGACTTCTGTTTTATCCATGTTAAGCTTGAGGCAGTTCTCTCACATCCAGTTTGCTACGTCGGACATGCAGGCAGTGAATTTGTTCCTGGTGGTGTTGTTAATGTTGGTGAGGGAGAGGATGAGATGAGTGCTATCGGCATAGGAGACTATGATTATGTCGTGGGTTCTTATGATGCGGGTGAGAGGTGCCATGTAAACGTTGACTAGGGTTGGGCTGAGGGAGGAGGGGGGTCTCCACAGATGATATTCTTGGGTTCAGAGGTGAAAGCGGAGAGTTTGACCCATTGCGTCCTGTTGGAGAGGAAGGAGGAGATCCAACTTAGGGCAATTCCTTGGACCCTTGATTCCTGAAGTCTGACGATGAGGGTGCCATGGGAGATGGTGTTGATTGCTGCCGAGAGGTTGAGCAGGATGAGTGCAGCAGTTTCTCCTATGTCCATGATTGAGTGGATGTCGTCTGCTGCTGCTAGGAGGGTGGACTCAGTGCTGTGGTTGCTGCGGAATCCTGATTGGGTGGAGTCCAGGAGGTGGTGCTCTTCAAGATGGGCAGAGAGCTGCTTGTTGATCTCTTTCTCCTGGATTTTGGCTGGGAAGGGTAGGAAGTGAGATGGGCCTGTAGTTGCTGAGATCTTTAGGATTAGCCGAGGGTTTCTTCAGCAGGGTTGAGTGTGTGTCTGGCAGCGTGAGTCAGGCCTAGTACAAGCTGCGTGAGACCGATATTGTTGAGGCTTTCTACGAGGTCATCAGCATTGTGGTCCGTGGGGTCATCAAGATTAATGTTGAGGTCGCCGAGTTGGTGGAAGTTGTTGGCTCTGATGGCGAGGGAGATGATGAGGTCGGTGAGGTGGTTGCTGAAGGAGATGCGGGGTCCTGGCTGTCGGTTGGTGATATGCATGAGATGGTCGTGGAGTGTTGTGGTTGATTCTGAAGAGGTGGTGCAGGTGATGGTGTGCTTGTGGATGATTATGAGGCCTCCTCTCTGCTTCAGAGGCTTGTTGTCATAGATGATCTTGAATCCAGGAGGGACAACCATGGAGATGGCGGGGGTGGAAGACGGGCTGAGCCAGTACTCAGTGAGGAAGAGGATGTCTGGGGAGTGGGTGTCGATGAGGTCCCCGATCTCAGTTGCGCGCTTGCAGAGGCATCTGGTATTGAGAGGCATGCAGGAGATACGGGGTGAGGTGTGTGCGGAGTAGATGGTGTACGGGTTAATAAGAGAGGTATTCTGTTCAATTATGTTCCTATATAAGCTGTCAGCTAACACGAGCACGTTATATATAAATGTTTGGCCAACTAACAATCACCACGCATCAAGACACGGGCACATGCCATAAGCATTTGTCCCCTGCACAAAGTATAACACACTGACCACTGAGAAGGAAGTATATGGATTGCATGGCACCCAGCTTGTCGAGGACACCATCCGTATTGTCATAACGCACTTGCCAGCACCCTTGTCAAACCTTTGTGCCTTCACGAGCTAACAACTAACCACCTCGAAGTAACAATAGACCAGACTATACTGAATTTAGCTCTCTGGCACTAGCACACCCTGACACTTGACATCACCGGCAATGTACTTCTACCATAGACATTAAGTAGCATGATGTTGGGAATTTCACTTTCAATGCGATCGATGCCTTCACTAAACCTGCACCTGGTGGTGTTACATCTGATTCTAATCGAACTCTAGGACTGATGATATTCATCATATCTTTGCAGCCTTGAGAAAGCCCCAAGTCAATGGGCCAATAGGGGGCGAAACAGTGTCGGCTGCTCCAACAATCACCAACTTGTGAAATATGTTATGAATATAATGGAAATCTTTGATGGAAAATGAAATAAGAAATAACATAAAAGAGGCAGTACTCAAATGTATTCTAGTGTACTAGACTCACTAGATGGAATAAGAAATTACCTCAAATCAAATAGGAGGACGCACTCAACCTTTTCACAATTGTTTATAACAGGCATGGAAGGTCCAAACCTCAAGTTAGCGTCCTACCTCTAAATAGAAGGGGCATTATTCTCCCGGGTCAGAGAACTTGGACCTTACAACCCGTATTTTTGTACCTTATTTTAATAACTTGGAGACCGTTGGTTTCAAGCTTCAAGCGCATTTCTTTGACGACGTCACTAAAACACACAGATGCACCCTGCTTCAAATGATGCATGACGTGGCAGCGCATAAGGAGCTACATCCCGACTGCTTGTTTGCTGGAATGGGCGGTGGCTCTGCGCAACGTATAATGTGGCAGCACGCTGACGTCTGCGTGCCGCCATCTTACATGGAAGTAAAGCTGCACGCAACTAGTCAGGATTGGGTTTGCCGGCAATGCATGGTTGTGTGCGGACTCAGCAAGATGGCTTGGGTCGGAGACAGTTGGATGAGATCTTTCTCTACAAATAAAGAACATATATTTCTTATACATCTACACTGGTGTTCATCCTGATCTTGTGATCTTACACTAACCTTTCTTTTCTAACCTGTAATTTTAGTGTAGGCCCTAAACAGCCCATAGAGCAGGGTGCATTGTATTTAAAAAGTTGTACATGTACTTTTAAGTTTTACATGTTGTGGTAGTGAAAAACTCTGAAATTTGTTTTTCACTAGCGTGCGGCCTACCTCTGCCATAGGATAACATTGGGTTACCCTTTTACATTGAAGAAGCGCTAACTTTTGAGTGGGAACCGGTAAGAATGCCATGTTCAGTCTCAAAAAAATATTAATTTAAAACCCTCTTTAATGAAAAAGTCAATCAATCAGTATTTATAAACCCGACTAATCACCTGATAGGGTATCCAGGCACTTGCAGGCCCCGAGGCTTATTCAAACAGCCAGCTCTTGAGGGCCATTCCGAATCTGGAAGTGAGGTGATGGTCCTGAGGTGTGGACGGGAGGTTGTTACAGGTCTTTGTTGCGATGTGGGAGAAGGAGCATTCTCCACTTCTGCTTTGGTAGATGTGGGGAGCATGGGCAAGTTAAAGAATAGGATTTTAAGTCATAATTCTGAAAATGCCACTTTCAGAAAGTTTACATTTTCTAATCCTAACCATTTGGTGCATGCAGCTTGTATCCTGCGTCACATGACTGGGTGTAGTTGGCAGTTGGCCTTTGTGTATTCTTCCCATACAGGGCGACAAAGAGGGAATAGTTGTTGGCAGGATGGGCTAGCATGCCAGGGTGGGAGGGGCGGAGCTGTTCCCTGTCCCAAATACATTTCAAAGGAGCTGCCTCCAGCACACTCACAAAGAACATGACGCCAGCGTATTGTCACCCCAGACCCCTTGTAGCCTGGGAAAGGGAGGAAAGGAAATTCCAGAAACAGATGTGATTGGGGAGTCTAGAAGTTTCAGACTAATTCTTCAGTAGACTCCTGGCCCTGTGGACACTACAGAAGAAGGACTACCCTGCTGCCAGAGGACTTTCCTGCTGCTTGAGGACTGCCCTGCTGCTTGAGGCCTGCCCTGCTCTATGAGAACGAAGATAGAACCTGCTCTCTTAATCTCAGTCTGAGTGACTCAAATGGTCAGTTGGCTGACCTCCTGTTCTGAGCTAAAGGACAAGCTCCAGAGGCGGCCCTGCAACCGCCCAGCCACCTGCTGTACTGGACCGGCCTGGATCTGCAACTGGACCTGCCTGAGCCCTGCTGGCCTCTGCTGGAGTGAGCCCCTGAATCCCAGGAGGTGCCTCCCCAGGACCTGAACCTTTGGTTGGCAGCAGAGAGAACTCTTTCTAGCCTAACTGAAGGTTCCACAGAATTTGGCGCATAGCGACACAAAGCCCTGCAAAGCCTCACCGCAGAGCTGTAAGCTTCATCAGAACCAATGCCGAGTGATGGGAAGGCCCGCAAATCCTTGCCACACAGCTGAAAGTTTCATTGGAACAGACGCCACATGACGCAAAGCCCTGCAAAGCCTTGCCGCACAGCTGACAACTTCATTGGAACCGAGGCAAAGCGACTCAAAGCCCTGCAAAGCTTCGCTTCACAGCTTCATTGGAACTGATATCAGACTACGCAAAGCCTTGCATGACAATGCCAACCAGGCATCCCACCAAAGACATAAGGTGCAGTCCTCAGCTGACCAAACTTGGTCATGTGCCCTGTCTGTGCTCCATCGTGGTTGGCCTGAACTTGTGACTTTGTCCTATTCTGAACGACCAGATACTCTCAGCTGGTGCTTACTATCATTGACAAATTTGTGTGACACACAGTAACAATTTTGGTAACATTCTGGCTATCATTGCCATAACAATCTGTGCCATATGGTAGACATTCCTATTATATGATGCTGATGAAGATAATAATAAATGTGTGTTATAAATGAGATTACGTCAGCTTCTGAATCGTTTGTTATTTGATAACTTTATAAAAATGACAAGCTAGTGTTTGGGATCAACATGCTTTCACAAAAAAAAAAAAAAACTGGAATTGTAGGTGAAAAAACACTTTTTGTGAAAATGACAAGCATCTGTTTGTGTCAACTGAGCTTATACACAAAAAAAATCTATTGCACATTAAAACATCTGGATATCCAAAAATGGGAGGCTGATATTTCAGGCAAAATAATGTATTTCAAAAATATAATTAAAGGTAATATTTGAAAAATATTCGACCAAATTATGAAGGCATATTATTTGTTTTGGTTTTTGGTAACAGAGGGAGTCCACTATGGCCATTTTTCATCACTTGTATGGAGGCATTTAGGGCCTGATTACGAGTTTGGCGGACAGGGTTACTCATCACAAACCTGACGGATATCCCATCTGCCGTATTACAATTCCATTATATCCTTCATTTGTGACGGAGTATTCCATCCGCCAAACTCGTAATCAGGCCCTTAATCTTCTTCCTCTCTGTCATATTCTCATTACAGTTCTCTGTGGCCTCAGCATTCGTATAACATGTTTGCAGTCTGTGACTGTAAACACCATGTAATTGAACAGTGAGATTGCTGTTTCAGTTTGTAGGATTTGTCTTGCTCAGTCCCCTAAGGTATTTAATTGTGAGATATGCAGACATTTTGATTTTCCAATCTCTCCCTTACAAGTAGATGGTCAATCAAGACATATGGCTGCAAATCTTCTTGGAGATGGCAGAAGGGAAAAGATGCTGACAATTTTAGAAAAAAAAAATCCAATGTATTGCCAATATTTTCCCAAAGATTTCTTGGGAAGAGAAACCCCTAGCAACCCAGGGGAGGGTTAACTTTGCCTGGAAAGCATACACTATTTGGAATATAATACATGGGAAGCTCATTGTCTAGTTCCTTTTTACAGCCGACTTGTGACGCACCATGTCACCTATAATAAATAAATGGTGTGGCCACTCAATTGTAATCATTTATTGCAGTGGAGTTCTAAGGTCACAACGCCTGCTGCCAGTCAGCAGCCACGGGGAAAGGCAAGTCATGGAGCATAATTATACTGCAATTTAAACAAGCATTTGGAATGCAATTGGTGTTGCATTTATGAAAGTTAGAGCTATATGCGCTGTAAATGATATTGTTTTTTACTAGAGGAGTCTAGAGGACTAGGAATGAGGAATTACCACTGGGAAGAGAGACACAGCTGCAGCACTGCCTAGCGGACTTAGAATGAGGAATTACCACTGCCACTACAGACGCAGCTGCAGCACCGTCTAGAGGACTAAGAATGAGGAATTACCAATGAGAACAGAGAAGAAGGTAGCAGCACTGTCTATGGGAAACAGCCATCACATCGCATGCGTTACAACGCATGCGATTACAACGCGGTCGTTACAATGACGGCGTTGTTACATCGCAGTACCATTACAATGCAAGTCATTACAACGACTTGCTCTTGGGGGCGCTCTAAACTAAGGAATAGTATAATTTACTATTCCAACACCTTCCCTACTTTTGCACACACTGGAGTTGGAATAGTAAATTATACTATTCCTAAGTCCAGCACGCCCCCTAGAGCAAGTCGTTGTAACGACTTGCGTTGTAATGGTACTGTGATGTAAACGCATGCGATGTAACCAGCTATATTCCTGTCTATAGGACTTAGAATGAGGAATTACCAACTGGACCAGAGAAACAGCTAGCAGCACTGCCTAGAGAACTAAGAATGAAGAATTACCACTGTGACCAGAGACAGCTGCAGCACTGCCTAGAAGACTTAGAATGAGGAATTACTGATGTGACCAGAGAAGCAGCTACAGCACTGTCTAGAGCAGTGTTTCCCAAACTGTGGTCCGCGGACCCCCAGGGGTCTGTGACACATTCCCAGGGGGTCCTCAGGCAGCAGCTTTCAAAGCACTGCAAAGTTCCTTGTATAATTAGCAGTTTTTGAGCAACAATAAAAATGTCAAGATAACACCAGTGATTAATGTACCTGCTGGAGAGAGATGAGAGTTTTGTCCAGTGGCAGCTTTGAGTTATCTAATGTAGCACAGAGGGTTAATATGCCTACTGCAAAGAACGTGTACCATGCATTTTAAAAAACAGTATTTTATGTGCATAGGTCAGTGGGTTACTGCTTTTGTCACAGAGATTCTTTTGTTACTGTGCAGTTCATAAGTGACAATAGTAATCTAGCACAGTGACCTGTAAACTGTCATCAAAGAGCTGTTTGCAAACTGCATGGTACAAGTTAGTAACTTATGTTTTTTCCCAGTCTTTCATTATCCAGATGCTGCTAAAAAGGTTTATTTGGGTGGAAATACATTTTTATTGTTAAAGTCAATGCTAACCACTGTTTTATGTTCTGAATCCTGAGTTTGTGCTTCTCCAGACCAAGCAATCTTTAAAAATGTCTACCAGTATGAATGGCATGTGAATTCTACACCTTGTAGTCCCCTTTGCCTCAAGTAAAATTTTCTATACACTGATTTACACGTATGATTCATTGTCTCTATATGTGTGTGATGTAAAGTGCTCTGACATCCTACAATGGTATGAGAGATGCTATAAAACTAATGAAATACATGTGGCAGAGGGGCTATGGAGAGACGAGAGGCACTCTACGCGGGAGCCCCGGCCAAGCTCATCAAGCGACTGCAACGCATACAAAACGCCTCCGCACCACTGATCCTCGACGTACCACGCCACAGCCACATCACCCCCCACTTGAGGAACCTGCACTGGCTCCCCATCGACAGGAGGATCACCTTCAAACTCCTCACCCACGCACACAAGGCACTCCACAAAACTGGCCCAGCCTACCTCAACAGACGACTCTTCTTCTACGTCCCCAACCGCCAGCTCCGCTCCGCCGACCTCTCCTCGCCACCGTCCCCCGCATTCGAAGAACAACCACCGGCGGCAGATCCTTCTCACACCTCGCCGCCAAGACCTGGAACACCCTTCCACTAAGCCTACGAAAGACCCAAGACCTGCTGACCTTCAGGAGGCTACTCAAGACCTGGTTGTTCAACCAGTAGCAGCATCCACCCCCCCTTCCCTCTCCCCAGCGCCTTGAGACCCTCGCGGGTAAGTAGTGCGCTCTACAAATTCTGTGATTGATTGATTGATTGATTGACTGTTGGAGGGTGATAATGAGGGATTCATTGAAGAAACCCAACAAAGATTGTTGTATCCTGGTGTATAGTAAGGTCATCATTTACTATTCTTTAAAAGCTAATACAATTCAATATATAATGATAAATGGGTTGTAGAATGCACCATTGTTTCCTAACTTTTCTTGGGGGCGAGCCTCCCAAAGCCCCCTTTGTAGTAGTCAGGCCCACTCACTACACCTGGTGTGCACCGTATAGGACCTGGTCTGAAAACATTTGATAGGGCTGCTTTGGGTTCCCAGTCTGGCCCTGGCAGGAGCAGGAGACTCGTACTGCAAAATAAAACCAACCATTTAAAAGTTAGTCACAGAGATGCAGCACCAACCTTCCCATTAAAATTGTTCGTTTTTGCTAATTCTTTCAATATAAAATACTAAGATCCTTAGTAATTCGAATATTTATTTTGTGTGCACACGTGTTTATTTTTTTCGAATTACTGTTTTAATGTTTGAAATTTATATCATACAAATTGCTTGGGGGTCCCCGGCTTCCAGTGGTGACTCAATAGGGGTCCTCAGGAGTCAAAAGTTTGGGAACCACTGGTCTAGAGGACTAAGAATGAGGAATTACCACTGAGACCAAAGAAGCAGCTAGCAGCACTGCCTAGAGGAGAAAGAATGAGGAATTAGCACTGTGAACAGAGACACAGCTGCAGCACTGCCTAGAGGACTTAGAGTGAGAAATGACTTACTGGACCAGAGTATCAGCAAGCGGCACTGTCTAGAGGACTTAGAATGAGGAATTACCACTGGGACCAGATAAGCAGCTAGCAGCACTGTCCAGAGGACTTAGAAAGTCCGGATCCATGTAGGGGACCATTCCCTACCCCAATAGGCTCAAATACCAGTGTTTTTGTGACATTATTATATAGAAGGAATATAGGATGGAGCTCATTCTGAGTCCTGTCCAAACTTCGTCAAGCCTGCACATAAATAAAAGTGCACAACCGAAAGCAAAAAATATAAATTTAGCCCGCTCCGAATTAAACTAAGTAAAATCTTGCATCTGAAATAAGGGTGTTGCATACATGTTAAACAAACTCAAAAATAAAGGAACATTACAAGAAAAAAATGGAGTCCGCAATTAAAATAAACATGAGGCAAACAGTGGCCACGTTTACAAAATGTGAAGAGTGAAAAAATAATGTTTGTCACCGGCTAATAGGCTTTGAATTAGCGCATGAAAGTTGTTTTAAATAAAACTGAAAAGAGGATTTTTGTTACAAAAAGTGCACGTTAACAAATAATATTTATCAGTGGCTATTAGGCTTTGAATTAGCACATGAAAGTTGTTTTGAATAAAAGGGAAAAAAGGATTGTATCCACAAAAAGTGCACGCTATACTATATGTTAGTCAAAACAGTATAATTAGCATACAATACATTGTGCACATCGCGTATATGGTTATGTAACTAAACAGACCAAAAAAGAACATTCTTTGCAAAATGCTGCAGCCTGCACAAAAATAAAATACTGCGCAAACACAAAAGTAAAAAGCCTTTAAAGAAAGGATACCCGTAATAGGCAATACTCCAGGGGAGGAGCGAGACCTGAAAATGTGGGACAAATAAAGGCCATTAACCAAACAAAAGCAAGCTTTTACGAATGAAACACATTTGAACAAATCGTCCGCGAGGGGCAGAATTAAAGCCCACATACCAAACACAGCATGCCTCACAGAGCAGCGCATGCGCTGCCTAGGCTCGACCTAAAAACGAAACCTGGCTCTGTTTGTCTAGGTTGAGAGGCTCTCCACAATGCAAGGCATACCTCAAGCCTCTGCTAGACTACTAGTATACAAAGTAAAGGACCATGATCTTGTTGACATCTGGCATGCTTTGCCCCCGGACAGGAAAGAATGCGCTTGCCATTCCTTTGGGTACGATGTTTTCGCTAGACTGGACTTTTGGTTGCTCTGTGAAAACATTAGCAGCTGGGCTACTTCGATTCCACACCTCGCCTGCATATTGCCAGATCATGCTCCAGTGCACATAACACTGATGTTGCCAGTTATTTGCGCACAGCATGTACCATTGCATTTTCCATTCGAGGCACTGTTGGATCATGTATTTAGAGAGAAAGTGTGCAAAACTACCATAGAGTATTTTAGGCTTAAACTACATCAGGACCGGGCCAAAGGTGGTGTGGGAAGCCTACGAGTCATATATTAAGGGCATGTGTATTGCAAAAAATGCAGGGCTACTTAAATCACTCAGAGCTGTCCTCCCCAAGCTAGAGGCTTCTCTTAAAGAGAAAGAGGCGCTGTACCTGGCAAAGTCCGATGCACTACTACAAAAACAGACCTCAGAACTCACATGCGAATATGCGGACGTAGCAGATAGGGAAGTACGAGCCTCAGATAAAGATGCCACTTCATGCAAGTATGGTGAGGGGGAGAGCCCCAGTAGGAATCAGGGAGGGACGATTCAGGCCATCAGCGCAATGCACAGGCTCAGAATAAAATGAGGTTTTATCCGTCGATTACTCTAGGAGAGCGGCCATTTTACCCAGTATTAAACCGCGGCCGCAGCTCTAGAGCAAGAGCCAGAGCAGTGCACGGTAAGTACAGATTTCTCCTCTTTATTGGCCTCATGCTGCACCAATAACACTTTGATTAACTTTGTCACAGGGCAGAGGGTTTCCTCATTACTGACTCATCTTATTACTGCCGCACCACAGGGGTTGCGAACAATGGATAAATGCAAATTAGGAGGCGTGCTGCAGAGTTTAAGTGTATGAAACTAAAATGAAGGTTGCTGCCCTTTGAAAAAGCGATAAAATGGTGACGATTCATGTCTGCCACATTAATTGGGGAAATGGAAACGCTTCTATTTTAACGTGAGTTATTAAACAAATACAAGTATGGCGCTGTCATGATATTCACACAGAAGGATTTAGACCAATGGCGCTGAAGCTGCCCCGGCTCTGTCTCTGCTCCCAGTCCCTACCCTGGCAGCAGTGAGCCTCGGCGAGGCTAGGCAGGGGCTCTTGATCCCTCGAGAAAGCCACAAAGCACACATTCACATATTGCTGCAATTTTTAAATAATATATTTCCTTCTCCACGTGCTTTTAGACCGAGAGCATCAGGGCAGCAGCGTGCCTTAGGCTTTGCTAGAGTGAGTGAGCGAGTCTATTACTAGGTTTCACTTCGGTGCTAACCCTCGTGGCATCACTAAAGTAAAGCCTGCTGTGGTAGGATAGAAACGGGCTGTGGCACATCACGAGACAAACCTCCCATTGCTATGCAAGCCAGTAAGTGTATCCATCCCCTCTCATAGCAAGGAGCTCCTGTGCAGCAACGCAGCACTGCCTCTCCCAGCTCGTGCAGATATACCACAGATATACCACCAGCTCTTCCAGTCTGTTTGCCCCACCTAATGCCTGATGACACCCTCCATGAAAACTCCTGCAGTTCCATTGGCCATAGGGAGGACCAGCCTCACCACTCCAGTCTGATCGTGGCCTCTGCAACAGTGCTCTGTCTGCGTTGCTGTGCCTGTTATTCAGAGCACGCCCTCAGCTACGATAGCGCCCTGGGCGAAATCAAACCAGCGCCCTTCCTTATCTCCCTGCCCCCTGCTGTCCTCTGTCTTCAACACAACCATTTCTAAGTGATGCATAGAAGAAGAGCTACTATTTCACGTGTTAATAGTGATTCTGCGGTGATACACCTACTTCGTATGAATGAGAGAAGCTTGCTGGGGCGGCTCCTCCGTTATGGCGGAGGAGCGTTGCCCAACTGCTGGAACCAGCAGACGCATGTAAAGTTAAATTATAATAAAGCAGTTAATAAGATGCTTTATTATCATTTTATTTTACTCGCCAGAGCCGTCGTCGAGTCTTGAGGGCGGGGCCATCAAGAGCAGGAGGAGTGGTGGGCTCAGTGCACTGCCAGTGCGCATGTAGGTTTGGTTTTCGGACGGACAAATTGACATGCGCACTTGGATATCTCCAGGCTATTGCTTGGAGATATCGCCCGGCTCAGGAGCACAGGCTCCTGGTCCCTGCTGGAGCGTGGAACCAGCGCTCTCCACCCAATCCCTACGCTTCTCTCATGCTGGGTAATACCAGCATGAGAGTAGTGTCTGGATTGTTGCAGGGGACTCTGGGAGCCTGTCTGAACATCGTCTGAAGACAGTAGCGGCTCCTGGAGGGAGTGCTGTGGGGCGGGGGAGGGACAGGGTGGGGGTTAGTAAACTCCGGCTTACGGCCGAACTGAGTTAAGTACATAAATAAATAAAACGAATTACATTGCGCGCGCTGCATCGCAATCGGCGATGCAGCGCGCGCAATGTAATTCGTTTTATTTATTTATTTATTTATGTACTTAACTCAGTTCGGCCGTAAGCCGGAGTTTACTACCCCCCACCCTACCCCTCCCCCGCCCCGCCGCACCGTCCCACAGCACTCCCTCCAGGAGCCGCTACTGTCTGAAGAGGCAGCAAGGCAGCGGACGTCAGGCTACAGATACGTTTTTAAAATTCTCCCCCCCACCCCCACTCTCGTGCTGCCCCCACCGATTTCCCCAGCTAGCGGCCGCCACTGGAAGCTTGGTCTGCTGTCTGACACTGTTCTACCTACTCTGCCTGCATGAGGAAAATAAGTGTCTAGGAAGATACACCTCTCACCTTGCCGTCTAACAGAGGATGAGGGATGTTTAAGGAGCAATGCAGTTGGTTGGTGAGAGCCATGGAAAGCCTGCCACTGACCTAATCTCCCTTCTCCCTGCTGCTCGTGAGGTTAGTGGGAGGTGGGTGTGGGTGTGGAGGGCTTCTGTATTCAAACATCAGGTCCTCCCCTTCCTCGCCTGAATCTCCTCTTCAGATGCTAAGTTAGAGGTGGGAGACCAGGGGAGAAAGGGTGTGAAGTAAGTGGAGGGGAGGGGGGGGTGGCAAACAGAGAAATATTAAGGGGAGGGACATGTGAACAGCGCCTAGAAAGATAGAGCAGGCGTCGGTGGCCTGTAATAAAAAATAAATGAATTCAATCAGTTTTAGAGACCAGCCCAGGGCTCCCCTCTGAAAATGGTGCCCGGGGCCTGGTCCCAACTGCCACTCCTGTCATCACCAGTACAACGTTTTGCTTCAACCTCCTGGCCAACTGTCCGCTCCACCTTTTCCTAAACACATTCCACATTTATTCTACTCTATAAACAATATTCATCACACACATTCCCATTCAAACACGTTACACGCCCGCCTCCCTGTGGCACAGTCAGGCACTTCAGCCGATTCTCCCCCCTGCATTCCTGCCTTATAGCTACTCTGCACCCCCATATCCGCTTGCTTTCCCCTTTGCTCTCCATTCTTCGAGGCTGCTTGAGGCATTTCCCTACTGGGGGTTCTAATCAGGAGTTGAGTGAAGAGGCAGGCACACTGGAGCAGTAGTAGTAGAACTCGGTAAGAAAGAGAAGTCAAACAAAAAAGGGTTCTATGCTGTGTGTGTGTGCGCGAGTGCATGAGTGCCTGTCTCTGGGAGTGTTTGTGTGTGTGCACATATGTGTGTGAGTAAGTGTGTGTGTGCAAGTGTTTGTGCTTTTGTATGTGTGCACATATGTCTATTTGTGTGCGCCTGCATGTCTACCAGGACTTCATGACAGAAATGAGCAGGAAAGGGGTTACCTGGCACCTCGCTTAGGAAGAGAGCTGGTCAGCCTAGTCATCACTTCATGATGCCCTGAGAGAATTACCTGATAGAGGCAAGGTCGGGTTGGAGGCGATGGAAGATGAGGCGGAGGCAGACCACCAATGGCCATGGGGGTGGGGACTTCCTAGTGTAAGAGTCACTCGAGCTGAATGAATGAATTTAAAAGTATTGCAGCCTTGGATCTGTGCCTTGCATCTGCGCTCCTGTATAATTCAATCACTCAGCATTGCATCCCAATACTTCTTTTGTTTTCTGCCTTCTCTGTTGGTCCAGTCCCTGCCTTTTTGTTTGAGGCTTTGCCTCTATTTTTTGTTGATCATTACTTGTCTGTCTTCTTGTTGCTGCTGCTGTTCAAGTCTCCCTGCTCCCTGGCACCATGGGGAGCGATGCTGGTAACCTGGAAAACGCCTGGTCTCAACATCTTTCCCTGCATCTTGGAGCAGGGTAAGATTATTGAAATATTCTTTTAAATGTGTTATAGCAGCGCATGGCTCCTAATTTTGCGGCACTTGTCCCCCTTGTTCGGAATGCACTCCACCATTGAGCATCAAAGGCTGGCAGCATACCAGTCCAGAAGCCGTCACAAATCCATTATGGGTTTTATCAATGCCATCCTGCAACAGCAAGTGCTTTTGTATTTCTCTTCCCCTTCCCTCTTTTCCTCTTCTTTCTCAGCTGAGGTGGGTGTGTTGAACACCTTTAGAGGGACTCAGGGAAGGCCAGGGTTTACAGCTAGTCCACATCTCAGTCTGAAATTGACAATGTCTATGAGTGCATGTCAGTGTATTTGTGTGCACATGAATGTCTTTGTGTGTGGTTGAGAAGCAAATGTTTTACCTACTCCCCCTCACATGAAAATACTGATCTTGACACATTAGTGGTGATCCCTGGAAATATGCTGGCCTTGGCACAACAGTGGTAATTTCTGGTGAAATGCAGGCCCTGGCACACTCGTGGTAATCCCAGGCAACGTCAGCCCTGGCACATTGGTGGCAATTTCTGGTAATATGTTGGCTCTGCCAAAATGGTGGTAATCATGCAACATTCTGGCCCAGGCACAATGGAGGTAGTCTCTTGCAACATGCTCTGGCAACACGCTGCTCTTGGCACAATGGTGGTAATCCTTGGCAAAGTTGTGGTTTGCAGCATGGTGGTAATTCTCTGCAACATGTTCACTGTGGCACGATGGTTGTAATTGTTTTTGAAATGCTGGTCCTGGCAAAGTGGTGGTAATCCCTTGAAACGTGATGGCCCTGGCACAACGGTGTATACAAAAAGTGATGGCTAGAATGCTTGACTGAATCTCAGCCACTGGTAATTACTCAGGCTGCATCCCAGTCCATCTTTATTTTGCACACCATGCCACCTCAGTTTGGACCTAGCAATATGCAAATCAGTTTTGACCCTGCTCCAATGGAAACAGTCCAGCCCGAACTGCCAGGACAGGTTACCAAGCTATACCTGACTGATGACCCCTAAGCAGCGCAAAACTGATCCTGGGTTGCTTGCATTATGGTTCAAGAAGGACCTGCACAACAAAACTACTTGAAGATAATAAAGTCACCACTGTTGCTTATCAGTTCAGACTTCTTGGAGGAGAAGGTCATAAAAAGATTTTTGAGAGGTCGTCTCACCCTTAATGTATCAAGGCATGCTTCATCCTTTGACGACCTCTCACACTGGGATAGGAAGAATGACACAACAGCACACTCAACCAAGGTAATAATATTTTTGCCCTGGGAGTTCTTATAAATCTCTTTTTAGGACAGTTACTTGGGTCCTGTTTCAGGTGAGAAGAAGTAAAAAAATACTTAGAGGTATACTCAAAGGATTCTGTTATTAGTGAGTACCTCTAGTATGGTTAAAAACATTAAAATTGGTCATATGGTGAAATACAAAGAGTTACCTGACCAGAAAAAATCCTTAAATTTCCAACATGTTTCGACCTGTATATCAGCCTAACAAGGTCTCAGGTCTTCTTCAGGGTATAAGGACTTCCTCAATGTGTTATGCAATCAAACCATGCAGAAAAAGGCAATAACTTAAAATCCTACTGGTCCGTCATTTGGATAGGTAAACCTAAAAACACAAAATATAAGGGACAAGTATAAGTATGAGTGACCCCCATCCTCATTCTAACCATTTACATTGTTAGGTGTGATCATTTTCTATCTCTAAATATTACAGTGCACCACTTCATCCTAAAAAGAAGTATAAAAAATGCAAATTACAGAAAGTTACTCCAAGTGACACTAGCATAAAAAATGGAAATAGTAATTTGACCATCACTAAAAGTAGCATTTTTTTTGAGGAACAATAACAATTTTCTGGAAGACATGCACACTTACTTAGTTTACAGCGTATTGCATGATTTCAACAAGCGGGCATAGAAAGCTTCCCTGTATTAACAGGGGGCAAATATAATACCAAATACCGAATGACAGGCATGAACAAGGAGCAAGCATTGAGTAGGCACATAATATGCACGCCCTTTCAAAAGAATGCTACATTGTTATTACCATAGTTTTTTAGGTCTCGCCTACGCAGCGCGCATGCGCTGCTTAGGAAAGACCTCTTGGAATCAATTCAGTTTTTGCCCTAAAAACGTGCACGCGTTGCATTGCTTTCAATGGCAACGCGTGCACGTTTGGCGATTCCCTTGCGGGAGCGAGCGGCGCCATCTGGTACCAATTATCGCGCTCGCTCCCGCAAGGGAAACGCTGCGCCTCCCTGCTCTCGGCCGCACTCCCCACCCCTCCTCCCACTTGTGAGCGCGAGCGCTTGTTAGGTCTCGCCTACGCAGCGCGCACCCTTCAATGGTATTCGGGTGTGCTCTTGATTATTGATTTACCATGAAGAGCAGTTCCCCAGAGGATTTCTTGTAAGCTGCAATTAGTACATGGGTAACTTTTACATTAAGTACACGCGAAAGCCAGATAAAGCGAAGTACCGAAGGAAAACACAACTTACTGAACTTTATTATCAGAGTAAGCTGAATAACTCCCGGGATGTTGGCACCAGTGCAGCAACCTCTTTCATTGTAGGTGGTGGCCAGCCATTGAAAATAACCGAATAAAAACCGAGTGCAGGCCCAATCTAATCAAAACTGTTCGCATTCAAGAGATCGGTGCCAGTATGTACTTGAGGTAGCTTGGGACTCTTGCCGTGTCATTCCTGCTCTGAGTAAAGCAAGCTTGCAAAAACACCTTGAGGTGCTTTGTGTGTCGTCGTAATAATTCTGAAACTAAAGTCGACGTCCAAAATTCAAAGGAAGTTCCAGATGCATGAAGACGTCTTTTCTGCTCAGGCTTGTTCTCAAGCGATAGAATTAAGACGTCGCTACTGGAGCAAACAACACTCGTCACACTTACGGTTTTAGTTTTGTGGTTGTTTCGCCCCGCAGCCAGGTTGGCGGAAACCACGTGGCTATCATGGTGTAGCATCGATTCGGCAGCTTAGCTATCTGTCATGTAGTGAGTAGGCAGTAGTTGGCTTGTGTCCAGCTCAGCTGGCACGAGCAACACTTGGTGGCAAGGTTTTTGCTGCTCCTCCACCTCTCCCCCGGCCCTGAATGTCATGCACATGCGCTGTTCTGTGGGGAGTCTGTGCAGCCGTCGGTGGCAGACAATAGTGTCTGACTGATACAAAGCCATAGCAAGCAATTGAATCGCTCGCAAGCACGCGCCGATGCTCCACTCTTATGTAACCTTCTAATATGAAATCCGTGGCCTGTGCTTTCATATAAATACAAGACAGTTTGTTGGCTCAGAACTGCTGTAGAAATTGCTATGCTTTTCTCGATTGTCTACACTTGACATCTTGGAGGAGTGTGGCATAAATCAATTAGTCAAGTTTGCAGAATTGGAGCATTGCACTTCTACTGCAGTAAAAGTATTAAACAAATGATCTAGAACTCGGAGGTTATAAACTGTGGGCCTTACTTCATGCAGTAAGGGACTGCACAGTGTACTCACTTTTTTTTTTTTTTTTAGACTTTAAGGTGGAATTAGAAAGGGAAAATGGAGAAGAGGGAATGTGGCTATCCAGATGCACCAACCATCGAGAAGGTAAGGTTTGCCACGCACACACAGGACAAAAAAACGGAGCCACCAAGGTTTGGGTGGCGAACACAGACTAATTTCACGGTGTATATGCTAACTCCAATTTAAATATAAACAAATTCAGTCCACAATACCTGCTGGATAAACATTAACCAATTGACCACACGAGTAACTCAGTTCCTATAACAGAATTAGTAATCTCAGAAATATCAGATGCCTGCCCGTTGTGGAGAAATAAACCATGCCAGTGAAAACTCCATCACCAACTCAAGTTCAACAAGCATTCGCAAAGCCACTAGGTCTGGAGTTGGCTGCCAGCCTTTTGGCTCTGTTGATGCTTGTTTTGTTGGTTCATGGCTTATGCAAAACTTCAATTTTTGAGGAGCTGCTGGGCTCTAGCTTTGCTAAACCTTTGCTAAAAACCAAAATATTTTTTGGGCCTAACAAAGCAAACTTTGCCATACCAATGTTTGGTAGTGAAGAGAACTACTTTGTGTGAATATGCGCTTTGTGATAGAGAAGAATGCCATCCCCCAGTGGATGGAGTGAGCTGGTTAAAACTTCCTATATGGATATTATATGTATATTTTTAGTAAAATGAAAAAATCTTGGTTAACAGAAGACGTAAAACTTAAGCACTTATTTTCATCTTATATTTTCCGAGTTTATTGCACGTTTACGGTTCATTCTGTGACTCCTATCACCAAGTACATGCTGCCTGTAGTTTTTGCCATGTGTTTATATAATCATGTAAATCAACATGTTTTCGAATATTTATTTTTGCTTTTCTTTTCTTCTTTTTTATTTGAATGTCCAGAGTTGTGGTATATTGTTTCCTGTGTGTCAGTCTGTCTGTCCTGATGGGAATCCATGTTTGAGTACATCTTCTCCCCTATATAGTGGGCCATTACAAGTTGAAAATGCCCTGTGAACTTTGTGTACTTTCACACAGTTGGAGTGTTAATGTGTATTCACAAACTTCATTGTACTAAGAATCTCTTCCTAGAAAAGATGCACTTTTCCTTGATAAGAGCCTTTACCATTGTCCATCCTCCCTGTGAGCCTCTCAAGCTGATCTCTTTGACAGTCTACTGAGATCTGGGTACCTACAAATCTGTGTAAAAAGTGTGGCTGCTCTAATCAAGAAATGTTGCTGTTGTCGCATTTGCCCGGCTTGTGCTGGTTGTGACCCACATTAAGTTGCTTCTGCTTATGTTCTCTTTTATATTCTTTCTTTGGGTGCAGTTTTTGGTGCACGTGTTGCATATATTTGTTCCATAAAATTGTGTGTTTTCTGAATGCAATTCACAGACCTTTACATTTTTTTCCTGAAATGTTTCTTAAATAGTCACAAGTCTCTTAGCTCTGAGTTTATTCATGTAGCATAGTGCTTGATGATTAGTCTTAACCAGTTTCCTATGCTATCAGCACCACCACACCATCACTCAGCGCCACCACAGCTTCACTCAGCGCCACCACAGCTTCACTCAGCGCCACCACAGCTTCACTCAGCGCCACAACAGCATCACTCAGGGCCACAACAGCATCACTCAGGGCCACAACAGCATCACTCAGGGCCACAACAGCATCACTCAGCACCGCCTCAGCATCACTCAGCACCGCCTCAGCATCACTCAGCGTCACCACAGCATCACTCAGCGTCACCACAGCATCACTCAGCGTCACCACAGCATCACTCAGCGTCACCACAGCATCACTCAGCGTCACCACAGCATCACTCAGCGTCACCACATCACTCAGCGCCACCACAGCATCACTCAGCGCCACAACAGCATCACTCAGCGCCACAACAGCATCACTCAGCGCCACAACAGCATATTGTGCTGCATAACTAAATACTTATAAGGTCCCAAAAGCGAGACCTATTGGCTATGCCAATGCTTGTCTTTTTTCTGTTGGCGACCAATTTTTCATTATTAGTGTGTGACTACGAAGAAGACGTTCCACACATTCAGCTATGATGCCTGTAATTTAATATAACTCAGATAAGTGAAAAGTTGTCTATGCATATACATACAGTACACATGTTTCAATGATATCAGTTCCTGGGATATCTTAGGAGTCAAGAACATTTTTCCAGTTCCTGTGATGCCGTTTATGAGCATAAACTCTTGCTACGATATCAGAAAGGGGGAAATTGTGTGGGACTTTTCATCAGTTGCACACCGAGGTAGGGTTAATTGATGCCTGTAATGCAAGTTCTTACTTTTTGCAAAAAGAGGAAGATAACAGAATGAGTGTATAATAACAGTAGTTAGTACAACAAGCATTGGCAAAGCCAATAGGTTTCACCTATGTGAGACCTATTGGCGTGCTCAGTGTTTTTAATGATGTTGCACAGCAGTGTGTGCTGCTGTGAAAGATGGCTCAAAGTAAATAAAAAATAAAGTGCTACGGTGCGGTAAACGCTGGCCGCGCCATAGCGCTTTGTTTTTAATTGCTTTAAGCCATGTTGCGCAGCACCCTGTGCTGCTGTGAATCATCTTTAAAAACATTAACAAAGCCATATAGCTCTTGCACAGCTATTTGACTTTCTTAAGGTTTTTTTTAAAGATGTTACAGAGCAGCAGGCGCTGCTGTGCAACATGGCTTAAAGTAAACAAAAAAGTGCTTTGATGCACTCAACGCTGGCACTGCTTTGCAGTACGTCTTAAAACAGCGCAGAGAGGTTGGAGGTGACAAGCAACAAGAAGGAGGAGGGTGGGTAACAAAGAGTGTATAGCAGGAGGAGGGCAGAGGGATGGATTAAGGAGAACAACAGTGGGAGGATGTTTTAACAAGAATAGGTTGAGGGAGGAGGGTGGGTTAAAAAGATTGAACGGTGAATTTAAAGACTGACACCACGAAGAGCAGGAGGAGTGGGATGGTGTGACACCACCTAGAGAAGGAGGATGGAGGGGTGTAGGAGAAGGACTGCAGATGCATGCACTCTCTAAAAGTGCATGCCGAAAAGTAAAAAAGGAATACCTGCAAGAGCCTGCTGCCAGTGGAAGACACTGGCCACAGCAAGCTGTACTTTGCCCATGCTCCTCGACAAGCACCAAGGCTTGAAACCTAGGATGAAGCCAGAGGCAATGAAGAGGCACTGACCAATAGGTAGCAAGGCAACGAGAGTGACGTGAGAGCCAACCAATGGTAAGTCAATGTAAGTAATGGGCAGGCTTTAAACCCCTTGTAAGATTTGTTCTTCTTTACAAGAGATTTTCCAAGCACAGCGAGCTGTGCAGACAAAACCTAAAGAGAAGCCAAATAATTGGTGCTGCAACCTGTTGGAAAGCTAGAAAGGTTTTAGTGTATTTATAGAGAAACCTGCCTTGCAGTATCTTGTGTGAATACAGGCTTGCTTCATTTTCCAGGAGCTAAGATGTATTTTCCAGTGACTTTCTAACTCTCTGATGTATTTCTTGAGGTTGGCGAGCTCACCAGCATTCAATTTCTTGTGCATGGCTTTGGCTGAATGCATAGGGATGACATCCTAACTGGTCATTATATAGACAGTTTCCCAGTTTCTAGAACTGCTACCTGAAATAGGGCAACCTTTTGAATAAATGTTTAAATTCCAGTGTGGCAATGTTGCAATGTTATAGAAACTGTGAAAGTGAGATCTTTCATCAACCTAGTTAGTAATAGGATTTTGTGAGTTGAGTCAACAGGGCAGACATAACATATTGATGTGAGCAATGTGTAGGCCAGAGCATCAGTGAGGTGTGAAAGTATGAAGTGATATTTCTATGTACTATATGCAAACCCAACTTAAGGGTACGATCGGCATCGATTTGATGTCGTTTTAATGTTGCAAAAAGGCACAAGCAACAAGAAACTGCTGGGGGCTCAAATACTAGCAGGCATTGACAACCTAAATGTGAAAAAAAAACCGCGGGATCAATCAACCAGTCTGCACTTTGTCAATACACATCCAGTTACCCCATCTTTCCTTCAGCACAGAGGTGCAATGCCTGATTCTTCCGAAGTTCACCAAAAGTGGATGTCACAGGTCTGCAGACGCATTGCACCTTCTGCAAACACATCACGCATGACTCTACCATGCACCCTTCTTTTAATTTTGCTAATGACAGTTATAAACACCATTAAACTTATGAAATGGGGTGAGGGGCAGAATAATAAACATCCTGATCCACAAAAGCATTGGAATCAAACTTTGTTGGTTCGGTGTTAGGTGACTGGGTGTGCCCGAAGGCAAGCACATTCATTATCGGGATGTGGTACAGTTCCAGATTGTAGTACTATGCAATAACCATAACAGCATGAAAAATGACTAACACAACATAGCACAACTTGACAAACAAAATACATGATCCAGATTCAGCCGAGGTTATTATCATGTTATTTTTGGCAAGTATTGTGAATCAATTAGTGTTTTATGAAACTGGGGATAACATCATAGATAAAGGGGCCGATTCCGATCTCGGTCGGAGGCGCACCCAATACCATTCGGTCGGGAAAAAAGCCATGCGAAAGCCTGTTTCCCGACCGATCCGTACAGCACACCGAACGAGCAAGTACGATGCGCACAACAGCAAAGAATCCGGCCGAGCCGTACTCACCCAAACCAGGTCCTGTTCTCCGACCGAGGCGAATCCGGATACGCCGAATCGAGTCGCACGGAAGGAAAAATGCAGCCCCGTCCGGCCGGACAAGTACGATGCGCTTTCCGTACGCGCCGAACCCGTCGCTACGCACGGCACGTCAAAGCATCCGGGAGAGGCGCACATAAGCTCCGATTCGCGCCACAACACGATCCACGGCTCCGAGACGAACACGGCAGCGACGAGGACGACGCGAAGCGACGAGGACGAGGCGAAGCGACGAGGACGACGCGAAGCAACGAGAAGGACGAACGACACGAACCAACCATGAATCCCTTCGTCCCGATCATACCAATATTCTACATTTACTACCGGAACAGGCACGGACGCGTACGGCGCAGAAGGTAAGCCAGACACCAACCACAAAACACATACAACACGTACACGACACATCACACACACACACAGGGATGCAGAATATACTTACACCAGCAACAGCAGCACCATAGGGGCGGGATGCCCATCACCAATGCCACATTTGCACACAGGGGCCTGAATGCGCACCACCACCCCTACCCAGGGGTGGCATGATGCCTACCACCACTACCATCCTTACCCAGGGGGGGCAGGATGCCTACCACTACTACTACCCTTAGCCAGGGGGCAGGATGCTTACCACTACTACCACCCTCAGCCAGGGGGGCAGGATGCCTACCACTACTACCACCCTCACCCAGGGGGCAGGATGCCCACCACTACTACCACCCTCACCCAGGGGGGCAGGATGCCTACCACTACTACCACCCTTAGCCAGGGGGCAGGATGCTTACCACTACTACCACCCTCAGCCAGGGGGGCAGGATGCCTACCACTACTACCACCCTCACCCAGGGGGCAGGATGCCCACCACTACTACCACCCTCACCCAGGGGGCAGGATGCCTACCACTACTACCACCCATAGCCAGGGGGCAGGATGCTTACCACTACTACCACCCTCAGCCAGGGGGCAGGATGCCTACCACTACTACCACTCTCACCCAGGGGGGCAGGATGCCTACCACTACTACCACCCTTAACCAGGGGGCAGGATGCTTACCACTACTACCACCCTCAGCCAGGGGGCAGGATGCCTACCACTACTACCACCCTCACCCAGGGGGCAGGATGCCCACCACTACTACCACCCTCACCCAGGGGGGCAGGATGCCTACCACTAGTACCACCCTCACCCAGGGGGGCAGGATGCCTACCACTACTACCACCCTCACCCAGGGGGGCAGGATGTCTACCACTACTACCACCCTCACCGAGGGGGGCTGGATGCCTACCACTACTACCACCCTCACCCAGGGGGCAGGATGCCCACCACTACTACCACCCTCACCCAGGGGGGCAGGATGCCTACCACTAGTACCACCCTCACCCAGGGGGCAGGATGCCTACCACTAGTACCACCCTCACCCAGGGGGGCAGGATGCCTACCACTAGTACCACCCTCACCCAGGGGGGCAGGATGCCTACCACTACTACCACCCTCAGCCAGGGGGCAGGATGCTTACCACTACTACCACCCTCAGCCAGGGGGGCAGGATGCCTACCACTACTACCACCCTCACCCAGGGGGGCAGGATGCCTACCACTACTACCACCCTCACCCAGGGGGCAGGATGCCTACCACTACTACCACCCTCACCCAGGGGGCTGGATGCCTACCACTACTACCACCCTCACCCAGGGGGCAGGATGCCCACCACTACTACCACCCTCACCCAGGGGGGCAGGATGCCTACCACTACTACCACCCTCACCCAGGGGGGCAGGATGCCTACCACTACTACCACCCTTAGCCAGGGGGCAGGATGCTTACCACTACTACCACCCTTAGCCAGGGGGCAGGATGCTTACCACTACTACCACCCTCAGCCAGGGGGGCAGGATGCCTACCACTACTACCACCCTTAGCCAGGGGGCAGGATGCTTACCACTTCTACCACCCTCAGCCAGGGGGGCAGGATGCCTACCACTACTACCACCCTCACCCAGGGGGGCAGGATGCCTACCACTACTACCACCCTTAGCCAGGGGGCAGGATGCTTACCACTACTACCACCCTTAGCCAGGGGGCAGGATGCTTACCACTACTACCACCCTCAGCCAGGGGGGCAGGATGCCTACCACTACTACCACCCTTAGCCAGGGGGCAGGATGCTTACCACTACTACCACCCTTAGCCAGGGGGTAGGATGCTTACCACTACTACCACCCTCACCCAGGGGGGCAGGATGCCTACCACTACTACCACCCTCACCCAGGGGGGCTGGATGCCTACCACCACTACCACCCCCACCCATAGGATGGACAATGCATGACACAACCAGCACACCACAACCTAGGGAATGCAAGAAGAAGACATCCCCCAACACCATGACAAGCGTGTGTAGACTGTGTCAAATGCCTACAACACCGAACATGACTTCTAACATACAATGTGACCCCCTAGCACATGTGCCACACAAATATGTGTGTGGCACACACAACGCAAGCAGGCCATGACCATTGTGGCAATGGGGTCCAAACCCCCATCATCACAGTGACCAAAAGGTAAGTGTGGGGTCCATAGCTGCAGCACATTTTGAACATTGTGGCAATGGGGTCCAAACCCCCATCATCACAGTGACCAAAAGGCAAGTGTGGGGTCCATAGCTGCAGCACATTTTGAACATTGTGGCAATGGGGTCCAAACCCCCATCATCACAGTGACCAAAAGGCAAGTGTGGGGTCCATAGCTGCAGCACATTTTGAACATTGTGGCAATGGGGTCCAAACCCCCATCATCACAGTGACCAAAAGGCAAGTGTTGACAAAGTAAGAGGTGCAACTGCCAAACTGCATGGATGATTCCTGGTCACAGAACAACAAACACATCAGTGGCAAAGTAGTGTATGTGTCCCATTGCAACATAAATTGGGGGAGCCAAATCCTGCAGTGCAAATAAGATATAACTTTGGCCATGTGCAGACAAACAACACCCATGGGGGCTGACACCGTCAACAATCATCAATGACACAATGACAGAAGTGACCATCCGAATGCAGACCCACATATTTGCACCAATGGGCACACACATGCAGATACCCTGTGGAGACTGCAGATGTGAGGCGAACAGATACCATACCATGGCAGCAATGGGACACACAATCAACAATTAGCACCAAATGAGGGCTCCCGTCCCATCAGCCTGGTCATGGAAGTGCCAACGGAATCATCAGCACAGATCCAACACACTTGTATAGCAATGTTGCACTGACAACACAGATGAGTCCTTCCCCATTGATGCCCAAACCTGCATGTTCACTGGAGATGGCCACACGGTCAGGGAAGTAGACGAATAGAACAATGGCAGGCACAACAGATGTGCAGGGGTGGAAGCCACAGATGTGAAGTTGCCAATCTAAGTAGGAAATCTCATTGCCAAATACTGAACACATGACACCCTCAGATGCTGCTATGGATGACATGGATACACCACAGGATAGGACACATACCCCCTGGACCACATGGGTTCCTGCACAGTAACACTTCATTATCATGAGACCAAATATCACCATCACTGCAGCAAGGGCATTGTTAGCATCATCAACATCATGTACATCAGAAGCAAAAGCACTAGAGAACAGAAAGTTGCTTTATTCAGCATATGTGGCATTAAAAGTAGAAGTCCGGTAGAACATAAACAAAGGCCAATGGCCAGTCCATCAACAAAGTCACAAGTGGGTGACAGTGGCAGATGCCACCCTACACATGCCTGCACAAAACCAGGGACAATCCACTAGGAGGGGCAACCGGGGGTAGGCCAGGCACCGCAGGGACAGGATCAGGGCTCACCAGGAGGAAGCAGGGAAGGGGTGGTGGGTGCTGGAGAGCCACTGACAACTGCAGTGGAGGTGTCTGACATGGTGTGTGCCGGCACAACTGGGGGGCATGGCTCAGATGTTGTGGGTGCCGGCACGACTGCAGTGGACCCTGCAGATGGAGTGGACAGGTCCGCCACTGCAGTGCCCAAGTCAGACAGGGTGGTAGTGGACTCCACTGCAGTGCCTACCACCAGGGGAGGAGAATGGGGAACAGGCAAGGTGGGCTGGACAGAGGGGGAGGACACCCTCACCACATCAGTGGCACAGACAAGCGCAGCGGGGGTGTGGTGCCGGGAGAGCAAGTGGCAGGGGGAGAAGGCCGGAGCCTCTTGGGGATGGTATATCTGTGGGTGGGGGAACCTGGGGCAGGGTGTGGTGGGGGCACCTGTGGAGTGGGGGCCTGAGGGATGGAGGAAGGTGACCTGGTGCTTGAGCTGCAGGGCGGCGGCGGGGTCTTGCTCTTACCACTCCGGGGGACTTGCGGGTGGGGGCCTCAGTCTGTCTGCGCCTGGGGGAGGGTGTCCGGGTGCGAGGGGCACTCTGCTCCATGTGGGGGCTTCCTCTTCCCCTGGATGCTGGGGCAGCTGGATCGGAGGGGAAGAGGCCGAGGTCACTGAGGAAGAGGCGCTGGGTCTTTGGGGTTGCAGGTGAGGCAAGGGAGGGTGCTTTGGAGGGAGAGGCAACTGAGGACTGTGCAGTGCCCGTGGATGCGTGTGTGTGTACCAGGGCCCCATCCCCTGTGAGTCTGGTTTCAGTCCCCTGACTGTGCGTGCGTGTGCGTTTAGTTTGTGGCGTGTGTGTCTGTGTGCTAGATGTGTGTGTGCTGGTGTGTGCCTGTGCCGGTGTGTGTGTGCTTGGGACGGGCAAGGTGCTGGGGAGTGTGGATGGAGCAGAGGCAGGAGGGGTGAGGGACTGTCTGAGGAGGGGCACTGCTGCCGTCAGGGAGGAGTCCATGGACCTGTTGCCCCTCTGTAGGTCAGACATGCCCGATGAGATGCCCTCCATGAACGACACCAGCTGAGTCAACAGTGCGGTGTGCGCATGTAGGACACTCAGCATGGCTGTCTGCCCTACATGGAGCTGGCGAAGGAGGTACACAGACTCCTCACTCAGGGCAGCAGGGGACACAGGGGCAGGGGGTGCGGTGCCTGGGCCAAAGGAGACACGCTCCCGAACATGGGAGCCTCCACGGACCTTGGGAATGGGAGCCGATGGGAGGGCGGTGGTGGTGCTGGTGGTGGCGGGGACAGCAACACTAGCTGGGGTGTGGTGGCTGCTGACACCCGCCTCCACAAGGGAGTCATCCTCCGAGTTGCTCTGGTCCTCAGCTGAGGTGGATGGTGCTGAGGATTCCTCGGTGTGGCTCCCCTCGCCCTCCGTGCCACTGGGTCCCTCCGACCACTCCTCGGCTGCTGACCCAGTCTGGCTCTCTGGCTCCTCCTGGTCCGTGGAGCTGTCCCCTTCCGTGGCCGTGGATGTATCTGCAAACAATGGGGAAACAGACAGACATCAGTCACCTGCACCAAACGCACACACCACTGTGAGCACAGCACATCACAGAGCAAGCCCCGGCATCATTAGTTGTACATTGCTAAAAGTGCCCTAACTGAACAGGAGAAGCCAATTGTCAGTCTGATGCCAAGCATGGCACTCACATCCCACATGGCCTTGCACCCATCTGTCTGGTGTCTGTTGGATTGCAACACCCCAGTGTGGACACATGCACCAAGTACACAGTAGTTGGACAGTGCAGAGGACACGGTGTGGACACATCACAGCTCTTGCCACTGAGTGAGTACAGGTTTCCGGATGAAAGGGATGCCCAGAGTCAAATAGGAAATGCATGTGATGCATACCAGCGACAGACACCATGATGCACCCATGTCCTGATAGCCAGCGCCACTATGGTGTGCATGTAGCACATGTCACTCCCCTGCAGGACCACAAATAAGTTGACACATGCCATGGCAGAGGCATGACTGCTAAGTCATACATCACTGTCTCAGTGATGTATGACTTGGCAGCCAGACAACAACACTATGCACTGTGTCACAATAGTAGGTCATGGGGAATGCAAGTCCTGGAGCTGCACAAGTGCACATGTACATCCCCCACACAACACATCATCTCAACCCTCATCTGTCCAGGTCACACCTATTGGACATATGGGAGACCTGTGACACTACCCTCTGAACCTGAGCCCCTCACAATTTGCTGTGAATGGGGAACAGCTGCCTGAACATCACATTCGCATACCCCAGTCTGCACGGGCAGCTGATCAAACACCTAGGTGACACACAAGTATCGTCTCCTATGGTCACATCTCCAGGGGCATGCTGAGCCCCTACCAAGAAACACCCCAGCAGTCCTGGCAACTAATCCACAGCACACTGACACAGAGGCAGACACCGGAGGGGTCAAATCACTGTGCACAATGTGTCAGCTGATACACGGGAGTGGGAGTACAGAGTGCATTGCATGGCCTGGAGTAGGCATGACTGTCCTGCTCCACATGAATGAGGGATGTGCCCTGGACAGTGGATAGCTGGCTATGTATGTGTGACACACGTAATCTGCACACTCCTGGGGCACAAACATTGTTCCCACCCGCTGCATGGGCGTGTGCCACATACCCCAGGCACATGTGGTGGCTCAGCTCAGCAAGTGGACCGCATATCAAAGCAACACGCAGATCACATGTCCAAACCCAGGCGTTGTGTGAACAATGGACCCACCCATGATGCCCACAACAGAGTTAGGGAAACAGATGCTGTCCCCCACCTTTAGTGAAGCAAACTGCAAGGACACAGTCCCAAGTGACACAATTCCCTGAGTGTAAGGGCCACACCTGGGTATCAGATGAGCAGTGGGCAGTGCACAATAGAGGGACATGGCTCCTGGACAACATGACTGCTGCACTGTGGCAGTTGAACCAGGCCAGAGGAGGGCACAAAGCATGTAATACAGAGTTCACAGTGCAGTCTTTGACTCACCCCCTCCTTGCTGCTGTCTGGCCTTCAGCTGCCCATCCAGGTCTGGAAAGACCACCGCCAGGATCTGGAGCATGTGGGGGTCAGGGTCCGTGTTCCGCCCCTCCTGCGAGGAGGCGACAGCTTCAGCTGGACCCGTGCAGTCCTCCGGGTCCAGCCCCGAAGGTCCTGCCACCTCTTCTGGCAGTTGCGGATCCGGCGCTTGTAGACCCCCACGGACCGGACAGCCCGGACGATGTCCTTCCAGATTTCCTGCTTCCGATGGGCATTAACCTGTCAGGATGACAAAGTGAAAAGGCCATTACCACACATGCAACATATCCGTGCATGACACAGTTGTATATACATGTCTCAATCACAGGGGCACATGATGTACACAGGCAGTGCAAAGCTGACCATGGACAGTTTGCCAGACGTCACTACATGGTATCATTGCATGGGAAGTAAAACCATGTTCAAATGCACTGTCACTGCACCATACCTGTCCAGTGCAAGTCACTACACACTATGGGGGTGACAACTACTCAGTGAGCCTGCTAGCCAGTGGCGTGCAGACTTCCAGCCTTGCTAGTCACACAAAATGCACATTCAGAAAGGCAGTGCACAGAACACTCACCTGCTCCCCTGGTGTCCCATACAGCTTGCTGTACTGTGGAAGTAGGCTGTCCAGCAGGGCCTGGATCTCTTCAAGGCTGGAGGCTGGGGCTCTCTCCACAGTACGTGCCATTGCAGGGTCCAGAGGGGCAGAGACAGCAGCAGTGCAGTGGCAGATGTCGTCCTGGAGCATGTAGTGCAGGCAAGTGAGCTCTCAGGGGAACAGCCAGCAATATATATGTGCTGGAGAGGCAGATACTGTCCCTTGTGTCCAAAGTGATAGGTCCAAGTCGTTTGCATCTTCTGAATCTGGCCAATCCATGGAATAGCAGCACCAAAACACGCCCACAGCATCCTTCAAATCTTCAACTTCATGACATACATGATTTTGCAACATTGTTGTGGGTGACCAACTAATTTTCCAGCAACCGACTCGTTCGAAATTCGAAAACGCGTCCGTTGCCAGGCAAGCCCATTGTCAATGGGTGCGCACCGATCGGTCCATTGCGGTACAACGCGTACAGGTGTACAACACGTACCCGCACACATTGAAAGCATTGGGCCGGCCGGAGGCACCGATCGGTCCATTGCAGTTCAACGCGCACAGGGGTACAACGCGTACCCGCACACATTGAAAGCAATGGGCCGGCTGGAGGCACCGATCGGTCCATTGCAGTTCAACGCGCACAGGGGTACAACGCGTACCCGCACACATTGAATGCAATGGGCCGGCCGGAGGCACCGATCGGTCCATTGCGGTACAACGCGCACAGGGGTACAACGCGTGCACCGCACACATTGAATGCAATGGGCCGGCCGGAGGCACCGATCGGTCCATTGCAGTTCAACGCGCACAGGGGTACAACGCGTACCCGCACACATTGAAAGCAATGGGCCGGCCGGAGGCACCGATCGGTCCATTGCAGTTCAACGCGCACATGGGTACAACGCGTACCCGCACACATTGAAAGCAATGGGCTGGCCGGAGGCACCGATCGGTCCATTGCAGTTCAACGCGCACAGGGGTACAACGCGTACCCGCACACATTGAATGCAATGGGCCGGCCGGAGGCACCGATCGGTCCATTGCGGTACAACGCGCACAGGGGTACAACGCGTACTCGCACACATTGAATGCAATGGGCCGGCCGGAGGCACCGATCGGTCCATTGCTGTACAACGCATCACTGTACATGTGACTGGCATATGTCAGCATGCCTGTCTCAGATGGACATATGCCAGCCACAGATAGCTCCCAGGGAGTGAGGGGCACACCTACATCACAACAGCCTGTCCAAACCTTATCATAAGGCATGTAAGGCTGCATTTTCTATTGTGTGTATGTTGGTGTACATGTTGTCCTGTGGGTGTCACCTGTGGGCAGCCACCCCCAGGCTGTGCACGTGTTCATGGGGACAGGATCCTGGGTGTTACGTGTACGTGACCACTGTGATGTGCAACTGTTCATATCTGTGCATGTGCCATGGTCACATTTCACAGTGGTGTATGTGTATGTCATGTTACATACCCCGTGAGTCCCATGTGGGACGGTATGTTTGAGCCAGGGTGTCCCAGTGGCACAATAGTGATGGTCCTCCACAGTCTTTGTGCATGAAGTGTTTACAATGTCTCTGATTTCATGTGCACAATGGGAGACAGTCTCCACATCCACGTTGTGTGTGCATGGACTCTGATGTTGTGCGTGTGTGTCACAGACGTCCATGTCTGTCCTGCCGTGGCAAGTGGGGCCACTACCTGTGGGTGTCATGGTTGTTTTGCTGTGGTGCATACATGATACTCCATGTAATGCCAGTGTCCATGTGGCATTACAGGGTCCCTCGGAATGTACCTGTCGTTGAGCTGTGGTGCCTGGGGCACATCTGTCCTCACATGTCACTGTGGGGGGTTATTGTGACACGGCAGCAGGAGATGGGAACTGTGACACGGCCTCATAATATCCAATGGGCCAACCTGGGACAAATTGATGCCACCTGTTGGACCGTGTTGACAGATGTTGGCCATGTATGTACCATACATGTCCTTCCGGTACTGCACACTTCATGTAGTTGTGCCTCATAATGATGTATGTTGGGATCTTGAGTGTGTTCAATGCCGCATATGTGGGGTGACTGACAATCTTGCTTACTTCTCCTCTGCACTGCAGGGCTCCTGCTGTCCATCGGCCATTCCCAGACCTGGCAACGATGGTGGAACGGGACAGCATCCGACGGTACCGCTTCACCAGGCAGCTGATTGAGGATTTGGCAGTGCAGTTGTCCCCACATTTGCAGCCTGGCCGGCCGTATCCTACAGCGCTGACCCCCAAGGTGAAGGTGATGGCAGCCCTACACTTCTTTGCCACTGGTACCTTCCAACATACTGTGGCGACTGCTGGTGGGATGTCACAGACCATGTTCAGCCGTGTGCTCCACGATGTTTTGGCGGCAATGTTGCTATTCCTGAACCGGTACATCTATTTCCCTAGACTGCGACGACTCACTGACGTGAAGAGTGACTTTTATGCCCTGGGGAGGATGCCGCATGTAATTGGCACCATTGATGGGACACATGTGGCTTTGGTACCACCACAGGCCCAGGAGCAGGCCTACAGGAACCGCAAGCACTACCACTCGGTCAATGCACTGGTGGTGTGTCTTGCAGACATGACCATCACATACGTGTGTGCCCGTTTCCCTGGTTCAGCACACGATGCCTTTGTGATGAGGAGTAGTCGCATCCCCAGGATGATGGCACAGATGCAGAACCAGCGTGCCTGGCTTGTCGGTGTGTACTGACTTTGTGCCATTGTGTGTGATCTGATCTGTAGTATTCCGCCCACTTTTCCAAGTCAGCTAATGTGCACTTGTCTGTCCGTAGGTGACTCGGGATACCCCAACATGCCGTGGTTGCTGACACCCCTCAGGAACCCTGTGACACCTGCCCAGATGCGCTACAATGAGGCACATGGTCGGACCAGGAGAGTGATTGAGCGGACCTTTGGTCTCCTGAAGAGCCGCTTCCGCTGCCTGGACAAGACCGGAGGGTCCCTCCCATATGCCCCTGCGAAAGTGTGCAAGATTATCATCGTCTGCTGCATGCTCCACAACCTGGCAGTGCGGAAGGAGTTGCCTCTCATCCAGGATGACAATGACCAACATCCGCCACCTGTGGAGGATCCTGGCCTGGACCACGATGCCAGTGACGATGATGATGATGATGGTGATGGTGATGTCCGCACACAGCTCATCACCAACTTCTTTAGCTGAATGTGAGTATCCTGAGGTGTCATGTCAATGATGTGAGTTGGCATGATGTGTGGGTGGTGCTCTGGTGCTGTTGGAGTGTGTCCATGGGCTACTTGACTGGATGTGTGTTGCGATGTGTGGTGACAGGTGGGCTGACTCCCCAACAGTGTTGACATGCTAACTTGGTTCTGGGTGGGTATCTTGTAACATGTATTGTGCATGAGTTTTGCTGTTCTGTCCTGTACTCCATTGCTTTTGACTGTGTGTCATTTCTGTCCTTCACAGGGTACTTTCAGATTCGTTTGGTCAACTGTGTCCACCGACGACGTGATTGCACATCCAGGCTGGTAGCTGTTGTGTCCCTACAGGTGATGTGCGCCACACCCATGGACTTCCTTCCGTCTACAGTTGTTGACTGTGTGCCCGCTGCCAGGTGGGGTTACCTTGCATCTGTAGTGGTTACGGCATGTTGCAACTGTGTAATAAACCTGTGCTTCACTTTGTGATGTGCGTTGTCTGTGGTCACACATTTGACTGCCATTTGCTTACTGCACCTGTGGGCTACTTGACTACAACTGGGAATGGGTGTGGTGTCTGTGCATTGCACCGTCTTCCCTGGCAACATCAGTGTAGGCAATGAGTCAGATGGCCTAGGTGTGTATGTGTCGTGTAGCCCTGGTGGTGTGTCTCCCTCATGTGTGTCACGTTGCCTGTACTCACATGCCTGTGTTGTCCTTGCTGTTGCAGTTCGCATACACAGTGTAATTTTGCAGTTCATCATCCCCATAACAGCACCCACGTTGGAATCACGACAGAGGCAAGTATGGTGTATTAGTGTGTTTATTGTGATACATTTGTGTTAATAGTGCATAGGATGGGTTGTGCTGTACATAAATCTTGCAATCCCAAGTTCCTAGGTGAATTGAAAGTCCGGGTAGACAGGATCCCCAGTATCGGGGCCACAGTTGTCTGATACATTGGTCCAACTTGTACTCCCCATGCAATGTGTGGGAGTAGTGTTGCCGTCAACAGGGTGAACAGTCTGTGCACAAAGGCGAACATCCAGAACAGGTTCAGGCTTCCTGGGAGTTGCGCTTGGCCATCGGCCTCTTACTTTTCCCTCCTCGGACGACCCCTCTTCTTGGGGGGGGGCCCTCAAGTGCAGGCTGCTGCGGTGCAGGGGACTCTCCGCCAGAGTCCTCCTCCCTCCCTGTGGCAGTTGCAGTTTGTTCGGCACCAGATGTTGTTGGCACACAGGGAGGTGTGGACTGGTTGCTGTTCATCTGGCGGAGGCATTGTAAAATGTCCCTGTGCACCGCCGTCATCTCATGCAGTGCATCCCACTTGGACTCCACGCGGGACATGTGTGAGTCCACACGGGACATGTGTGACTCCACGTGGGACATGTGGGAGTCCAAGCGGGCATGATGGGCAGCCTGCTGCTGTTTAATGTCTCTGAGGAGCCCCACTACCTGGCTGAGCTCTCCGGTGCTGGACTGGTACGCATCAGCTATGCGTACCAGTTGTGGGTCATCATGCACACCAGCAACGTCTGCAAGCAGCGACCTCTGTCTCCCACCCCTCCCACCACCCCTGCTGACATGTGCAGTGTGTGCAGTGGCACGCACAGATAACCCTGGTCCACCTTGGGGGTTGGTGGTGGTGGTGGTGTCCATGGCCCCAGGTTGGTCCAGGGTCACTGTGCTGGTGTTGCTCCTTATTCTGTCCATGTCGGCAGGGATGGTATTCGTGGTGACAGTCGTTGTAGGGGTGGGTGCAGGGGCTGCAGCTGGTGGTCCTGCTGGTGCTGCAGCTGGTGGTCCTGCTGGTGCTGCATGTTGACTTGCACCGGATGTGCCAGGTTGTTCTTCATCGTCCGAGGAGGACAGAGGCTGTACGACGCCAGTGAGCTCGGCATCCTCTTGAGCCTGGGACTGGGACTCCTCAGCGTCTGCTGCTGTGTCCCCATCATCACCTGTTTTTGGGAGACACAAACAATGTATGTCATGTTTCTGCAGGCATCAATGGTTGACACACATGACAGTTGTGACTGTGCCTCTGGGTGCGGGCCTGTACATTGCATTGTCCTAAGTCGTCACAGTCAGGGGTTGATATTGGTGTGGCACATTGTCCTGCATTATTTGGGCATTTCTATGTATTTTCTGGGGTGTGAACATGGTCTGCATTGGTTGTGTTTGGTTGACAGCCGGCCCTCCTTCCCACCCAGCCAGCCAGCCAGTTATCCCACCATGGAACGTGCTTGCGTTGCAGGGAGTGTAAGTTGTCTCTCAGGATGTCAGTCAGTGGTGTCCTGCTGTTTGTTGGTGCACAGTTGCCAGCAGGGCCTTGTGCTCCCCACAGCAGTAGCCAGTGTCAGCCATCTTGTGAGTCCTTCTCCACTCCCTCTGATGTGAGCATGGTTCAGGGTGGTGTTGATGGGACAGTTGTGGGGGTGACCAATATCAGTGACTACGACTCCCATCATGCTATTGCCTCCACCCCCTTCCCAGCATGCCCATGCTTCCTTCCTTTTGAATCTGCTTCCCTGTGGGGTGGGCTGGCTGTGCTGACAGGATGGCTGGGAGTGTTGTCCTGGCAGTTGTTTGGCTAAGAGTCCCAAGAGTGTCCCTGTGCTTCACACAACATAACCCAGGGTGGTGGTTCTTTGTGGGATCTTGTGTTAGGATGGGGGCATTGCATTCTACCAGGTGGGTACTGTGGAGTTTGTGTTGGGGTGTGTGTGAGGGGAGGTGCTTGTGACTATGGTTAGTGCTGCAAGTCCTCCTTCCCACCCAGCCAGCCAGCCAGTTATCCCACCATGGAACGTGCTTGCATTGCAGGGAGTGTAAGTTGTCTCTCAGGATGTCAGTCAGTGGTGTCCTGCTGTTTGTTGGTGCACATTTGCCAGCAGGGCCTTGTGCTCCCCACAGCAGTAGCCAGTGTCAGCCATCTTGTGAGTCCTTCTCCACTCCCTGTGATGTGAGCATGGTTCAGGGTGGTGTTGATGGGACAGTTGTGGGGGTGAGCTATGTCTGTGACTACGACTCCCATCATGCCATTGCCTCCACCCCACTTCCCAGCATTCCCATACTTACTTGCTTTTGTGTGGAGGTCAGTGTGTGTGGGTGTGAGAGCAATGGCAAGATGGCTGACAGTGGTGTCCTGCTGTTGGTTGGTGTGAAGTACCCAGCATGCCCTTGTGCTCCCCACGACACAGCAACAGTGTCAGACATCTTTGATGGGCCTTTCCACTCTCTGTGGGATGTGCATGCGTGAGTGTGAGCTTGCTGGGCCATGTGGTGGGGGATGTGGAGCTGTGACTACGACTCCCATCATGCTATTGCCTCCTCCCCCCTTCCCAGCATGTCCATGCTTCCTTCCTTTTGACTCTGCTTCCCTGTGGGGTGGGCTGGCTGTGCTGACAGGATGGCTGGGAGTGTTGTCCTGGCAGTTGTTTGGCTAAGAGTCCCAAGAGTGTCCCTGTGCTTCACACAACATAACCCAGGGTGGTGGTTCTTTGTGGGATCTTGTGTTAGGATGGGGGGCATTGCATTCTACCAGGTGGGTTCTGTGGAGTTTGTGTTGGGGGGTGTGTGAGGGGCGGTGCTTGTGACTATGGTCAGTGCTGCAAGTCCCCCTTCCCACCCAGCTAGCCAGATTTCCCACCATGGAACGTGCTTGCATTGCAGGGAGTGTAAGTTGCCTCTCAGGATGTCAGTCAGTGGTGTCCTGCTGTTTGTTGGTGCACAGTTGCCAGCAGGGCCTTGTGCTCCCCACAGCAGTAGCCAGTGTCAGCCATCTTGTGAGTCCTTCTCCACTCCCTGTGATGTGAGCATGGTTCAGGGTGGTGTTGATGGGACAGTTGTGGGGGTGACCAATATCAGTGACTACGACTCCCATCATGCTATTGCCTCCACCCCCTTCCCAGCATGCCCATGCTTCCTTCCTTTGACTCTGCTTCCCTGTGGGGTGGGCTGGCTGTGCTGACAGGATGGCTGGGAGTGTTGTCCTGGCAGTTGTTTGGCTAAGAGTCCCAAGAGTGTCCCTGTGCTTCACACAACATAACCCAGGGTGGTGGTTCTTTGTGGGATCTTGTGTTAGGATGGGGGCATTGCATTCTACCAGGTGGGTTCTGTGGAGTTTGTGTTGGGGGGTGTGTGAGGGGCGGTGCTTGTGACTATGGTCAGTGCTGCAAGTCCCCCTTCCCACCCAGCTAGCCAGATTTCCCACCATGGAACGTGCTTGCATTGCAGGGAGTGTAAGTTGTCTCTCAGGATGTCAGTCAGTGGTGTCCTGCTGTTTGTTGGTGCACAGTTGCCAGCAGGGCCTTGTGCTCCCCACAGCAGTAGCCAGTGTCAGCCATCTTGTGAGTCCTTCTCCACTCCCTGTGATGTGAGCATGGTTCAGGGTGGTGTTGATGGGACAGTTGTGGGGGTGACCAATATCAGTGACTACGACTCCCATCATGCTATTGCCTCCACCCCCTTCCCAGCATGCCCATGCTTCCTTCCTTTGACTCTGCTTCCTGTGGGGTGGGCTGGCTGTGCTGACAGGATGGCTGGGAGTGTTGTCCTGGCAGTTGTTTGGCTAAGAGTCCCAAGAGTGTCCCTGTGCTTCACACAACATAACCCAGGGTGGTGGTTCTTTGTGGGATCTTGTGTTAGGATGGGGGCATTGCATTCTACCAGGTGGGTTCTGTGGAGTTTGTGTTGGGGGGTGTGTGAGGGGCGGTGCTTGTGACTATGGTCAGTGCTGCAAGTCCCCCTTCCCAGCCAGCTAGCCAGATTTCCCACCATGGAACGTGCTTGCATTGCAGGGAGTGTAAGTTGTCTCTCAGGATGTCAGTCAGTGGTGTCCTGCTGTTTGTTGGTGCACAGTTGCCAGCAGGGCCTTGTGCTCCCCACAGCAGTAGCCAGTGTCAGCCATCTTGTGAGTCCTTCTCCACTCCCTGTGATGTGCGCATGGTTCATGGTGGTGTTGATGGGACAGTTGTGGGGGGGCAATATGTGTGACTGCGACTCCCATGATGCTATTGGCTACACTGACTTGGCCAGCATACACAGAATTCCTTCCTTTGAGTGGTCTTCACTGTGTTTTGGTGTTGTTGTGGTGGCTACATGTGTGGATGTGTTTGTTAGTTCTATTTGTGCCACTGCCTAGATGTAGTTGTGGTTGTGTTTGTACATGTGTTGGCACAGTTGGATGTGACTTTTTTGATGGCATGTGTTGTGTTTATCTGACTGACATACACATTTTGGGATGATTCTGTTCTGGTTGCTGTGTAATTGCTATGAGTGCATGGTTTGACTCTCCCCTTGACAGTGATGTGTGTGTTTTGTGGCAGTATATTGCGTACATTTGTTGTGTACTCACCAGGCTCTGGGATGTCCTCTAGTCCATATACGCTCACTGGCGGAAGCCTTCTCCTCCCAGGGCCTGAGGTATATTGGCTTGGCAGGAGGGCCACTGCCGGTGTATTGGCTGTTTATGTAGTCTTTCTTCAGCATGTCCCGTACCCTCCTGCGCACGTCATACCACCTGTTCTGGATGTCCGTCTTTGTGCGCCGACATGGTGATTGGGCGTTCACCCTGTTGATGATCCTCTCCCACATCTTGGTTTTCTGCGACATGGGGGTCTGTTGGACCAGTGTGCCAAACAGCTGTGGCTCCACCCTGAGGATCTCGTCTACCATGACTTCCAATTCACTATCTAGGAACTTGGGATTCTTCTTGGGGGGCATGGTGATGGGTGGTGATGGTGGGTGATGTGTGTGTTGGTGTGCAGGTGAGGGTGTGTGAGTGTGTGTTTTGCTGGGTGTATGTGAGGTAGGTATTTGTTGGTGTGCTGATGGTGTGTGGCTTGTGTGAGGGATGAGCTGTGGGTGTGTGGTTGCTTTCTCTTGGGTGCTGGCAGTGGAATGGCATTTGCAAAGGCTCATGGTAGTGATTTGTGTCCTTTATATAGGTGGAGTTGTGGGTGTGTCTTTGTTCTCTGTCCCCACCCCCAGTATTTATTGGCTTGGTAATTGCTTGTTTGGCCTTTTTTTGGGTGATTTTTCCTTTGTGCTGTTTGTGTATGTTGGAAACGTTCTTGTGACCGAGTCGGACCCTGCATTGGTCTCGTACGGTGTTCTCCGTTTCGTTCACGCTGTGTTTGTGCAGTTTTCTATGCTGCGTACGCGTCGGTCGCGGTGTATTGTGTTGCTTCGGCTCGGTTTTGTATGCGTGTCGGTCGTACGGCTTGTCCTCCGTCCGACTCGCTCGTGGTTTTCGCGCCTTGCATCGTACTTTGCGGTTTGGAGTTCGCATGTACGTTTCGGTCGGATTTGTTCCGGGTGCGTGTCGGTCGGTTGGATTCGCGTGTTTTTCCGGCCGGATTGCTGCTTTCCGTGCGGCTCGGTCGGTCGACTTTGTTTCGGTACGTGTCGGTCGGATTTTCGCGCCTTGCATCGTACTTGGCGTGTCGTGCGCCACGGGTACGTGTCGGTCGGTATTTTTTCCGGATCCGAGTCGGTCGGTGCTTTTTCCGGCCCGAATCGGAATCGACCCCAAAGTATTTTACTGATTGCTATATCTGGATACGATTGAAAATTACTGTATAGGTTGTGTGAAGTGCTTATTTTATCAGAAGAAGGTCAAAAAAAGAAACAAATGAAGAGGTGTTCTACTGTATACCTTAAATCACCGTGAATAATCACCAATGTGCTCCGAATAAGGCCTGACATGACACAATATATTATTCAGGGCTAGCTCTGGTTAAAAATGTGTATATCACTGCGATAATAAAAAAAACCACACACACACAAACTGATGTATTTCAGTGTATTTGAGATGTTGGGGGTCATTTAGAATGTAGCTACTTCGGGAAAACAACAGTGTCAGCAGTCAGCCGTTCCTTGCTGGCATGGCGGAACTTTCGGCACTTTTTCCAAATATAAACCCCTTAACCATGGGTCTGTTTTTGGGAAAATGTTGTTTATTTTTCCACATGGGAAGAGTTTTCTACCAGCGACTGTGAACTCTTGTGACTTTTCCTGGTCGTACTGCCATAGCTTTACATGGTGGAACCTGGAAGCAAAAACACAGCCGGACATGACGTAAGGGGTCCTGACCTAGATAAAGCAGCCCCTTTCAGGACATTCTCACTGTCCTTGTGTCTGCTGAAAAGACAGTAACCAATATCTGTTGGTTGTCACATTAACTGCCTACCTATAAGGGCCTCATTCTGAATCGTGCTTTAATTCCAATTTGCACCCTTAGAGATATTCAGTGTTTTGCTGTATTTACCACAATTACAGTCCCCATCCCAAGTTTATTTTTTGTTTTTAAAGGAAAAAGCACGTATTCCAAGTTTCACACCTCAAAATTTGAAAAATCATACAGTATTACTATGCTATGCCACATTCCGTGGTGTGGAAGTTAAAATATGATAACACTACACCTGGTAGGTATCATAAGTCATAACCAATGGTATTAGTATTTACCAGATGCGGCATTACTACACATAATTCAAGGCAACTCATAGTGAAGACCTAAATCTGTCCCTCTTTTGGAAGTGGTGTAGTCTGCACTCATTGTAACTTTAACTCTCAAAACCCCTTTAAAAAATGCTGACTTTCGAGCAACCTGAAAGCCAACGCAAAAGGCAATAGGGCCACAGAAAGAGAAGAGAACAACCTCAGGATAGTTCCTAGCTTCCTGCCATCTACAACACCGAACTCCCTCTGGCAAGAATGACGCCCCTAGTGCTGTCAGGGAGTAGGAGACAGCGCGTCACACCTGGTGCACAGCGGTCTCCGGCTCTGCTGTGATCTCACTCCATCACCATCTTCAGCCAGCCTCAAGTTCTGCAGGAAATGGGCAACCTCACCACCGCCAAGCCGCCCTGGCTGTCCCTTGCCACAAGATCCATTGGCTGTGAGCCAGCTGGTGGGGAGGGGATTAAAAATGAAAAACTTTAGCTGCACCCAGACTTTTGAGAGTCATAAAAACCAGGAGTGGTCAGAGTGGGAACATCATATTTGACTCTGAATATGGGTCGATCCTGGATCAATTTTTTGGGGGGGAGATGAAGAAGGAGGACTCAGAATAATGATACGACTGGCTTGCAGACAGCACTTGATTAGCTAATGAGATCTTACTTCTCAGAATCCTACCAAAAAGATACTTTAAGAATTCTTGTTTAGATTTGCAAGACACTATCACACCTGGCTGGGCTGAGAGCGGCTCTGCACGGTGCTGCAGATCCTATCTGCAAGCCCAAAGGACAGATGCGTCACTTGCGCTTCACATAAACCCGTGTCCGCAAGCCACAGAGCAATACTGCTGACTGAAGGCCAAGGAGTGGCTATTTTGGGGCTTTTCTAATGGAAAGGTGATTTCATCTTGATGTAAATTCATCTCCCAATAGCAACGATCAAGGTTGATTAAAAAGCCAGTGAATGGCTTCGATTCAAGAGAATGACCTCCAATGAATGAGTATCGGGTACCAAGACAATTTAGAGGAGATTCATTTTAGGAAAACAAAGCAAGGCTGGATTTCTGGAGCCATGTAGACAGAGATGCAAGAATGGACCTGCGTCACTTAGATCTAGACACTCTATCAAACCTGCCACAACAATGCATTAAACCGTAGGTCGTGTATCCATTAAATATTTGCTTATGAAATGAGATACTTGGAATACTGAACCCCAGCTTTTAATGGCTCCCAAAATATGAGCGTCAGCTCATCTGTCGCGTGCATTATAAAGGATTCCTGATTCGGCATTGCACCGTTGTCGCTTGATGAATGCATCGCCTCTAAAGGCCTAAATAAAAGGTGAACACGACCAATAAGTTATGCTGGTTTCAAACACGGATGACATTTACTCGAAAAAAAGCAAAATGCATAATTAATTGAAAATATATTCCACAAAGATGAAAGTTGAACAAAATATGTGCGTTAATATGATAAAAGAGAGTGCAATTTAGAGAAACAATTGTCGTGGTGGGCTGGTAGTCTTTCCGTGAAAGGAATTTGACAATAAAGAGAAAGTATTGCACATTCAAAGTGCTTCTATTGTTGCTTTTAATTCTAGCCATGGCAGGAAATATATTGTAGAAAAATCCGTGAAAGCAGGTGTCTCGGCTGTTTGCTTACACAAACTGTTACATAAGTAACTGGTGCATTCGTATAGCCCTCCTTGCTCAGTGTGTTGTCAAAACAGGAGGTCATTATAGGAAAACAATTTAAAATATAAGCCCTTGAAGTGCGTGAGCGGGGAAGCATACACAAATATTTTTTTAACTGAGGGATTACATGGAACATCTCAATGTAAAGCCCAATGAAAATATATCAAGGAAACTCTTGAAATAGTCCATGAAATGCACACATCTGTTTATACAAATACCTTATGCACTGGCTTTTTTATGCTAGATTGCCATTACACTCAAAGCAATATCAGATAAACCCCAATTTAGCAATAGAAAGTCCTCGAGTGAGTTTAAAGTGCCCCAAATCTATTATGAAATAATGCCACACTAGCACTCAGTGCTTACTTAAGCTCAGTGTGATGTTCTCTTGTGCCAGCAGGATCTGACACTTACATTACCTCCCAACATCATAAGAGTCATGCAATATCTTAAATTCAGCACACCATTGCCCTTCAAAGACCTCTACAACTTTCCTTACAAAGTACAAGAAAGTAATCTCAAGTGAGATGCTACACGCATGCAGAGGCAAAGTCAATAGATCTGGCCTTGGAAAGATGGTTCTATTTTATTGCACCATGTGCCACAAAAGAATAAACAAATAACAACATGCTACTGCTACTCACAATGACTATATGCTTACAAAGCATTGGCAAAGTAAAGTGTAGGGCTGCATCCTAAAAATAATCCTAATTTCAAGAAACTTTCATGCTCTTTCCACAATTTCATTTTGTGCCATTCCTCTCCTGGGCCATGGGTCAACCAACATATGGGGGGTATATTTGTTTCGGGACAAGGGCCAAAGATTGAAGTTTGCATTGCATTCCACATAAGAAAAACTGGCGAGATCTACACATTCACCACCACCTTGGACTCCACCAGAAGTCTGGTTTTTGGAAATGTCTGAGGATGATAGGTTTTCCTTGGCGCCAGCCAACCTTGGGCCAAAATATCGCAGTTAGCCACATCTGGAAAATGTAATTTATCTCGACCAACTTTCGTGCCCTTTTCCTGGTTGTCTTGTTTGGCCTTTCCTGTGCTGGGACCCACTCAGATCTGTAGAGAATAGATCAGTGGTTTTAACCTGTGGTTCGGGGGACCCTTGGAAGTCTGTGAAGCCTACTCAAGGGGTCTACAACTGCTTGGAAACTTACATTTTAACAGATTAATTAAGTCTATATAACTAAAGAAGCAAAATGTAAAACTGAAAATATCAAAATGCTCTGTAAATGTGATAGGAATTTGAAATTGGAGGTTAAAAATTAAGTTGGAATTCTTAGATTGATGTGTGTCACAGTGCTAGAGCAGCAAACATAGGATAATATGGATGATGAGTTACCTTAACTGAATTTAGAAAAGCTCCAATCTTCCCATTAAAATGAAAATTGTGTTTTTTTAAAATATTTGTTGGTGAATAAAAATCAAATATTTCATCATTTGTGTATTGCTTAGGCCAGGGTCTCCGGCTTCCAGTAATGACTTAGTGGTGGGATCCAGGATCCCAATAATTATTCAGTGGGGGGTCCCCAGATTCCAGTAATTTGTCATTTGAAGGAATTCTGGATAAGAAAACATACTGGGATCCATGCAAGTCACAACATCTTGGATTCGCTGGTATGTAGTTTTAAAAATGTCTGGTGTAGATAGGCATTTTCTGGGTGCCAGCCAACTGCAGCCACCCACATACTGAACATCAACCTAATTCTAAGCAACTTTCATGCCTTTTCCAGGTTGGGCTTTTGGACCATTCTTGTCCCCCATAATAGGCCACCTACATATGTGGTGTATTGCTTTTATCAAGAGAAGTGTGGTAACGCTGTGAACACTAAGGGGCCGATTCCGATCTCGGCCGGTAGGGCTCCGAATCGGATTCGGCTTAACCGGATCCGATTCGGAGCCCTATTTCCCGACCGATTCGTACGCTTCCGGGCGAGCGAGTACGATGCGAAATCGGCGACCGACTCGTCCGGGCGTCCCGATCGCTCCGACCGACTCATCCCCGGGTCTAACCGCACCGACCGACTCGCTCGGACTCGACTCGCACCGTGCAATGGAGACGTTCCCCGGCCGGGTAAGTACGATGCGTGCCGCGAGCAGTCCGACCGAGCCGCGCACTCCGGCTCCAAAGAGCAGTCGGAGCCGTACTTTGGGGGTCCGTGTCGGACCCCCCTGTACACGTAGCCGCGCGAGTCGCACACAGGGGGGACCCATGGGTCCCCCCTATCTGTGCGTGTATGGCGCGAGTCGCTTCGCCGCGTACACGCTGTAGGGGGCGCCCTTGTCTGCCTCGCACCCATTGAGTCAATGTGAGCCCGCGTACGCGTTGTACGACAGGCTCCCATTGACTTCAATGGGAGTCCACTGAATCGAGTCCGATGGCATACGTGCGCATCGTACTCGTTCGGTCGGGCTGCACGGGTCCGATTCGGTCGGAAATCTCTCCGGGTCCGGCTCGGTCGGAGAGATTTCCGGCCCGAATCGGAATCGGCCCCTTGGTAGTGGGACATTTGCCATTCCACTCAAATTCAAGAGCTTTCTCTCAAAGAAATGTGAGAAACTTGTGTGATTTTTCTTGGGTAAGACTGATTGGTGAGATGCATGCCAGACAGAAGAACTTTCCAGCTTGTCAATTTTTGAGAATTGTTTAAGGGTTTCAGATGACCTTTGCCCAAAAACAACAGACAGCGACCCACACAAAAGTGTCTTTTATTCTAGCATAATTCCACCCATAACATATTTGAGATTTTGACCCTGTGATGCCATATGCAATAGGCCCACCATTAAAAGTGGCGTGATGTTTTTATTGGGAAAAGAGTGGCAATGCAGGATGGTGACTTCTTTGCTATTATTTTTTACATTGCTCTATTCTTTCATCTTCCCATGACAAGTCAGTGTAAAAAACATATTTCCAATTTGAAAAGCTCAGTAGGGACCACCAGATACTAACGGTCGTCCAAATCGATTCCAATGTGCAGATTTGATGGAATGACCCCAATTTCTAAACACAGATTCTTAGGTACATTTCAGAAGTGCACAGTTTTCATTCATTCCCACTTTGTATTCATTAGTTAGACTCAGTTGTTGGCTCTGAGTGTTAGATGATTGTGTACTACCTACAAGCCCTATAAATCTTTGTGTCCGGAGGCAACTAGTGGATTCAATGGTATATTAATTTCATCAATTGGGCTTCAGTGCAAAAAGGTATTGATGACACGGTGTTAACTATTTCACCAGTGTCCATCGTACTTCCACTATTTTTAATTATTAGTTTCTTCGAGAAAACCATGAGCTATATATATAAATAACACATTACTGAATTCCGAATTTTTTTGCATTTCCAGAAATGTATAGCTTTCTAGGTCCCCCCCCCCCACATTTCACAACTGTTTCCCCTAGATAGCAAGAAGATGCCACAAAAAGAAACAAACGACAAGTACTTTTTGCAAAACCAGTTGGATTTTTTCCTTCTGTCTGTTTCTTAAAGTACGTAAGTGAGTGATCTTAGCAAGGTAAATCTTTTTTTGATGTTTGTTATTTGTAGAAAAGAAAATAAATATATACTTTTGAACAGCACTTTCTCCATATTTTAACTAGTAACGCAGGCCCCTCCATGTTAAACCACAAACCATGGGTACTTTTACAATCCTCAAAAAAACCGACATGGATTTGGCCTGAATAAAAATATGATGGCTTAAGCACAAACTGCTAAATGTCACAAAATGCATGGTGTAGGGGGATGAGGCCTCATTACTTAAGAAGTTAACGCATAGGGTGGTGCTGCCGAGTATTGTTGCTTTGTTCCTGCCACAGGCTGCGCAGAACCATCAGTATAGATGATGTAATCATAGTGATCAAGAGGCATGACTTTATTAGGCAGAGGGTATTTATTTTCGTATTGCAGGTATGTTTGTGTTTGTAGTGTCGAGTCATTTTTGTAGTCTACATATGTTGCAGTGAGAGAGTTGGCCCATTGTATTAATCTGGGATGTAATGCTTTTGCGTTGGGAACGTTAGCTTCTGTGACAGTCTCTAAGGTCGGCACTGGAGTGACGACAGTTATTCGTTTCCCCTGAGCCAATACTCTCTCTCTTACCAAAGCAGTCTGTCCCGCCATCAGAATCTTTTCTGTTGGTGCAAAACGCATCTCAGCATTGGTGTATAAATGCGATTTATATGCAATTGGTAAAGTGTCACCTTTATTGAATGTAGCATAGGTATACCCCGATGACCCCGCAATGATATGGATCACCAGGTTTGTGGTTTTTACAAATGTGTGTAAGTGTTTAGAAGCTAGCATGCCAGCTTGTACTGAATGTAAAATTTGTGTGTGTTAAATTGTACAATGTGTGCTTGAAAAATCTGGATGAATTAAGTCGTAAATTGGTTTACCCCATTCTGCATAATCTGGAATGTATGTTCTGCCAAAATTTCAGAATCCCAATATGGACTGAAGTTTCTTCAATGTGTTTGGTGGTTGTAAAAGTGCACACTTCTCCAAGAAGTGCTTCACAAGGCTTTTGCCTTCATTTGACAGCTCGTATCCCAGAAACAGGATATTGAGCTGGGCAATTTTCAATTTTTTAAAATTAAATTTGGAGCCCATGTGTGCAAATTCTTGAACTATGTGATCTACTCTTGTCAAGTGTGTAGAAAGGTCATCATCATCAAATACATTTCATCAACATAGGACAAATTCTTGTATAAGTTATGTGACCCATGCTGAGAAAAACCCGGGGCTATTCTTATACCCTTGGGGAAATCGACAGAACTGTCTCTGGGAACCTAGCACAAATAATGCAGTCAAATACCTGCTTTCAGGTGCTATGTTTTGGAAGAAAACTCCATTCGAGATATCTAGTGTTGTTTTGTATTTTTTACTCACTATATTGTTCATTAGTGCTACGCTATGCGTGTTCTGTACAGAGAATACACATGTAGTTGTGTTTAGATGTCTGTAATCTAATACTAGATTATATGAATTGTCAGGTTTCATAACTGGAAACGGGATTATTCATAGGAGAGGTGCATCTTTCTATTACACCTTGGTACTCAAGTTGTGTGAGAATCTCTCTAACTTGTTTTTTAGCCTAATTTTTAATGGGGTGTTGTCTTTGAGGTTGTGGGATCGACATCAATGGTATTTCATGATAAGGGGAACCGTCATCCAGCTTCACATGGTTGCTGTACAACGCAGGAGCTAGCACTGACACCCACTCCTTGGCGTATGATTGTTTTACTGATTCTGGAACAAGGTCGGAGAAGGGAGGTAAAATTACAGTTTCTCCATTTGGACACTCCATCACAAATTAAGGTGGCTAATCCTTTTCAGCCAAGAGAATTTTGTAGCCGAATGACAAGTTCTCCAAAAAGAGAACATTAATGTATCTTGGTATGTCTCCCTCCAATTGGAGTTGCATCTCTTATAAATGATGAGGGTAGCTTACCTTAGTATCTGGTGTTTCCACCGGTATATAGTCACTCAATGCTACTGCCACCAGACAATCCATCAAATTCTGGCAAACTATTGTGACTTCTGCTGCGCTGTCCAGCATGGTCAGAGCCCACTCCTCACTTAGAAGCAGTGTTCTCAATATCCGTGGCATGCTTGACTTTAAGTCCTGCTACCTTATTCTTTTTTAATTGATGTTTTGAGTGGTTAGGTTTGTCTTCCTTTTTTATTATGTAGTCAGAAGAGCATTGTGAGTCCTTCGGTTTTACATACTCCTCTGATCTGCACTTTGATCGTCCACCTCTCTCCGATCATTTCACGGATGTATCCTGAAAGGAACGAGATGAGCGTGTATCAGTATCCTGTACCTGCTAGGGGTCTTAATGTTATCACAGTTATGCAAATTTTAGCTATTTTCAATGGCCTCCTGTTGCGGAGATCCAACCCGTGACTTAGTCTTTTAAGCTTCTTACTATCCCACTTCTTCTTAGAAGAGTTGGGTGCTTGCTTTGAGTTATCCGTTTCAGAATTACTCTTTCTTTGAGGTTTACTAGGTCTGCCTCCCAAATTATCTCTAATCACTGTTGTGTAAGTGAAAAGATGATGAGACACAGGTTCTGATTCAAGTAGTAATTGAAGATATTTATTTGTGGGTACAGAGAGCCGTCCTGGCCAGCAGCATCCAAGGCACAAGCATCACCTGCCACAGAGAGAACACTCGTGACATGAAGCTCTTGCCAACACTCCAGATGACATCATATACACACATTCTTCCAGCATCACCTCACCTCCCCTTTTTAATAAAACATTTCTAAATATACATGCTCCCACTGAGTGATGAAAATAAAGATCGAAAGAATACAGAAAGGAGAATATAACAGAGAGAATAAAACATCCAAAAAATAAGACAAAGGGCAAGACTGTAAATCATGGAGAAATAGAAAAGCGATCAAACATAATCATGTAATTTGCTGGGTCTAACATGAAGCGATCAAACATAACCATGTAATTTGCTGGGTCTAAAATGAACCCTGGTGCTTTTCCTGTTGGCTCTCACATGACCATCCACACTAGTAGGAACACTGCTTTTCCTGTTGACTCTCTCAGGACCATTCACACTGGTAGGATCACCGTCCCTCTGAAAAGCACCCCTGGTTGCATCAATCATCTTGGAGCGCACATAGGGATCCTTTGCAACACGAGACGTATTCCACCAGTTACCATTGGACAATTTAACAGCATTCCTGCGTACGTCAACAATTTGTTGAGATTCGAAAAATTTGGAAAGACCTTTTCTAACTGAGATCGGGTTTTTCACTCTGGCCCAGTCCCCAACACTCAGTCTATGAGTTTCTCTTCTAACAGTGGATTCACAATTCTTTAAGCTGGTTTCAACAGACTTCTTGTTCACTGTTAGACTTGGCATCTTTTGGCGTGTTTCCCCTGACTTTTTGCTTTCTGACCTCCCGGTTTGGACTCTGTTTTTGCTGGTGTAATGATTCTGCGCACTTTCCTCACTGCTGTCCAGTGGGAAAGTGCAAGTGCTCCTGTATAAAATGTGTTATGGATTGGCGTTTCCATGATTGGCCTATTTGGTTTATGTGTCAGTCCCTTGTAAAGTGCACTGCGAGTGCCAGGGCCTATAGACCAAATGCTGTTGGTGGGCTGCAGCACTGGATTGTGCCACCCACGCAAACAGCCCGTAAAGTGTAACTCGGGCCTGCCACCGCAGAGCCTGTGCGCAGCCTGGGGCTGCCATGTCGACTTGGCAAGTGCACACACTTGCAAGTCCCTAAACCTTCCCTTGGCTACATGTTAGTCACCCCTAAGGTAGGCCCAAGGAACCCCTGTGGGCAGGGTGCGTTGTACGCGAAAGGTAGGACATGCCCGGGTGTGTGCGGCATGTCCTGATAGTGAATTACAGCCTAGTTCGTTTTTCACTATTGCAAGGCTACCTGTTCCCCCTAGGCCAGAACGGGCAGTTTTGATTATTACAGCTTATAATCCTAACTGACCCCGGGAACATGGTAGAAATTCGAGTTTAGTATGCCTGGACTCAGAATGATAAAATGCAGCTTTTAGTAAGGTTGGTTTTAACATTCTGTGTTTGAAAATACCGCTTTTAGAAAGTGGGTATTTTCTTGTCTAACCATCCAAGCCTGCCTCTGCGAGATTGTGTATTCCTTGTCTGGAGTGTGAGTGACAGGGGCTGGGGGATGCCAGGAGACAGGGTGAGTCAGCACAGGGCTGAATAGCAAGATCTACATGTAGATGGGTGGGAGGGGTTGCACCTGGGCCCTGAATAGGACAGTGCCTTCCCTCCACAATGCTGGCTCCACCTCCTGTGGTGCGTCCGATGTCCCTGGCCTACTCACTGAAAGAAGGGACGGAGACTTGTCAACAAAGTGCTCCAGAACTGGTTTGGACAAGGCAAAGGCCTCTCTGCCTTCAGAGAACAAAGGAATTTGGGATATAAATATTGGGGCCCTGACCCCATGAATTTAGATCTCGCTGGAATCAAGGAACCTGCCAAGACGAAGAGCTGGAAGAGCTGCCAGGAGGAGTACTGCCCCTTTGCTGTGTTGTTGCTTTGTTGGGCTGGCCTGCAGCTGCTGCTTCTGCCTTGGGCAGTGAAAGGACTGGACTGAACTTTCTACAAACTTGTGCTGAGTATCTCCAAGGGCCAGGAACCGAGCTGGCCTCCTGTTAAGAAGTCTCAGGGACTACAAAGACTTCACAAGCCTCTGGGTACCGCTTCTGGAACGCTGTTTCAGTTGCCACAGAGGAAGGGAACTGCAACCGACTCCGTCAACCGAATCCATCCCTGGCCGGTGACCTGTTTGCACCGCAGACCGCATCGCCCCGCTTCACATCGCAACCCTGGTCTCACCGTGGCGACGTCCGACGCCGCCAACATCGAGCCGCTGCTTGCACCGTGACCTGTGGGCACCGCAGTTCGCATCGCATCGCTTCACTGGGCCAGCCGGACCAGACCGACACTGTCGCTGCAACTGGCTCAAGAGTCGAGACCGCACCGCATTTGGGGCACCGCTCGCACGTCTGCGACGCACCGCTCCGACTCGCACCGCTGTCCGATGCCAGCTCCCGCACTCCGGCTAGGTCGCCTGCATCGCAACCTGTCAGCACCGCATCGAGCATCGTCTCACCCTGCATCGCACGCCTTGGACTCACCGACTCCGTCTGCACGACGCTCATCGAGCCGCTGCCTGCACCGCATCGAGGGACACCGCACCTTGCATTGCTCCGTCTTGCACCGCAACCGCGACGAACGCCGACCGGCTCGTACACTCCGTACCAGCCACAACGAGAAAGGTACTGTGACCGAGTCTGTTCACGACTCTGCTGGCCCGTATCGATGCGGCCGGCTGGAACTGTTAGACTCTGTGGTTTTCAGCATCGTGGTAGGCTCGGACGGAGCTACCGACTCGTACGAACTTTGTTTTTGAACTATTCTTGCAAAGAAGAAGTTACCTTATCAAGTATTCGTTTTTAAAGTATAATATTGTGGATTTTTGTCGTAATTGGTCTTGTCTTGAGTATATAAAGTATTGGTTATTTTTCTAAACTGGTGTGGTGTCCGTTTGTAGTGCTTACACTGTATTACTGTTGGTTATGTGCAAATGCTTTACACACTGCCTCTGAATTAAGCCCGACTGCTCGTGCCAAGCTACCACGAGGGTGAGCAGGGGTTACTTCACGAGTGTAACAACCCTTACCCTGACTAGGAAGAAGGGTCCCTACTTGGACAAAGGTGCAAGCCCTTGCCAACTAGAGATCCCATTTCTAACATTGGTTGTCAGCGGTGAGGATAGGACTTGTGTTTGCACTTGACTTACAGTGATTGGTGTGCACTACTACCATATCGCAGACCATTACGTACCACATACTGGTTCTTTTTCCTTTGGCCTATTTTTGATCTTGCCAGTTTTTAACTCACGACTTTTGTCATGCCTGAATCAATTGCATCATCCGTTGCATCTCTGGAAGTTATCTTTGAGGAGGACAGGTTGGAATCCTACGCCGTAAAGGAGTTACGAGCGATTTGTAAAAACCTGAAAGTCCAAATTAAAGGCCTCACAAGGAAGGAGGAGCTACAGAAGGCGCTGAGGGCCTGGGTAGCAGCCAGACATGCCAATGGGCAGCCTGGTGATCTCAGTGAGGAGGCGGAGGAGCCTATTTCTAGGGTGGATGTGCTTTTGGGTAGGGGGAACCCGCCAGGTCGGGCAGCAGCAGTCTGTCCCCAGAGGAGCTGGAGGACAGGCGGGAGGCAAGGCAGTTTGAGCTGCAGAAGCTCAGGCTGGAGAGTGAGCGGGAGGAGAAGAGATTGGCCATAGAGGAGAGGAAGATGCTCTTAGAGCATGAGAGAGAACTGAAGGAGCTAGAACTTAGGAGTAAGTCAGGCTCAGATGGTGGCAGCAATTCGTCCAGAAAGGCAGACAGGATTGTGCACATTCCCAAGAACGTAGGCAAGGAGTTCAAGAAGGGGGATGACATACAAAGGTGGTTCCAGGGTTATGAGGCAGCCATACACCTGAGGAGAATTGGGGAGCAGGATTGTGGCCACTTTTCCCGGAAGAAGCAAGGGATGCTCTGATAGCTTTGGGTAAGGGGTATCACCTCACCTATGCTGACATGAAGGATGCCCTTCTCACGAAGTATGGTCTTACTCCTGAAAAGTACAGGGATCAGTTCAGGTCCAGTAAGAAGTCTGATGTCAACACTTGGTTGGAATGTGTGGATGTGTTCTGCAGGTCTCTGGATGGTTGGGTGAAGGGCAGTAGTGTAACAGATTTTCAGGGGCTCTACAACTTGATTGCATGGGAGCACTTGTCTAGTCTATGTTTTGCAGATCTGCGCCAGCACCTAGTTGATAGTAAGCTAACTGACCCCAGGAAGCTTGCTATGGAAGCGGACCGCTGGGTGAGTACCAGGGTCCACAAGAAAGCGTTTGGGGGAGACTCAGCCAAAGGTGGGCAGGGTCCCCAGCAGAAAGGTGGGGGGGACAAGGGTAAAGCACAGGAGTTCTCTAAAGGGCCCCAAACTAGTACCCAGGGTAAAGGTTCCCAGCCCCCCGGTGATAAGAAGAAAGGGGTCTCTACAGGGAAGCCTGTTGAGACCGGCCCCCGCAAGTGTTATGCATGTGACCAGGTAGGTCACTTTAAGGGGGACCCCAAGTGCCCGAAGGGGACACAGCCACCCACCGGTGGACAGTCCAAAGTGTTGGCTAGTGTAGCGCTTGGGGAGGAGGGGTGCCCACAGGAGGGTGGGGATCCCGCAGAAATGACCCTTGTCTCACTCGGGGACAGTGAGATGGTCCCAGGAAACCAGGTGCCCCCTAACACAAAGAAATATAGCACCTGGGTGACCATCAATGGGAACAGGGTAGAGGCTCTCAGAGATACTGGAGCCAGTGTGACCTCAGTCCGGTGTCACCTGGTGTCTGAGAAGCAAGTAGTCCCAGGAGCATTCCACCAAGTAGTTGCTGTCGACAACTCTGAGCGCCAGTGTATGGTGGCGCAGGTTCCCTTTGAATGGGGGGGGGTCTCAGGTCCCTTAAGGGTGGTTGTGAGCCCTACCATGCCTGTAGATTGTCTGCTAGGAAACGACCTGGAGCAGTCCTCATGGAAGGAGGTTGAGCTCAGGTCCCACTTGGAGATGCTTGGGTTGCCAGAGTGGGCATGCGTGTCTACTCGGTCAATGGCGGCCAGAAAGGGTGATCAAGAGGACTTGGAGCCTGAAACAGTGGCCCAAGTCCCTGCCAAGAGAAAGGGCAGGGGGTGCGGGAAACCGGCCCCCGAAGTTCCCACGGACCGGGAGGAGGCGGACCTCGAGGGGGACGCCCGGTGCCTACAGGGGAGCAAGTAGCCGAACTGGGAGACATCTCTGAGCTGACCCATTGGCAGCAAGAAGGGGGTCCCACCAGGGAGGAGTTCTGCAGGGAGCAGAACGAGTGCCCTACTCTAGAGGGTCTGCGGCGGCAGGCTGCAGACCAGGCAGCTGGTAATCAGTCCGGGTCACATCTGATCTACTGGGAGAGTGGTCTCCTATACAGTGAGCCTAAGGTTGCTGAGCCTGGGTCAGCCCGTGTGCTGGTGGTACCCCAGCGCTTCAGGACCTTCCTACTGGGTCTGGCTCATGACGTGCCTTTGGCAGGACATTTGGGGCAGGACAAGACCTTTGACAGGCTTGTCACCCACTTCTTTTGGCCCCAAATGCGAAGGCAGTCAGATGCACACTGTAGGTCTTGCCAAACTTGCCAGGCAAGTGGTAAGAGTGGGAGGAAGGTCAAAGCTCCTCTCCAACCTTTTCCGGTTGTTGGGACACCCTTTGAAAGGGTAGGGATGGATATTGTGGGGCCACTGGATCCCAAGACAGCCATGGGCAACAGGTACATCCTGGTCTTGGTGGACCATGCCACCCGGTACCCGGAGGCAATCCCTCTCAGGACAACGACGGCGCCAGTGGTGGGCCGGGCGTTAATGGGGATCTTTTCCCGTGTGGGATTCCCCAGAGAGGTGGTTTCCGATAGGGGGACCAATTTCATATCGAAGTATATGACATCCCTGTGGAAGGAGTGTGGTGTAACCTACAAGTTCACCACTCCTTACCACCCACAAGGAAACGGTCTGGTGGAGAGATTCAACCAGACCTTGAAAGGCATGATCAAGGGTCTAACAGAACCCATGAGGCGTAAGTGGGACGTCCTCTTGCCATGCCTACTCTTTGCATACAGGGAGGTGCCTCAGAAGTCTCTTGGGTACAGCCCCTTTGAGCTCCTGTATGGCCACCCTGTCAGAGGACCTCTGAGTTTGGTGAAGGAAGGCTGGGAGGCGGCTCCCAGGAAAACTCCCCAGGATGTATTTAGCTACATGCTGGCCTTTAGAAACCAAACTGCCCGCTTCAGGAAACTCGCTCAGGCGAACCTAGAAGCAAGCCAGGAAGAAATGAAGAGATGGTATGACCAGAACGCCACTCTGGTCGAATTTCAACCTGGGCAAAAAGTGTGGGTAATGGCCCCAGTGGCACCTTGTGCCTTGCAGGACAAGTGGACTGGGCCATATGAGGTAAAGGAGCGCAAAAGTGACGTCACCTACCTGGTGGATTTGCAGGCTCCAAGGAACCCTTTGAGGGTCCTTCACGTGAACCGCCTCAAGCCCCACTTCGAGAGGTCCGAAGTGAGTATGCTCTTGGCGACAGATGATGGGGTGGAAGAGGAGAGCGAGCCTCTCCCTGACCTCCTGTCTACCAAGGAGCATGATGGGTCAGTAGAGGGTGTGATCCTCTCCCCTACTCTGACTCAGGAGCAGCAGGAGGACTGTCGCCAATTGTTGGGACAGTTCGCCCCACTGTTCTCTCTGACCCCCTGTGTTACTCACTGGTGTACCCATGACGTGGACACCGGTGACAGCCATCCTGTGAAGCACAAGATTTACAGGTTGACTGACCGGGTCAGAGCCAGCATCAAGGAGGAGGTCTCTAAGATGTTGGCGTTAGGGGTGATTGAGCCCTCCCACAGTCCTTGGGCCAGCCCAGTGGTCTTGGTCCCAAAGGCTGCGGCGCCCGGTGCCACTCCAGAACTCCGGTTTTGTGTGGACTACCGTGGGCTCAATGCCGTCACCAGGACTGACGCGCACCCCATCCCCAGAGCTGATGAGCTCATTGATCGGTTGGGAGCTGCCCGGTTCCTCAGCACGTTTGATTTGACGTCTGGGTACTGGCAGATTGCCTTAACCGATGGGGCCAAGGAGAGATCAGCATTCTCAACCCCAGAAGGTCATTACCAATTCCGGGTGATGCCCTTTGGGTTGAAGAATGCCCCTGCCACCTTTCAGAGGTTGGTCAATCAGGTGTTGGCTGGGCTGGAGGATTTCAGTGCCACCTACGTGGATGACATTGCTGTGTTCAGTTCCAGCTGGGAAGAACATTTACAGCACCTTGAGAAAGTGTTGAGGGCTCTGCAAGGTGCAGGCCTCACGATCAAGGCCAGTAAGTGCCAGATCGGGCAGGGTTCTGTGGTGTACTTGGGACACCAGGTAGGAAGCGGCCAGGTGGCGCCCCTACAACCCAAGATTGACACCATTCTGGCTTGGGAACCCCCCAAGACCCAGATAGAGGTGAGAGCCTTCTTAGGTCTCACCGGCTACTATAGGAGATTTGTTAAGGGCTATGGCACCATCGTTGCCCCCTTAACAGAGCTGACCTCTAAGAAGCAGCCCAGGAAAGTGATCTGGACTGAGTCCTGCCAGAAAGCTTTTGATGCCCTGAAGGCAGCCATGTGCACGGCGCCCGTGCTCAAGGCACCTGACTTCTCCAAGGAATTCGTCGTGCAGACTGACGCTTCAGAGCATGGTGTGGGAGCGGTGCTCTCACAACTGAACGAAGAGGGCCTGGATCAGCCTGTAGTCTTCCTTAGCAGGAGACTACTTCCCAGGGAACAGAGATGGAGTGCCATAGAAAGGAAGCTTTTGCTGTGGTCTGGGCGCTGAAGAAGTTGAGACCATACCTGTTTGGGACTCACTTCCGGGTTCAGACAGACCACAGGCCCCTCAGATGGTTGATGCAAATGAGGGGTGAGAATCCAAAACTGCTGAGGTGGTCCATCTCCCTACAGGGAATGGACTTTACGGTGGAACACCGCCCTGGTACAGAACACGCCAACGCAGATGGTCTGTCCAGGTTCTTCCGCCTTAGTGAAGAGAACTCCAATGGGGTTGGGTAGTTCTCCCTACTTTCAGCTGGAGGGGACATGTGTTAGACTTGGCATCTTTTGGCGTGTTTCCCCTGACTTTTTGCTTTCTGACCTCCCGGTTTGGACTCTGTTTTTGCTGGTGTAATGATTCTGCGCACTTTCCTCACTGCTGTCCAGTGGGAAAGTGCAAGTGCTCCTGTATAAAATGTGTTATGGATTGGCGTTTCCATGATTGGCCTATTTGGTTTATGTGTCAGTCCCTTGTAAAGTGCACTGCGAGTGCCAGGGCCTATAGACCAAATGCTGTTGGTGGGCTGCAGCACTGGATTGTGCCACCCACGCAAACAGCCCGTAAAGTGTAACTCGGGCCTGCCACCGCAGAGCCTGTGCGCAGCCTGGGGCTGCCATGTCGACTTGGCAAGTGCACACACTTGCAAGTCCCTAAACCTTCCCTTGGCTACATGTTAGTCACCCCTAAGGTAGGCCCAAGGTACCCCTGTGGGCAGGGTGCGTTGTACGCGAAAGGTAGGACATGCCCGGGTGTGTGCGGCATGTCCTGATAGTGAATTACAGCCTAGTTCGTTTTTCACTATTGCAAGGCTACCTGTTCCCCCTAGGCCAGAACGGGCAGTTTTGATTATTACAGCTTATAATCCTAACTGACCCCGGGAACATGGTAGAAATTCGAGTTTAGTATGCCTGGACTCAGAATGATAAAATGCAGCTTTTAGTAAGGTTGGTTTTAACATTCTGTGTTTGAAAATACCACTTTTAGAAAGTGGGTATTTTCTTGTCTAACCATCCAAGCCTGCCTCTGCGGGATTGTGTATTCCTTGTCTGGAGTGTGAGTGACAGGGGCTGGGGGATGCCAGGAGACAGGGTGAGTCAGCACAGGGCTGAATAGCAAGATCTACATGTAGATGGGTGGGAGGGGTTGCACCTGGGCCCTGAATAGGACAGTGCCTTCCCTCCACAATGCTGGCTCCACCTCCTGTGGTGCATCTGATGTCCCTGGCCTACTCACTGAAAGAAGGGACGGAGACTTGTCAACAAAGTGCTCCAGAACTGGTTTGGACAAGGCAAAGGCCTCTCTGCCTTCAGAGAACAAAGGAATTTGGGATATAAATATTGGGGCCCTGACCCCATGAATTTAGATCTCGCTGGAATCAAGGAACCTGCCAAGACGAAGAGCTGGAAGAGCTGCCAGGAGGAGTACTGCCCCTTTGCTGTGTTGTTGCTTTGTTGGGCTGGCCTGCAGCTGCTGCTTCTGCCTTGGGCAGTGAAAGGACTGGACTGAACTTTCTACAAACTTGTGCTGAGTATCTCCAAGGGCCAGGAACCGAGCTGGCCTCCTGTTAAGAAGTCTGAGGGACTACAAAGACTTCACAAGCCTCTGGGTACCGCTTCTGGAACGCTGTTTCAGTTGCCACAGAGGAAGGGAACCGCAACCGACTCCGTCAACCGAATCCATCCCTGGCCGGTGACCTGTTTGCACCGCAGACCGCATCGCCCCGCTTCGCATCGCAACCCTGGTCTCACCGTGGGCGACGTCCGACGCCGCCAACATCGAGCCGCTGCTTGCACCGTGACCTGTGGGCACCGCAGTTCGCATCGCATCGCTTCACTGGGCCAGCCGGACCAGACCGACACTGTCGCTGCAACTGGCTCAAGAGTCGAGACCGCACCGCATTTGGGGCACCGCTCGCACGTCTGCGACGCACCGCTCCGACTCGCACCGCTGTCCGACGCCAGCTCCCGCACTCCGGCTAGGTCGCCTGCATCGCAACCTGTCAGCACCGCATCGAGCATCGTCTCACCCTGCATCGCACGCCTTGGACTCACCGACTCCGTCTGCACGACGCTCATCGAGCCGCTGCCTGCACCGCATCGAGGACACCGCACCTTGCATCGCTCCGTCTTGCACCGCAACCGCGACGAACGCCGACCGGCTCGTACACTCAGTACCAGCCACAACGAGAAAGGTACTGTGACCGAGTCTGTTCACGACTCTGCTGGCCCGTATCGATGCGGCCGGCTGGAACTGTTAGACTCTGTGGTTTTCAGCATCGTGGTAGGCTCGGACGGAGCTACCGACTACGTACGAACTTTGTTTTTGAACTATTCTTGCAAAGAAGAAGTTACCTTATCAAGTATTCATTTTTAAAGTATAGTATTGTGGATTTTTGTCGTAATTGGTCTTGTCTTGAGTATATAAAGTATTGGTTATTTTTCTAAACTGGTGTGGTGTCCGTTTGTAGTGCTTACACTGTATTACTGTTGGTTATGTGCAAATGCTTTACACACTGCCTCTGAATTAAGCCCGACTGCTCGTGCCAAGCTACCACGAGGGTGAGCAGGGGTTACTTCACGAGTGTAACAACCCTTACCCTGACTAGGAAGAAGGGTCCCTACTTGGACAAAGGTGCAAGCCCTTGCCAACTAGAGATCCCATTTCTAACATTCACTGACTCCCATACACACTTCCTAACACAACCTTCATGAAAGGTCTTGACCATCCAAAACGGGTAAACCTGAGTAGAAGCCCTTCTTCCCCTCATGAGTTCAAAAGGACTGAAATTTGTGGCAATATGCGATGAAGTGCGATATGACCAAACTAAATCCTTTAAAGCTTGAAAAACACAAGACTTGGTTCTAAAAGCTGCTTGCACACATTCCACAACAACTCTGTTAAAACGCTCTGCCTTACCATTACTCTGAGGGTGATAAAGCGGAGTTCTGATATGCTTAATGCCACAGGTTCGTAAAAACAAAATCATTTCTAGCGAAACAAATTGAACACCATTATCCGTCAAAATCTCTTCCGGATAACCTTCTCTAAGAAAATTTTATTCAAACAATTAATTACACTCTTAGAATTTGGAATACTGATTGGCTCAACTTCAACCCACCTGGACAGATGATCTACAAGAACCAAAAAATATCTCATATTGGTAGGCAAAATATGGAACGGTCCTAAGAAATCCATCCCTAATCTCTGCCAAGCCCTTCCAGGCGGAGAAACAGGAGACTCAACCACACCCTCCATAACCAAAGCTTTGTCACTGGTGTTACATCCCACACACTGTTTAACTGATTCATCAATTTGAGAATCCATTTTTGGCCACCAAAAATCAGCTCTAACCTTCCTCTTAGTAATTGTAGCACCTAAATGACCCAGATGTGCAGCTGAAATTATCTTTTGACGGAAACATTCTGGAGGAACCAGTTTGTCACCCCTAACTACTTTGCCAGCCTCAATAGATAACTCATCACAGATTTTCCAATACATTTGTAATTCCGGTGAAAGACACTTCTCCTTGGGCCAACCCTTCCTAATCAAGGACTTGACTTCATTGAGGACAACATCCTTGTCCACCTCAGCTACCCAATCATTTTCAGCAAAAGACAAACTGTTTTGACTAATGTAAGCCACAAAACATTCTTCAATCTCTGTCGTCTCCCAATCTTGTTCCTCTGTATCTGCAATGGGAAGTCTAGACAGACAATCTGCAACCTTCAATTTTTTCCACCTGGGATATACTCTACATTGAAAGAGTATTCCAAAAGCTTTGAAGACAATCTTGCCAAGCGAGCAGTGGTACGTTTTACCTTTTTGCCAGATAGAATGTCAACAAGTGGACGATGATCTGTCTTTAGCACGAAGGATCTACCCCACAAGTACTGTTTGAATTTTTCAATACTCCAAACGCAAGCCAGAAGCTCTTTCTCTATAATAGAGTACTTCCGTTCTACAGGACGTAGTGTTCTAGAAGCAAAACCCACCGTGAGTTTTTTGCCTTCCTCATACTGTGAAAGTACTGCCCCCAGACCATATTCACATGCATCAACAGTGACAACAGTTTGTCTCCCTTCCACAAATGCTTGCAAAGCAGGAGCTTTAACAATGTGATCCTTGATGGTTTGAAAACCCTTTTCACACTCTTCTGACCATGTAAAAGTTGCCCCCTTCTTCAACAGAGCCCTGAAACATTCAGTCGTCTTTGCAAAATCCTTCATGAACTTGGCATAAAACTCGCACAACCCAAGAAAAGACATGAGCTGTTCTCTATTTTGTGGCGCTGGAGCTTCAACAATGCCTTTAACTAAACCTGGTCTGGGTTTTTGGCCATGCTCTGAGATAATATGGTCTAAACACTCTGAGGCATATTCACAAGGAGCTATCGCCGAATTAACGGCACTTTATCGCAGCCAAAGTCGTGATAAATATACCTCCCCATTCACAAGCTGGTGTAAACAGCCCACAGCACCAGTTTACCCGCGATAGCAGCCGCAAAAAACATCGCCACAGAGGACCCGCGCAACTATCGCTAATGAGATGCAGAGTGGGCGTTCCCGTACCAAAAGGCGCGACAACATCACACCTCAACATTCACAACGACCAGCCACATTGGCGATAAAAACACAAAACCGGCGATAAGCCGCGTTAGCACCAGGAAATCTACACCTGCCCTGACCTGGTGTAAAGTCCGACCACAGCCTGCACCACAAAAGGGAGCACAGCCCAGAGCCACACATGAAGGACAACAGATGCCCACGAGCAACTGAACATGCAGCACGGACACCCAAGAGGGCCACAATACCCACCGACACCACACCCAGGCCCACAACACCGACCCCCCCGGGACCACCCCCAACCCCGGACTAAGAAACTGCACACCAACACCACGAATCCCAAAACAAACATTTTGCCTGATGTCGCACAAGCAGGAAAATAAACATACATGCGTGGCCACAAAATGGAGACTCAGTCATACAGCAATGCAATCACCAACACAAAACACCATACAAACAAAAGCAGAAACAACCCTTAGGATGAGTCCTAGCGGCTCCTCACTGGACAATCCGTAGCACACAGCCTGGAAGACCAAATCCAAGAGAAGAAGGTGTGCCATGCGCCCAACAAAGAAAAGAGAGGGAGAGAGCGAGGGAGAGAGACGGAGTGAGATAGCACAAGCAGCGCAAGGCCGCTCAGGCACCTGGCTCCACATGCCAACATGTGTGTGTGCATCGCCATCCGTACACCATGAGCCCAAGGCCGTGTCCCAATCTCAGCGCCAAAGCCACATCACATTCCAAAAACGCAAGTAGTAGTCAGACAAACATCAGGGATGAAAGCACCATTGTCCCAATGCAGAAGGCGGGAGGACACCTGCACCTCTGACCTTGGTCCAGAACGTGCCTGGAACACCCTGATAGAGATGCAATGGCAGATGGGGACGACTCCCACACCACGCATTCCGCAAATGAACCATCTGACTCATCCACAGCCCACACACAGAAGCCCCTGCCTGTGGTACCCCCGCATGGGATGCCCTTGACACTCACGGAAACAGCAACCCATTACCCACAACATTGCACACACATTCGAATCATTGCTCAGAGCTGTGGCATATCCTCCACACAACTGCCGCAGTTCAGAAGAGTGCCGGTTCACGAGACGCACCAACGCAATGGCAGGCCATACCGGGCACATGCACAACTCCCATCACGTGGAACAGTACCGTGCACATATGCTGCATTTACTGGGCGCACTGCCACTGGCAGTGCTGCGGATCAGTTACAGGCTCAGCTTCCGCATTGCCCACGTCACCTGCGTCCAGCCCTGGTTCCACTGCCGAACATGCACATTCGAGTGTCCCATGGATGTCTGCCTATCCAACACAACTGTTGATGAATTGGACTATGACTTGTGTCTGCGCCCCCTGTTGGATCACGTACAGGAGTGTAACCGAGACAGCCGTGCATGGGATGCCTTGACATACTGCGTATGTATTGGTAGTTGTGCATGGGAGATTGCACAATTTCTCGTGTGCAGCGACCACATCGAGGCGCTCCCTATTGGGCTGTGTTGCGGATCGGTGAGACGGCGTGGGCTGAGCACACCTGCCCGGACCACCTAATGGATTGGCTCACCCTGGTGTTCCTTGAACATGACAACGACGTACTATTGGAACACATTGCACATGAAGCTGCACGGGCATTCATGGACGAGTAACTACGTTCCTGCAGCCACATCCGATTGCCACCCACAGCACATGGCCCAACAACTTGTTGCATCGTGGGGATTGCTCACATATCCCATCACAACAGAGGACACATCTGCCTTCATTCGGGCTCTGGATGCATGTGCGTGGAACAACGTGTGTGTACACACACCTGTGCAAGGTGACGCAGGTCCATGGTCGGAGCAACACAGCGTTGTTTGGCAACGTTGCCAATTCGGACACACTGCTGGGGGAGAGCACACACATGGCAATGTAGCACGACATGTGAACCTGTCGGACCCTCACACCTGATCACTGTCAGCAGAGCAGACAATCGGCGCACTCCGGAGGCAGAGCACTATGCAGATCCCATGTGCAGTTAGTCGCGGCCCCTCACACGGGGCAATGGGCAGACGCCAAACAACACATGACTCATCCAGCAAGGCAAGGTGGGCTGAGTGTGTTGCCATCCGTGATGAATGTTGTCCATTTTAGCCCCGACATTTTCTGAACCTCGACATGCACCCATGCTGTGTGTAAGTGTCTTAAGCATGTCCCTGCCTGCTGTGGCCGTTGCCTCGTCCGTACTGACACGCACATGCCAATAAAGTCTATGCCACTCCACTGGTGTCTAACTGTGAGGTGTGTTGTTTAGATTGTCCACTCGTGTGCCACAATGAGCATCGTCCCTACACAGGGAGGAACTGACTGACGCATGTGCAATGGGGGTGTGTCAATTTGGCAAGCTCCCCCTCTGTGAGCCAGACATTGTTTTTGGATATGTGCTGAACGACATGTGCACTTACGTGACGTCAGCAATGTGAATATGGTGTCCAACCACTGATCATGTGGAGCAATGTCATATCTCACTACAGAATGTGTCCACACAGATGTGTGTGAGTAGGTATGCGATGTGAGGTTCTGTTGTCACATGTGGTGTAGGACACCACTCCTGGCCTGCTTTCGTTTGGGTCAGTCCTACACACAGCCCTATTCAACACATGGACGTGTGCCTACGTTGGGGGGTTGTGTGATTGTTGTTGATGTGCAAAGGGGACACAGCTAGTACTCACCTTCACAGTCATCCAATTGGCCATGTGTCTCAGGGATACACATGCGCATAGATGTCAGTTACCAGGGTATACCTTCATGTGCAATCATCGTCCCCACATCCAGCCATACTTCCATACGTAAGTGAACATAGTGATGACACATCTGTGTGATTTAGAATGTTTTATTCACATTCAGGTGATTGACGGAGCTGGAGCTGTACATGGCCATCCAAGCCCACATCACATGGAAGCCCAGTGGTGGGCCAACCAGAGTCCTTTGGGGATTGCACAGTGATTGGGAAGAGGGAGAGTGCAGTCCGCAGCAGGATAGCTGTGTAATTGGCCAGCGGTGAAGAAATGGCAGTCCGTGTCGGGGTCCGGGTGAATGTCGCAGAGTGTTCCGGGGGTCAGTAGGAGGTGTTTCCCAGGCCATGATGCATAGGTCATAACCAGGCAGGGACAGGCCATACGGCGGTGATGGATGCTACTGCCTCCTTCCTCACACAGTAGTTCCCATCCCCTTTTTACTCCCCTGATACGGGTTCTGTGTCCGGTGTGTCCGGTGTGTGTGACGGGGTGATGGCTGCATCACTGGGTGCCACGGACACATCAGGGGTCGGAGCTGTGTGTGTCGATGTTCCCGCTGCAGTCATCTGGGGACGGCTCAGTGGCAGCAATGGCAAGATGAAGTACTGCAGGGCATTGATGTTCCCAGCTACTACTCGCTGGTGTCCATCCGTGGCAGACATCCTTCCAGCCTGCATCTGCTCCATGGTCTCCATTGACCTCCGCATCTGTGCCAACTCTGTGCTGTCATGGCTGGTGCCTGTCTGCTCACACAATTCTTGTGTACGATTCATGGCACCAGCGAGGTCAGCCAAGGTCTGTGGCGGAGCATGGTGCGTACCGGGGGTGTCTGATAGGGACTGTACGTGGTCCCTGATGGGACTCAGACACCCACGTATGGCATCGAGTTTGGCTGCCATGAGCTCGAAACCCACCCGCAGCCGTTCAGCCAACTCCACCTGGGAAGACCACACACGTTGTATGTACTCCATGTGTTGGTCGGGGGGTCCTGGGAGACAGCCGTGGTGGTGTGTGTTTCCTGCTGTGTGGTCTGTGCAGGTGGTGGGGTCAGCGCGAGGCAGCTGGCCTGCCCTGCTCCTGGGGGTGGGGTGCAGAGGCTGTCCAGTATCCGTTGGAGGGTATCTTGACATATGTGCAGTGTCCTCTACATCATCAATGATGGGGTTTGTGGTCTGCTCTGCAGTAAGTGTTGATTGTCCCTCTGAAATGTTAAGGGGAGATGCAGGTTAACAGAGTTTCACATGTATGTTGTTGATTTGCAGATGTTTACATTCAGACTGCATGCCAATGTACATTGTGACTGTTTTGGGGGAGCTGGCTATTTGATGGCAGTCAGTGTGTTTTCCGGATACATGACGGATGTGTGGTAGTACCCGTTCATTATCATCACACAGTGTCAGGCAATGCCAGATGTGAGTGGACAGTTACTACGCACGAGTGGAACCTGTTGTGAGCTCTGTCCTGTGGTGCTGGTGTTGCACATTGTACCACATTGCCGTCATTGCGGATGTCCTGTGATTGCTATGTGTGTGTGCTGCATTGTGGGGGAGTTGTCCCTACAGCTCTGATTTCGTGTAGCCTTCTCCCTTTGAGGCGGGGTGCCTTTGAATTATGTGCTTTTCAGGGCCTGATTTGCTTTTGACTTGGGTCATATGTGCTCTCAGACAGATTTTGTGGCCTGGTGCATTGTTCGTCTGCTGCGTGTATTGTACGGCATGGGTTGTGGGTGCACGTGGACATGTCGGAGTGTGACCTGCTCCTTTACGGATGTGATCCGCACTGGGCTACCTCCATGTCGATTCGTGGGCCATGTCATTTTTTTTTGGCTGCTGCCATGCTATCCGACATGCAGTGTTACTTGCATAGTCAGTGTGGGCGACAGAGCCGCTGCTTTGCTGGATTCAGCACATGTGCATGGGTCGGTTGTGATATTGGTGATGGGGGGGGCCCCTCTGTGCACATTGTGGATGGGGGCCTACTTGGCGTTTCTATGTGTGCTGCAGTGTGCCAAGGCAATCAGGGACATGTTCCACGGTCATTGTGGGTGTGCTGTGTGCTACACGTAATTGTGCATGTGTGCCATTGTGCCCATCTCCCCCCGTCCCCCCGTCCCTAGTCGTTACTCACCCTGTTGCTGTTGGGTCAGGTCGTATCGTGCTGTGTCCAGGCCCACCAATCCTGCCACCGTCTCCTCACTGCTGACTGTGGCCACCATTTGCTCCAGCTCATCCAGCTCCTCCTGTGTCGCAGGACTCCCACCTCCAGTCGCCGTTGCTGCCTCCCTGTTGGCGGCGAGCTTATGTTTGGTCTGCCTTTTCAGATCATGCCAGCGCCTCTTGACCTCCTCCAGTGACCTCCTCGACACTCCGACTGCATTGACGTTGGTAACGATGGCCTGCCATTTTTCGGTTTGGGTTGCCAGTGCCGCAGTGGAGGTGCCAAACAGTTGTTGATGGTGTTCGGTCAGAGGAAAACTGTCGACCCAGATGTCATTGTTCAAACTCCTTAAATCAACACACATCCTCAAGTCCCCAGACCTCTTCTTTGCAAGAACAATGGGCGAAAGCCACAAAGTTGCATCCACTTTTTCAATAATACCTTGATTGCAAAGACTCTTCAAATGTTTAGATAAATCGGCCCTAATACTAAGAGGAACATTGCGCACCTATGCTTGACAAGGCTTGCATTTTCTTTCACCCTGATGAAGTGTTTGAAACCAGTGACTTTGCCTAAACAATCTTGAAACACTTTTTCCCCCTTTTGCTCCCATTTACTTGTTACATCAGTGCTAGACAAAGAATTGATGACCTTTTCAGGTTGACATTGCATTGACTTTTTATCTATGAAAACTGGTTTGTCTAAACCTGGTTTAATAGCTAAACCAAACTCAGCTTGATTTAGTAACCCAAGAACATTGATACCCTTTCTTGCCACATAGACTTTGCCTTTGATGACTTCTCCCAAAACACTGACAGTGGCCCAGAAATAACCTAGTAACTCAATTTTGCTACCTTCAAAAGCCATCGTAAGTACATCAGGTGGTAATAAGCTTTTCTTCTCCCAAAATTTAAAATATTTTTCTTGTGACACAATAGTAATACGTGCTCCTGTGTCAACAAGAAGTTGAATTTGAACACCTTCAATGGTAACATCAACCTCTGGATCAACATTGAGAGATGTTTTCTGTTTCACACTATCTCTTACCACTACAATATATTCTTGATTGGTAACATCATCATCATCATGACTTTCAGATTCATTCAGAACACATCTGATGCTCTTCCTTTTTGCTCCCCTACAGACTCTCGCAAAATGGCCCATTTTCCCCGCATTGTCCACATTGTTGATTAACAGCTGGACAATTTTTAAAAGATGAAACATGCAAAGGTGAACCACACCGAAAACAACTAATTTTCTGACTATAGGCTCTATTTTGCACAAAATGTCTTCCACCTCTAAACACATTTTGCTTCCTGGCATCATCACTCTTGATAATCGAAGATTTACTAGAAACAGCACCTGAAACAGTAGTATTAGACAAGGCAGTTTCTAATAGTTTTGCATCCTCTATGGAACTCTCGATGCTTTTTGCAATATCCACTGCCTTGTCTAAAGAGGGGTCCTTACAAGTTAGCAACCTTTCCTGAATTTTTTTACAATGACATCTGGCTACAAGCTGATCTCTTATTAGTTGCGAAGTAAAGTTCTCAAATTCACACTTGGCAGCAAGAGCTGTCAACGCAGTGATAAAAGAATCAATATTTTTTGTAGGTTTCTGCATTCTGGTAAAGAATTTGTACCTGTGTACAACAATGTTTTTCGTTTTTGTGAAATACTTATCAAGTTGAGCCACTACTATATCGAATTCATCAGGATCTTCACCTTCAGGTGGATCATAAGGCGGTAAATGATCAAAAACATTTTGGCCTTCAACCCCTAAATGATAGTACATACGATTTTTTCTTCTTTCAGGTCTGAACCTTTGACCGTCAATGGCACCTAAATAAGCTTTAAAAGACCTAAGCCATAATCTCCATTCTAACGGTGGATCTCCCGGTTCTTGCAAAAAAGGAGCTGGAGCTGTAACACTTTGCACGACAAATAGATACCTGTAAAATAAGTTGGTTAATGACAAGAAGAAGAGAAACAATGAGAAAGAGAAGACAAGAAAGCACGAAGAGAAGAAGCAAAAAAAAACTGTAAGAGAGAAAAAAACAAGAATGCAATAAAATATTTTTCTTTTGCTCTTTCTTTTGTCCCTCTTTTGACAAAAAAAAATTGTCTGTGATAAATTTCTTTCTGTGTGGAGAAAAATAGAAGATGATGAAATCCTTTCTTTGTTTTCTCCCTTTAGTGCAACCACAGGGAATGGAAAAGTCCTTTTTTTGTGTTTTCTCTCTTCAAGCAAAGGAAACACAGTGGTCCTCTTTCTATCACTTCAGCTCTGCAGAAGACTAGTAAGCCGGAAGTTGTTCTGTAAACGCCCCTATGACTCAAAGGAGCTGTGAGCCCCGCAAGAAGACGAACAACCAGCACTGGATCCAAGACTCTCCGGGATGGAAAAGGCGCGTGGACACAGAGAGCAATCGCCGAGTGCACGCTGCAGCTCAAGACGGAGTGCTGAAAACAGGTAGGAAGGCGTAGTTTGCTGCGATGAGGAACGCGCTAAACTGCCACAGCACCGAACCAGCTATCGCACAACAAGGCACTCGATGGCTTCCCAAGGCTGGTGAAAGGTGCCAAAATACCCAAATTCACTGTGAATCCTCAAGGGCTACTCTTAATGGAAGACAATTGGGATATAAATCAAGCCCACACCGACTGCGGTGAAAATCAGGAACACCGCGTCACGTTAAAGTAAAAAACAAAATTAGGATGCTCTCTGTACCCCCGCAAATGTATGTGCCTCGGTAGGAAAACATAAAATGTACTTACGGTTTGCCTTAAAAACACAAGCTGAAAGGTTCAAACCGGTACCACGTAAAGCTGCTCAGTCTCGTCTTCCGCTGCTCAGAGACATATCGCAAAGGTGCTCAAATACGTTCAAAGTTCAATCCTGTCTTCTGTCGTCACTGAAAAGATGATGAGACACAGGTTCTGATTCAAGTAGTAATTGAAGATATTTATTTGTGGGTACAGAGAGCGGTCCTGGCCAGCAGCATCCAAGGCACAAGCATCAACTGCCACAGAGAGAACACTCGTGACATGAAGCTCTTGCCAACACTCCAGATGATATCATATACAAATATTCTGCCAGCATCACCACAGTAAGTTTCTCCGATAATTTTTGGTAATGTGCACTCAGAGCCAAACTAGTGAGTCGCTGGCATATAGCCAACGCTGCTGCTTCCCCTTTGAAGTTACTCAACATAATGGCGGAGACTGCAGCAAAATTGCTCACCAGTTTCATCCCCATATCTAGGGCAGGGGCTGCCCCTCACTCATTTTGGAACAGGGTAAGCACCTCTGGCAAAACAGCTAATCAGGGTGTACCATGAGTCCTGGAATATACTGCAGCAAAGACTGTGCCCCAAGTGGCGCAGTCCTCCACAGGGGGAGCCATCCCCATAGGCAAGCATATTTGTAAGAATTCTGTGTCTTTCCTGGGGTCCTATATGGGGAAACACTGCTTCAAGCTGACTTGTTTTCTGTGCAAACCATAACGGGATTACCTCCCATCTAACGGGTATCTTACCCATGACTGCATTTATTGTTTGCGGGCTAATGCTCGGAGTAGCCAATTGTGGTTGTGCAGCCCTTGCAGGATTTATTGTCATCATTTGCATGACAAACTGTGTTAAGCATCTATAGGTTTTGACCAGATCTGTGTATAATGTACGCAGTTCAAGAGCTCTCAGATTATCTATATCTGGATATGGTGTTTAACCGGCTGAGACTGGCCATGTTGCTCCCTCATTGCTAAGGGGACCTTCAAACCAATTTTGATGTTCTTGGTAAGTTAATGGTACTTCAAGAGCTTCATAAGCTGTGTAGTTGTTAGGTACTGTATCTGCAGTGTATGTGTGAACAGTCTTGTAGTTGTATTAACTGCTGGGAATGTAACCCATGAATAGAATGCCTCTGTCTAGAATGCTTTGTGAGCCTCCACAATGAAGGTAATGTCTTCACCCATCTGGGGCAGGTCACAGTGCAACCACATGTGTGTAACCACATGTCTGCAGTTGCCTGGTATGTTGATAACTGTGTCATTGGTTTCAGACATTTGGATATGTACAATCAGAATAGACGGTACCCCTATGGGTACAATCTGAGAGGGTACCCCTATGGGGAAATCCTTTAAAAGGTTCAAGCTTGAACAACCTACAGGCAAGACATAGGGTTAACCTACTCAGCTGAGGAGGATTTGCCCTAACACCAATGACGTCTCCTGTTAGTTGGTGAGATGGGGTCTTTGGGTACACAAAAGAAAACTACTTTGGTGATCCATTAAATAAGTACCCAAGCTAAAACATTGGTGGTGCCATGTAGTACGGCTTGTACCTCCTTCGGTAAAACTGTGCATTTGTTGGACAACATAAACATCAGGATTGTGTCAGACTGGTTCTGTGCACACCCTCAGGATATGTTGGCCTATAGTCCTGCTAGCCCACAGTGCACCATCTGCATCCCTAACCTTACAGGGTAACAAATTTATGTGGAACCTTAGAACATGACAACTTTGATCCCACAAGGAAATCGTGGTAATAGATCTAGAACCTTTTCGTTTGGACTCTCATGCATACCCAAAGAAGTACACAAGACATACTCAGCAAGGCTTTTCAATAATTTATTAAAGCTTTGTGATTCTTGTATAAAATACATGTGTTGCGATAAACAATAGAATGAAACAGAGTTCCACCATTGTGCTAAGACAGTGAATATATGCAGGCATATAAGTTCTATGTACAGTGTACTCCTACCTAGCGCTCCCTAACCTAGTCCTGCCTGGGAGGGTGATCTGCTAAATCCTTGTCAAGGTGGACTAACTCTCCATTATCAGTTGGTAAGTGTCATCAGGCTGTATGTCTTGGTGTCTCGGTAAACAGGAATCAGCTGAGCTTGAATTCCAGCATGTAGTGACCTCACAGTGTCAGCTGTGTGCTCCTGTGCCTAAACAAGGAAGTGGTTCTGTATGTGTAATAAGCAGCACCCATGTGGCCATGTCGCAACCCCTGTCAGGCCGCAATTGTTTATTGTAGTTGGATAGTGTTGTCGCCTTACGGGCAATAGCAATGATGATATTTTGTGCACTGAACTTTATCTCTTGTACTGAATGTTCAAGGTGTTGTGAGAATGTGCCCACGAAGAAGAAATGTAAGCAATGCAGATTCAGAGAAAGTTATCCTGCATTGTCACACACGCAAATAAATGTCAAAAGTCATTGTGTGTAAAAGAGAGAAGGCAACTTAAGACTATGTAAAATGACAGTGTTCCTTACTAGGCCTATCCTGACCACATGACAGCAGTCAGTTACCAAAGACAAAACAAACACTGGCAAAGCTAGTAGGTCTTGTCTTTGTGACCTTTTGGGTTTGCCAAAACATTTTTATTGATGGTGTAGAGCTTTGGCAAAAAAAAAAAGATGTGATGAAGCACACAAGAACCTGTATGTGTCATGGCGGTGCTATAGCCCGTGTGGTTCAGTAGGCATGTGCATGCCAATTAAGCCAACCAATGGTAAGCAATGGGGTCTAAGCCCACTGCACGTTTTGATATGGTCCACACAAAGTTTTTGCCTACAGAGACAGCTAAAAGTGAGACGAGACCTAAACAGGTAGACGAGACCTAAACAGAAAAAAATGCAATTTCATGAAGCAATAAAACAAATCCATTTCTGTATATGTCAATGAAAGATGGACAAAAAGTGAAAAGGGAAGCTGAGGGTTGCATCAGGAACTGGGTAAATACCATATACATTCCTAGTAAATGTTTTTATGTTACCCTTGAAAGAAACAGACGATGTGGGAAAACAATGTGAAAAAGCCAATGCCGCTATCAGGCATAATGATTTATAGAGAGTGCTAACAGATAAGAAAATAATATATTATGAATAGTATCCTCACGCTGTGTTTTTCTTTGCGGAGTATGTGATTAATTTGAGTGCTGGCCTATTTCTCCATCCTTATGTGTTCACAAAAATTCAAAACACAAAACTACATATTTGGGTCAGCCCATTCAGCTGTCATTCACATATTGCTTCTACCCACCAAAGTATACTGCATGGGGTAGTGAGACAGCCCTCTTTAGCCATGGGCTCTTTTCACTGTGAACCACAGCATTCAGCTAAAAAAGTTGTCCACTTCAGTGCCAGAGGTGCCAGGCCACTCCCTACTTTAATTTATTGGCAAATGTATGTATGCCACCTTCAGAAGGCACTATTTTTACTTTTTATTACTTTTACATTTTATATGCATATTTCATAGGTTTGAAATACAATAAATTATAGAAAAAATTGCAGGCTTGCCAAAGCTATGCCTATTGCCTTTGCTTCAGTTAAGTGACAACTCTTTTCTTCTTTCCGATTAGTGGAAAACAATTATTTATACTTTTTACTATTAGAAATGATGTAATTTAATGTAACATAATTTACTATGTAGTTATATTTTAAGCCCCTAACTCCATTATTTTCTGTAGGAAAGTGTGTGCAGTACCAGTACTTGGCCATCCATGGTATGGACTTACTCCAGCTCTGAGCTACTGCTTTGGGTCCTTTTTGACTGTAGTAACTTTAGAAGTGCAGTTTGTGGACAGGAATTGACTTACTCTTTTGTGGGTAGGTGCATGTTCTTCCTTAAAACCCTCCCTACCCCTCTTTTAACCCCTCATTGCCCCTTCCTTAACCCTGCCCTTTAGTAGTAAGTATTCTTCAATTTCCAGCTACTCCCCTTTGTCTCTCCCGCATTTACTACTAAAACATATGCTTACCTGTGCAGACTCTGCAGTCAGGGCAGAGACTTCCACACAGAAAAAGATAGGAGAGGGGAAACTCCGCACATGGGTTTTTCAATAGGATTTTGTAGTATGCTACTATACTATTGTACTATTGTAGTACTAATAATCATACTATAAAATGCAGTTTGTGAATAGGATCCCTTGGGCCATATGTATCAAAACCGGAATTAGCGATTCTCAAAAAGCGAATCGCATTTTGAGAATCGCTAATCCCAATGTAAATAAAAAATCGCATAAATTTAGCGATTCTCTAAAATTCGCAGAAAAGTTCTGCGAACCCCCAATTTGCGATTCCCTAATTGCGAATTCGCAAATAAGGAATCGCAATTCAGGGAATCTGCAAAGCAGGTGCAGCTTGATGACATCACAACCAGGAAGTGTGACTGCCCATGCTGCACCTGATTGCCTGAAGCTGAGTGAGAGGCTGGGAGGAGAGGGAAAGAACAGTGAACTCCAAGTCTGACAAGTGCAAATGGATCCCCAGGAGAAAGAGAAGGAGCAGGAGGAGGCAGGGAGAAAAAGGAAGCACAAGTTCAGCGAGAGGGAGCAGGAGGTGCTGATTGAGGAAATGGTGCACAGCCATGAGCTCCTGTTTGGAAAAAAATCATTACGTGTGCCAGAGGCACGTAAAAGAAAAATCTGGCTGGACATCCAGGAGAAGGTAAACGCCATCGGCGTGACACACCGCTCAGTGGAGGACCTGCGCAAGAGGTGGTATGACATGCGCCTCAGATCCAAGGAAAAGGTGGCAACCAGGTTGGCAGAGGCAAAGAAGACTGGTGGGGGAACATCCACTGCAACAGAGTCGATGCCCCTTGAGGAGTTGGTGGAGTCCACCCTTCAGCCCGAGAGTGTCAGTGGCGTGGCTGACCTTGACAGCTCTGACCCTCCCAACACCAGACAAGGTAAGATGCATGCCTAATCATCTCTGACACCCCACCAATACATCCCCACACACAGGAATGCCCCAAATACAACACAATCATGCAAATCCAGTACATGTCCACAAACACACCCAGCATTGCATCATGGGAGATGTAGTCACATGCACCAAACAGTGGAGCAATGAGACACACCAAGGAAGCAACATGACATGTACATCAGTATAGTCCAAAAAACAGACATAGTGCACTTAGCCAATTCTAAATCTGAAAACTTTATTGAGTGGACAATGTGAGGCAGGACACACCATTAATTTGTGCATTTCCATTGACAGCACCACCTGAAAGACAGGAAGACAGTGCAGGAGCTGAGGAGTCAGCTGATAATGAGGACCAGGCAGGGCAAGAGGAGCAGGAGGAAAACACACCATCAATCCCTGTCCCCCGGAGACAGTGCAAAACTGTGCCCCCACTACCACTGTTGGAGGCAGGACCACAGGACACAGGTGAAGAAGCCCAGCCAGCCCAGGGCCAGTGTGCAGCGCAGCTCCAAGACCAGTCCCCTGACCACCATAGGGAAGTAAGTGGGGTAAGGCGCAGGGCAAGGCCGTCCACCAACGCTGCTGCCGTCGATGAACACACCGTGTTTGCCGGGCTGGAAGGCACCATAGTCAAGGTTCAGCGCCTGCAAGCAAAATCAATGCGGTCAATACAGCGGCAGTTGGTCTCTGTCAACCACAACCTGAGCGACATGAGGGAGGGCATCAGGGAAATGACAGGTGCAATACAGGAACTGTGTGCCACAATGAGGAGAGACCAGGCAGCCAGACGCAAGGAGAGACAACGTCTCCACATCCGGCTGGACACAATCAGCAAGGTGGTCAACCGCCTGTGTACTGCCGCGTCCCTGCTGTCATGCCGCTCTGTCAGCATGCAGGTGGAAATGGCACTCTGCAGCCAGGATGTGGCCAAGGGCCTGGTGCAAGTGACGCATGCGGTGGAACAGCTGCAGACAGCTACCACAGGTGGCACAGGACTCCTGGGCTCAGGGGAGAGTGAGGAGCAGTCTAGTAGGAGCAGCATCACCCCACCAATTCCCGAGAACAGACGGCGGAGTGTGAGGCAGGCGAGAACACCCGATGACTCAAGGGAGAGCAGTGAGCACCCTGAGCGAGCGGCAACAGGCCGTACCCGCAAGAAATGAGGAGGCATCAGTGAAGCATGGCAATGAGTGAGGCAAACCATTGCATGTGGACTTGTGTTTGTGCGTCATCCTTGCACTGTGGGACTAACATGTGCAACATCTTGTGACACACATAATTTGAGCGTGAGGCTGTGTGACAGATATTTTCCTGCACCAAAAGGAATAAAGAACACAGTTGTGCACCAATTTGTAGCATTGTGTCATCATTACTCACCTAGAAATAGTTCTGTGTGATCTCATCCCGTCTCTGGCCTCCGGCAACTGCCCCGGCTCCACCTGCTGGTCTGCACCGCGGACCTGGGCCCTCATCATCAGATTCCTCGGTATCCGTAAGCTCGCCTGGGATGCCTTTTTTGGTGGCAATGTTGTGTAGGATGGCACATGTGACCACAATCTTGCAGCACGTTTCCGGGCTGTATTGGAGCGCACCTCCACTCTTGTGCAGGCAGTGGTAACGGCTCTTGAGAATACCAAAGGTTCGCTCAATGGAACAGCGTGTAGACTTGTGAGTGCTGTTATACCTCTGCTCCCTTGCATTTGCTGGATTGTGGTAAGGGGTCAGGATGAAGTCACGTACAGCATATGCACTGTCGCCTGCAGGGTGAAAAACATTTGATCATTCACTGTCCTCCCACTTCCGACCTTAACTGTATGTGTGAAAGTAAGCCATGCATTTACCTAGCAGGTACCCCTCACCAAACTCGCCAGCTGTGAGTCGTCTGTACATCCCACTGTGGCGAAATATGAAGGAGTCATGTGTACTACCTGGGTATTTCGCTACAATATCAGTGATGACATGTTTGGCATTACAGATGACCTGTATGTTCAGGGAATGATAGGATTTGCGGTTCCTGAACACATACTCATTGTGTGATGGGGGTGAGAGGGCAACATGGGTCCCATCTACGCAGCCAATTACGTGGGGGAATTGGGCGATCTGATAGAACTCCTGTTTTGTCTGCTGTAATGCCTGTTGTGTGCTGGGGAATTGTATGTGGTGATGCAGCCTCTGTATCATTGCATCCAGGAAAGCGTGAAAGAAGCGCGACAGGCAACTCTGGGAGAACCCTCCTACTGCTGCTATCACCCCCTGGAAACTCCCTGATGCCAGTAGGTGCAGTGAGCACAGGACCTGTACATGGGTCGGGATGGTGTGTGTCCTGCGTGTGGGGTGTTCCAGCATTGGTTTCAATTCATCTATCAGGTCCATGATGCTGGCGGAGTCCAGCCTATACTTATCATGGATCTCCTCCTCAGTCTGCTGGAACAGGGTGAGGCGCACTCTGAAGATCTGTTCCTGTCGTCTCCTTCTCCGTGCAGCAGCTCGGATTCGCAGCCTCCTGGCTATCACATACAGCGCAGCCATTGTGAAACTCCCTGAAGCATTGTGGGCCTGTTTAAATAGGTTGCACCTGGTTACCACCTGTTTTGAGTTGGTGGTAATATCCATGTGCAAAATTGCGAATATCGCAAATTCGCAAATTGCGATTTTTTTGCTACATCTATTTGCGAAATCGCTATTTGCGATAAGGCTATTAGCGATTCTTGCAAATAGCGTGTCGCAGTTTGTGTTTTCGCAGAATTATTCGCTATTTCAGGAACTCGCAAAATTGGTAATCGCTAATTTTGCGATTAGCTATTTTGGACGGCGGAACACTGTCATACATCGGAAAGCTCTGTTTTGCGATCGCAAACACTGTTTTTTTGCGATTCGCAGTGTTTGGGATCGCAAAACAGCTTGCTACATATGGCCCTATATGTTTTATAATTTTCAAACCTAATAATTAACTTATATTTCAAAAATAATTATGTAAATTTTGTAATTTATTTATTTATGATATATATTTATTTAAGTATTATTAAACTTTATTATTTTTCCCTACACTTTACCAGAGGAAGATCTTTGTCTCTGTGATGGAGACCTCTGCCAACATATAAAGCCAACATATAAAAAGTTACTAGTAGTAACTTCACATCCGTAATTTCAGTCTTAGATGGGGGTGTGGCCAAAATGGCGTCTATGGTGAACGCATAACTTGGAGCTCCGCACTGGGCCCAACAAAGATCCTGAATTATTCCCCCATAGCGTCACTATTTTCTACTCTCCTCATCACCGGAGTGAAGAGCATGGCAGAGGGGCATGGCTGACTCTGTCTCCGCCGAGGACAGGTGCTCCCTGCTGGCAGCCCCTCCACGGCGGGCGAGGCTGGGCCTAGTGGGATGGACTGAGCATCAATTTGAACGCGAGCTGGCGTGGGTCGGCCTTGATGGGCTTGCCGCACCGGAAGTTGATGCTGCAGATTCAAGACCGTCCAGAGCTGAGGACACCCCCGGAACACGGCTTGGGTCAACTTGGGACCCCTGATCGCACCGTCACTGGCAACATAGAAAGCGGAAAAGGCCGAACCTGCCTGGTGCCCTGCCGCGCGCCCTGCCGCAGGGTCCTGTCGTTCCGTGGGGGGTCCGAAGCAGTGACGGCAAGTACAACTGCCAAAGACCCACCCTTTCCCATCCCCTGGGAATTGAAACTGGTGACAGTGGCGGAGGTGGGAGACCAGGCTGCACTCCTCTGACCCTGTTGTCTGCCCCATTGCGGAGACCTGTCATGGACCGCCAGGACTTGCCTGACACGGGCCGACCTGGATGTGTGGCCTGCGGGCCTTCCCTCACTCACTGTGCCTGCGGGGGCTGATGCCTTGGGGCTCCCGTGCACACTTTAAAAACTGAAATTAAAGGTCAAGAAGTATATGACTGTATGGAGGAGTTCCACTAGCGTAATCACTCGTTCGGACTAGTGTGCCATCAGCTGCCTGCGGGCCCGACTGGCGGGGCGGCCTGGGGCCTACATGTGGGGGCAAAGGCTTTCCCGAGGCTGTCCTCACTATCAATCAGACTGAGGAGTGGGCCTGAAAAACTGAGACTCCTGGCACCACTGTTACCGCATACTTGGCCTTCATTGAATCTAATTCACAGCCCTCCTTCCACCTTGGCTGCCACCTTGCCCTGCTAGCCCCGGGCCATCCATCACCTTCCTGCCAGACCTGGTGGTGAGAGCACAGGGGCTCTTTCTGGGGGTGGACCCTGCAGGGATGTGGGGGTGAAGCAGCTGAGAGGGACTTGGTTCACCCCTGATGGCGGCGCTGTCAAGACCCACCCTTTTCTTCTACTGTTGAACATAACATTGGCACCACATACCAGTGGCGGGGCTACCACGGTCTGGCACCACATGCATCTAGGGCCTTGGACCCTAACTGATCGGCTGCCACACTCTCTGTCTATTGTGCGAAGCGCTGTCCTGCAACTTTCACCTTCTGGGCTCCTCGGTGGACACAGCCTGCAGCAGAGCCCCCACCTCCCCAAAGCCTGGAGGCTTGCCCCCCCTTCTCGCTCCTAGGGTGCCCCCCCTGGACTCCTGGTGCTTCTGGGGGGCTCCTTTACCCGGGAAAAGATTACTACTAGTGGATCCACTGCACTGTGGAGTGCACTGATGCCTAATAGGCCCCCTGGAGGCCCACATGGATTAAAAGTTCAACTGTGATTCACTGCACTTTGCGGGATGACCCATCACCGGATCCTCCACGCTGAGCGTGCGCCCTCCGTCCTACGCCTGGAAGGCATGCCTTGCCGCAGAGCCCCATGGCGCACTTGGTCATGCATCCATGAGGTCAGTCTGGGCTGCCCACGTACCCGAGAACACCGCATTGGTGGTTGAGGGGCTAGTCACCCCCCTATATTTCCACAAGCTATCACTGGTACCCTCTGATGATGATGAAGCCAAAGACCACCAAATCGCAGCTGCTGGGTGGCGCTGACCCAGGGACAGACTACACACCGGTGAACAAGACACTTGGCAGCCTGCAATACCTAGAGAAGACGCATCACACCCACTCTGCCCAGTTCGATAAGGTCCTCCAAGCCATTATGGACAGTAAAACCTCCTTGGAGACCTGCATAGACTCCGTCACTGTGGAGGTCAACTTACTACCGGCGGACCACCGCAAGCTAGTGGACTAGCAACTACACGGCCCTCCATGCAGGATATGCAAGAATGTCTGAAAAAGGGGGAAGCTGAGGTTCTCACCCTCCATCGCAAGGCTGAGGACGCACAGGGAAGATCAAGACACAACAACATCTGCCTGGTGGGATTTCCTAAGTGGTCGGAGGGCCCCAGCGTGGAACTGTTTTTCAAGGGGTGGCTGGTGGGCAATATCCTGGAGGGGAAGGAGCCTGCCTTCTTCTCAGTCGAGTGAGCACATTGCACTCCTGGGCAAACCCACCAGGGGGCTCCCCCACGTCTTATCATCGCATAGCTTTTTAACTACCGGAATCGCGACTCGCTTCTACAATGTTTCCGCACCAAGAGCCCTTGGTCCTACGAAAATGCACAGATTACAGCCTATCCCGACTTCACCATGGAAGTGCAGCGCCAGGGGTGGGGCGGGTCGTACTCCCGCGTAAAGCAATTCTTTTGTGAGCTGGATCTGAAAGTCTCTCTGGTATTTACTGCTAGGCTTCGCATCATTGATGGCAACAAGACTCACATTTTCCACTCACCGGAGGATGTGTGGACATGGCTCCATTCGAAAGATATGCTACCCTCTCCTTCTTCGGACCACAACGAAGGTGAATTGTTAGTGCCTAAACTGAGACGGTGCAGGCACCGCCGCCTAAGGGCGCGACCGCCCAAGGATCAAGCTGCTGAAGAACAAGCCAGAGCAGTGGTGGAAGCCTCCCTCCACAGCTCGAATTCCTTTGCACCCCTCCAAGATGAACACCCATCGAAATCAGGATCGGACTCGGGCGAGTCATTCCCCTCAGATGTCAGGGCTCATCAGGGACTGATGGTTACCCCCAGATTGGCTGATGACCTGTGAGTAAGGAACCAGTGATCGCTGTGTCTCTGGCACTGAACTGGGCTCATACTTCGATGGGCTGGCTGCCACCTGGCAGGTAAGACATGTTTTGCAACAGAATGTGGGGCACCCATGCACACAGGGCCGTCTCTGCGGCCCTACCGAACAATGCTGACTTTACACCGGCGCCGAAGAAAGCCCCTGAAGTTGACCTTAGCACCATGTTACCCCAACGATCCCAATTGGACTCCGGCAGTGACTGTTTTTCCTTTTTTTGTGCTTTTTTCTTCTTTTATAATATTGTTTTTGATGTGTAGTTTGGGGATGTTTCTATGGACGGGTCTTTTCGTGGCAACTGTCCCACGGGGATTACGTTTTCAACTGTTATAATGGTTAACCGAGATGCTCTAACAGTGTTCCGCACAGTAATTGATGTGTTCCAATATGCCACAGGCACACATTACGACCCTTTGGTTTATGCCCACTGCCAGAGGGGTGGGCACAGAGAAGTGGGACCCCACAGTCATATGCAACACACAGTGTGACAAATGAGTTGGCTGACACCCGTGTCCCTCAATCCGTATAATCACCTGGAACGTATGCGGCATGGCCACTCCAACCAAACGATACCGCATTCATGCTTATCTTACGCAAAATTAGATACATATAGCTCTGCTCCCGGAAACACTCCAGGAAACACACCTCAACGCTGTTGAACTGCATAAACTCTGTGTCAAATGGAGGGGGCTTGTGTATGGTGCATCGGAGTCCTCTTTTGCATGGAGGATTTTGATTTGGATAGCGCCGGGGGTGCCATACACCATAGGCAACCAGAGAGTGGACACTGGGGGTCAGTTTGTGATCCTGGAGGGCTGACTAGATGGTGAACCCCTTACACTTGCTGCAATTTACTCCCCCAACACACAACAGGGTGAATTTTTAGACACCTTCACACCGGGGCTCCTTGGGGACCCTTTCTCCCCTGGAATCTGGGGTGGGAATTTTAACTGTCTCCCAGACGTGGCGCTTGATGACTCTACACCCCCGCTCCGGGTGGCTGTCACAAGACGGGCCACCCAGGACCTTGCTAACGCACATGCACCTTTTGGATGCATGACAACACTTGCATCCCCTAGATTGTGAGTATTCCTTCTACTTGCAGGTTCACGACATACACACCAGAATTGACCTTTTCTTTTGTACGGTCCAGCTAGGAGCACGGCTATCAAGGACTGAACACCTGGCATGCACCCTCTCGGATCACTGCCCACTGCTGCTGACCCTGAAGTGGGGACAACAATGCCCAATCATACCCACCTGGCAGCTACAAGCGGAGGCTTTGTCTGATCCTCCCTTCTGCACGATCTCACCCAATGCATTGACCAGTATTTTACACTTAACATGGGTACTGCCACATCCCAAGCAGTTTAGTGGGATGCCCATAAAGTTGTGGTGTGAGGCCACTGCTTGGTGGCCTCCTGGGGGATATGCAAAAGGCTATTGATAGACCTCTCAGATATAGAGTGGGACCTCTGTTACCTGGAGAAATGGGTTGCCAATCGTACGGCCCCAACTGAGCAGTTTCACCAACTGCTCAAGCAGCGTAATGAGGCTGAAAGTATGCTCAGTAAACATGATTATAGATGGCACGTGGCCCTGCAGCATGCAGAGGGTGACCGTTCGGGATGGCTGTTGGCCTGGCTAGTGCAGGAGGATCAGCAGCGAGTCCCCATAGGTGCGATACGCTAGGCCACTGATAGGATGCACACCATGCAACTAGACATAAACAGGGCCTTCCGTGATTATTACTGTGAACTATATGCTGCCCCTGCTCCGTTATCCCCGTCCCACACCCATGGATTCTTTGACTCCCTCCAGATTAAATGGCTGAACGCCTTGCAGGGGGCTGAACTAGATGAGCCACTGCAACTGGAAGAGATCCACATGGCCATAGCTCAGATCACACTCGACAAAACTCCAGGCATTGACTGACTGCCGATAGAATACTACACCACTTTTGTTACCCAAACCTCCCAGCGCCTTTTAAACATATTTGTGGAGGCCGGGGAGGGAGTCACCTTCCGGACAAGCTTTGCGAGGCCATGATTGTGCTTTTGCCCAAGCCTGGCAGGGACCCGCTGGACGTGCGCTCCTACTGTCCCCTCTCCCTGCTTAACTTGGATTGTAAGATCCTGGGCCAGGTGTTGGCAAACCGTCTCCTACCTCTTGTACATCTGTTGGGTCACACCGATCAATCCGGCCTTATACTGGACGTAGCACTTTTGTGAATATCCGTCGGTTACTGCGCCTCATACACAGTGCACCGTCCGATGCATTTGAACAAGAAGCTGTGCCACTGGACGCAGAGAAGGCGTTCAACACTTTGGGCTGGGACTATCTCTTGCTAGTCCTTGCTGAGATGGGGTTCGGACTGGGATTTCTGGGATGAGTTTGCACCCTCTATGCCAATCCAGCAGATAGATTTGATATTCGTAGAGGAACAAGACAGGAATGCCCGCTGTCCCCCCTCATTTTTGCCCTGGCCATGGAACCCCTGGCCTGCCAAATCAGTCGGCAGGCGTAGGAGTGGGGCATCCAAGAACGTGACGTGCACCATATTGTATCATTATGTGCTAATGATGCTTTTATCTTCCTACGCGAGGTGAGTGCGTTGCTCCTGGGCCTCATGTCGATATTGGATGCCTTTGGTGAGTCCTCTGGGGTCCGTGTGAACTGGCATAAGTCCTGTGAGTTCCCCCTAGTGCGCAGACCAAATGAAGACCAAACGAAACCCCCAGGAGCCGACATGCGATTGTGCTATGACACATTTAAAGATCTATGTATACAAATATACCACACTGAAAGGGACCTCCGGGAGGTGAATCTAGATAAGGCCGTGAGTTCAATACGCTGATCCTTACCTTTCTGGTGCTCGCTCCCACTATCCCCACATGGGCGGATGGCAATATCTAAAATGTTGGTCCTCCCCCGACTCTTATATTTCTTTGTGGCTCTTCCTATTGTGCTCCCTAGGAGCTTCTTCCGGGAGTTAAACAGGCTGTTGCTTAAATTGATTTGGGGCTCGTGCGTCGTCGGGTTGCCCTAACCACAATCCAACGCTCTCTTGCAGAAGGCGGTTTAGGGGCTCCTCATTTTGAGCTTCACTAAGCGTCCACACAGCTGCAGTGGCCGATGACATAGTTATACACATTGCAACATTCCGAGACTGTCCTGGTGCATGCAGGGTTGCGAGGGGCGAGCACCTACACCTGGCTATCCGATCACGTCACAAGCTTAGGCAGATGGTAGTAGTTCGTACCTGCTGGCACAAGTATGTACACTCCAAGGGCCCCATTCTCCCATATTCCCCAGCAATCATCATCTGGGATCTGCCTCTACTACACAGGGTGGCTCATGCCTCGGCCCGGCTCCTTGGAGCGACGTGGAGCTCACACGGATAGGCGATCTCTATAACGAGGGCAAGCTCATGTCATTCCAGGATCTAGGGGAGGCACGCGGCCTGAGAAATGGCCAGTTCCTTACGCACCAGTTTCTTCATAGAGTAATCCAGGAGACATGAAATGTAGACGACTCCGAGCCCTCCACTTCCCGGACATTACATACCCTCCTGTCAGCCACATGCACTCGTCACACCATCACGACCTTATACACGGCTCTCCACACTCCCTCTGTCGATCACACAGTCAAGGCACGTACCAGGTGGAACGAGATGCTCCAACATCCACTGACAGATGGGGCCTGGACTTGCGCTCTCCAGATGACGAGAAGTGTGTCCTGCAACCCTAGGTTCCACTACACACAGTTTAACTACATTCACCACACTTTTCTCTCACCACGCCGTATCCAGCACATGTTCCCAGCACTCTCCCAAGAGTGCCCCAGGTGCAAACTACGAGATGCAGACTTCTTCCACATGATCTGGGCATGCCCCACCCTATAACCTTCATGGGCAAAGATAACAGCAATGGTGTCAGACATGGCAGCACATGCTCTCAACCCACCCCCAAATCATGCCATCTGGGGCTGCGCCTTCACGCAAAAGGCGATAAAAATACACATTGTTTTATAGATCTGGCATTTGTTTTATTTAAGCGCAGTATCACCATGGCATGGAAATCTCCCGCTCCTCCAGACACTCAATGGTGGTTAGATGTTTTGCTGACTTGGACCAGGGCTGAGGCACACACTCTTAGGTAACTTCGCATAGAAGGCGACTCTCCGGGAGAGTGCAGTCCCACCCCCTGGCTTGGAACAATCACACAACCAGCACCTCCTTAAGACACTCACTTCTCTTCCAACCTCCTGAGGCACCCAGGCAGTGTACAGCCCTCCCACATCCCACACCGCCACGCCCCTCTGCACGTATGTGGCACTATGACGCATTCCTAGAGGCCCACCTTGCATGGTGGGAGGATGATGTGAGGAACACCCACACACCACAGATAGCTGATTAGGAACCTGAGAGATCTCAAAGTGTTTTATTGTTTACGGTTTATTGTTTATTGTCTTTATGACCTGTTTTCCCCGAGTATTGGCGTAACCAGAAAAGGGATCATCGATTATGTTGCCTCAGCCTGTTATTTACTGATCGTGATGTGTCTCCTCGCTGTACCCCTACCCTATTCTTACAGCACTGTAAGGATGTGACTAGAGCACCACAAATGGCTACTGTATCACACTAAATAAGCTGTCAATAAAAATAATTCTGTCTTAGATGTCTCCTTATGGGATGGAAACACGTGAGACTGCACCTAGGTGTAAATCTACCCCCAGTCCATCCTTTTATGGTATTTGCAATAGTTTACCATTTAAGGCACAAACACCAATACACAATACCTAGGAATGAAAGAGAATACAATAATCTTCCTAGTTCTGAGGGTTTAAAACCTATATCACTGGAGCAAAACACATTGGCAGTGAGTGAGGGGATGGGACATTGCTTCATTGAAATTGCTCCTTTACATCCTTCAAAAGCACAATAAATATGTATCTTCAAGGTATGTAGATGTGGAGTTAGAACCAGTCAATCTAGTAAACAATCTGATGAACGATCATGGAAAGATGCTTTTTCTGTTCCTGCTCCCTTGCTAGCTCACCATTTCTTTCAAATGCCTTCTGATAAACCCAGAGCTGCGGGGGGAGACATACTATTAACTATTGAGACTATTGGCATCTGGCGTGACCTGCAGATCAAAATGTGAAATCTCAGCAAAGCCATCTCAGATTTTCATCCTTACCGGATTGACAGAGTACCTTTGAATTGGGTAATAGTAATAGTAAGACCTGTTATTTAGAGTGCTTAAAAATAGCAACATTTAGGGGCAGATGTGCGACAATTTTTTGCAGCCGCAAACGGGAAATCAGCCCGTTTGCACCCCAAAATAGGTCTGTGCAATGTACAAATCCTATTTTGCGAGTCGTAACATATTACTAACTTGCAAAATAGGGTTTGCGACTCGCTATTAGGAAGGGGCGTGCCAAGGGCGTCCCTTCCTAATAGCAAGTCGCACTTCTATGTACGATTGTTTTGCGACTGCAATTGCGGTCGCAAAACACTCGCTGTTTTAAAATATATATATATTCTTTATTGATTTTCTGTAAAATATACAAATGATTTTCTTTTAACAGTAATTTTATGCATGGCATTTCAATAACAATTACTTGAGCAGCTTTGGCATGGTGTCAGGTTGTGACATATAAAACACTCGCTGTTTACCACCTACTTCAAGTAGGTGGAAAGCAATTAGCAAACAGGAAAGGGTCCAGAGGGAACCCCTTCCCCTTTGTGACTGGCAGCGAATATATTTTTTAAGAGCAGGCAGTGGTCCCATGGACCACTGCCTGCTCTTAAAAATTGAAGCAGAAACGTTCAATTTTTCTTTTTTAAATGCATCCCCTGCATTTAAAGAAAAAAACCTGCTTTATTTAAAAAGCAGTCACAGACACGGTGGTCTGCCGACCCCAGCAGGCCACCATCCCTGTGAGTGCTGGCCATTCCCAATGGGGTCGCAAATTGCGACCTGTCTCATGAATATTAATGAGGCAGGTCGTTTGCGACCCCATTGGGGATGGCAGTGTCTGAGACACTGTTGTACATTCCATTTTGCGAGTCACAAATTGCAAGTCCAAAACGACGCAATTTGAGACTCGCAAAATGGAAGGGTCGTACATCTGGCCCTTCGAGTGCTAAAAAATAGCAAAAACAAGGCTAAAAAGTGCTATGTAAAAAGCCAATCGTTATTTTAAGAATATATAATACCTGTACAATGTTTCAAAGATTTATAAAGACAACAAGGAACAATTGTGCTACTAAGTAGATGTTCATAATGTGTGTGCTGTTTGAAAGCGTAGGTAAGCTTATCTTATGCATTTTAAAACCTCCACTTTTGGAACATGATCACCATATTTGGGCTTGATTTGCTTTTAGGAAGTGGTCAAACCACTGAGTTCTAATACAGCTTTCGCAGCACATGTAAGTTAAGTCAGCCCACATGTCCAGGAAGAGGCGCAGTGCCTTGAAAATCTGTGCATCACACAGTGGTATCTCTACAATGGGAAACAGCGCGCTACACTCATTGACTACCCAGATTCTTCCCTTTCAGAACCCCACAGGCAGAGTACAGATGATCCCAGTGAACAGGTCCACTGAATTTACAGTGTCTCCTCGAATATTCAAAAATAAACTGTAACCGTTTTACCTCAGAATAAGGAATCAGCATAGGCTGTCACAGATACGAAAAACTGATGCTAACAACGAAAGACCACATTGGTGCCTCAACCGAGGGGAGGCGGGTATTTGAAAACAGCTACATTTTCACTTCTATGGAGCACCATCTTAATGTGTAGCACAGACTGGCAGTAGTCGAAAATTGAATGATATCAAATTATATGTCAATATCTAAATATCTTTGTTTCCATACTATAGTTTAATTCAAAGTATTACATTAGGTGTTTGGGAATGGGAACCGCCGACCAGTTGTGAGGTCTGTCCCTCGGGAGTATTGAGGGAACGGTGGAATCTAGGGGACTGTGCATTCTTTAGGGCTGCAAACCGTTAAAGGTTGTAGCCCAAGCATTTATAAGCAGCCATTTTGGGCAGCCACCCACCATTTTGTCATTAGGTGACACAGAGGCAGCCCTGGATTGTAGTGGATCCTGTTTGTTTTCCACAACCTTTATTAGTGAGAGGATGGCCGAAGACAAGGTGCAACAGGTGCTCCGCTACCTGTGTGAAGCGGGGTGCCTGAATTTATTAGCAGTGGGCGCAGTCGCAGCACCGGTCCACTCGGCGAGGCTCGCTTTAGGTGGTGTAGTCGCAGCTGTGCTGGTGTGCTCACCGCCCCCAGGCAGAGCCAGTGGCAGGCAGGCATATCAGGTAGCGAGCCGGGGCTGCTCACGTGTGTGGAGATGTAGTAAGTATCTTCATGAATAACTCCAGACGAGGCAAGAAGGTAACTTCCAACTTGAGGTTTATTGGAAAGAAAGGACCCACGACCTCCAGCATCCACTTCCCAGCAATACTGTTCTCAAGATTCCTAATGCTAGCATCATGTAAACTTCTACATTCTAACTCTACATTCCATCTTAAAGTAACATCCTACAATATCTTACCTTATATACTGTAAAACATACAATCCCCATACTACACCCCCTTCCTATACCAAATAATAAAAATAAAAAATAAAAAAATACATCTTATAATGGTACTTTTTACTATATCAATAATATACATAATCTCTGGAATGGTTGGGAGCTGATCTCAGTCTAGAACTGGACCTTGTCATGTTATCATCCCCAGCTCCTGAAGTGACACTTGACCTCATAGCACCATTTGCATCATTGGAATTAACATCAAGACCATCACCTCTACTTAAGTTACCCTGAGACAATTGCTCTCCTCTGACACCCACTTCTCCGTTGTCCCTTAATTGTGTCAGGGTGACTAAATCAAACCAATCACGTCTCTCTTGTTTATTCTCTGTCCCAATTCGTTGTAAAATAATCTTGGCCTGCTCCTTAGTAACCTTTACCAATGCATTCCTATTCCACCATCCTTTTCCTTGCAACAAAACAACAGTATTAGTAATCTTTAAGACTTTCACTGGTTCAGAAAATTTCGACTGTCCTTTACTTACTTTATTAGGCTTTCTTACTAACACCCAATCACCTATACTCAACAATCCTTCTTTCACATGCATTCTTTTATCATAATTACACTTATACACATCCTGTTTCTCTTTAACATGCCTGCGCACCTTTTGCAAATCAATGTTGTGGTGACGATCAACCTTATCTAGTAACCACGTTCGACTAATTGCCGATACTGGTTTCCTACCCCTCAACAAAACGAATGGAGCAACATCCGTGGTACTTTGTGGAGTTATGTTATAATTCCAAACTTTAAAATGCAAATATTCTGCAATATCCAAATTGTTGGCAATCGCTGTTTGGATACCCTCTTTCAATAATTTATTCGCCCTTTCTACTAAACCATTAGAGGCAGGACTATATACCGGTACCTTATTATGCCTGACATCATGTTTACTGAGAAACTTGTTAAACTCCTCTGATACAAAATGAGATCCATTATCCGTAACTATTTCCTTCACTTTACCTTCGATATAAAATAATTTTTCTAGAAATGAAATGACAGAGTAAGAGTCAGATGCAAAAACAACAATTGATGGACAGAATGCAGAACAATGTCATACATTCACCCCAGTACAGAGATCTGGGCCTAAATCCATCGTTTTTTTGCTCACCATGCCATTCCAGTTTGAACCCAGCCATATGCAAATCAGTCTTGACCCTGTGCCTCTTGGGAACAGTCCAGCCCGAACTGCCAAGCCAGGTCCTCCCTGGACTGGAAATAAGCATCCTAGGACCGGTTTCGGGGTTTCACCCCTCTTCAGCCAGGTTAGCTTGATTCCAGTGGCATGGAGAGCACGGGACCCACGTCTGGGCATACCCGTCCCACTCGGGGTGACAAATGCAAAAACAACAATTGATGGACAGAATGCAGAACAATGTCATACATTCACCCCAGTACAGAGATCTGGGCCTAAATCCATCGTGAGCAAAAGAATGATGGATTTAACCCAGATCCTTGTGACTGGGGGTGAATGTTTGCATTGTCCAGCATTCCGTCCATCAATTGTTTCTTTTGCATTTGTCGCCCTAAGTGGGAAGGGTATGCCCAGACGTGGGTCCCGTGCTCACTACACCACTGGATTCAAGCTAGCCTGGCTGAAGAAGGGTGATGCCCTGAAACCGGTCCCAGGATGCTTGTTTCCGGTCCAGGGAGGACCTGGCTTGGCAGTTCGGGCTGGACTGTTCCCACAAGGAACAGGGTCAAGACTGATTTGCATATGGCTGGGTCCAAACTGGGGTGGTGTGGTGAGCAAAAGAATGATGGATTTAACCCAGATCCTTGTGACTGGGGTGAATGTTTGCATTGTCCAGCATTCCATCCATCAATTGTTTCTTTTGCATTTGTCGCCCTAAGTGGGAAGGGTATGCCCAGACGTGGGTCCCGTGCTCACTACACCACTGGATTCAAGCTAGCCTGGCTGAAGAAGGGTGATGCCCTGAAACCGGTCCCAGGATGCTTGTTTCCGGTCCAGGGAGGACCTGGCTTGGCAGTTCGGGCTGGACTGTTCCCACAAGGAACAGGGTCAAGACTGATTTGCATATGGCTGGGTCCAAACTGGGGTGGTGTGGTGAGCAAAAGAATGATGGATTTAACCCAGATCCTTGTGACTGGGGGTGAATGTTTGCATTGTCCAGCATTCCGTCCATCAATTGTTTCTTTTGCATTTGTCGCCCTAAGTGGGAAGGGTATGCCCAGACGTGGGTCCCGTGCTCACTACACCACTGGATTCAAGCTAGCCTGGCTGAAGAAGGGTGATGCCCTGAAACCGGTCCCAGGATGCTTGTTTCCGGTCCAGGGAGGACCTGGCTTGGCAGTTCGGGCTGGACTGTTCCCACAAGGAACAGGGTCAAGACTGATTTGCATATGGCTGGGTCCAAACTGGGGTGGTGTGGTGAGCAAAAGAATGATGGATTTAACCCAGATCCTTGTGACTGGGGGTGAATGTTTGCATTGTCCAGCATTCCGTCCATCAATTGTTTCTTTTGCATTTGTCGCCCTAAGTGGGAAGGGTATGCCCAGACGTGGGTCCCGTGCTCACTACACCACTGGATTCAAGCTAGCCTGGCTGAAGAAGGGTGATGCCCTGAAACCGGTACCAGGATGCCTGTTTCCGGTCCAGGGAGGACCTGGCTTGGCAGTTCGGGCTGGACTGTTCCCACAAGGAACAGGGTCAAGACTGATTTGCATATGGCTGGGTCCAAACTGGGGTGGTGTGGTGAGCAAAAGAATGATGGATTTAACCCAGATCCTTGTGACTGGGGGTGAATGTTTGCATTGTCCAGCATTCCGTCCATCAATTGTTTCTTTTGCATTTGTCGCCCTAAGTGGGAAGGGTATGCCCAGACGTGGGTCCCGTGCTCACTACACCACTGGATTCAAGCTAGCCTGGCTGAAGAAGGGTGATGCCCTGAAACCGGTCCCAGGATGCCTGTTTCCGGTCCAGGGAGGACCTGGCTTGGCAGTTCGGGCTGGACTGTTCCCACAAGGAACAGGGTCAAGACTGATTTGCATATGGCTGGGTCCAAACTGGGGGTGGTGTGGTGAGCAAAAGAATGATGGATTTAACCCAGATCCTTGTGACTGGGGGTGAATGTTTGCATTGTCCAGCATTCCGTCCATCAATTGTTTCTTTTGCAGAGTAAGAGTCAGCACATTTCACAAAAGAAAAGTATAACCATTTTGAATAATAGTCAATGGCCACAATTAAAAATCTTCTGTTACCTCCTAACGCACTGAAAGGACCAGTGAAATCCAGCCCTAATTTTTCCCATGCATTGTTCGGCCAACTAACCGGATGTAAAGGTAAGGTGCTTGTTCTCCAATGTTTGTCAGAACACAAACATTCCGCACAATTTTCCACAAATCTCTTAACCTGGCCATCAATACCAGGCCACCAGTACATCTGTTTGATTTTTTTAATAGTGGCTGAAATTCCTAGATGTTCTTCGTGAGCCAAAGAAACAATTTTGGACCTAAGACCACTGGGAGGAACAAAAAAATCCTGTCTGACCAGTAAGTCATTAACCACTGATAACTCAGATACTACCTGACAAAAATTTCTTAAGTCTATAGTCAAACTTCTATCATTTGGCCAACCGTCAACCAGAAACTTCTTCACTTGTACCATACAATCATCTTTCTCACAACACTTCAACCATTCCTCTTCAGATATTTTAAACTGCTCATTGACATCACTAACCGTGAACACATACTCCAAATCCTCCCTACTCTTCTCGCTGTCACCACAAGTATCCAACAGGACCGGTAATCATGATAAACAGTCTGCCCTCACATTTTTGCCACCTGGTATGTACTTTATATCAAAATTAAACTCTTGTAACCTTGATAACAATCTTATCAGTCTTGACGATGCCTTGTTGGAACAACTGTCTCCCAACATGTATATCAATGGTTTGTGATCTGTGTGCAATTCATATTTCATACCCCAAATGTACATTTTGAACTTCTCCGACGCCCATGAATAGGCCAGTGCCTCACGCTCAATGGTACTGTAATTTTTTTCAGCATCACTAAGGGTGCGTGATGCAAATGCTATAGTATACTCTCGACCATTTATCACTTGACTTAAAACGGCACCCACACCTTTAGCGCTAGCGTCTACAGTAATTATACACTTCGCTCCCTGAGTAAAAAGTCTTATGGCTGGAGCTGTAATGATTAACTTCTTTTCTGTTTCAAATACTTCTTGGCACTCCTCAGACCACACAAACTTAGTATTTTTCTTTAACAGATTTCTCAACGGTTGCACAATAACAGCATACCCTTGTACGAATCTTGCGTAATACTCGCTAAGTCCTAAGAAGGTTCTAAGCGAATCCTTGTCATTGGGTACAGATGCATCACTAATTCCCTTTAATAATGATAACTTTGGTTTAATACCATCCTTTGAGATATTATGTCCCAAATAATTCACTTCTTGGGCAATAAATTTGCATTTGTCAATATTAACTGTCATACCCTGAGACCTCAACTTACTTAGTACATCATCTAATAATGCAACATGTTGATCCAATGTCTCAGTGTGTACTAAAATGTCATCCTGAAAAGCCTGTATGCCCTTCTGTTGACCAAACATCTGGTCCATTAAACGTTGAAAAACACTGGCAGCCGATGCCAGTCCAAATGGCATACGCATATATTGAAAAACTCCAAAAGGTGTTACAAACGTAGTTAGGTGTTGTGACTCTTCAGACAATGGTATCTGATGATACGCAGAGCGTAAATCTATTGTTGAAAAATACTTACTCCCTCCTAATTTTGCTAACAATTCATGAATTCTTGGTAGCGGATGACAGTCTACCAGAATGTTTCTATTGAGTACTCTTAAGTCTGCACATAGGCGTATAGCCCCTGAGCTTTTCCGTGCGACCACGGCCGCGGAAACCCATTCTGAAGATTCTACTTGTTTGATAATACCCTGAACACACATTTCATCCAGCAGCTTTTTAAGATCTTCCCTGGCCGAAAGTGGAACTGGTCTAACCTTTTGTATGACAGGAATGGCATTGTTTTTGAGAACAATAGTATGTTGAAAGTTCTTGATAACTCCAATTTTGTTTGAAAACACCTCAGGAAATTTGATCTGTAAGTCCTTAGTAATACTTTCAAACTTATTGGTATCTTGAACTGCTAACACTGGTAAGTCTCCTAAAATTACTGGTTCAGCATGCCCTGGTCTAAGAATTATACCAAGTTTGGCTTGGTCTTGCCAACCTAATATGTCACGTCCGTTGACAGCAACGTAAATTTTAGTAACAGTGCTTCTCCCTTTAAATACAATATAGTCATCAAAATAACCTTTCATTATTATATCGTATTCGCCGAACGCTTTAGGGTTGATAGAAGTATACTTGAGCAATTTTTCAGACCAAAATCTGTTAAATGTCTTTTCAGCCAAAATTGTAATTGGAGAACCAGAATCAGCCATTATCCCCAAATTAATAACCCCAATTTGTACATCGCATATTGGCCCTTTGCATCTTTTCTCTGATTCACCTAAAGTATTAACCTCTACAGATAACGAAACATTACTTATTTCTTCTGATAGTATGTCTCCTTCAACATCAAGTTGATTAACTTTAACCTTCGTTTTGCTGGAATTACATACTGTGTAGAAATGACCAATTTTTGGCAGTAATTGCACCTTTTTCCTTGTGCGGGACAATTCGGATACTTACCCATATGGAACTTAGACCCACATCTGTAACAAGTACCCCCTAACTTTTTCTCACCACTCTTCTTGAAAACATTCTTTCGTGTGACAATATTAATGCCTGTATCATTCGTGCTGGTACTAGGTTTAGATTCCACCACTGCTATATTAATGTTATCTGAAGACCTAGAAATAGAAGAATCGGTTAGAATTTTTGATGAAACCACAGACCTTTCAATACTTCTAGCTATATCCATGACCTCATCAAGAGACGGATTTTTACATGTCAAAATCCGTTCCTGTATTTTTTGTTGTAACAGTTAAAAACTAATTGATCCCTTAACGCTGTGTCTAAATAGTTTCCAAAAACACACTTTGATGCTAGAACACGTAATACAGCTAAATAATCCTCAATAGATTCTTCTGCTAATTGTTTGCGTTTAAAGAATTTGTGTCTTTCTACCATCACAGATGGTTCGTCCACATATTGTTTTCCGATGCGTGCTAAAGCTTCTTTGAACACATCCCAGGATTCATCGCTTGAAGGTGCTTGAACAATGGGTAGATTGTCAAAAATCTCTTGTCCAGCATTCCCCAAGTGGTTAAATAAAAGTGCTTTTTTCCTTGACGCTGAGTATTTACTGGCATCTATGGCCTCTAAATAATTTTCAAATACTCTAAACCATTTGTGCCAAGGTTTATCTGGTTTCCCAGAAAGTTCGAGAAACGGGGGCGGTTGCATGACATTGTTGTTACTTGAAGCGATATTGTTAAAAAAATAATTAAATTGCAAAGACTGGTGTAAGAAAAGAAAAGAAGTAAAAGAGACCACAAATAAAAATAAATAATTAATTATGCAGCCCTTCAAAATTACATAAAAACACCTGAAATGTCATTTGCCCATGTTACGCAAAATGCCTTGCTTAATAGTACTTGAAAATCAAATTGCCTGTAGCAGAAAATCAAGTATAACCTGTAATTGAATATGAAAACACAGTTAACTAGAGAATTCTTGTGTAGACGCTTTCCTCCTTCTCCTCGGTGTATGATTCCCAAAGACGATAATGATTACATGTGAGGTCCGGTGAAATTTTTCACCCGGTAAACTGATCACAGTAATTGACAAATATGGCCGCTTGATGTTGTTGTACTCACTCTACGTTTTTTCTATGGAAAATAGAGCTTGTGTAAAGGACGTTGGTGAGCGTGTTGACGTACGCGCTGACACTCAGCAGGGGATGCTCACATCAGACGGTGGCGCGGGGACGCGCATGTGTGATTCAAATGATGCCGGTAGGAAATAGCCCAGACGTTCCAGCAACAGAGCTCCGGTAAGCGCGAGAGTCTTCTTTGAAAGATGCGCAGTGCAACGTTGGCGCTTATACCAATTCTAATGCCGAAATCGGCGCGACATACAGCGCAAAGGAAACTAAACAGTACTTTACCAATGTTTCACCACATTAGTGAATGAATCGATCGTTGTGTCTTTCGTCGACCTCACTTCTGGTAACTGCTGCACAGTGCACATTAATTGAAAATAATGCGCAAATACTCCTTCTTATTGTCGGTGGGTCCTCCAAGATCGTCGCCAAATAATGTAGTAAGTATCTTCATGAATAACTCCAGACGAGGCAAGAAGGTAACTTCCAACTTGAAGTTTATTGGAAAGAAAGGACCCACGACCTCCAGCATCCACTTCCCAGCAATACTGTTCTCAAGATTCCTAATGCTAGCATCATGTAAACTTCTACATTCTAACTCTACATTCCATCTTAAAGTAACATCCTACAATATCTTACCTTATATACTGTAAAACATACAATCCCTATACTACAGGAGAGTGGCCCTGAAGGTGAGTCGAGGGAGGAGTAGGGCGGGGAGCGGCCGTGCACGGAGAGCGCCAGGGATTAGCACTGTTAGCACATGACACTCCTTCGGCTGGGCTAGCGCCCCCGTGGGGGAGCTCATACATTACAGGGACAAGTGGGCAGCAGTAGGGGCCTATAGGCCCGAGCAGGACGTACCGGAGGAGCGAGCATCAGCCCCCGGGTAGGTAACAAGGCCTAGAAAAGGCCACGCGGTGCAGCCGCAGTGGGCCAAAGGCACTGCAAAAGAATTCCTTTTTTCTTCTTCAGGGCTTGATCCGCCTAGCGCTAAGACACCTTCGGGTAATGCACGCTCTGTAAAATTATCTTCATTCATTCATTCATTCAATATGGACAACAGTGGGAGATGGGTCGAGGAGTAGTGCATCAGAAAGTCAAGCCACATGATTTCCCATACTAGCAGATTACGGAAGGCTCATCTGGCCTCCTGCAGGAGGAGGATTTATTGTACATTGAGGGACAGGAGGGGGAAGGGATGGCAGCTCTATAAAGAACTGCCAACTTCTCTGACTTTCAGTGAGGCAGGATGAGTTGGGGGTAAGTCCAGGATATCCCTGGGGAAGAGGGATTAGTTGGAAGGGGTGCCTCACGGGTTGCAGTCACAGTGGCCAGGATGGATGGGTTGGAGGGAGACACTGAGGGGGCATGGGGTTGACGGGGAGCAGGGGGTCCAGGATGGGGCATTAGCCTGGGTCCCAACCCTAGGGTCAAAGCGGGAACCGACGTCTGCCTTAGTGGCTGCACTTTTCCTGCTACGGGAGGGAGTTTTATTTGTTTGAAGTAAAGAATTCTTTAGCTCGGATCTTGAAGGTACAGCAATGAGAAACGGCGCTTTGGAGGTGGGGGCAGAAAAAGTCAGTTTAGTGCCTTTTTCTGAGAAGCAGTTGACAGACAAGTTTGCATAGGTTTAGCTAATGTTATTGTTGTTAACATCGGTGAACCAGGCTGAAAGGGAGGGTGTGAACAAGCTCACATCGAAACGAGGCAGGAAGTTAAAGGTTACGTTATTGGAAGTGAAGTTTAGTAGATGTTAATAGATTCACTGTTAAGTGGTACGGGAAGTTAAAAAAAGTCACAAATGCAGGAGTGCAGTATCTTAGGAGGTAGATACTTGCTTGTCAATGTTATGTGGGGGGTGGGACATTTAGGGGTGGCAGGTAGGAACTTTTGTATAGTGAGGTTTTAGCTTTGTAAGACGAAATGCCCAGGCATTTTTGGGGATGCAGCACCTGTTTCAATAAAAGCGGCCTTTTTCACACATACAAAATGTGTTAGTAGTATGTGCTGCACCACTCTCTCCCAGTGACAAGAAGCAGGAAAGGCATCAGCTCTGCTCATTAATGTTTGTTTGCGCTGCTTGTGTATCCTGACAGACAGCTTTCCTGTCTTTAATGCCTTGATGAATATTTTGTACACAGTGGTGAATAGGCCTGCTGTCTTAAGTGTACTGTGCATCATCGGTGTAATCTGAAAGATATATCAGGTACAGAGTGGAGTGGTGCAGGGTAGAGTAGAGTGGTGCAGGGTAGAGTAGAGTGGTGCAGGGTAGAGTGGAGTGGTGCAGGGTAGAGTGGAGTGGTGCAGGGTAGAGTACAGAGGTGTAGAGTGGCATAGAGTGCAGTGGCGTAAAGTAGATTAGAGTGGCCTAGAGTGGGTTGGCTTAGAGGGGATTGGTGTAGAGTGTAATGGCGTAGAGTACAATGGCATAAAGTGGAATGATGCAGAGTAGAGTGGCATAGAATTGAGTGGTGCAGAGTAGAGTGCACTGCCTTAGAGTGCAGTGGTGCAGAGTAGAGTGGTGTAGAGTTCAGTGGCAGAGAGTGCAGTGTTGCAGATTAGAGTGTTGTAGAGTGCAGTGGTGTAGAGTGGAGTGGCAAGAGTGTAGTGGCATGTAGTGCAGTGTTATAGAGTAGTGCAGAGTAGAGTAGAGCAGTGGCGTAGAGTAAAGTGGTGCAAGTTAGAATAGAGGGGCGTAGAGTGCAGTGACGTAGAGTGCAGTGACACCGAGTGCAATGGTGTAGAGTAGAGTGGCATAGAGTGCAGTGGCGTAGAGTGTTGTAGAATATAGTAGCATAGAGTGCAGTGGAGCAGAGTAGTTCAGCATAGAGTGCAGTTGCATAGAGTGCAGTTGTTTACATTAGAGTGCAGTGGTATACAGTAGAATGGTGTAGACTAAAGTGGTGTAGAGTGAAGTGACACAGCCTAGATTACAGTGAGTGGAGTGGAGTGTCGCAGAGTGGAGTGGCGTAGAGTGGAGTGGTGCAGAGTAGAGTACTGTGAAGTAGAGTGCAGTGACATAGAGAGCAGTGGCACAGAGTAAATTGTTTCAGAGTAGAGTGAAGTGACATAGAGTGTAGTGGTGCAGGGTAGAGTGGATTGGTGCAGGGTAGAATGCAGTGGCATAGAGTAGAGTGGTATAGAATGCAGTGGCATACAGTAGAGTGGCATACTGTGCAGTGTCAAAGTGCAATGATGCAGAGTACAGTGGATTGGTGTAGAGTGCAGTGGCATAAAGTGGAGTGGTGCAGAGTAGAGTGTAGTGGTGTAGAGTGCACTCGTGCAGACTACAGTAGAGTGGCATAGAGTAGAGTGGTGCAGAGTGGAGTGCAATGGTATAGAGTTCAGTGTTGCACAGCAGATTAGAGTGGCGTAGAGTGAAGTGCTGTAGAATAGAGTGTTTCAGAATAGAGTATAGTTGGGTAGAGTGCATTGGTTTTTAGGAAAGAGGCATGGACTGCAGGGGCATAGAGTGCACTGGCATAGATGGCAGTGGCCTAGAGCGATGTGGTGTATAGCAAATTAGTGTAGAGTGTGGTGGTTTAGAGCAGAGTGGTGTATATTGGAGTGGCGCAGGGTAGATTGGAGTGGCACTGGGTAGATTGCAGTGGCGTAGAGTGGAATGGAGTGTAGTGGCATAGAGTGCAGCGGCATAGAGTAGATTATTTCAGAGTAGAGTGAAGTGGCATAGAATGGAATGTTGCAGGGTAGAATGGGTGGAACAGGGTAGAGCGCAGTGGCATAGAGTAGAGTGGCCTAGAGAACAGTGGCTTAAAGTGCAGTTGTGAAGAGTGAAATGATGCAGAGTAGAGTGGTCTAGAGTGTAGTGATGTACAGTGCATTGGCATAAGGTGCAGTAAAGTGGCGTAGAGTAGAGTGGTGCAGGGTAGAGTTCAGTGGCATAGAATACAGTGGCAAGGAGTGCAGTGGTGAAGAGCAGAGTGGCAGAGAGTGCAGTGTTGCAGAGTAGAGTGTCGTAGAATGATGTGGAGGAGAGTGGAGTGGTGCAGGTTAGAGTGCAGTGGTGTAGAGTGGAGTGATGCAGAATAGAGTGTCACAGAGTGTAGTGGTGCAGAGTATAGTGGCATAGAGAGCAGTGGCATAGAGTACAGTGATTCAGAGTAGAATAGAGTTACATAGAGTACAGTAGTAAAGAGTAGATTGGTGTAGACTGCAGTGGAGAGGGTGCATTGGTTTTTAATAAAGTGGTGCAGAGTGCAGTGGTTCGAGTAGAGTGGCGTAGACCGCAGTGTCATAATGTAGAGTGGTGCAGAGTAGAGAAGAGTGGAATGGTGCAGCGTAGATTGCAGTGGCATATAGTAGAGTGACGTAGAGTAGATTTTTTCAGAGTAGAGTGAAGTGGCCTAAAGTGGAATGATGCAGTGGTGCAAAGTGCAGTAGTGCAGAGTATATTAGAGTGGCGTAGAGTGGATTGGCGTTTAGTGCACTGGCATAGAGTGGAGTGGTACAGAGTAGAGTGCATTGGCATAGAGTGCAGTGTTGTGGAGTGGCATAGAGTAGAGTGGTGCAGAGCAGAATGGTGTAGAGAGCAGTGGCATAAAGTACATTGTGCAGAGTGGAATAGATGGCAAGGTGTGCAGTCGTGCAGAGCAGATTGGAGTAGAGTGCATTGGTTTTGAGTAAAGAGGTGTAAAGTGCAGTGATTCACTTAAAGTGGCGTAGTGTAGAGTAGAGTGGAGTGGTGCAGTGTAAATTGCAGTGGCATAGAGTAGAGTGCAGTAAAGTGCAGTGGTGCAGAGTGGATTAGGGTGGAGCAGAATGGAATGGCATGGAGTGCACTGGCATAGAGTGGAGTGGTACAGAGTAGAGTGCATTGGCATAGAGTGCAGTGTTGTGGTGTGGCATAGAGTGGAGTGCTGCAGAGTAGAGTGGAGTGGAGTGGTGCACAGAAGAGTGGAGTGGTGTAAAGTAGAGTATGCATGTTGTGGTAGCGCACTACCATTACAGACAAAGCATCTTCAGTTGAAATTACCATTACATTTGCACAGACATACAGTTTTATTGATAAAAGTATACAGCGCACAAACAATAATGTGTGGAAACGTCATCACTATTGATTTCATTTGTGCTTTTCCTAATTCTGATACATTCTTAAATAGTTGAACAGTTCATTTACAGACATTTACATCTTGCTATGTACTAGAAAAAACAATAGGTTTCCATTGGCTAACGGTAGCCCAGAGGATTACATTTAAAGCTCTCTGTGTAGCCCACAGTGCATTCCTTGATAAAGGCCCTTTGATCTCCCTACCCTGGTTTCCCCTTACACCCCAAGCAGAAATTTGTGATCCACCACCTCCTGCTCGGCTATGGTTCCCTCAATCAAAAAAGCTAGAAGTGGAGGCCAGTCCTTTAGATTTAATGTTGCTAAACTCTGGAATTCTTTACCCCTCACTCCTCAGGTAACCTGGAACTTTCCTTCTGCAAACTTCTGGAAGCCTGGCTGTTTGACAATTGCCTCCTCTAGTGTTCTCCGGCCAGCTAGATTCACACTAATTAGTGCTGGAATGCCTAAAAATAGCTATGATATTTACAAGAATAGAATAGAATAGAATAAAATAGAATAGGTCTTGGCAATGCCAGAGTTATTGGCGTTGTCAATGTCAATGTCATTAAGCCATGTTGTATAGCAGCACGGCTGCTGTTCGGCATGGATGAAAGTCCTTGAAAAAAGCTCTATGACATTGCCAGCGCTGGCCGTGTCCTAGTGCATTTTTGTCAGGCAGCTGGGGTGGGACAAGCAAGACAGCACAAGGTAGGTCAAGCAACACAACTTGAGCCGATATCAGTCAGTCCGTGAACATATTTCCAAAATATAGAGAACTTTAGCAGCATGTGAAGCTAAAGCACAGGTAAGTGCGGGTGGCCACATTTGGGTAAGGGAAACTGAAGGGTAAGGCTTCTCTAATAAGTGTATACCGTGTCCACATTTCACAGGATCCAGGTTTCAATTTAAGCATATATAAACTCATGGAAACAAGACCGGCAAGTCCGCCTTCAAAAACTTAGTATGCAACAGTTACCACAATCCATCAAAGCATTTAAGCGTATAAGAAAATCAAATCTCAAATGAGTGTCTAACACGTTCATCTACAGGACCTGAGTTTCATTTTGAAGCGTATGTAAGTGCATGAAAATGAGGCTAGCGGGTCAACTTTCAAAGTCATTTTATACGGAAGTACTCGTCATCCGCAAGAGCGCTTGAGTGTGTGTAATTGCGTAAGTAAAAATGGTGGAACTACCTAACAAAACCAGAATAAGCAAGGCAAATAATACAAAACAATGTCCATGGGCCGCAAATCCTCTCACTTTGAAGTCAGAGAAAGAAAAGTAAACAGGCCCCCTCTGTAAACGGCACCTGACATTTGACCTCAGTATTTGAATGCACAGCAAATGTGACGAGATAAGAACAATATTTACAGGCCTGTTTACAGAAACCGAGCTCGGGCAGAGTGAAAACACAAGTGCTCATGTTAACTGTTCTTTAACAAAGAAAAAAGTAGTCCATAAAACAGTTGCTAAAATGGGAGCTGTGGATAGATAGTAGCAATTGGTCCATGCTCGCTGGGAGGGCTAAACACAGGAAGAGGTATGCCGCATGCATGCTATGGCCAAATGAGGAGAAAGAATAGGAGAGCGATGATGAAGCCCGCTAATGGGATTCCTATGAGAGGCTGATGCCCACAAAGTATACACAACATGCCCCTTCTAGACAGCATATGCGCTGTCTAGAGCTGAGACTAAAATTAACATCCTACAGCCTTCCTCCAGCAAACCTTCCTGTAGCCAGAATGATTGTCACATAAATCCTCTCACTTTGAAGTTAGAGAAAGAAAGGTAAAAAAAGACAAATCCTGACATTTGAACTCTGTCTTTGAATGCATAGCAAATGTGATAAGATAAGAACAAGATTTAAAGGGCTTGTTTACAGAAATCAAACACTGGTGGAAGGCTACAGTAAATAAGATATTGGCCACGTAAGGGACGAACTCAAGCTGGACAGCCTAAAACAAATAAAGCCAGCAAATAGAAGCCACACAAATGTGAGTAAAAAATACATTGCCAATCATAAACAATGGGTGGAATGCCTTCCCAGGGAAGCTTTACAAATTCCCCCAAGATGTCGTTAGCAAACCAGACAGTTGCGCTGTCCGGAAGGCTTCGACCTAAAAATAGCTATCCTGAGTGATAGTGTTATGAGATATTTTGTAGCAATGGTTTTAAGTAACTGTGCTAAATAAAATACTTGACTTGACTTGATAGCTTTTCTCTCTAATGTTCTTCACACGTAAAATCTTTGCAACCAGGAAAACAGATCTGCTATCTGAAGTTCATTACTGTATTATTTATGCAATCACAGTGATAGCATTGATGGCGATGATGCACATCTGTAATATTTCATTAACCCGAAGTACAACTTTCCGTCTGACATGAAGGCCTAAAACAACTGTATAACATGAACAAGCATTTGCAACCTTATATGTATTTAGCTATGCAGCACATTAGCCTGGATGCTGAAACATCTACTGTTCTTTAACATGGAGGGAAACAAACTGTGTGACACGCCAGGTATGGGAACACATGGAGAGAACTATTGCCTTTCAGCGGGAAATGGTATAGTCCAAAGCTCTGTTTTTAATATAAAATCAGGGCCTTTGGTGGTCATATCACTGAAAATACAAGATTTGAAAAGAATATTATTGTCTACGGGTGCTGGTGGAAGACAATTTCTATGGACTGGAATCTAGAGAATGCTAAAGCGATTCTGGTATTTTACTGACCTCTGCTGGTCGTTTTCTATCAAGAAAGTTAAATAGAGGCAGTTGCCAGAAAAATAAAAACAGTAAAGTCCCTCAGCAGAAAGCAATTCTGGTATTTTACTGACCTCTATTGGTCGTTTTCTATTAAGACAGTTTTAAATAGAGGCAGTTGAACAGAAAAAAAAGTCCCTAAGCAGACAAGTCCTAGGGCTGATCTCCAGAGCCCACAAGGTACATACACATATAAGTATATACTAAAGTATATACAAGAGGCCTCGAATGCTCGACCTAAAAATAGCTCTACTGTCTGAGGTACATGTATGTAGCCTGCCTGTAACATGAGGGGTGGCTGTCACCTGCGTTATCTGCCTACGATCACTGAGCAATGTGAGATGATTCTTCTCTGTCGGAGCGCATAGATATAACATTTGTATAACCCATAAAAAGCTCTGCTTTCTAAGCTGCACACCTTTGAAACGTCAGTGCCCAGAAGGATTTATCTGCAGTCCGAATTCCATGCCTGTAGCATTTGTGAAACCCAAAGAATAGTTGTATTGGCTAAGTTAATTCTCTTTAGTATCTGCGCACCTGGGGGACAGCTGTGATGTCTGAGATGCACACCTGTAACATATGTACAACTGAGGGGCAGTTGTAACATCTGTGGAAACATCACTAAATCATGAAGGATCAATAGGTGTGCATACCTGTACCACTTGTGTAACTTGAGAGATATCACTCATTTTTTAAGTGGATGCCTGCATCATCTATGTATGGCTCTGACTCCCTCGGTGGTGCACTAGGAAACACCTGGGGTGGCACTGATGATTCTTCTGATTTGGTGGATACAAGTTGAGCACCTCCAAGGTCTTGAAAGACATGGCTTGACGTATGCTCAGAAACGCATGGATCTTTCTTTTTCCCACTTCCCATCAGAGCTACAACTCAGCAACACTCCACGCACTCAACCCTAGAAGAAATAGCAACTGCCAGCTGTCAACACCAAACACCACCCAAGGCCAGTTCTCCTGCAGACACTGCTGCCGCACCTTCACCCACCTCCGGAGACCCACTGTCACCACCAACACATCGGACGCCAGCACACCCGAACCCCTGAGCTGCATCCTTCTCAAAGTTCGCTCCCTGCACAGACACGCAGTAGAATTCTGGGACCTCCTCAGCACCCTCTCCCCCGACATCGCCTTCCTCACAGAAACCTGGACCAACGCCAGCTCCGCACCCGACATTGCAATCGCCGTCCCCAATGGATACAAGATCCAGATGAAGGACCGCCCCAACCACCCTGGAGGCGGACTTGCCATCGTACACAAAAACTCCCTCTGACTCATCACATCCAGCACGAACGACTGTATGTCCCCCATGGAACACCTGTATTTCCAGATCAACCCCAGAACGACTCTACGCGGCACCCTCACCTACAGACCTCCCGGACCGCGTGCAACATTCACCACTACCATCGCAGACCTCATCGCTCCCCACTCCATTGCATCCATGGACTATGTATTCCTCGGAGACCTGAACTTCCACCTCGACAACCCCAGTGACCCCAACTTCACCACCCTCCTGGACAACCTCACCAACTCGGACTGAGACAGCTTGTCACCACCGCCAGCCACAAAGCAGGACATACCCTCGACCAAATCTTCGCGGGAGGACACAACACTTGCTTCAGCCACACCATGCAACCCATCTGGGCGGACCACCACTGTGTCCACTTCTCCTATTCTAAGCCTACCGCACACAGGCCCACACCTCAGTGGAACTGGAGCAAGATCACCGAGGAGCACCTCAACTTCGCACTCAACTTCGCACCTCCCCCCACCACAGCCAACACCGCGCCCAATGCACTCCACAGATGGATCTCCACAGACACTCTCGCCCCCCTCGGGAACTCCGACAGACAGCGCACCACGAAAGCCACCTGGTTTACCACCGACCTCCGAGAATCCAAGCGCACGTGCCGACGACTCGAGAAAGCTTGGAGGAACAGCAAAACCCCCAAAGCTCGCTCCACCAACAAGACTGCCATGACAGAACACCACCAACTCATCAGAACCACGAAGAAGAACTTCATCCAGAACAGAATACTCACCAACTCCAGCAACTCTAAGGAACTCTTCAGCATCATTCAAGAATTCACCAAACCCCCCAGCGAATCCTCCGACGCCCCTCCCTCCCAGGACCTCTGCAACAAACTCGGCTCCTACTTCCATCTCAAGATCAGAACACTCTACAGCAACTTCGACAAGCAGAACCTAGACACCGACCCCACACCTCCAACGGACAACGCAACCCAGCCTACCATTACCGCCTGGACCCCTGTCACCACAGAAGACACTGCCATAACCATGAGAAGTATACACTCAGGAGCACCCCCCGACACTTACGCGCCCCACATCTTCCACAGAGCCACCTCCTCCATCGCACCCGAACTACGACATACTATCAACTGCTCCTTCTAGGACCGGACAGACTGATCTAGTTGCGGCTGCACTACGGGGTGCTTTTACTCAAAATTACGGATTTACCCACTTTGAAGCAAGGATACTAGACTCACCCACAGTCTTAAGCATGTGGGATGGAATTATCACCACATGGAAAGTTGCTACCAATGACATTGAACCCTTGAGAAAGTCGCGGGACGATTTCCCAGTTTGTGCGACGAAACATGTGTTGGCTGATCAGAAAGAAAAGAATAAAAGAAAGAGAAGATTTCTGAAACTGTATTTATAATTTGTGTATACTTGCATTGATATTTAATATCACTCTACAGACGTGTGCTGAGGATTGTATGGAATGCTCCTTTGAAACAGACACCTTCCCCAACGACTGGAAACACACAGAGGTCAAGCCCGTCCTCCAGAAGCCCACCGCAGACCCGACGGACCTCAAGAACTACCGACCCATCTCTCTCCTCCCCTTCGCAGCCAAAGTCACCAAGAAGATCGTCAACAACCAGCTCACTAACTTCATAGAAGCCAACTCGATCCTAGATTCCTCCCAGTCCGGATTCTGCAGCAAGCACAGCACCGAGACTGCCCTCCTAGCCGCCATGGACGACATCCGCACCCTACTGGACCAAGACCACACAACAGCCCTCATCCTATTAGACCTCTCAGCAGCCTTCAACACAGTCTCCCACCGCACTCTAACCACCAGACTCCACGACGCTGGCATCCGCGGAACCACCCTCGATTGGATTCGCTCCTCCCTTACCGGCCGAACCCAAGGAATCAGACTCCCACCCTTCTTCTCCGAACCCACAGAGTTCAGCTGCGGAGTAACCCAAGGATCCTCACTCAGCCCCACGCTCTTCAACATCTACATGGCCCCTCTGGCTAATCATCGTCAGAAAACACAGACTCAGCATAGTATCCTACACCGACGACACCCAGATCATCCTCTCCCTTACCAACGAACCCGACGCCACCAGACACAGCTTCCCAAGAAGGTATGAAAGACATCGCCTCCTGGATGACCAACAGCTGCCTAAAGCTCAACTCTGAGAAAACAGAAGTCCTCGTCCTCGGATCCACCCCCTCAGCATGGGACAACACCTGGTGGCCCACCACCCTCAGCAAACCTCCCACTCCCACAGACCATGCTTTCAACCTCAGCATCATACTCGACTCCTCCCTCACCATGCACCGACAAATCAACGTCGTAGCCTCCACATGCTTCAACACCCTCTGCATCCTCCGCAAGACTTTCAAATGGATCCCCCCTGAGTCCAGAAGGATCGTCACCCAGGCACTTAATACCAGCAGACTGGACTACGGGAATGCCCTCTATGCCGAAATAAACAAATCTCTACTCCTCAAATTCCAGACAATCCAGAACGCTGCAACTAGCCTTGTCCTCGGCATCCCACGACAACACCACATCACCCAACACCTACGAGAACTCCACTGGCTCCCCGTCAAAAAAAGAGTGACCTTCAAGCTCCTCACCCAAGTCTACAAATTCCTCCACAACATCGGACCCCAATACCTCAATGAAAGAATCTTCTTCTATGCACCCAAGAGAAGCCTCCGATCTGCCGATCTTGCCCTAGCTGAAATCCCACGCACTCGCAGAGCCAGAGCAGGGGGCGGCGATCCTTCTCCTAAATTGCAGCCAAGACCTGGAACGAACTCCAACTCAGCATTAAGGGTGGACGGAGTTTGCGGAGTTGCATAAAAACTCCATGGAGTTCTGCACAGTTCTGCTCCGCCTTGATCTGCATGAACCACAAACATCTGTCACCAATGATGCCGGCAATGTTGCTTGTCAGTTCTTGAGCAGTGCCCTCCCATCTACGCACTTTTATCAGTCACTCACTGGTACTACTGACGGAAACATCTCCACCCTCTCCCACCAACACAGCTCCACACCTTCCTCTCCTCCCCCGAGCCTCCGTTGCCTCCTCCCTAGCTGCCCCCTCCACAGCCACTTCCTCAACTTGTGCAAAACTCTAAAAAGGAAAACAAACAAAAAGCTGTGGATTTCCCGCCCATTACCTTCTTCCGAGGTTGCAGACAGCCTCCCATTGTGCTGCCCTCTTCACACGGTCAGCGCTGCCCTATACAGTAACGATAACATGCAGCAATGGGAAGCGGATGTGACGCACCTGTGACGCTGAAATGGATCGTCAGACGGCTCTCGGAGACCGAGTCCCGCCAAGGCCGCCCCCAGGGAGAGGGCACGTACCTGGTCCCCGGGGTGTCCCATCCGAGGAGCTGCAGCAGCAGGTGGCCAGCAGTCCAACGAGGAGCAGAGGGGCTGCAGAGGAGGTCAGATGCCACATCCTGGGCTGTGGGGGGCAGCACTCGCACTGAACTGCCACCCAATGCCCTGCATGGGGCGGTTAGGGACAGCCAGCCCGGGGAGGGGTTCTACAGCGGGGGAGGCCCTGCGTGCAGCAGCAGTGTGGGAGGGGCAGGGGTAGATGGGGGCAGTGCACAGCCTCCTCACTGGCTGTTGTTTGTTTTTGAGAGTGCATGCAGCCAGAGGGAACTCCAGGCTGCAGCACTGCCTGTGTGACCAACTGGCAGGGGCGGCCCCTTCTGTCCAAGGCTTTCCCAGTGCCCCTCTTTCCTAGCTTCAATGCATGCCCACATCTTGGGACAAAGGACCTCGGAGTAGGGGACTTGCTCCCCTACCACCTTTGTTCCTCAGCGGAAAATAATACACTTCACATTGAGCTTGGGAGAATGAAATGCGGAGTTGGCTTACCAAATTCGAACTTGGGACCCGAACTTGTGGACAGCACTTCATTTGTTGCACCGCCTTGTTGGAGAAGGTAGACTGCTTGCGCTGTAAGTGTAGTCCGCCTACACCGCGTTGACACAAATTGAAGGCTAGATGCCATTGTTCTGAAAATGGGTCGCAGGAATGTGGCGGCACCCCATTGGCTGCCCAAGAGCTCTGCAAATGATCTTCCTGGTGTATAAACACTGCCATAGCTCTCCTCTGTGGGGATTGGTGCCCGTTGTTGTCCGTACAGCAATTTAACTAGGGGTGGGCGGCAGCAAACTCGGCCTCGCGGCGGATTCGGAGTTTTTTGCCAAACTCTGCGATCCCAGCGGAGCGCGAAGTTGGCAAAACTCTGCAAACTCCGCGGAGTTCACCGCCCTCCCTTACTCAGCATCAGACAAACCCCCACTCTGCAAGCTTTCAGGAAGAGCCTTAAGACCTGGCTCTTCGGATGAGACGAAGCTGCGTGCAACACCCCCCACCCCCAGCGCCTTAAGACCCTCGCAGGTGAGTAGTGCGCTTCACAAATCCCTGATTGATTGATTGACTGATGCAGTCACATGGCTCCCTTACACACACTCACATAAGCCTGTGAGGAAGGTGGGCTTCCATAGGTAACAAGACCAGCTCTGCTGTTTGTGATGTCCTTCTATTTCACCTGCTTAACCTGTGGAATAGCCCTGCTGTTTGAGGTGCACATTTATAACAGCTCAGTAACCCAGCGGATAACTCTGCTCTTCCAGTTGCACACCCACAAAAATATTTAAATGCTAGGCTGTCAGTCTGCGCCTCTACCACAGGTTCTAACCGAGTTTTTCTTTCCACTAGATATTTAACAGATTTTTAGTTAGCTCAGCTGTGGTGCACACACCTATAACGTCAGTTTCAGTGGTATTTCCTCCGCCCAATAGACGTGTGTAATATGTTTACAGAGAGGTAACGAATTTCAGGATTTTTTAAATCAGATGAAAACTTTGTGATGAAAGGTCAACTTGATGAAAATTCAAATGTCTGCTGATTCTAAAGCTGATTCTAGAGCTGGAAGTTGTTGAATATTTGACTCTTTCTGACCCTTCTAGAATCAGCAGACATTTCAAAGGATGATCTGTCCGATGCAACCTCCACCAAGCAGATGGATATTAAGATCTTGTTAAATCTTATTCTAGAGGAGATAAGAGAGATGAAGAGGTCTCAGGAAAATGAAATCGCTTCTCTTCATCTCCGCCTAGGGAAAATAGAAGAAGCTGTGGCCTGTCTTCCAGTTAAAATCCAAGAAGCAGAGTCAAGGATTTCCCAGTTGGAAGATCAGATGAGCGGCCTGCTTATGAAAGTAAACGAAGTCACCAAAGACAAGAGTACGTTAGAAAACAAGCTCGAAGAGCTGGAAAATCACTTGCGGCGCTCGAATTTGCGCATAGTGGGGGTTCCTGAGAGAAGTGAGGGTGCCCAGGTGCCGCAATGGGTGAAATCCTTTATTAAGCAAAAAGTACTGCCCGAGTTCAGCGGGGATCTTACAATCACTAGGGCCCATAGAATTCCATCCCATCCACTGCCGAATTCTAATAGTCCACATACTATTCTAGTCAACTTCGCAGACTATCGTATAAAGGAGAAGATCCTGGCTAAGGCCATACAACAAAGGCAATTTTCGGTCAACGAAACTTCCAACAGCAGCGGCGGCCCGTAGGCGCAAAGAGTTTGTCAAACTGCTTTTTCTTTTTAAGGCTCAAGGCGCGCAGGCATCCATAGCCCAACAATTCAAGCTGCGTTTTCTTGTCAGGGGGAATTTCCACATGTTTTCCAATTTAGAGGACGCTCAGGGTCTTCTCAAGGAGATCTCAGTCTCAAAGTGAAAGAATGGACTTAATAATGTTTTTTCCACTGTATCTAGGTTTATCTAAGTCCACTATTGCCGGGGGGAGGTTGGTCACCCAGGGTGCAGATCCATGGCACCCCTAAGACAAGTCGGGGGGGGAGAGGTGGTTAGTGTGGCGGTTCACTTCTTCAGAGGGGTTGGTTGTGGAGGGAGGGGGTTGTGATTCAAAAGGGTATAGCAGTAAAATGAGCAGTAGCAGGGGCATTTGGGAAAAGACCATTAGGATAACGGGATTGTACGTTTATTTTTTTTGTGTGTTCTTCTTTTTGATAAATTGTAAAAATGACAAGTAAGTGCTGTACTATTTCAGTCAATGTAAATGGTATACTAAACAAATCAAAGTATGGAGCATTAATTAGGTGGCTAGTTTCCTTCTCGCCCCAGGTATTATTCCTCCAGGAAACCCATTTAAAAACTAACTCCCCCAAGTTATTTCTGCCTAGATTTTTTTCTCGTGCCTTTTTTTCTTCAGCTGGATTGGCCAAAAGAGGAGTAGCCATTTATTTCTGTCGAAGTCTTCCATGGGAATTTGGCCAAATCTGGAGAGATCCCTTGGGAAGATGGATTTGGATTGAGGCCAAATTGAACGGGGTGATATTAAATTTTGTAAATTATTATGGCCCGACAGTAGATGATACCATAGCCCTACTCAAGATTAGTGAGCTACTTAGGGGGGCACCGGGAAAGATAATCCTGGGTGGGGATTTTAACTTTATTCAAGACCTAAAAAAAGATACTTCTAATAAAAGCAAAAAAGAGTTGAAACCCCAAACTAAGAAAGTTCTGGAGGCCCTAAGGCAGGAACATCTTCTGTTAGACCCTTGGCGTCATTCCAATCCAACTGATTATAAATTCACATGCTACTCTAATCAATTTCATACGGCCTCCCGTATTGATTTTTTCAAATATCACGATCGTTGAGTTATACAGGTACTGCAATAGGGGCTAACTCATTTTCAGATCATTCTCTTGTGACACTAGAGTTGGAGATTGAAGGGGACAGGAGGATTCATTCCAGGTGGCAGATGGATCGTCTCCTCTTGCAGGACCCTCAGTGGGTAGCCGAAACTAAAGAGTGGATATTAGAATTTTTCAGGATAAACGAAAATACGGCAGAAATCTTTTCAGTTTGGGGCGGGTTTAAGGCAGCCATACGGGGGCAGATGATCGCGTTTTCAGCTGCCCAGTCAAGAACAAGTCGCGATAAGATTAATAAACTCCAGCAGGCGGTAGACAATGCAATGAGTTTGAGAAATACCCAGTCGACGGGGGATGCCGGGACTCAGCTTGAAAGGGCGAAGCTGGCACTGAAAGAGTTTTTTTTAATTGAAGAAATAGCCAGCTCTGGAACATATCAACAACGAGTGTATGAGGAGAGTCAAATGGTGGGAAAAATGCTTGCTGGGGCAACAAAAACCAAACAGGAGGCAGCCTTGATTTCTGAAATTATTGATCCAAAGACCCAAGATATTATAATGGATAAAGACGGTATAGCCCAAGTCTTTTGGAACATTATTCGCAGTTATACGCTACAAGATATGAGGTAGGATCGGTTCAAATTCACAAATACTTTGAGGAAGTAAATCTCCCTATTCTGCCCGGGCCATTAGCGGAACAACTTGAGAGCGATATATCGGAAACAGAAATCTTAAATGTGGTGAAATCAATTGCAGGGGCAAAAGCCTGTGGAGCCGATGGGCTCCCAATTGAATTTTATAAAATGTTTTCTAAGGAACTGATTCCCTTTTGGTGAAATTATTTAACACCATCAGACTGGGAGGCTGTATTCCCCCTAGTTTTAAGGAGTCTATTATCGTTAGTTTTGTCAAAAAGGGGAAAAACCATAAGGATGTTAATTCTTATAGGCCGATCAGTCTCCTCAATGCCGATTTTAAAATCTTAATGAAAGTCTGGGCTCAACGTTTTACCCCTATTGCCCAGGCACTAATCCATCCCGATCAGTCCGGGTTTGTGGCAGGGAGGTCAATGTCCTCCAATACTGGGTTTTTAATTCAGGCCCTTGATTATTCCACGAACAACAAATACCAACCCTTGTGACAATGGTCGACGCCGAAAAGGCGTTCGACCTAGTAAACTGGGATGCACTTTTTTTTGGATTGCAAAGATTTGGTATTCCCGTTCTAATAATAAATATGTTGAGAAACATCTATCAAGGTGCACAATCCCGGGTGGTAGTAAATGCCAATACAATAGGGGTAGTAAACATAAATCGGGGAACCAGACAAGGCTGCCCGATGTCCCCCATTTTGTTCACCTTTTTTATCGAGCCTTTGGCTATTAGAATTCGTGGAAACCCTGAAATTAAACCTCCAATAGAAGGGATGGCAAAATTAAAACTATTCGCAGATGATATAATTTTATATCTGTGCCCTGACAAACAGAATTTGGATCAGGCTCTAGAAGAATTCAGTCAATTTGAATTAATAGGGGGATATAAAATAAATCAAAATAAAACCGAGATCTTAACATTAAATGTTGATTGTAATTTTTACCCCTAATCTAAAATCCCAAGCCTGGAAGGCAGAACCAATTAGATATTTGGGTATTTATGTTTCCAATTAATTTGAACAATTATTTAGTTTGAATTATTTAGCGATGCGAAATAAAATTAAAATTTTGCTCGATAAGTGGACTCTCTTACCGTTAACTCTGATTGGTCGTGTAGCACTCATAAAAATGTCTATTCTTCCCTTATTGGTTTTCCTCTTTATAAATGTACCTCTGAAGATCAATTCTCACTATTTTAAAGAGATGGAATCAATGTTTAGAGATTTTGTTTGAAATAGGAAAGCTTCCAGGATTAAGCTGCCCATATTACAGTTGGGAACCAATCAGGGGGGTTTAGCGCTACCAAATATTCGTACCTACTATGAGGCAGCGATACTGGATCTTATAGCACGTTTATTGGAACCAAATGGTTTGTTAGATATGGGTTTTTTTGATAGAATGATCCAGGAGTCTGGCTCGCAAGTCCCTATATTTTTAAAAACATCCAAACTACCAAAAAGACCCGATATAAGACGGTCCGAGATCTCTCCGATAGACTACTGTCCTTTTTAAACAAGCTGGGTCTTCAGGATTCAATTATTTGAAGTTAGAGGAGTGTAAAATCTTTGGTCTTCAAATCCATTCTAGCAGGCTCAAAAGATGTAAGGACTGTGGTCTTGAGGAATTGGGTCTCTTCCTAATTTCTAAGAAAGTAATCTCCTGGCAAGAGGTCTTGGACAGATATGGTAACCCATACAAGCCTGGGTTTTTGGAGTATCTCCAGATTGTAAACTTTATAAATAAATACAATTTATTGTCGTGCGGGATGCCATCAGAACAGGTAAATGCTTTATATAAAGCAAAATTAAAGGGGTTGGAAATTAGTATGCTCTCCTGAGAAAGTGCGATGAGTCCCCCAGGTTGAAGAAGTTCTGGTAAAGATAACCCGGGAAACCAATTGTTCTTTCTCTGGTCAGGAGTGGCAGGTTATAGCCCAGCTAGGAAGTAAGGCCCTTAGAGCAGCTAATTTCAAAAGGATGGCCTTTTTGTCCCGGTGGTTGGCCTATTATACCCGAAAACTCTTAACAAACGTTTTCGGGAGTGGAAAATAAATGTTTTAGATGCCAGGCTTTAGGCGGGGAGATTGGCTCCACATATTTTTCACGTGCCCAAAACTCGAAGTGTTTTGGCGTAAGATCTTCTCGTCAATAAGCCAGGCAATTAATAAGAAGCTTGACCCCGAGGCAGAGGTAGCTCTTTTTGGCATTTCTAAAAAAAGGTCTGATTTGACCAAAGCCGAAGAGACTTACACGGCGATTTGTTCCTTAGTTGCTCGTTCCCTAATCCTCCAAAATTGGAGGTCCTAAGATGTACCATCTTACTCCAAATGGTTCAATAAAATGCAAAGGACAAGGAGGTTTGAAAAGGTCTATGCTAAGAGGGTCGGGGCAACGAAAAAGTTTACAACTGTTTGGAAGTTTTATGATAATTGGAAATTGACAATTGACATTTAGCACTTTCAGCACGTTGCACTTTGTTTTTGTATATTTAAGGGAAGGCACGATTGCACTTTAATGTCGCAGGTTTTTTGTACAGATATAATGTTTATACTACTAATAAATACTACTTATATAGGGATGTATATGTAAACAACGCCAATAAGGTCTGTTATTAGTCAATCCTGCAATATTTTAGTATTTAGCACTGTTAGCACTTTCGAAATCATGGTAGTAGGAACATGGTTTTTTTTCTCTCCATGGTTCAGCCAGATGTCTGTTGTCTTTCTTAAAAATACTTGGTGATCAAGTGTGGTTATTTAATCCATGTTGGTTCCTATTGACAAATGAACAAGAATAGGTTTTAATGTAAAATGTTGGTTTTTTATTCCAGATCATTGATTATTTTACAATGTATGTACTGCCTGTATGCTCTGCTCAATAAAAAATTTAATAAAAAAAAAAATTCAAGTCAAAAGTCTGCGTTTTAAAACATGACAATATAATGAAATGCTACAATGGCAAAGAGTAGAAATATCAATCCCAGAGATGAAAGATGCACAATAATACAGAACAATCATCACAGCGTTTTCCAAAAAAACAGTGAATTGCAACAAACTTCCAGGAAGTCAATAGCTCTGTCTTTTTGCTAGGCGAAGTGTTTGATGATAGGTGGGCGGGTATGTGAGAGCTGACCCCAGAAGTCCTAGAATGAGAATCTCTCAAATGATGCAACATATTGTGCTACAACAATAAAGAAGCTGGGAATAGGCTCTCTTTTCAGAATAGCCTGCATTTGCAGAGTTAAGCAGTACCCTCAAAGGAGATGTTATTTAAAGGAGTGGAAAGATGAGGTTTGCATTGTAAGTAGTGAACTGAAAAGGCATACACAGCAAAGTATTGCACTGTCAATACTTTCGACAAAATCCCAGTATTTTCATTGCATTCTTCAGAAAGTCTTTATTTAAGGACATCTTTAATTGTGAACAGAAAAAGACGTAAATCCAAGATGTTATCATGACAGCAGCAAAGTAAAACAATTGAACATGCAAGGCTGGTTAGTGAATAACACTATCCCTCAATGAGAGACAAAGACATTCAAACAGCAAACACTTCCTAAAAAAAAGCCATAAATAAGCAAACAAATGTTATTGTATTCTGAGTGTGGCCCTATAATGCAGATCAGTTAGGACCTCGCATGCCCATAGTTTTGTTTCTTGGACCAAGAGGTGATTGCTTGCTTTCATGACAAATTTTCTAAAATTGAGACAGGAACTTGATAAATGGTATAAAGAAGTTCATGGATTAGTCACCATTTCAAAGATGCTTTGGGCTGATTTGGCTATGTTGTTTGAAGTTGTTGGTCCCAAAGATTTGTGAGCAGAATCTAAGGCTGCTGTCACCTGGCCGACACAAGAACTAGCAAGGATGCCACCTAATAATGTTCAAGACTATTTGGTGATGGAAAATTATAAGGATGTGATAAAGCATTTGAAAAAGAAACTGCAGGAGAAAGAGGAACATCAGGCAAAGATAATGAGAGCCACACAAGAGCCGAAAGTGTTGGTACATGCTTACTATGAGAGACTTATGCAGATCTATAGTAAGCATACTGGAATCAAAGAGCCAGAAAGTGAAAGCATTCGCAGATTTGTATTGGCTTTCATTTTAAGTTGCGTCCTGAGACGATTTCTCATATTCAGCAGAGTGTAATGTGCTGGCAAGCTAAGAGTTTTGATGAAACACTTAAGTATGCCAAGGACTGTAGCAAATGGTTTGACACAAAACAGGAAAATATCAAGGAGAAGTTGATGATTGCACAGCAGAAGTGTGCTGAGTCCATAACCCAGATAGATCAAAACCATTCTCTGCTACCAAAAATAGCGGGTGCGCAGGGCCCTAAGAAATCTGTATTAGAGTTGCACACCCAAACATTGGGTAGATCGGGAATGGTATTAACCTCACAGTCTTTGAGGCAATGTGTCCCTAGAGATAAGTGTCAAAACAGCTTTTCACAATGCAATCTATGAGAAAGGAGTGACTCGAAAAGGGAGTTTGAGATTAGACTTTGGGAAAACCATGAAGGTTTATTACAAAATTTAAAAGGGCAATACAGGCAGTAAGTTCAAATGCAGTGGTAAACTCATTGACTGACATAGAACTCATTTGTCATAAAGGCCATCAAATGCAGAATGATATTAAAAAAGGGCAAAAATCAGAGAACTGCTAAGTCTCAAATGTGCAGCAAAATAAGTAAAAAATCAGACAGCATCCTTAGAGACTCAGGAAAGGTCTGAAAATCAGTTCTGGCTCACCCTGACGTTCAAGGGTTTAAATACAGTTTTCCTGCATAGAAATTACAAAGAACTGCAAAGTCAGCATGGTATGCCCATTGCACCAACAAATTTAGAAAATTCAATTACCATCAACTCCAAGTCGATGGTAACCATTTACAATTTTAAAATAAGCACACAAAATGCATTTTTTAAAGTGCCATGTAGCATGCATATGCCCTAGGGCATTTGTGTGATTATCATGTGCACCACTTTTTGGGGGTTGCATCAACGGGGTGCCTTAGGACCATCAGAACCCTTGGTTTTGCATTTCCTAATTTGTGATTTCCTAATAGCGATTCCTACTCTGTAGTAATCATTTGAAAATCTCAATTTTTTGTACATTCCATTTTGCATTTCCTAAATTGCGATTTCTTAGGATTCGCTATTTAGGAAATGCAAACTGGGAGTTTCGTACATATGGCCCAGAGTGTCAAGCAACAAATTTAAACACCGAATTAACATTATGATTAGGGGTAGTTGATAAATTGCGCACTAGGAGGGCACCCAAAAAAGATTTGCGATGAGAAAACTGACACTCGAGTAGAAAATCTACTCAAGTGACAGCAAAGAAGCAGTGTCCTCTGGCTCGCCACATGTCACTGCTGCGCTGATTTTGCAGCATGGAACAAGCTCCTGGTGCTAAAAATCAGCACGACGTGCCAAATTCCAGCCATTCGCGTAACTCTCACAGAGTTTTCATCTAACTCCACATAATTATGATTCGCCATCCATTTTTAACAAGATGGAGTCGAGGCCTAACTGAGGCCTAGTTAGGCAAAGCCAGAATAACACTTCACAACAATTTTGTTTCAATTAGATTACCTCCATGTTGGCATACACGTGTGAACTGAGGTGCAGAACCACTAATATTAATGTACATTTTAGGTTAAGCATACAAAAACTTCTACGGTATCAGTAAAGTAAATACATTAAAGAATGCATACTCGGTCTCAAGCTACATGCAGCATCTGCTGTCAAACAAACTTGACCGCCCCATCACCATAGCTTAATGGGGACACAAATGGGACAATGTTGTTAGCCTCAAAATGACAGCCCTATCAAACAATGGCAAACTATGAAATACACATCATACCAATTGTTGGAAGGGATTGACTCAAAGCCCATCTTCTCTTTATACTTCATACTGTACATTGCTTGAATAACTGATCAGGCCCTTTGTCTAATATACATAAATTGAAGTTGCAGGGGCATAAAGCAAAGGGGAATTTAGCAAGTAAGGAGAAGTGGATGAAGAGGAGAAAGTAGGTGGGTGGGGTACTGTGAATAGTCAAAAAAGCAGGTAGGGTTAGAAGGAATTGGGTGTACCTAAAATGTGAAAAATGGGGGAGAAAGAAAAAACTGAAGGGATGGATAGGAATTTCATATGGGGCAAGGCCACCACAAAAAGGGGGGGGGGGAGGGGAGCTTCCCATCATCAAAGTCAAAATAAACATGTATCCGTCAAAAAGGTCATTCACCAAGACGAAATGTTCTTTCTCAATATTGGCATTATAAATATTTGTCAGCTTTGTTTAGAGAGTAGGACAATTCACTGTGTGGGGCTAAATCACATCACATGCAACAACGTTTAATATTTCTGCAATATGAGAGACAGCTCTGCAGTACTTGTCGCCTGTGCTTCACCGGGATCTGTACAGCCGGAGGGTCATCTCTGATGTCTTGGGGAGAACAGAATTGCAATTAGGCACATCAACCTCATGATTCTGATAACAAAGTCTAATACAATGTTAGTCAGCACTTACCCTCATGCACTCTGACAGGCAAGAGCACACAAGGGTCCAAGGACAGAAAGTCATTATTTCTGGGACTCACTGTCTGTACCTCTTTTACCCTATCACCTAGAGGTAAATGGGCAAAGAGCCCATATATTGGGCACTACTCTCTGTAGTCCCCTTGCATCGACACCTCCTGTAACTCTGTGACCTCTGCACTGAAAACTTGCAAGCCCTGCATCTCAACATCAACCTGCCAGAGCCCCTGTTTTTCCCGCCTCTGAGCCTAAGGGCTGCCTTCAATTTTCACAATGTGGCCTACGATTGAAGTCACTCATATATGGAAGTACATCTCATGCAATGGTCCACTTCCATGACCTCGACTGAGTCAATGGCAGAGAAAGGTCATAGTATCGACCACAAGCATTACTTCGATGTGGATTAGAACCTACCCACTAACAGTTTTGATTGATGTTTTGATCAGCCATTGTAAAGGAGATTGGGCTTGTGACGTGCATCCTAAGCATACTGAGAAACTAAGTACTATTTTACAAACTTCAACAGGTATGTCTCAGACACAGAGCCCACAACAGCAGGATGGATGGGTGCTCTCCATTAGACACTCCCATGTTTCTTTCCAGGAGAAACATTAAGCCTTGGGAGCCCTGGTAGGACTATTTTCAGATTACATCAAGAAACTATCCGCCTTGAAGCCCTTTGGGGAGAAACGTAAGTTCTGTTGTAATCATATTGTCCATGTCTAAATTGTTCCGATTATTTTCCAGAACTCTTTCCAACGATTACTATTTGCAGTTAATGCTCTGCCATGTAATGTTGCTGTTCTATGCAATATGCCAATGACGTAGCTGCTAACAAGGCCACCTTTCACCATATTTTAAAACTATCACACTATTTTGAGCCATGATGTTTGTTTCTACATAACTTTTTGAAAGTTCATAACTATTGGTTTTTGTCAGTGCTTAGATGTTTGCACTCTTGTACATATCAGATGGGAAAAACAGCAGTGCTCTTTCCAGGTACTGATATGCCGTCCCAGGACTGGACATGAGGGTCCAAATATAGTAAGTTTCACACATCGTCAGCATCACAATTATTGCCCAAAGAGGGAAACGCAGTACGGTGTCATATCTATAAAGATGGTGCCACCGGTGTTATCTTCTGTACAGACACACAAAACGGCTGCCTTGCTCGACACCTGGCCACATAGGCGAGTGTTTACTGCATTGCATATGATTTGTACTGGAAGCATACCCTTGCAGTATAAATTCCTAGGCATAGACAACCAAAGAAGGGCCAGAAGGATCAGACGCATTGGATGTGTGCTGTGCACTGCAGCATACATGGAATGAGTTGGTTTCTGAAAGAAATCAGCAAATTTCCCCTTGTTTGTGCCTTCTAATAGGTGTTAAGTTCAGACACCATCAGGCTGTAGGGTGATTGGGCTTTGAGGCAAAATATATAGGTGCTTGAGCTGATTCGCCATAAAAATGCCCTTTTGATGCAAAGCAGCGCAAAGTGGATTTGGCATTGTTAAAAGGGCACCTTTCCAGGTCAAAACATCTATTATGCCAGAAAGTAAACCACAACTGCTGCTTTGTGGAATAGAGTAGATTAGCGTAGAATGGAGTGCCATAGGGTAGAATGGCATAGAGTGGAATGGCATAGAGTGGAGTGGCATAGAGTGGAGTGGCATACAAGAGAGTGGAATAGAGCAGAGTGGCATAGGCTGAACTGCCGTTGAGTAGAGTGGAATTCAGTAGAGTGATGTAGAGTGGGATGGAGAGGCGTAGAGTGGAATTGAGTGGGGTAGAGTGGAGTGGTGTACAGTAGAGTAGAGTACAATAGAGTGGATTAGAGTAGAGTGGTGTAGAGTGGTGTGGCATAGAGTGGAGAGGCATACAGTAGAGTAGAGTGGTGCTATGTGACAGAGTGGAATGGAGTGGCGTAGAAAGGAGTGGCATAGACTGGAGTGTCATTGAGTAGAGTGGCATTGAGTAGAGTGATGTAAAGGGATGTAGAGTTGAATGGAGTGGTGCAGAGTGGAACTTAGTGGTGTAGAGTGGAGTAGAGTAGAGTGGAATAGAGTGGAGTGGTGTCGAGTAGAGTAGAGTGGAGTGGCATAGAGTGGAGTGGAGTAGAGTGAAGTGACATAGAGTGGCGTGGAGTGGAGTGGAGTGGAGAGGCGTAGAGTAGAGTAGAGTGGAGTGGTGTAGAGTAAAATGGCATAGAGTGGCATAGAGTAAAGTAGCATAGAGTAGAGTAGAGAGAGTAGAGTAGAGTAGAGTGGCGTAGAATGGAGTGGCACAGTGTGGCGTAGAGTAGAGTGACATAGAGTGGGTGGGGTAGAATGGCGTGGAGTAGAGTTGTGTGGAGTGGCACAGAGTAGAGTGGCATAGAGTAGAGTGGCAAAGAATGGAGTGGAGTGGTCTAAGAGAGGAGGAGAGTGGTACAAAGTAGTGTGGGGGTAGAGCAGAGTAGCGTAGAGTAGAGTGGCATACAGTAGAGTGGCATAGAGTGTCGTAGAGTGGTGAGTCATACAGTGGAGTGGCATGGAGTGGCGTGGAGTGGAATGGAGTAGCATACGGTAGCATAAAGTAGAGTAGAGTTTCGAAGAGTAATAGAGTAGAGTGAAGTGACGTGGTGTAGAGTGGCATAGAGTGGAGTAGCATTGAGTGAAGTAGTGTAGACTAGAAAGGCATAGAGTAGTACAGGTGTGGGTGTAAGTAACTAAAGAATCAATAGAGTCACAGAAAGGATGAAATAAATATAAAGAAGAAGCCATATGCCTATGTTAAAGTAGGAAAGCACATCATGCACCCAGGAATAATACTGAAATGTGTATAAAATAAATACAAATTGTGTGTTGCTAAAAGATGAGGAAGAACACTTGTACTTGGCCCATGCTGCAGGGAGGAGCTAACACAGGAAAAGTGAAGTATTATACCTGATACCCATGGGTGATAGTCCCCCAAACCTTTTGCCTTCACCCTGCCTGTTTTGCTGAATTAGTTTTCGTTGGCTTTAGGACTCTGTGCACTTTACCACTACTAACCAGTGGTAAAGCGCATGTGCTCTCTCCCTTAAACATGGTACAATTGACCTACACCTAATTGGCACATTTAATTTACTTGTAAGTCCCTAGTAAATGGTACTACATGTACCCATGGCCTGTAAATTAAATGCTACAAGTGGGCCTGCTGCACTCATTGTGCCACAGACCAAAGTAGCCTTTTGAGACATGTGTCGGGCCTGCCACTGCAACCTGAAGTGCAAATTTAAACTGCTGTATCAACCTAGAAAACTAAACCTTCTGCCAGGCCTAAACCTTCTATTTTAATGCATGTAATCACAATTAAGGTAGGCCCTAAAGGCTCATAGGTCAGGGTGCATTTTATTTAAAAAGTAGGACTTGTGGGTTTAAGTTTTACATGTCCTGGTAGTGAAAAACTCTTAAATACATATTTCACAGTTGCAAGGCATATCTCTCCCATAGGATAACATTGTGTTACCTTATTACACGTAATAAGTGATAATTTAAGTTTAGGAGAAGATAGGAAAATTATGTTATTGTTTACACTCAAATGAATTGTAGTTGAAACCCCTCTTTAATAGTAAAGTCAAATTTTAAGTCAAAATTGTGAAAATGCATTTTTAAAAAGTTGGCATTTTCTAGTCCTGACTACTTGGTGCCTGCTGCATTTTTCCTGGGTCGCTAGAGTGTAAATAGCTGACAGTTGGTCTTTGTGTATTCCTCACTAACAGTGAGACAAAGGGGGACTAGATGTTGGAAGGATGGGCCATGCTGTCAGGATGGGTGGGGAGGAGCTGGTCTCTGTCCCACTTACATTTCAAAAGGCTGCCTCAGCACACACACAAAGGATCTTGACACTATCTTTTTGTCAACCTAGACTACTTGGAGCCTTGACAGGGGAGGGAGAAACTTCCTAGAACCAGAAAGGCTGGCACCAAGTATAAATATTTGACCTCTTGAATCACTCATCAGATCACTTCGCAATCTGTGGAAGACATAGAAGAAGGACTGTCCTACTGCCCTTCGCTGGAAGGAATGGTCTGCTGGTTGAGGAAGGAAGCCTGAATCTGGTCCTTGAACCCAGGACCACTAGAGTGGCTCCAAGGGCTAGCTGACTGGCCTCCTGTTCTGTGCTACAGAGGCACAATAAACTCAGCTGACCTGCTACAACTGGACCTACCTGGCCCTGCATCTGGACCTGCCTAAGTCCTGCTGTCCTCTGCTAGAGTGAGTCCCTGATCCCTAAGAGGTACTTCCCCAGGTCCTGGACCCTTGGCTGGCATCAGAGTGCACTGCTCTGCCAAGAAAGGTAAAACCCTGAAGGTTTGGACTCCTTGTGACGAACGGGCCCGTTTGCACCAAGATTCTGCCACCCGCGATAACCGCCAACACGAACCACCAGTGAACCTGACTCTTCACACTACAGCGACCGGCAGTGACGACTGGCAACACGAGATCTGCACTTTGCACTACTGCAATGACAGCCTGCGTTGACCACCAACCGAAAGGTCCAGCCACAACCAACCACGATGCCCGACCAGATCTTCGCGCTACAACGATGATCATCCGCGACTGTAGGCCTGCTCTTCGTATTACAGTGACGATCATCCACGACATTCTCCCTGGTCCTGGAGGCCTTCTGTACTGCAAACTGGACTCTTCGCTCCAGACTTTGAGTTTGAGAAGGTAATTTTTTGAATGGGACTAATCTGGTCCCTGTACCCGGCCCACGTTCCATTGTAGTGAGCCTGAACTTGTGACTTTCCCCATGTCTAGCACGACAAGATGACTGCGATTGGCGCTTTGTGCTCTTAGGCACTATACTTACCTAAAACTTTGAAATTACTATCTCAAGATCTACTTATTGGATTTTTGTTGTTCTGATATTATTTTATTTAATATTATTTACTCTATTTTCCAAGTTGGTGTATGATTTTTCTTCTGTTGTGTTTTTTTCACTTTACTACTGTTTGCGTGCTGCACAAAAACTTAACACATTGCCTCTAAGCTGAGCCTGACTGCTTTTGTGCCAGGCTACCAGAGGGTTAGGTTAATGTGACTTTTTGTGCTTCATTCTGGCAGGAATTGTGGGCAAATCACTTAATCTCCACATGCCTACCAAAAATAAATGTGTCCTTGTAACTGGTGCTCATGTAAAGCGCTCCAATACCTTTGGGACGTGTTCGCGCTATTTAAAACTGCAGAAAAAGAAAAAGGAGGGTACTCCATCCTCCAACAAAAACCCAATTTCCTACAGTAAGCATATGAGAGCTAAGCAATCAAAAGATTGCAAATGAGAGTGACAATGAAAACCACTAATAGTATGCTGTGGGCAGGTTGTAAGCCTACTGAATTGTAAACAAGGGGTCACGTCTCACACCACAGCGAGACTTAAAAGGGACAAACTTCATGTCAGTTGGGAGAGTTCGACATTAACTGCGCGTCTTTAAATTGATGCAGAATGCGCCTTTTACCACAAGAGGCCGCCCTTGTATCACACTTAAAACCACTTCAACGAGTACCTCACTGTGTTCCAAGATATCTTTGTTCCGCCGGTTTAACGTTTCACCTGGGAGAGTCATCGTACAGCTCGAAATTAGTATTTGCCTCTAAAATCACAGAAGTGCTATTTAAAAGGACAGTTCAACTCTTCGGCGCCCCTATACGCTTGTCATATCCATAACAAAACTGTCCTCTAGAGACAACTGTATTCATTATCCGAGAAAGTCAAAGGTTTTATTGCTACAGAGCACGCGAGTTACAAGGCGGTAAGTGGCCTCTGTGTCCCATAGTTATTGCAAGACGTGAAGTTCACCTATGAAAAATAAAAACAAATGTGCGTTCAAACATATTCATGCTCTGACAGACAGCCCGTAAACAAGTAGGTAAAGGCATTTATTGTCGCTATAGATAAAGTAAAAAGTGTGCAATCTGCTCACTCCTGTTAACTAAGACATTTCTTTAAAAGACTTGAAATTATTTTTTAATTTAAAATAGTTTTTATAAAGCATGAGCTTTCAAAGCATAGTGCAGCATGATAGTGTCAGCCAAAACAGCCTTAAAGTGACTTTAACCTGAAGCTTGGATTTCTTTCTCGAGACTCAGGGGGGCTTTCTTGGCCCTTTGGAGCTTGATTAATAATGGCAGGATCTCATCTTAATATTCTTACCAAGCATTCGCTTAAGCTTGATCTGAACTCCGTCAAACTCCTCCAAACACCTAATCTTACAAAAGGCGCACTGACAAACTAATGTTATGAGAGAACCCCTTCTGACAGATGCCACTGTAGTTTTGAATTTTTTTAAAGAGTTTTATATAGCGAGAACTCCACCCGAAGGTATCAGAGCAGCTTTACATGAGCACCAGTTGCGTTAGAGATAGACACTTAATTGTTGTTAGGCATGGGGAAATCAAGTGATTTGCCCAGAATCACAGGATGTTAAAAGTACCTGCCAAGACTCGAACCCGTTCCCCAGCTTCAACGTCGACTGCTCCAGCCGTGAGGCCACGCCCTCACTGTAGCTGCTTAGATGTGGGCGAGCCCAGCCAGAGCCACAAACGAAGGGTTGGCTCTGACTTAAAGAGCCCTACACCAGCCGAGCCTTGAAAATATTTGACATGTAAATCATGAAACAGCCAATATGTTAGAATATGAAAAGGAGCCTTCACAATTCAAAAAAAGTGTACTTCTTTAACACATACAAGTGCTTCACCTTAGTACATCAGATGATATCTCTGCATTGAGAAGTATTTATTAAAAGTGAGAGTTTTTAAACATGAACTTAGAAACATTCCTGGCCTCCATGCTCTTAGTGAATTTAGAGGCAAGTTAGTTGTCGTGTGTACCCTAAATGTGGTCTACATTTTTATTCTAGCAACATTATAGGCTATTAAACATACGAGGGCTTTGTACAGTGCACATCTTGAACTCGCGTACTTGAAGGTGACCTCCTATATGATAATGAACAAAAAGTAGACTCGCCAAAATAACGTATTTGCCTAGGATCACACAATTCAGTCAAGCAGGGAAACCGGGATTGATTCCCGATTTTCCAGTTTCACACTGTGCAATTCAGCCACTAAAGGGGTATCTCTTTCTCAATTCAAAGGTGTTTCATTGTTGGCATATGAGAATAGAGCCTGGGTGACAGAATACGCATTTGTTTGTCAGTTTTACAAAGAGCGAAACTTACCCAAAGACATATGAGCGTTTCACAACAGACACAGACTCTCATATTTTCATTTTTTAGGCACACGGACATTTTCTGAGATTCATGCGATGCATAGCTGAAGCTGGTATTCGAACATGGTTCCCTCCATTGCATGGTCAGAAGCAGTGGCTGACAGCCCAGTCCTGGATTGGCTCATGCAGAGTTCTTGTCTGCAAGTCTACTATTATTCACAGTGCAAAACATGGGGTTTCATTGTTGGCAAAATACTTAAGCTTCAAACACGAATAAAAGCAATGGCCGAGCATGCATGTTTCCAATTGCGGCTTGTGTGGGGGGATCTGCCCGCTCATCCCTGATAAAGACCTTAAGCGACTTGTCCATTGCCTTTTGCTGTCAAGAACTGATTATGGCAATTCCCTAAAGTACGCCTTGCCCTTCTGAAGGCAGTCCTGTGTGCAGCAGTGCACTGCATCACTGGAACCTAAGAAATGATGCCATCACTTCACTCTGGTGACACTTCAATGGCCTCCCCTTGAGACAAGAGCACTCTTCAAGACAGCCTGGACCACTCATCTACTGCTGGGAGAACATTAAGTGATTTGATCATTTTAATTGTTCATAATTCACAGAAGACAGAGAGGGATAATTTAGAGGGTACATGAAGAGGAAGTCAGTTTATGGAGGAAGATTAACATAAGGGGGCAAGTTTAGAAAAGGGAAAGGAGTTGCACATCCATAAATGAAAATAGCACAACCGCACTTTGTAGATCTTGTCTGTTCAGTGGTAGAATTCAAACAGTTTTTGACAAAGCGTTGAAGGTGATGATCTGGTTCAACCAGATAAAAATACCCACTCGCTTTTCACCTGAATATAGCTCCAATTCAGCTTCCTTCAAGAACTATAAATGCTACCGCCCTAGTAAAGAAAGTGCTGAAATGGACAATGTCAGAAGTATCAGAGCGGTGGGTGGGCAGCTGTGGGAAGAGGATGGTTATGAGTGTGTCGTTCAGACACAAGCTTCCCGCCAAGCACTGCAGACTTTAGGTATAAAATAAACAGTTCAGATATGAAATGATAGAATGACCCAAGAAGTGAGCACACTGCACCCTAAGTTACATCCTCTGCAGCCTATTCCAACATTTATCTACAAGAAGATCACCCTTAAGTGCGGCATGGCCCTTGCCCCTTGACCTATGCACCTCATATCAAGGGTGGACCTCAGTGTCTCGAACAGTGCAGAGGGATGTCTCTCCAGCAGCCCTGGGAAAATGCGTTATAAACAGGGGCAGCTGGGGGTAGCATTTGTTTACATAAGAAATGGGAGGGAGGAGCTGCACCTCAGAAGAAGCCCTACTAAAGACAGATTTAGAAGCATGTTTACCTTCAGAGATGCTAAAAGGGGGGAATTACACTTGTGGTAAAGCGTCCCTTAACCAGAAGGATGCCAGCCCTGAATTAGCAGGGAGCAGGTCCCAAACACATGTAGCCGGCCAGTCTGGAATTACTCAAACTGAGTTAACTGAGGCAGCCAACAATTTACTCAGTGAATAAGTACAACCAATATTCACTGACGCCCCCTCTCCCTGTTTGAAAAAAAATCACCTGGGAGCTCCATAGCCCATTTCCACTGATTCCCAGATGAAACATGATTCTTTATAAAGTCTTTCAGCCGCCTGAGGCAGGTCCTAGAGAAGCCAGTGCGGTCGGGACTGAGTGGATGGGACTTATATTGACAGACACATATTCATCAAGCTAGTACTGTACTAGCCAGCGGTAGCGCGCTGCGCGCACCCGGCCCAAAGTGCGCATGTTGGGTTGGACGGCTGCCTTTCTCCAGCCAGCCTGACATGCGCACTAGAGGCATCTCCACCTACGCATCAGTGAATGGAGGTGTCTAAAAGCCGCAGCCCTCGGTGTCAGTAATCAGAGATGTGGCCGCCTTCCGAGCCAATCCTGGAGATGCTGTAACATCAGGAGTAGCACCCGGATTGGCTCAAGGAAAGACGCAGTGGTTTGGTTACTAGGGGCCTCCTGGCAGTGTGTGCTTGTGACGTCACGTGAGGCAGCACGGGGTTTGAGAAGGTGGTCTCTCTCCCCATTTTGTGCGACACGACTGGTTGTATCATGGTGACACACACACCTTGGGCATATTACATTTTAAAACGTGTGTAACATCCAGGAATTGGAAGCGCTTCCAGATCTATGGTATCTAGACTGGTTGTATTACAGTGACACTCACACCTGGGACATTATATATTTTTTTAAAGTGTGCCATAGCCAATGTTATAACTCTTGTTGTAGTCTACATTGTGGACTATTTATTTAATAGGTCGGATAAGCATATCTTTACCCATGGTGACACGCATACCATATACTGGCATTTTCATTAACTTTTGGCACTGTTTTTTGTAAATTGTTATTATTGCAGGTCTTTGTGGTAACTATGTGCGCCCAAATGTTCTTTCTCACACCATCCCTACCATTTCTTCCTTGTCCGGTTGAACCCCAGATGAAATGGCCGGAGTGGAAGGAGTATTTCCTGAACTACATTTCGGCTATTGAAGATGAAGGTTCTGAAGATTTTCCTGCAGCTAGAAAGAAGAAGATTATCTTACATAGTTTGGGACCGGAAGGGTTACAAGTGTTCAACGAAATGGAAAAAAAACAGATCTGGCAGTGGTGAAGAAGTGTTCTTGAATGCGTTAGAAGACCTTGATTACTATTACCAACCTGCTGTTTGTGCTGCAATAGATAGGTTTAATTTGTTTTTTTAGAGGAAGCAGGGCAAATCAGAACCAATTGAAGACTATGGGGCCTATTAGGATGGCGGGCGGGCTTTCGTCCGCCTGGGTCCCCACCGCCATACTAATATGGCGGTGGGGAAATGTTAGGCGGGCGGTGGAAAGTAGCGGGCGAATCGCCACCGCCTTACGGGCGGTGGCGATCCGCCCGCTATCCTAATGACCCCCTATGTGTCTGCACTTAAAAAGTCGGCAATTTCTTGTAGGCTTGGCGTGCTGCATGATAAATTGGTCCGTGACCAAATCATCATGCACACGAATGATTCAAACTTACAAGAAAGATGATGGGTAAATGGTGATTCGTCTTTGAAAGATATAATTGCTTTAGCTAAAAAAAGTGAACTTTCCAAGAGTTGTGGCAAAGTGGCCACCAATACATCTTCGGCATCCGCTTCTAAAGAGAAAGCTAGTGTGTCGGTGTGTAAGATATCCAATCCACTAGTTAACAAAAGGGAAGGAAGGAGGTAACGCTAAAAAGAAGATAAAGGGAACTTTCCGTGATAAGAATTTGAGTTGTTTCAGGTGTGGGAGACAGGATCACCTTGCTAAAGATAAAATTTGCCCTGCACTCAGGTCAAAGTATTTGTTCTGCTGGGTTGTGGGACATTATGCTAAGGTGTGCAGGAAAAAGAGCAACAAGGTGCAGAGTGTAAAACTAATCTCATGAAGGTTGGACTCTCATAATTTGGATGAGGACAATGGCATTGAGACCGAGGGTGTGTTGCGTGTGGAGTGTCCTGTACTGAATCTAGATACATCCTCCAGGAACAAACCTATGTGCAACATGATGATGGGGGGGGTCAGTGTTGCTATTGTGGCAGATTCAGGGTCACCCTATACAATAGGGAACAAGACGGTGTGAACGGAAAACTTTGTTCCAACCTTGAGTGACCAGTTGATAGATACTAATATACATCCTGTTACATTCATGAGAGAGAGGATTCCTATGTTGGGGTACAGAATATTGACTCTTGAATTTAAAGGCAGACATCTGGAAAGCAAATTGTATGTTGCTGGCATAGGGCCCTCTGTTCTGGGATGGGTAGATCAAAAGGCATTAGATATCATATTGAATCCTAATGGTGCCGATCAGGTACTGTTACATGAAGTGTCTGAGCAAGCACTTGTAAGGAAATTGAAAGAAGTTTTCCCTGATGTGTTCTAAAGTAAGGTGGGCAAATTAAAGAATTTTGCACACAAAATTGTATTGAAAAAGGGGACGGTACCTGCGTATCATAAAATGAGCAACATACCATTGAGTGTTAGGGATGAGGTTGCAGGTGAATTGGAAATGTTGCAGAGTAGAGGCATTATTGAACCGATCGAAAGTGCTGAGTGGCTCGCACCCTTAGTAGTAGCCAGGAAAGCGAATGGGAAGATTGGGCTATGTATAGATCTTAGAGATCTAAACAAAAATATGGTTGTGACAAATTCCCATTGCCAAGGATCAGTGAGTTGCTAGCAGTGACAAAGGATGTCAGGTGGTTTTCCAGAATTGATTTAACCTCCACCTACCACCAGGTGATGTTGCATCCGGAGAGCAGAAGTTGAATTGCTTTCATTACACCTATGGGCTATTTTAGATCCATCCTCATGCCCTTTGGATTGGCATCAGCCGCCGCTGTTTTCCAGAGGATGATGCATCAATTATAAAAAAAGACATTCCCGAAGTGGCTTATTTTCCACTTCGAGGGGACCGATCGACCCATCTGGGGGATCGGGAACGGCAGTAACAGGGGATATTTCCATTGTCAAGCCCTGCATACCTGTGTCCTCTTCAAAGCCACCCTCAACACTCTGTAGTGCTGGTGAGGTCAAGACTTTAGAAAAAAGATTTGAGCGAGGGCGTTACCTTAATCTGGAGAGCCAGCACTTTCCTGTTCCTTCCTCTGTAGCTCTTACTAGGTGACTTTGTGGGCTTTCCTGATTTAGTGCTGGAGTCTCCAATAACCCCACCAAACAAGCACTGTTGCCCCTTCACTGCGTCTGTTAAATTAGCAGGAGTAAATTCCAGCACAGACCTTACCCTAGTAGTCGCTATAGCACGAGTGTGCAACGTGTATCATGAGGTCTTGCAGCGAGCCTTACCAACAGTTTGACCATTCTTATCCATACAGTTGAAGTGTTGTGCCCTCTTATCTTCTTCTGCGACCTCCCAATCTCTCTGTCTCTGCCTGCCACTCCCTAAAAGCAGGGAGCTACTGTGTGCCACTGTGCATGCCTCTATGACGGCCAAGGAGCTTCTCCTGCATGTGCTGGTGCTAGACTTGTCCTAGTGCTACCACCGCCATTGCGAGCTTGCGCTCGGCTGCACTTCTACACTGCAGCCCCCATGCGGCTGGCTGCCAGCACAGAATCACTGCTCTGGCTGCCGCATCGGCAAAAAAAGGCTGTATCACAGAGGACATTTCAGGCGGACAATCTAAAAAACCCAGGGTAGCATACACCAGCCACTGCCAGATATAAGCTCAGGCGGCAGGGACACATACCTCGCGGCCCGAAGCATTCCTGTCCATGGGAGCTTGCAGCCATTCAGTGCACAGCAGCCATATTCCCCCGAGTTCTGTTGAGAATTGGGACCCGAAGTGGCTTATTTTCAGGATGATATACTGATCATGGGTAAGAGCAAGGAGGAGAACAATTGCAATTTGAAAAGGGTCTTGGAGAAACTCAAGACTTATGGATTAACAGCAGAACTAGAAAAGTGTATATTTTGCAGACACTCAGGGGCCGATTCCGATCTCGGCCGGTAGGGCACCGAATCGGATTCGGCTTAACCGGATCCAATTCGGAGCCCTCTTTCCCGACCGATTTGTACATGCGTCCGGGCGAGCGAGTACGATGCGAGCGCATGCGAATTCCCCGACTGACTCGTACGCCCGTCCCAACCGCACCGACCGACTCGCACGGATGCGCCTCGCACCGCGCAATGGAGACGTTCACCGGCCGGGCAAGTACGATGCGCGCCGCGAGCAGTCCGACCGACTCGCACCGTCCGGCTCGAAGAAGCAGTCGGAGCCGCACTTTGGGGGTCCGTGTCGGACCCCCCTGTACGCGTAGCCGGACCCATGGGTCCCCCCTACCTGTGCATGTACGGCGCGAGTCGCTTCGCCGCGTTCGCGCTGTAGGGGGGTGCCCTTGTTCGCCTCGCACCCATTGAGTCAATGGGAGCCCGCGTACGAGTTGTACGACAGGCTCCCATTGACTTCAATGGGAGTCCGACCGAATCGAGTCCGATGGCATACGTGCGCATCGTACTCGTTCGGTCGGGCTGCTAGGGTCCGATTCGGTCGGAAATCTCTCCGGGTCCGGCTCAGGCGGAGAGATTTCCCGCCCGAATCGGAATCGGCCCCTTTGTGTTATATTTAGGACATGAGGTCAGTGAGAAAGGGATTTTCCCTAAGAAGGAGATTATAGAATCCATTAGAGATGCACCTGCCCCTACATGTAAGGAAGAAGTTAGATCGTTCCTGGGACTTGCAGAGTTCTATTCTATATTCGTAAAGGACTTTGCACCAAAAACGTATGACATTAGGCAACTGTTGAAAGCACAAGTGATGAATCATAGAGGGAGTTCACCAGAATTAACAAGCATTGGCATAGCCAATAGGTCTCGCTTTTGGGACCTTATAAGTGTTTAGCCATGCAACACTTGATGTTGTTGCACCAAGGATATTGTGCTGGATAACTAAACACTTATAAGGTCCCAAAGGCGAGACCTATTGGCTATGCCAATGCTAGTTGATAAATAATTGTCACACTATTTTATTGGGGCAAAACTGTGACAGTCTTAATTGTCTGTACCATGTGCATGGGCCAGCATTGAAAGACTGTGCATGTGACTGAAGCATTCAGCGAACAGACTCAAGATATGTCATCAGAAGCTGGTCACTGTTTGCATTTATATTTCACGCGCACTTTATTGCACGAGCACCTTTGCACATGGCGCACGGAGCACCTTTTTCATGTTAGGTTTTTCTCAAGTGAAATTAACTACTTTGAGACAATATAAGATTGTATGAAATCCAGTGGTTGGGTATGTGTATTACCGCCTCGGTTGGGCAGATGGGAAGATTGTTTGCTTACTGACTCCCTTGAATAAGATACATTTTACAAATAGATCCATGTTTTGGTGAAAACGGGCTTACCCCATGCTGCATTTTTATTTTTTTATTTTTAGCAGATTTATATAGCGCTAACTCGAGTCAAAGGTATTGGAGCACTTTACATGAGCACCAGTTAGGTTACAGAAGGATACATTCATTTTTGGTAGGCACAGGGAGATTAAGTGATTTGCCCAGAATCACAGGTTGTTTAGCCGATGCCGAGACTGTGCTTTTTATTGTGGATATGTGAGTGGATTATTGCAAAAAAGTCAGTGAGTCGGTAGACGGATGTACAAGTGCAAGGATGAATGATACAGTGCATGCATGCTAAAATATTGAGCGCCTAAAGTCCAAGTGACTGGAAAGGCATTTCACTTATGAGCCAGGCCCATTGGCATGGCCAGGGCTTGTTTATTACATACATTATTTATTTATAAAAACCAAGCACTTTCTCACACTCCCCTGTAAACACCCTCTGGGTGTCACAAGTGCACACATCAGCTGCTCGTGAAACTGTTGTTTTGGGTCCGCCCTCCAACCCTGGCGACTATTCACCAGTTCAGCGTTACACCCAGGTGCCCTCTGAGGCCAAGAATCGGGGCTGGGTACGGTGTGGGCTGATAAGGAGCAGGGTGTGTCTGCCGGCCCAAGAGGGCACTCTGTTTGTAGTGTAAACGGAGAAGCGCTTGAAGGAGCGGAGTGGAGTAGAAATGTTTAAGCCAACTATCCGGGGAAGTGAGTGGAGGAGAGTAGGGAAAGGCGTGTGGGGTGGAGGAGGGAGACAGCTGAGAAGTATTGTGTGCAGGCTTTAATTGATGTTGTAATCTCCATTGTATTGTATGTTGTAGCAGAATTTGTATAGCGCTTTAAACCCCTGACAAAGCTAAAGCGCTTTACTTAGCGCTCTTTTAGAGTTGTGCTGTTGAAAAGAAGTTTTATATAGTATAGTTTTATATAGGGCTTGGTGTTAGCTGAGGGTCGCGAGGTCTGAAGACATGAAAGAAACAAGCGCGCGCGCCTCACGCTAAAAGGTTTAAAAAAACATTGACATGAGAGTGTTAATTTGATGTGTTGGCGGTTTCTGTAGGAGTAGCAGTGTTAAAACCCCAGCTGCATGTTTAATGATTAGTGGTGTCAGGCCAAATTATGTAAATTACAGCAAAATATGATCACAAAAATCACAAACACAAATCCACAAACACGAAAAAAACCTTTAAGTAAAAACATTAAGAGCACAAATTGTAATTTACAGTAAAAAAAATAGACCTGGAAAAAAGGGTGAAGAGCAGGAACCAGAGAGCTGTTAACGGAATAAAAAATGCACCATCACAAAAACAAATACAGTGCACATTAGGGCCACTAAAATGAACTAAAATGCAGTAGCGTCTTAGAAGTAAATAAAGAGCATAAACTAAGACTAAAACATGGATACAATGCTGGGGGTAGTTACAGAACAAAAACATTCATGCCAAAGTTATAACTGAATATATATTCTCTGGGGACTTGGTCCACAACGGGGGGTCCCGTGAGTTGGTGCAGCAGGGGTAGGAAATGTATTCCTGGCTTTGTCTGTCTCGAGGGAGCTCCCACACTTTGTAATGATAATTAAGAGAAGAAAGCACGGCTCAGGGAAGTGCCCAAGTATTGCCTTTGTAATCTTTTCTAAACACTCAACCCCGAACATGCAGACATCAATGCTCAAGTGAGAATGTTTTTAATGGTACCGAGGTGATTAAAGGTAGTAGACACGGACACATGCTGAGTGTCTCAACATGGAATCGATGGTAAAGGGAGGACGCACGCAGGCACACACCAGAGAGCCAGACTCTATCGCAACAAGAGATGCAGGTAAAGGCAATATATTGGAGAACACCAAAAGGTGTCTGTCTGCAAACAGTGGGAGAGAATCAGAGCACACCAAGAACCAGGAAGAACAAAAGGAAATGGAGATGGAGCTATCTCGTTCTCCCCCGCGGAAAAGCAGCAAGAGGTATTCCAACAGCTTTAATATCTATCAGCTTTCAGCATTCCCTGAGAAATAGGAGCAGACAGTGTTAAAATGGTTCACCACCTTCCAGGATGCAATGAATGAATCGACTAAGTATTCCACTGCACATTCTTTAATAGCATGCTCAAAACACCAGTTCATGCCGATGCCGTTTTAATGCGTTTTGAATTTTCTAGTTGTATTAAAGTGCTCACTTTCGTTCCGCGCGTCATGTGCAAATGGTGAAAGTCGGAGTATGCTGGTGCATCCTCGGGCTTCTGTGGTAGCGGCAGGTTTGCCGCCCAGGTGGTAAAAATATTTGCCAACGACTTGGGGCTTTCTAATTCGAAACATAACGGTTTCTGAAGGCCATGTTCTCCCGGCCATGTTCTCCCCACAGCTTTCTAAAGATAAATAGGGGGACGCGCACAAAGCGTTCAGGCGCTCGCAGACACTGGCCCAAGCGATTTGCATTTAATTAGCATAGGCAGGAGAAATCTTCCTGGGAGCCTCAAGGAAGAAGGGGAGGGGGCCCGGGGAAGGAAGGGGAGAAGGAAAGAGGTTGTAAGAGGGAGAAAAGAGGTTGGGAGAGTGAAGATTGGAACAAGTGAAGAGGGTTAAGGCAGAAGTGGAAGTAACGATGAAGAGAGTAGAAGAAACAAGCATTGGCCGTGAAAGTGATCGCGATCGCATCTGTCTTTCCTCTCGTTATGGCTCATGGGGAGGGGGGGGAGGTGAGGAGCGCTGGTCAGAAGTAGCCACACAGCTAAAAAAAACAAGCAACAAAAAGACGCAAAAGTGATCGCGATCGCGATGACGTGCTCTGTGCTAAGCACGCGAGGGATGCGCGCACAGCACTGATTGGAGAGGCGGAGCGAGGCGAGCGTGCTTGTGCGCGTAACCGCAAGCTGGTGGCCGGCAAAAGCCTTTGGGAGCACTTTCAAAACCCGCTTGCTAAATGTCTCGCAGCGCATGCGCGCTGGCTCAGGCGAGACCTAAAAAATGATATTTGTACAGCTAGACCATTACACGGGTTCGATACTAAAGCTTGTACAGTTTTGAGTACCAATGCCAATGGGAAGGGATTAGGTAGTGTTATAGCAAATTTCTAGAAAAGCATTGAAAGCACTTTTTCTTTTGCTTCATGCCCTCTAACTGCACCAGAGGAAAAATACTCTGCCATTGAGAGAGAGATGATGGTATGTTTGTGGGCTACAGAGAAATTTAGGCAATTCCTATGGGGCACCAAATTCACACTGCGCACGGACCACAAACTGTTAGTTAAGGTTTTAACTACAGATGATTCAACAAAAGCTACACTGCCTATAGCTAGGATGTCATTGAGACTTTATACTACACGTATGATGTACAATACTTACCTGGCAGGAAGAATAAGGTAGCAGACTATTTGAGCAGATTGCCTTTACAGAAGGGAAATGATGAAGCCAAAGAAGGAAGTTGTAAATGGGATGGTTATAGTGTGGCTAGTGTAGATAGTAGTACCCATGCTATTACAGAGAGAGAGGGACTCACAGGGTTTGCACAGTATAACGTTCTAGAGAAGGTCAAGGAGTATGTGTTACAAGGGTGGCCTAGTAAAAGCAAATTGATGGAGGAGTGCAAGAACTTTTGGGATCTGAGGTACGCAATTATCTATCTTGGGCTCTGAATTTCTGTTCAGGGGGTAGGGTTGTCCCTCCACAAGCCCTTCATAATAAGATTCTTGGGCTGACACACAAAGGGCACCTTGGGATAGTTACGTCCAAACAGCGGGCAAAACTTTCCTATTGGCTGGCCAGGTATAGACTCAGATATGGAGAAATTTGTAAGGAATTGTATACAGTGCACCAATGCTGATAAGACTCGTGCAGTTTTTAATCCGCGCATCGTGTGAGTGGAATACCCTCCTGTCCATGGGAAGACTTGTCTATTGATATCTTGGGACCAATTTGGGCTGTAAAGGCATGCTCAAGAATATCATTGTACTGTCTGACATGTACTCTAAATGGCCAGAGTTGGAAGTATGTGAACAAGTGGATGCTAGATGTATAATTTCCTTCCTTGAGAAAACGTCCTTGAGAGAAGGAATTCCTAAGTCACTTCTTAGTGGCAATGGTCCACAATTTACTGCCGACAAAGGTAAGCATTTATTGATGAGGAATGGGGTCAAAGAGAAGAAGACAACTGTATATCACCCTGCCAGCAATGGCGCCGTAGAAAGGTTCAACAGAGTAATCATGGGCAGTATTCAGGCAGCCATCAATGCTGGTAAGAATTGGGAGTTGGAATTAGACAAAATAGTGTGGGCATACAGAATCACCCCCACCATGAAAGGTTACAGTCCCTTTAAAATATTGAGAGGAAGGGATCCTTTTTCAAGAGATAATTCAGTGTGGATGTCTCAGGAGCATCAGAGCAAATGGTCCCCTGAAGTAGTCAGAGCCAATCTAGAAGAAGCACGTCTGACCTATAAGAAGTATTAAGATAGGGAAAATTGCATCAAGGATGTGCCTCTGAAGGAAGGTGATTTGGTGAGTGCAAAATGGGACAAGGGAACAAGGAAGGGAGACAGTCATTTTCACAACCATATAAAGTGATTAAAGTGTACTCTTGTTCTGCAAAGTTAAGCGATAGGAAGGTTTGGCATTTTGGCAAACTCTTGAAGTGCAACAAAATTTTGTCCTGGAAGTGTAGGGGTTCAGACTGGACCAGGCAATGGTTCTAGGAAGAATGGATTGGGGAGAATTCTCTTTCATCTTCTCCTACTCTACCGCCCACCCTACCATTGATTGTGGGAATTGGAAGCTCGTCTGAGGAGGTACATGCATCTACCAGTGAGGTGGATGCAAGGGTACAAAGTTCACGCACAACGTGGATCCAAGTATACACTTCAAAGAGGCTAAGACTACCAGTTCAGGTAGAACTGTAGCACTTCCTGCAAAGTCAAAGGATTTTGTGATATGTTAATAGTGACCCTTACTACATTTACACAATGTAATACCAGGGTAGCAGTGTGATATTTGTACAAATTAAACAATGTTATACCTATTTTAGTGGCATTATTTAATAGTAATGTCCTTCTTTTAGAAATCAGTTGACATTTTGGTTCATGGTCCTTATAATTGTTTTTTTGTTATTTAAAGGTTGGGGTGTGTTGTGTTGGGTATCCCATGGTTACAGAGTGATTACTGTGACATGGGATGAAATAGTAAGATTTCCACTATCGAACTATGAGGGGAGTTGGTGGGAGACGCCAAGCTGTAACATGTACTTGTTCTCTCCTGTCTTGTCAATAAACTAATGCTTTACCTCTTACCGGAGCACTCGTTCCAACAAAAACATTCATTTATGGTACCTAAAATGTGGGAAAAAATGTTAGGATTGTTTATAAACAAAATGTACACAGACCTGTGGAGATAGCCCTGGCCTGGTGTGGTGAAATCTCTACAGTGAACCGTTCCTGGTATTCAGCTACTGTGCTCAGGAATTCCACACTCTGTCCCCTTAATGTTAGGTCTGCTTGGCGCACATCACTTGTGTTGTGTGGTGAGTGTTTCCCAGTGGCAGTTCCTCCGCTATGGCGGAGGAGCGCCACCCCCCTTTTCAGCCTCAAAACTTTGAAAATAAAACGGGTTTATTATCGTTTTATTTTTAAAGTATTAAGGGTTGGGCCAAGTCTTGAGGGTGGGGTCATCGTGGGGGCAGTCACGAGAAGGAGTGGTGGGCACTGCTGTCAATGTGCATGCCCGTTTGGTCGGCCTTCTCAGAACAGCCAAACTGACATTCACACTGAGCTGTCTCCAACCCAAGCTGAGTTGCCGGGTTGGAGACAGCAAGCACAGGCTCCCAGTCTCGCTGGAAGTGCAAATTCAGGGTGCTCAGGCCAAACCTGATGCTGCTTTCAAGAATGAAAGCAGCATCAAGATTGGCCACAGGGGAGTCTGGGAGCCGGTGCTGCAGCGAGGACTCGAAGCAGGAGAGCGGCGGATGGCAGGTAAGTTCTTTTTTTTCCCTTTTTTGTCTATTTTCTTCGTCGTCCGTCAACCCGTCATTCCGCCCACATACCAGCCGCTACTGGTGTTTCCTATGTTGAAAGAAGGTACTCCCAACCCAGCAGGGGCAGAAGACAGAGTTGCAGGGATCAGCTTCTACACTGTGACTCTGTAACATTTAGGCAGTGAACACATACGAAAACCAGTTTTGGGAAAATATCCCCACTTCTGTAATGCACATTGAAGAGGTTGGAACGCCTGCTGGTGGCTGGAAATGTCTGCAGCAACTGGAGAGAGTCCTGTGGCATGAATCATCGAAAAAGGAAATGGTTGCTCCGTGAGGGAATTGTGCACTAAAATATTTGCTGGAGTATAAGACTTAAATCAAACGGTTTCTTAATTAATATTGAACTCCAGTCCTGCAAGTCTACAGGAGGCAGTTCTATAAGGAAATATTATTTCTTTCCTACTAAGCTGATCTTCAACCTGTCAACATATTTTTTAGTACAAGGGGAGCCCATTTGTCAGTGGTGTCACCTGAAAAGATTGTGCCAAATAACTTTGCTGCCCACTATTTCCTCTCTGCTGGCACTCATTTCAATTTCACTGCTTTGGCCCATGTGGGTGGAGGTGGTCCATTTATCACATTCGGTTCACCTTCAATGGAGGAGTAAGCCCGTGGTACCACAATCTTCAGCAACTACCAGCACCAGTGCACGCCATGTTTTTATGGTAGCCTGCCACATCGTCCTCCGAATGTTCCCGGAAGGACTGTAGGGGCTAAGGTGTCTCACACCAAGACTCTCCCTGTGAGAGGAGAACTAACTCACAAATAGGTTTGTGCCCACTGCATCATCCTGCGTGGATAGCTGTGAAGGAACCTGTTGAGCTGGACAACTGCACTCAAGCAGCTAGGACCTAAAGCAGGGTACGCCTTCCATAAGGCCCCAAGAAAGAAGGAGTTGCTCCTTTGCCACTCTACATAATAAAGCAGTAGATTAACAGCAGTTCCTGAGATTTTAGCACAGAGGTGCCTGTAGTGAAAAGAACTTCCTCTGCCTTTGGGAGCACCATGGAGTTAAGGGCAGTGGGCAGCCCAGCAGGTGCAACCTCCCCTCCCCCACCTCGCCCGCCACCTCACAGCTATCACATAGAGCTGACGAGAATGTGGGGAACTTCAGAGACCCATAAGAAGGCCAGAAGGAAAGAGGATGTGTATCCAGGAAGATCAGCTGGGGGACCCAGGAGGTGCTAAGAAGGGGCTCAGAATAGGCTGCTGATTGGGTCTTAGAATTAATTGAGCCAAAGCATGAGCTGAAGTTACTGATCATGGCTTGAGGGACTGTGGTTATATGGCTCCTGGGAAAGGAGGTCAGTTTGTTTCATGACTCCATAAACTAGTAAGAGAGTGCACTTTCCAGGCACAATAAATAGCATTGGCTAGAGTTCAGTCAGTCAGCCTTCACTGATTGGAACCTCTTTGTGTTATTCAACAGTTGAAGCAGATAGAGAAATCACAGGTTTTATGAGGGAGGAGAGCTGCCGGGAGGATGCTGTCTGTCAGAGAGCCTTCATGGTCTGTGCCCTTGATGGCACGCTGCTATGTGCACCTTCATGTCTTCATAAAGTAATTAAAGATAGTTCCCCATTGGTCATATGGATATTTGTTAGTTGACTTGAAGTGCTGTAAGGGAGATAACATCAGAAATACATTTCCAACTTGTGAAGTCAATATGACTCCACAATAAAGACCAGGAATCAATAATATTGATTAAATTGGTTTATGTTAGGATATTAGTCCATCCAGCATATAGACAAAGTAAAAATAGATTCCCAAGATACAACATTATACCCTGGAGGCTGAAATGGGCCAATATATTGAGTCATAATAATACGAGAAACAAAATGGTTACATCCACAACAAGAATAAAGCAAATTGTCGCAAATATGTGTTCCATAAAGAAACTTCCCTTTTCTAGCCTAAACATAAGCTAGGACAAAATGAGCTCTAAAGTACATCAAGAGGGGAAGCATAGAAGGTGTCAGCATAGTTCGAACCTTCAGTAGAAGTTCAAAGAAAATGAGAGAGTGTTCAGCATGAAACCTTACACTCTTGAAATAAGCACAGCAGAGAAAGATCTGCTCCCTCCCAAAGTCAGGATGAAGTCTGTCTAACTAGCTATGGAAGCACCAATTAACTATAACAGTAGCTTCAAAAACATTCATATCTCTTTTCTCACTACCAAGAACCAACCAAATTAATGAATGTGAGAGAAGTCTACACACTCCCTTCAGTTTCCATCTTCACGAAATCACGCTTGCAGCTGGCAACCTTGGGCACCTCATCCTCCTGGTACCAGTGATCCAGCGCGATATTAGCAAACAGCATTCATACACAAAACACTCACTTGGGCCCATACATTCATACTACGCTAATACTTACGCTGGGTTTTATCAGTTGTTACTCTCTATCAAAATCCCTGCTACCAATTACCTTCTGATTGAAGAGTAATGACTTACCAATGAATCCTTTGCTAATTGGGAAATTTAAAATGAGTGACATTCATTATAGTACATAATCCTGAAATAACCACTGAGTCAGCAAGTTTTAAAATGTTTATCTAAAGATTTAGCAGAGTAAAATACAGAGCCACATGGTACTTAATCGCAATACCCAAGATTAAGCATAGAAATGATTATTGCTAATCAATGACGGTGTTTAAAGAAAAGGAGAGGATAGGGATAGCAGCGCAACTAAAGGTTGCATTATTTACCTAAGTGCGAGAACCAAACCCCTTGGCCAAGGAGTTGGAAAGAATAGGACCCAGGAAGGATGAAGAGCAAAGACTTCCTCCAGGATCAGGACAGGACCGGTGACCTCTCTACAACGACGCCTGCGTCGTTCCCCTCTCTGATACTCGGCTTCTCCTCGATTCTCCCGTGTCTTCCTTCTAATGGACTCCGCCGCCCCCTCCTCAGGACCTCTTCTGGACAGGGATTCAGTCTGCAATCGATCAGCTTAGCGGTCTGGAGCTCTTCTTGTGCATGCTGTGGTCTCTGCTAGAAGCCTGAAGCCAGAAGCTTGGACGCCTGTTCTCTGCAGCATCTCCTTCTAACTAATTAACTAATGCTATATTCTATTATACCCTTCTACGCCCATGTACCTCCCCTAATGTTACTAAAATATGAGGCCACTACTTCTGATTGGACAGGGACAGGGGTGGATTGTCGCACCATATCGATTTGGCCTAAATTGCAAAGCCTATTGTCTTTAAATTCCCACCCCTTCAAATTAATACATTCGCTTTATTTCCCACCCGTCTCATGACAAATGTAAACCAATTTTCATAGACAATGTATCAATGTGCAACAGGAAAGGCAAGAGTACAGCATCTTCGGCCATCGGGTCGCGGCCTTGGACGACGTCCAGATTGACTTCATTTGGCAGGCACACAGGACACATGCGCAGAACCATTTGCCTCTCGAGTTTCAGGTCACCAACCCAGGCCCAAGTTTACGAACTAATAAAAGTGCAAGAAGCAAATATTAAAATCACAGAATAAAATGTTTCACTGTATGCCCACTTTTTCTACTCTATTCCCATTTAATTATAAATTCTATCCCGCGTTAGTAGCATTAGGAAACGACAATTTAGTAATGACATGAGAGCAAGCTGAAGCATGTGAAAACATCAAGCAGCCATTTTAATACACACTGCGCAGAAGCAGAAATTTCCCACCTAAGCAAAGAAAGACGTCACACCATGTGATCTGGTTATGACATGCGCACTGAGTTTTCCCGCTCAAAGCGGCCATTTTAGATTACAGACAAGCGTTATTCATTGGTAAAACACATAGGCAAGCATCCTTCCCTTTCGTGTAGTGTATGCAAAGGTTAGTATTAACAATACAAGTTTTAATAAATTAATACTGTGATGAGGATTGAATACAAGCAAGTTTCATTTATGAAACCTTGCTCCATCACCAGGGTCAGACTGGGAACCCAAAGCAGCCCTGGCAATTTTAAGGACCAGCCACCACACCCAAGTGTGCAAGTGTTAAGCACTGATGCTTTTGTTACAGGGTTCGATATTGTAGAAACGCTGCAAAACCGGTCCCCAGTAACAAAACAACAGCCCCCAGTTCTGTTTAACTAGTACCCACCCTTACAGCCTCCCTGGAAAACGCCCGATGCCCGCTATGCTCAGTCCGGCCCTGCCTGGTACGTGATAAACAGAAGGCCTCCTTTTACCATTGTTTCTCCGAGATCACTGCCAGCATCCTCCCCGCAGGCCTCACCAGTCGCCCAATACAAACAATAAGTCTTTCTCTATCTAACGAGAAATAGGTTAACCCACTTGCAAAAGGAAGCAAACAGCCTACTGGCAAGGTTAAGACACATATTTCAATTAAGGCCTAAAGCCAGGCTAAGTTAACTCAAAAATCAAAATGAGCTCAGGTTACACGATTAGGCTTACATATATAATAAAAATAAATGTTAAGCGTAAATATGCAAAGAACATATTTACATGGATCAACTAATCAATCTAATAAACTTATGCATGGCTTTTTAATGACTACAATGATTATATTTTATTAATTGGTTTAAATGCATCTCACACGTTAATAAAGTTAAGTCACACATTGAAAATAAATGTTGTATATAAGTATATGGATGTATATTTGTGACATATAAAGGGTGGAGTCTAAATTACGCTGCTTCACCCTCCTACTTCTCACTGAAAGTGACTTGCTGTTAGTTTTCTACTCGTGCTTCCTACCCTCCACAGTTTCTTCTTCCCTTTTGGCTAAAAACACGGCCTGAATGCCTCAGAGGTAGACTTCTGCCCTGAGCCTGCTACCACCTCCCGAGCTTTACCAGAACACCGCCAAGATACACCTCACAGCTGAAAAAAAGGGACAGGGTGATCAAGGACATAATTTTCTTTTACTTCTTCTAAAGTCTGGCTTTCTTCCCCTGAGAATAAACGAGCCAAGCCAAGACGAAACGGATGTGGTGATCACCTATTGCATCCGCTCCCAGATTACGATTACAAAGGAAAGGTAGGGCAGGATCAGTGCTGAAATAATCGCTCTGCCGTCCTAGAGGGGCACCAAGGAGAGAATACTTCTGTTCACTCACTCTGGGTTGACTTAAGTGTTCACTGCAAAATTCGTCATAGAAGTTAGGAGCAGTTATTGGGTTACTGCAGAGTAGGTTAGGTCACCAAGAGAGACTGCTGCTTTTTTTATCACATGTTTTCATATGAGACTGGTGTCACAGGAGTACGGTAAGAAGGTTCCCACCATGTGGCAGGGGCCAGCATTTGTGTTTTAAATAAGAATCATATTTAGACCTTTGAGAACATAAAGACCGTGGCCACCAGTGGGATTGCACACCAGCAGCATCCAAGCAAGGCTGCTACCCATGAGACCCAAAGCATAATTTGCTGGTGTTTCAGGACTTTCATTTGTAAGGTGGAGTATCTACTTCTACCCAAACTGCATTTCATGATTCTGCTGAGGCCCACTGCATCAGAGTCCTTCTGCAGTGTCATCTGCAAGCCCACAAACAGGAGAGATGCCCAGATAGCCCGTCGTGTGAACCTTGAAAGTGTGCCTGCATCACAGCGGCAGCATCAATCTCATCTTTATCAACAAGCGCCACAGTGTGGGGACCGGTCATGAATTCCAGTGGTGTGGACTTATACAGACTAAAACTGTGATTTCTGGGCATTGCCCAATTACCCTTGCACAAATAGCTGGAGGCAGTAGACTGAGTGTATTCAAGCAGCCAGCATTGACAGTGTGGGTTGGCTGGTGGTGCAGGTTGCCACTAATTCCAGGTTGAGGGAAAGATGATAAATGTTTGCATAATTTAGTACAAAAGGGTCTTGCTCCTCTCTAAACCCCATGGCTGATGTGGTGCAACCTAAGAGAAATCAGAAGTTTGATAAGAGGGCAGCCCAATATCCATTCACAATAGTCCTGAGATATGAAAGTTTCTTATATATGCTGTCCCCTTTAAGTCACAGCAAATACCAAGGTCTCAATTAGTTAAGAAAGAGCCGAGAACATTCTAGTAAGCTCTGGTGAAGATCTAGTCTCAACACAGTTGCTGTTGGGATGTCGTCTCCCATCACCTGGGTTTTAAAACAATGTGGTTCTACAGTCCTAATTTACGTTCTCTTACCATGGACTAAGTAATTACACCCAAGTTATGGGACTTGAATTTTTAAAATGCCTACCCTTGGACCCAGCCTAGGTAGACCAGAATCCATTCATGCTCCAAAAATGGACTGAAGCCCACTGGAGCTTGTGTAAATATTCCTCTCAGGCTGGTGTGTGGCGAGTGGTGGATAATGCCTGATTTACTTAGTTCCCAAGTCATGCCCAGGGCTGTCAGGTGCTTCTGAGCTGACCTTGCTCTGCCCTGGCCTGCCTGAAGCCTGTTGTTACTAAATGTATCTCTCCACTAATTCCTCTCTTTTACGCTGTCTGCAGGGACATTGAGCCGGTCTAAGCACCGATGTTCAGCTCCTTTGCTACAATGGGATATGATGCAAGCTTGCCTGAACAGCATCCTAGCCATGGCATCACGTGACTCCCTGACCATCTCCACCTGCATGAGTAGAACGCCTTAAGTGCACCTAGGCCATGGCATTACGGTAACAGCAGCAGACCTGGGTCAATTTCTTTTCTTAGGTAAACCTCGTTCCCAAGACAACTGATCAGGACCCCCTAATACTACTAACCAGAGCAAAGCTGTGGATTAAAACTTGGCCAGGGTTTCAATTTCAGTAATTCTGCATTATTCTTTGACGTGGAATTACCAATATTTACGCGATTATGTTGCTCACATAATTAGGAGTAATTTGGGGGGGAAAAACAATCCTACCACAAGAGCACATTTGGACTCTGCTAGCTATTTGTGTGCTTTTGCATTTAGTGCTATTTCTTAATGCAAAATGCATCCTTGCATCCATTTTGGACGTGAGGATGCATTTGGATTAAGAAAATAGTGCTAGATGCAGGGAGTAGGTTGGGGGAAAGTTCTACCCAAACAGCACATTTAGCGCTATTTCTTAGTGCAAAATGCCTTCTCATGCTCATTTTGAATGCAAGGGGGCATTTTGCAATAAGAAAATAGTGCTAAATGCAAAGAGTATGTTGGGTGAAAATCCTACCCAAAGAGAACACCTAGCTAGCGCGAGTGGTTGCTCATGCTTTCTATTCATGTTCTGGTGCATTTAGCACTATTTCTTAGTGCAAAATGCTTTCTCGTGCCCATTTTGGACACGAGGAGGCATTTTTGCATTAAGAAACAGCGCTAAATGCAGAATTACTGTTCTTGCATAATCTCATGGGATTTGTAGGTAATTCCGCTACACTGAATTACAGGAGTTCCACCCACCCCAAATTAAACCACAGTGATTTGTCTGGTTGCTTTGTATCCTCTTTAGCTGATCGTACATAACAAGAGTGTTAGGGGCCTTTGGTCTCCTTCAATGAAGGCCTATTCTGAAGAGTACCACAGCTACCATCTCTCCCACGTTACTTTCTAATATGCATACTAGACTAGAGGTTATGAATGCCCTCAATGCAAATGATCTACAGGAAGCAACACTGTTGCATGCCCTCTTCAAAACATGCTTAAATAAGCAAATAAAGAAGATCTCATGGTTGAGGGACAAGAGAGATTTTAGTAAAAGAAGCCATGCGTGGACAGTCATCGACTCTTACAACCAACCCCACCCACAACCATACTTAACTATTTTAATGAGACTTTTTATCAAAATCAAGTTTGTTCAAAGAGGCTTCGGCCAAACTAACGAGTGCTTGCCAAAATGGACAAGGAAACCTTTGTGTTCTAAATGTAAGCTATGTCTTTTCCACGAAAGTCTGACTCGCATCATCTCAACTTGTCCCAAGTTTCTAACTGAACGTAAGGCTTTGCTGCATAATCTTTTTAATCAGAATGGTATTAGAACCTGCCATCAACCCTTACTCTTTTTTCTAAATGGCAACTGTTCCCGAGTGATTGCGACTTTCATAAAATTCATCACAAAAGCTGATAAGCTGCTATTAGATAAAGACCGAGAGGCTGCAATAAGGAAGTGCAAACAATAGCTCCACTCTTTTAGCCTCACTGTCACTTCAGCCCTTTATACACATAGTATGGTAGCGACTACATAAGTCATGATGGAGAGCAACAAGGTCCAACGGAATACAAGGGACACTACTTAGGAATATCCTGATCTGACACTTCTTTTTTTTTTTCTCTTGTGCATTTTATTGTGAATTTTGCAACAATTCGAAAAGAGGATGTCATTTTTTAGATAAATGTCAAACTGTAGATGTTCCAGGTTTAGGGGGGTTGAGTAATTGTATCAAGCTTGATGTTTTTTCTCCCAGCCTGAGTAAACATTGCCTTGTCACACCTGTACTTTATATTTGGCATTATAGAAGATGCTGAGTAAGATGAGAGCCATCTTTGGGGTACAAGAGAATGGGGCGACACTGTTGTCCAGAAGAGTTTTTTCCTCTTTCCTGTTTCTCCTTATGCTACCTTGTACTAATAGCACTTCTTTCGTTGTCACATTTGCACTATATGTATTGAGTTTTCATGGAGATAAAATGCCTACTGCAGATCATACCGGAGGCGGAGGGAGGAGTTAATGTTATTTTGATGTCTTCCCCCATTTTTAGTGAAATTTTAGCAAAAATGTTATTTTGTCACTGTTGCACTTTATATTTGGTATTACGTAAAAGGCAGTTTAAGACAATAGGCAACCATGTGGAACAAGAGGGGATAGGGTGTCACTGCTGCCTGGAAATAGTTTACCCTTTGCTTGTTTCTTATTTATGCTACCCACGCACTGCTATCATTCCCTGTGCTGCGACAAGTGCTCTTTACAATGGGTTCTCTAGGCAGAGGCACTTCAAGACAGGTAGGAATGCAAATGAATTAAATAATGCAGGCTGATTCTGCTATCCTGCACAAGGGTATTGTTTTAACTGTTTCTGAACTTTGTATCATTTGTGATATGTAGTCTATGGTTTTAATTATCCGAAATAAAAATGATTTGATTTGATAGTAGACTGGAGGTGTCTGTAATGCAAAACCATGTACATCTACACTCAATAAGCATAGCTGGTGATCAGGGCATACAAGTAAATCTCTGGAGACAACAAAAATGACCTAGAAAGAAATCCAAAAATAACAATTGATGGACAGAATGTTGAACAATGTCAAACATTCACCCCAGTAAAGAGATCTGGGCATAAACCCATTGGTTTTTTTTTTGCTCCCCATGCCATTCCAGTTTAAACCCAGCCATATGCAAGTCAGTCTTCACCCTGTTCCCCATGAGAACAGTCCAGCTGGAACTACCAAGCCATGTCCTCCCTGGACTAGAAACAAGCATCCTGGGACCGGTTTTGGGGTTTCACCCCTCATCAGCCAGGCTAGCTTGACTCCAGTGGCATGGAGAGCACGGGACCCATGTCTGGGTATGCCCGTCCCACTCGGGGTAACAAATGCAAAAAGATCAATTGATGGACAGAATGTTGAACAATGTCAAACATTCACCCCAGTACAGAGATCTGGGCATAAACCCATTGGTTTTTTTTTGCTGCCCATGCCATTCCAGTTTAAACCCAGCCATATGCAAGTCAGTCTTCACCCTGTTCCCCATGAGAACAGTCCAGCTGGAACTACCAAGCCATGTCCTCCCTGGACTAGAAACAAGCATCCTGGGACCGGTTTTGGGGTTTCACCCCTCATCAGCCAGGCTGGCTTGACTCCAGTGGCATGGAGAGCACGGGACCCATGTCTGGGTATGCCCGTCCCACTCGGGGTAACAAATGCAAAAAGATCAATTGATGGACAGAATGTTGAACAATGTCAAACATTCACCCCAGTACAGAGATCTGGGCCTAAATCCATCGTTTTTTGCTACCCATGTCATTCCAGTTTAAACCCAGCCATATGCAAATCAGTCTTGACCCTGTTCCCCATGGGAACAGTCCAGTCCGAACTGCCAGGCCAGGTCTTCCCTGGACTAGAAACAAGCATCCTGGGACCGGATTCTGAGTTTCACCCCTCATCAGCCAGGCTGGCTTAAATCCAGTGGCATGGAGAGAAAGAAATCCAGCACAACTGCTACTGGTTAATCAACAGCAGAATGCCACAGAACTTGCTGATGTTGAGGTGCTCCAATATGATGATCTTGCCTACTGGCTACCTGGGCCCAGCTATCATTCCCTCAGAAACACACACTGGACCCGAAGTTGCACTAGGGTGACAAATCTGTGTGTTTTATTCAAAAGTAAACTCTTCTAGTCTTTGGTAAACCATAGTTTGCTCATGCAACTTTCACATTCTTTAGTTTAGAATTGCTGTGCTGCTTCTGAACTTGGGATGCAAGATCTCACTGTGAGATACATTATTTACCTCAGTTAATGAAAGGAGCTGGATGGTAGACTCCAGAGAGGCTGAAACTGATTTAACAGATCAGAGTAAAGCAGCACTGGGACCACCCCAGTGGCCCCCATTGTCAGCCAGGATTCCAGAAGATCCTAGTGGTGCATACAGATCATATGTCCCGTTTATGTCATATTAATGTTCACAAAACACCAGCCTCCCTCAGCCTCTATGCGTCCCTCACTGATATCCTATCCAGTTGAGACCTGGAGGCTGCTCGTTGGAGGCGATAGGATTGCAGATTTCTTAAGATGTCCCAGCTGTGATTGGCTCCCCATCCGCCTGTGCACAAATTAGGTACTAGTCCTGGGCTCTGGGGCAGATTCTCGTGGAACGCATGGCTCCACAGACCTGGGTCCCACATGAAGGGCACAGCACTACTCTTTTTCTCTTCCTTCTATATAAGTATTCATTTGCTCATGTGTGTATATACATGGAAAAATAGAAAATGTGAAAAAATAACATAGTTTATTGTTAATGTGTGACTTGAAAAAAATTCTAAATGACTTGGATAGAAAAATATGCTTTGTAAACAATCTTAAATGAAACATCCAAGAATATACATATTAGAAATTCGCAGCCTTAAGTATTCCTTTGTATAAACCAAACTAACGACCATTGACAGAGGAGACTTCAGAAAAAGTGCTTGAGAGGTGTCGGCAGATATAAACATCAGCGTCAGAAGATACACTTCTAGGGACACCTATTAGCACGCTTCCTACACCCCGGTCACCGGCGACTAAACTCTATTCTGCTGCTCCAGGCGCTGCTGAAAAAGCGAGAGCAGACCCCATCCTCAGATCCATCACTGGCCCTTTGTGAGGAAACGCGCCTTGCTGTGAAATTAGGACGCCCAGCCATTTCCTTTGTGAGTCTGGAACAGACAGACGGTCAAGTCACATGCCCGCAGAGCGCCATAAGGAGGCCTTGGCCTGTATTCATATGGAAAATGTTTCTAAGACGTGTCACTACATTCTCCCAGACAATTGCGCCATCAGGGCAACACATGCGTGTGTATGGCAAAGATTACAAGAATCTGGAGCCTTTGGTCCAAAAAGCTGGAGAAACAGCTCACAGTTTTGGCGACCTACTGCAAACACCCGTGTGTAACCCACAGGGCACAGGCTGCAATGTCATCTTTTAGGGAGCGAACACCACAACCTCAATAACAGGAGATCCTTATTCAGGGCTTTAAGTGGGATGAAAAAACTGGGGGGTCTCTCAAAGGGGCGTGGTCGATGTAATTAGTGCGTGGTTTAAAAAGTAAGGTAACAATATGCGCTTAGCATAGTGTGCCACCGGACTTGTAATTTGCTGCTTCTGTCATTGCATCCAGAAATATAATTTTCACCCTGATGGTGAGTGCAAAAACGGAGAGCCCGATAGGGACCCGTCTCAGCACCTGCTGGACCCGGCCCACGTAAAGCCCTGCATTTAATATATGTTACAAGGTGCTCGTAGACAGTTCCGGTTGTGGTGTGCACTGCCTAAAAGCTGTGATCCCATCACTCCCGCTCAAGGTAGAAGAAGTCTTCAAATAAAATGTGTGGGAAATAAATAGCAAATGTAATGCAAAACGATGCGGCAGGAAGTAACGTCACAGTTGGAGCTTGCATCTCACTATAGTGGGACTATTTTCCAGTCAAAATTGAGCTACATTTTTACCTAAATATATGTATTTGCATGTAAACCGTATAGCTCATTCTATAACCCAGGGTTTCGTATCTATTGTTGGCTTCTAATGCAAAGCTGTTAATATTCAATTCAAAAGGAATCAACAATTTCAAAATATTGCACGCTTATATAAACGTTGTATCATTTACACAGCTTGAAATAATGAAGATGTGTGTACACCAGTTATGTAATGCAAAACAAATTAGGCGTTCATAACCCTTGCACTCCTACGCTGGTATCCTCCTACTTGGAGCTCTTGGGGTTAACATTAGGGATGAAGTCAAGGGCAATTATTTGTGGTTCATTGGGAAGTGTTGCATAGTAAATGAGCTTTGTAATCTTGTTCTGTTTTTTAACGCTCTGAAGTGGCCTCCTGGCTGTGTGAGACTATCACAAATAACAGGAAATATCACACATACAAATTTGAAAATAACAAGTCATTTTAAATGGTGTAAATCATATGACTTTTTCCCACGTGTAAAGGCATAGTTAAGATTAGATAAGCATCAAATTGACCGAAATTATAAAAACTGAAGGTAAAGTTAATAGGTACATTTAAAAATGAGCTAGTTATTTTTTAAAGGAGATGATAATAGGTGTTTATGTTCAAAGTGCGACCTTCAGCCAGGCTGAACCCTCCATTTACTACTCTAACTAGCATCCTACAACAGTTCAACCCCCCAAACAACAAAAGAGTGTCTTCCATGGAACTGATAATTTCTCCACTGCGGCACAGGATTAATGGGACACATTCCATGCCTCCCTCGGCGTAGGAGTAAATGCAACTGCATCCCCTCCAAAAACAAGGTGGAAGATGGCTGCTCGCATTGTCCCCCATTGGTGCTCTGCTGTCATCCCACGCCAACTTCAAAAAAACACATGACAATTACACAGAAAGCATAAAACCCTGGACTGACGAACATTGCAAAGGGGAACACTGGCCTTCCTCGTGCAGGTAGATGGTGATCTATTGTTTATGATTTCAACCAATGATATAAGCAGATTTAGAACTTAGCATATGTCTTGAGCAAATAGGGAAAAGAGTGGAGATGTCCCTGCGCCAGGCACTGACCATATGTGGACCGAGACTTTTCCTGCACCTGCTTATTCTACTAGGTAATAAGGAAGACAAGGAAGAGGGTCCCTGGGTGATAACTGCACCAGCCCACCCCTTCTGGCTTGTGTCAAGCACAATAAGGAGGGCCATTGACACAAAGAAATGCCATTTTCTATAGGAGTGGAACTAAACGTGGAATGCAGAGCCAAGAGAAGTACTAAGACTTTGAAAATGAATCAATTCTTGATGTGACACTAAGTGGCCAAAACCCAGTCTGTGCCTAAAACTGGAAAAAAAGGAGCGTGGGACCCTGTCACGTGCAAAAGGTCAGTCTCAACTCTGCTGGTCCATTTGTGTCTTGCAGTTTGGGGCCTAGGGATTAATATTTAGTTTATTGCAGCATGCATGTTCAGGAAAGGCTTTTTACATACCCAGAATTGTAGAGGTGAATTTGGTAAACTATTTTCAGAGTATCAATTTGTCCAACATCAGTGTTACTTTTAATGAATTTCCATAACTGGAAACGTGTTATTCCCAAAAGGGACGTTTTAGTTATCCTTTTTTAACACGGTGGCAGGTATGCAACAGAAAATAATCTTTTTAGAAATGAACTATTAACTCAGAATTGCAGACCCCCGTATATTTTGACAAATATTTTCTTATAGTGTGATTAAAAGTTCAGAAAGCATTACAATGGGTTTACATAAAAGTCGCACCATCAGTTTGAAAATTTGTGACAAGAGCACAACCTAAAACGAAGAGTTTGTAAATAAATGTTGTATCAGAGTAGGTTGAACACTCGTGTTTTTTTCTAAATAAGCATTAAATATGCAATCCGTCCTAAAATGGTGTACAGTAAAATTGTGGGTGTTGACAAGTGTTGCGCCCGGTTAAAATAAATGAATTTTGATTTTTTTTTATGTGACACCAGGCAAGTCACTAAATTGTTACTTCATGATTGGGACACAATATAGTAGAGAATGCCACATTCAGACGTAATTAACTGATGGAAGGCGCTCAAAGGTTAAAAATCAAGAATTGGTAATAAAGTGACTGTGATGTGATAGCATTTGAAACGTCATGTTGCACCACACTAGTAAACTTACCAATGTTAGTTTACAATTAGAATATTTTAAGTAATCAGGGCCATGTAGAGCTTGACTTTAATGCAACAGTGTAATGCCTGCACGCCCTCCTTAAGATGATCCTCGGTTACCCAATTGTGTAACTTTGTTAAGTACTGCTTATTGACTCGTGTGTGGGAAGACAACTTCCTGCAGTACAGTCTTAATTTTCTCACAAATTGTCACAAGATGGATGTAAAATATTTTTTATCTTTAAGCTACAGGTTGCACCGCTGTTCTTAAATGCACCAAGCTTTATCTAGGAAGAATTCTGCAGAGTTAAAAAAAATGTGCTAAAAGAGTGAACAATTGTGTGTTTTAAAACCAAGACTGCCAATCCTGAAGAAGGACAGTTGTGGCAACTGAAAGATGGGTTTAAAAGGGAATATAAAGTCGGCTTTTGGCATCAAGCATTATTCAGTGACCATGAGAGATTTTAGCACAAAAAGGTGCGAGGAAGGATCATCATAATCTAAATGATAGCGTAGTATCCTGGGTTCCCTTTGGTAGAGGCAACGACTAAGATGACACATATATTGTGCCATTAAGGGACTTGCACAATTTAATTTGTCTAAACTGGACAGTGGTCTGGTGTTAACCAAGACATTTTGAATTTTCAAACAGAATATATAAATATAATATATTTAGTTATACTGGCTTTCGGGCAGCCGTGTTCATCAGTTGGTGTGTCCAACTGCCATCCATAATTTTGCTCCCACCTACTGTATCATAAACATTGGGTGGCGGAGCAGTCCACTTCAGCTATTGGGTCCTTTCTCTGTAAATGATGGTAGTCTTTTCAACCACAGTGTTGTCACCCACAGAGAAAGAAGTCCCTTTCAGAACTAGTAAATTGTGGAGCATCTATTATTTACATTCCTTTCAAAATAATTTATTTCCTTTCTAGAATTGTTTACTTTTTTTCAACTTTGTTAGGGCCCAGCAGCTCACCGGACACGCTTACTGTTACGTTGTCAGTCCTCAGGATCGGTTTGATGCCCGGAATGGTCCACCTCTCGATCTAACCAAGCCTTAATAGCCGTAATGGCACAGGTCAGTGGAAGGATCAAGCGGGGGAAGGAAAGGAAGGGAACAGCAGGGAGGGAGATCTGAAATGACAAACACAACCATGTATAATCCTTATATAAATGTCACTAACACATGGGAGCACTAACTGTAAATGAAATGCCCCTTCCTATACCTGTAAAAAAATAGAACGACACTGGTAGAAGAAGATACTTCTATACATGACGTGCCTTCCGTGTGGTAACACCACGTGTTGTGCTATAGCTGCAGTGGGAATAAAACATAGAAGAAAACATACATTGAGCATGTACCCCTTACTGTTGGAAGCAGAGTGTCAACACCAATGAAAATATTTAATGCCTTGCTAGAGACCTACCCATTCCTATTCTCCACTTCACATCACAGGGATAGAGCGTAGTCCGTACCACTCCTATTACCCCTGTTAAGACAGAGTCAGAACAACACATGAGTAGTTACCATAGTGCTCATGCACCAGTATCCAATCAACCAGAATATAGATAAATGAATAAACAAGAATACGCTCAGACGGTTACTTCACCATAAGAGCAAGTAAAGAAAACAATAATAAACTATGTAAACCAGTATAAACGATAAGATCCCATCCAGTGAAGTGTCAGTCAAGAATTAGCCATACTAAAAGTGAAGAAGGTTGCTGGCTTAGTATTTGGCAAATATGGTTCGAATTTCTACAAGCTTCCTTGTGGGACTTAGCCCACTACAATGCCCCCGGCCGACAATACCGGGTGAAGGCACTACTGGTCTTTGAACCGTCCTCCGCACGAGCTGCAAGCTCACCAACGGAGGACGCGTCTAGCTACCGGCCGACAATGCTGGTCGAAAACACTAAGGCGCCTATCCACCTCCGCACGAGCAGCCGCTCACCCAACGGAGGAGGTATCGCCTGAAACACACAACAAGGAGCGAGCATTTGGTGCAATAGCACCCCTACCAGACCTCTCCTCCTGGAACCCCTCGGCACCACAAGTACATGGGGGAAGAATTTTCGACGCTATGCCGGGTTCCGACACTTCCTTATGTGCCGTTTCCTGCCACGTTGTACGTGACGCGCAAAGCACCATGGGAGTTGTGGTTTCCCGAGTAGCGGCACTATTCTGAGCAGGACAGACACCGCTCTAGCTGCTAGGATTGTGCGCTCGTGTCTGGCGCATGTAACAGTACATCCCCTCCCTAACGAGAGTGCACCAAGGGTCCGGGCTTTAGTGGGTATTTCCTGTGGAAAGAAGCCACCAATCTGGGTGCGTGTACCTCTGATGCAGGTTCCCATGAGTTCTCCTCTGGGCCATACCCTTTCCACACTACCAAGTACCACAGTTTGCGGCCACGCTTCTTTGAGTCCCGTATTCCCCTTACCTCGTACTCCATCTCCTCATTGACCAAGAGAGGTGGAGGCAGTTTCTTAACAGGGGATAAGGAGGGCTTCAGTAAAGACACGTGAAACACAGGATGGATACGTAAATGCGAAGGCAGCTTCAACCTCATGGTCACTGGACTAATGCATTTATCGATTTTGTAGGGTCCTATGTATCGGGGATTGAACACACTATGTTTCCAGAAGCGTATATTCCTGGTGGACAACCAGACAGAGTCTCCCCTTCTGTATAAGGGTCCTGGTCATCTGCGTTTATCCGCTGTGGCCTTGTATGCAATCTTGGCTGCCTTTAGGTTCTCCTGTGTCTTCATCAGAGTCTCCTTGATATGAGCCACTCTCTTGGCTACCTCTGGTATGTTGGTGTCCTTGATGGGATGGAGGAAAGGAAGAAACCGTGGATGGCGGCCGTAATTACAGTAAAACGGGGATGCCCGCGTAGAGCCATGTGTGGCGTTGTTATAGGCAATCTCTGCGAGCCACAGATAATCCACCCATTCCTCCTTGCTGTTGTCCACATGACATCTCAGGTACTGTTTCAGTGTTTGGTTGAGACGCTCTGTCTGTCCATCCGTCTGGGTGTGAAAGCTGGTAGACAAAGCTGTGGTTACATGCAAGGACGAACACCAAGTTTTCCAGAACTGGGCCGTGAATTGTGATCCCCTGTCGGACACGATAATACTCGGTAAGCCATGCAGACGTACCACATGCAACATCAACAACCGTGCTAGTTGGCCAGCAGACAGTACCTGTCTGCAGGCAATAAAGTGTCCCATCTTTGTCAGGTAGTCGATGACTACAAGGATTGCTGTACATCCCTGATCCAATGGTAAACCGACGATGAAGTCCAGTGAGATGTTCTCAAAGGGGCAGGTAGGAGTGGGGAGGGGTTGTAGCAAGCCCTGCGGGCGACGGTGATCAGATTTCATCTTTGCACAAATCTCACATGAAGTCACCCACTCTTTAACGTCCACCCTAAGAGAGGGCCACCAGAACTGTCTGTTAATGCGTTCAACGGTCTTTTCTACCCCAAGGTGACCTGCACTCGGGGAATCATGGCACCAGCTAAACACCTGCTTCCTCAGCTGCACAGTAGGCACCAACAGTCGGTTGTTATTTATCGGGAAGCCGTCCTTGATTTGCCATTCCTTGTGACTCTGAAGCCAGGTTCTCCATGTAAACGAGCTAATGCCCTTGAGTATACCCTTGAGAAAGGCATCCGGCTGTATCACACACAGTACCCGGGCGGGGTCGATAATGGCACTATCTGGGGTGCTTTCCGGGTTCCTGGCAGAGGTCTGTCGGGTAAGAGCGTCAGCTTTTTTATTCTCCGAACCAGGCCGATAGGTAATAATGAAGTTAAAACCGGAGAAGAAAAGCATCCACCTGAGCTGACGCGGTGTAAGATGCCTTGCAGCCGTCATGAACTGTAAGTTCCTGTGGTCCGTGTACACAGTGACCACATGTCTGGCTCCCATCAAAAAATGTCTCCACTCCATAAAAGCGTCTTTAATGGCCAAGAGTTCTTTTTCGGCAATGTGGTAGTTCCTTTCGGCTTCATTAAGTTTCCTAGACATATAAGCCACTGGATGGAGTTGCCCCGTGGAAGAGTGTCTTTGTGACAGGATGGCTCCCAATGCCACCTCAGAGGCGTCTGCTTCTACCACGTATGGTTTCTCCGGATCCGGGTGAGACAAGACAGGGGCGGTCACGAAAGCAGATTTCAAGGCAAGGAATGCCTCTTGGGCTTCAGGGTTCCATTCAAACTTCTGTGACTTCCTCAGCAGTTGAGTTATTGGAGCAACTAGTTTGGAAAATTGATTGATAAATCGTCTGTAGAAATTGGCGAAGCCAATGAAGCACTGCACATCCCGAATGCACCGAGGGGGAGGCCAATTCCTTACAGCGGTGATCTTTCGTTCGGCCATTTCCTGGCCTGATGGACTAAGCATGACTCCAAGGAACTCCACCGTGGTAACATGAAAGTCACACTTACTCAATTTGCAGAACAAATGGTGTTTCTGTAGGATTTGTAGCACGGATTCCACATGTTGTATGTGTGCCACCTCATTCTCCGAATAAATGAGGATGTCGTCAATATATACCACTACGTAGTGGTCGAGGATCTCCCGAAGGACGTAGTTGAGAAAGTATTGAAACGCCGCAGGGGCGTTACATAACCCGAACGGCATTACTAGGTACTCAAATAACCCATACCGGGTCTTGAAAGCCGTTTTCCATTCGTCGCCACTCCTCATGCGAACCAAGTGATAGGCTCCCTTTAAGTCCAGCTTGGTGTAAATGTTCGCCTTCTTTACCTGCTCAAGCAAAACACTGATTAGCGGTAAGGGGTATCGGTTCTTCACGGTTATAGTGTTCAGTGCTCTAAAGTCCACACAAGCACGCAATTCGCCATTTGCCTTTGGTATGAAAAAAAGCGGGGATGCGGCAGGGGACTTGGAGGGGCGGATAAAACCTAATCCCAAGTGTTTGTCCAAATAGGCTCTGAGATGGAGATTCTCGGGTTCCGTCAAGGCGTATATTCTCCCACTAGGTACTACTGCCCCAGGAACAAGGTCGATTTGACAGTCATACTGTCTATGGGGAGGAAGTTCTTCCGCCTGGACGTCGTTGAATACCTCCTCATACCGCTGATATACGGTGGGTAACTGTATCTCCTTTTCCGCCGCTGTGGCAATACTCATCCCACAGGCTAGCGCTGTAGCAGGGTCTTCTGGGATTCTTAAACAATGTTCCAAGCAGTAGGGAGAGTTCATCAGCACCATTCGGGTAACCCAATTGATTTCAGGGTAGTGTCTTTGCAGCCACGGTAACCCCAAAATGATCCCGTATTGGGGGGCATGGATGAGGCTGAATGTTAAATATTCCCTGTGTGAGGCTCCGTATTGAACTTCAATTTCTTCGGTGTTGTATCCTATGGGTCCTGTAATTAGTTTCCTCCCATCGACTGCGTAAACTTCTTCGGGCGGGTCTTTGGGCACAAGACATATGCCTCTACGCTTAGCTTCTCCTAAGTCCATAAACATGCCAGTGGCTCCAGAATCTACCATGGCAGCCATGTGCACCCTCTCAGTTTGTAGAAGCAACAGTACGTTGATGAATAAATGACCTGGTCCTGCTGGATCATTGTTCTGTAAGGAAGGGATGTATGCCTGACTCCAAGAAGCCCCTTCTTCCTTCTTTGAGTCACCTAGTTTTCCGACACCTTGTCCAAGGCGGCTGTTGTCATTCTACTGTTGCGGAACCGATTCGTTTTGGGTTTCACGGGGCATTCCCTGACATAGTGTCCTCTCTTGCCGAAATACAAGCAGAGTCCTTGCTTACGTCGGGTGTCTTTTTCAGCCGTGGTTAATGCAGCCCTTATGGTTCCAATCTCCATTGGTTCAGATCCTGAAGCATTGTTATGTTCCGAGGACTTCTGTCGTTCATAAGAAGGCATGTTTCTCTCCTTCCTTTTGTGGTCACCTTTTCGCTCACTCAGTCTATGATCTAAGCGTAGTACTAGATTAATCAGGTCTTCACAAGTGGCAGGTTGGGGATCGATCTGAGCGATGATATCCTTGAGGTCTTCCCGTAACCCTTGATGGAAAAGTGCAGCTTGTTTGGACTCCGGCCACTTGGTCTCCGCTACTAGCCGCCTAAAGGAATTCAGATACACCAACAGGTCCTTGTTAACCTGTCGCAGCTCCTACAATTCCCTATCAGCCGCATAGGACTCAGCTCTTCTGTCGAACACCTTCAAAAATTCAGCTCGAAAGGCTTCCCAATCATGTAGGAGAGGGTCATCACGGCTTACCAGTGGCACTGCCCATTGTGCCGCATCTCCAGCTAGGTAAGAAATAAGAAAAGCTACCCTTGCCTCATTAGTGGGGAACGACCTTTGTTTGCATGAAAAGTGTAACATGACCTGCGTCAAAAATACTTGCACTTTACTGGAATCCCCATGATACCTCTCTGGTGTAGCTAATGGTACGGAAACCGGCATTTCTACGACCACCGCATTAGGCGGCGCTGTCGCTGAAGCACCCGCACTAAAGGGATTCCTCTGCATACCATCCACCCTGGCTCTCAAATCTGCGGCTTCCTGCCTGGACGCCGCCAACTCAGCCTGAACCGTGGCAAGCACAGCTAAAATATCATCAAGAGTGGCCATTCCCAGCACAACCCGACCGGGAGGACACTATTTCGTGGGTCGGAAATTCTGTTACGTTGTCAGTCCTCAGGATCGGTTTGATGCCCGGAATGGTCCACCTCTCGATCTAACCAAGCCTTAATAGCCGTAATGGCACAGGTCAGTGGAAGGATCAAGCGGGGGAAGGAAAGGAAGGGAACAGCAGGGAGGGAGATCTGAAATGACAAACACAACCATGTATAATCCTTATATAAATGTCACTAACACATGCGAGCACTAACTGTAAATGAAATGCCCCTTCCTATACCTGTAAAAAAATAGAACAACACTGGTAGAAGAAGATACTTCTATACATGACGTGCCTTCCGTGTGGTAACACCACGTGCTGTGCTACAGCTGCAGTGGGAATAAAACATAGAAAAAAACATACATTGAGCATGTACCCCTTACTGTTGGAAGCAGAGTGTCAACACCAATGAAAATATTTAATGCCTTGCTAGAGACCTACTGTTAGAACTGGGGGTCTCTAGTTGGCAATGGTTTGCACCTTTGTCCAAATAGGGACCCTTGCTTCTAGTCAGGATAAGGGGGAAACACTCCTAAAATAACCCCTGCTCACCCCCTGGTAGCTTGGCACGAGCAGACAGGCTTATCTCAGAGGCAGTGTGTAAAGCATTTGTGACCACATACAGTAATACAGTGAAAACACTACAGATGGACACCACACAGGTTGTTTATGTAAAAATAAGTAATCTTTATATAGACTTATCACAAGACCCAATAGCAAAAATCCACAATACAGTACTCAAAAATAGGCTTTAAAAGGTTATAAAATAGTTCAGTTCTCTCAAGTTGTAAATGCGACACTTTACTCTCAATGTACCTTGAATGCGTAACGCAAAGAAAACAAAAGGGTCGCAGGGAAGGTGATGCGTCGGTTCCTTACACTCAGGGGAGTGGATGCGTCGGTTCCTTACTGCTGCGCAGGGGAGTTGATGCTCGCTTCCTTACTGTGTGGGGAGGTGATGCGTCGGTTTCTTACTGCTTTCCGGTGCGATGCGACAAGATGGCACCTCGATGCGATACTCTTCTCCGGTACGATGCGGCAAAATGGCGTCTTGGTGGCGGTGCGACAACGTTGGTGTGATGCGTGCACGCCCGACGGCCGTGCGGCGACTCGATGATCTTTGGAGCCGCGACAGGCCCTGCGACGCGCTTCTCCGGCGATGCGACGATGACCTCTGTGGCAGCGTCTCGCTTCTCCGGTGATGCGCCGCGCGTCGGCGATGCGATGATGACAGCGGCAGCGGCGTCTCGCTTCCTCGGTGATGCGATGACCGCGGCTGCGGCGGCGACACGCTTCTCGTTGTTGCGTCGCGCTTCCAGCTCCCAGCGACACGCAGTCTCTCAGAAGGCCCAGCACAACAGCAGGCACTTCAATTCCCAGCAAGGGAATGCAGGGGGAGCTGGTTGGTGAAGTCTTGTATCCCTGAGACTTCAGGCAGGAGGCAAGCTCTAGTTCAAGCCCTTGGAGATTCTCTTCTTCAAGATGACAAAGCACAGCAAAGTCTTTTCTCCTGTCCTTGGCAGAAAGCAACCACTGCAGGCCAACCCCAATCAGCAAAACAGCACAGGGGCAGTACTCCTCCTTCAGCTTCTCCGGTTCTTCTCCTTGGCAACAGGTTTCTTGATTTCCCAGAAGTGATCTAATTTCCTAGGGGTCTGGGTCCCCTTTTTATACACAGTTTTCCTTTGTTCTCTGAAGGCAGAGAGGCCTCTGCCTAGTCCAAAACCAGTTCTGGTCAGTCCTGGAGCACTTTGTTTTTCTGACTCCTTCTTTCCTTTGAGAGTGAGGGGCAGAGCCATCAGACGCCCGGCAGGAGGTGGAGCCAGCATTGTGGAAGGCAGGCACAGCCCTATTCAGACCCAGGTGCAACTCCTCCCACCCATCCTCCTTCAGGCAGACCTATTCAGCCTAGTGCTGACTCACCCTGCCTCCTGGAATCCCCAGCCCCTGTCACTCACAAACCCAGACATACAATACACAACCTGAGCAGAGGCAGCTGGATGGTTTAGGCAAGAAAATACCTACTTTCTAAAAGTGGTATTTTCAAACAAAGAATGTTAAAACCAACTTCACTAAAAGATGTATTTTATCATCCTGAGTTCAGGCATACTAAATTCGTTTTTCTACCATGTTCTCTGGGTCAGTTAGGATTATAAGGTGTAATAATCAAAACTGCCCATTCTGGCCTATGGAGAACAGGTAGCCTTGCAATAGTGAAAAACGAAAATGGCTGTAATTCACTATTAGGACATGCCACACACACCAGGGCATGTCCTACCTTATACTTACAATGCACCCTGCCCTTGGGCCTACCTTAGGGGTGTCTGATATGAAGATAAGGGAAGGTTTAGGGACTGGCAAGTGGGTGCACTTGCCAAGTCGACTATGGCAGTCACAGACTGCACCCAGGCTCTGCAATGGCAGGCCTGAGACACATTTTACAAGCCGCTTCTGTGGGTGGCACAACCAGTGCTGCAAGCCCACCAGCGGCATTGGATTTACAAGCCCTGGGCACACTCAGTGCACTGTACTAGGGACTGACAAGTAAACCAATCATCCAATCATGGAGTCACTAATCCATACATCACTTTACAGTAGGGAGCACTTGCACTGTGGCACTGAACAGCAGTGGCACAGTGCCCAAAAGCATCTAAAACCAGCAAAACATAAGAGGCAACAGCAAAAAAATGGAAGGGAGACCCACGCCAATGGTGCCAAGTCTAACACCTACCCTTTCCTATTCTCCACTTCACATCACAGGGATAGAGCGTAGTCCATACCACTCCTATTACCCCTGTTAAGACAGAGTCAGAACAACACATGAGTAGTTACCATAGTGCTCATGCACCAGTAGCCAATCAACCAGAATATAGATAAATGAATAAACAAGAATACGCTCAGACGGTTACTTCACCATAAGAGCAAGTAAAGAAAACAATAATAAACGATGTATACCAGTATAAACGATAAGATCCCATCCAGTGAAGTGTCAGTCAAGAATTAGCCATACTAAAAGTGAAGAAGGTTGCTGGCTTAGTATTTGGCAAATATGGTTCGAATTTCCACAAGCTTCCTTGTGGGACTTAGTCCACTACAATGCCCCCGGCCGACAATACCGGGTGAAGGCACTACTGGTCTTTGAACCGTCCTCCGCACGAGCTGCAAGCTCACCAACGGAGGACGCGTCTAGCTACCGGCCGACAATGCCGGTCGAAAACACTAAGGCGCCTATCCACCTCCGCACGAGCAGCCGTTCACCCAACGGAGGAGGTATCGCCTGAAACACACAACAAGGAGCGAGCATTTGGTGCAATAGCACCCTTACCAGACCTCTCCTCCTGGAACCCCTCGACACCGCAAGTACATGGGGGAAGAATTTCCGACGCTATGCCGGGTTCCGACACTTCCTTATGTGCCGTTTCCTGCCACGTTGTACGTGACGCGCAAAGCACCATGGGAGTTGTGGTTTCCCGAGTAGCGGCACTATTCTGAGCAGGAAAGACACCGCTCTAGCCGCTAGGATTGTGCGCTCGTGTCTGGCGCATGTAACACTTACAGGCCTTCACCACAACTTGCAAGGCACCATGTCCCACAGTTCACTGCTTGTGGCCACCATGTTTATGAATGGGCTTTCAACCCATTCCATATTCGTCGCCCATGCGAGCACATGCACAAGTGACCAACTCTGAATGGGCGTCCAATCCATTTCAAGATAGTTACCCTAGTGTTTGCAGTGGCTGACACCCATCTTTTAATCTTTTTTTGTTAAAGTTTATTACAAAAACACCCAGGCATTTGCTTGTGCGTGTGCATGATTGTGCAGGCAATGATGAGCAATTTTTTATTGTTTTTAAAATATAGTCTTACGAAAACATTTAAAAAGCAAACACCAGTTCTACTGGATTTGGCAATGCTTGTTTTTTACCTGACTGGCCCAGAGAATCAAAGTCTATATTCATCTCAGTTAACACTCACTAATGGTCCAAAATGAATGAAGTATCTTGCTATCAATCCACACAAAGCGCTTTAGTGCCTCATCATGGGTATCAAGCCCTATAAATTAAATTGCAAAACAAAGAAAAACGAAATTTCTCAGAAAATTAAGGCTCATATTCATGAAATCGATTTAAATTATATGATTTTAAATTTGGTCTACCTCTGTTCGGTGTTTGTGGCATTTATAAAACTATGGCATCCACAAAGGTGTAATTTAAGAATGCTAAGAGGGCAGGAATGCATGTATGGAAAGTACAATAAAAATACAGTGATCGTAGTTTGTGTACTGTATGCATTAAGTACCACAAGTCACAGTTGATTCGTTTGACACACTTTCAGTTAGCTTTAGAAATCGTTTCTTCTCTCGTTTAACCATTTTTCTTTAAAATATTACTATTTCTTCCATCGAACGGTGGCAAAAAACTGGAGTACTTTATGCTATTTCCCAGGTCTCCAGCAGCACTTGCGCCTTACATTCACAGATATCGGCGGGATATGAAATTGTAAATATTTGTTAATATCCAATAATTTGCAACTGAGTGGGTGATCACCTGATTTGTTTTGGGTTTCTCTGACCATGTATCTGACACATGTGCCTATTAGTGTAACTTTGGGAGGAAGTAAAGAATAAATAACTTACACACACATTTGTAAGTTATGCAATTTTCTGACTTACAAAATTTCTTACACATACGTAAATATATGTTACTTCATTTTACTGGTGTAAGTCAGCTGTAATCCTTAAAAACTCCTTAGTTAATCACACCCTAAAGCTTTTGAGAACTTAGGGCCAGATGCACAAAGCATTTTTCTGGTCGCAAACGGCCTGATTCACAGAATTGGGCCATTTGCAACTGGAAAAATGCTATTTTTGATGTAGAAAATGCAGAATGCGATTCGGAATCGCAATTTGCATTTCCGATTTGGCATTTGAAGAGGAGTGTTTTGGCCATCCCTTCCTAATACCGAATAGGTATGGTATGTATTAATGTTTGGTGATAATACTTTATCACCATTTTAAAAGTGTTTGTAACCAATTCTCAGTTGGGAAGGGATCCTTTTGGGACCCTTTCCCCTTTGAGAATGTTGAAAAAATATTTTTATAAGCAGGCAGTGGTTCCACGGACCACTGCCTACTCTTAAAAAATGAAAATTAAATGTTTCATTTTTTTTTCTTTTTAAACGCATCCTGTTTTCTTTTAAGGAAAACAGGCTGCATTAAAAAAAAAGATTGTTTTATTTAAAAGCAATCACAGACATGGTGATGGTAGCGAGTCATAGTGGGTCACAAATTGTGACCTAACTCATTAATATGCATGAGGTAAGTCTATTTGCGACCCATTAGAAATCGCTAATGAAACTCAAAAGAGTTTCATACATTAGGAATAGCGATGTCCTAATTGCGATTCAGAGCAAATCATAATTAGGAAATTGTTATTTCTAATCTTGGTACATCTGGCCCTAAGTGTGCTCTTCAGATTAAAAGGAGTTTCCTTCAGAGATTTTTGACTGAGTTTACTGGATCTGAGGGACATCATAATAATAAATTGTTTCACTCTTGGCAAACTCCAGCGAGAGAGGGTGTGGGAGCGAATTATGGATATAACGGAAAATATTTGCGGAATATGGCCCATTTGAATCATACCTACAATTTCTCTTTCACCATATTCACAAAGCTGAATAAAGTGGCAGCGATTACAAACTCACAACTGCATGCTCTCATGCAGTACATGTTTGTTTCTTCAGGTATGAGCTGAAAACATATCTCTTTGCACTATTTTCCACAGAATTTCTGTAACATTTCTTGGTTGAGAACCCTCAACATCACTGCTATGGGCTGCATGTGAAAACATAGATTGGTAAAAGCATTTTTTGCAAAAAATCATACACTCCACACTATAGACGGATAAAATGTCTCCCTACTTTGGTATCTCCCACAAATGTTTGGACCTGTATGTAATTCTTAAATCCAGCCATTCTCACTTCCAACATAATTTATGACTGGGTTTATTTACTATTCTAACTTCAGGCCTAGCATATTTTGTGCCAAGTGTTCGATGGTGTGATTAGTAATAAGGCAATTCTTTTGTAGGGGATATTTTTGTGAAGTCGATTTTTTTGTAACTGCGTCTTTCAAATCTTTTGGGTTTTTTTCCAGAAGATGTTTTGTGGTCTATGTTTACACATGTTACCCTGTTGATTTAAAGTTCCACGAATAGTGCTGGGCTAATATGCTTATAAATATAGCATATGCCACCAGAGTTCATATAAACTCTTTGGGGGTGAACTCTCAAACCCCTGTAAAGCACTGCTTACATCAAACACGGTTCTGACTAATGATACAGGCTTAAGGTGCTAACAATTACTTATTAATTTTTAGCCACCTCATTTCCCCCTACTCTAGTGCCTGCACTCAAGTGTTACAGTACTTTTTAGGTCTTGTCAAATAACTATTATGTACAACACCAATACTCAGTGTGGGTTTTCAGTCAATCCTTTTCTTATCATTGGTTGGCTTTCTTAAACTCATTTCCTTTCTCCTTATTCAATGTCTTTCTTCCTCTTCTTATGTTTGCCCCTCCCCTGGAGCACAGCAGTTTTACAGTGTTTCTGACTGGATGAGTTGTATCACTCCACTGATTACAGTCAAGGAAATCTTTTTTTTTTCTTTTTCTTTCAGCATTCTAGGAGAGTGTGTGTATTTTCCCCTCTCTTTTGTGTTTGTTTTGTTTTACATTTTTGCCTCCCCTTTCTGTTATACATGTTGCTTTGTCCCACACTTTTTCCACTGCAATATTACCTCTCTCTGCTCTTCATTGGTTTCATGCCCCCACCAGTTCCTCTGTTGTTCTACTGCCCTTCACTTCTCTTCTGTTACTTTTCTTCCCCTACCATTTCTCTGCCACCCCTCCTCACTTTTAGGTGCCCTGAATCCTATATCGCCACCAGCATCTCGCCCTTGCTCCCCGCATTTGTTGCTTTCTCCACTTCCTCTATTTATCTCCAAGCCCTCACTCTTCCATTGCTTTTCATTGCTAGTTCCTCTGTGGGCCTGCCAACCCTGCTGCTCCCCACTGCTGTTAACCCGCGCCACCTCCCAGCTCCTCGCAGTTGCTCCCCACCCATTCTCTTCCTTTTTGTTTTTTTTTGGGGGGGGCGGAATGCCTGGCAACTTCACACTGCTACCAGGATGCACGCTTCTTTATTTTTGTGCTCGCAGGCTTACTTTTTTGTAATTTAAGTTACTGTTGAAAAACAGTTGTTGACCACCGTAAATTAAACTTAACGAAAAAAGCAAAAACATTGCCCCAGCTGTATTCCAACACGTGTGCATGTGAGGGGACAACATGCACGATGGAAGGGTACACACTGACAGCTAAGTTGGAATGCATTTTCTTTCCGAAAATCTGCTACAAAAATGCCTCTCCTGTGTGCGCATGCGTCATAAAGCCCTGGCTGATGACTTGGAACAGGCTTTACTTAGACAAAACTTTCCAAGTGCACCCTCGTGCTACGCACTGGTGACTATTTTGACTTTTTTATATATATATTTTTCATGATCCTTTATAAATAAGCACTGGCAAAGCCAACAGCATAGCCCTCTCCTTTTAAAAGTGAGACCGATTGCATTTGCCCATGCTTGGCACATAAATTGCTTCCTCGCCCTCGTTCAGTCCTGGTACGCTGGCTTTACCCCTGAGGAGAATGGAGGAGGAAAGAGAGATACGGATTTGGATTAGCAGGAGTGATGCCGTGGAGGAGTGAGGAGACCACTGGACTGCAGAGCCTACAGCTCGCACTAGATATGAAGTAATGGGCGAGGAAGACACTGGAAGGGGTGACTGAGAGCCATGGGGAGCAGTGCTGTAGCTAACACTGGTGCAGCAGGTGCATTGGCACTGGGGCGCAGGAGTGTGAGGGGCCGTCTGCACCTTAAATTTGGCAGTTTACTTCCTTGCATTATGGCCCATTCTTTCCTGTCACAGCACCGAAGGGAAGAAGAGAAGACGGGTTGATTTCAGGTTGGAAGGAGTGGGGCTCTTTACAGACAACAGGATAGATGAGAGAGGAGAGAAGAAAAGCACAGGGTCGGGATTGGAAGGCGTGGGGCCAGAGAGGAGCTTTAATAATAGTTATTTGGATTCACCTGGTCTTGGTATGGTGATGATAATAACAGATGCTATTACCAAACTCAGAGGTCCTCCGCTTATCAACTTATGAAGGCTGGCACACTAAATGTGCTCAATGTGATCTGGAAAATGTGACACGAGTTTTTGTTGGTCGCAGGAAAGCAGAGCGGTAGTTTCGTTTTTAAGGGATACGCCGCAAAACACAGGTACTTCATGAACATATAAAACATGAGTAATGCATTATGTGAGTTACTAAACTCTTCTCTCTACCATGAAACCTTTACAAATTCACTGCGTTTGAGTCCCCTTTTCTTAAAAACAGTTACAAAGCGTTATCCACTCTAGAAATATTTTAGTCCGTCAGCTAACTTTTCTTTATTGTGTTTTGCGTGAAAAATTGCACAGTTAAGACAAGGCTTTAAGATACGCACGTGTAAAGAATGCATTTTAACAACGTGGTCGATCATGAGTTATGTGTGCTCAGTTTTCTTTCTCTTCGGGTATTTGCATGGCACACATTCTCTTTGTGTTCTGATTGAGATAAATGAGGAGAAAATAAATATTACAATTTTAAAAAACAGTTTCTATGACAATAGTACGAACGAGGTGCCTACAACTGACGCTTGCAGCAGTTGAGAATTTATTTTAAAGGAGTGCAAGGTTTCTGCATCGAGTTGAGGGAACTATGTTCTTTGCTTTTTTTTGTTTCCAGGAGTGACCGTTAGGTGGCGGGTTCACACTATAGACAGAATGTGGTTCCCAGAGTAAAGCAAGCCATCGGATCCAGTTTGTCGTTGACTGACAGAATGAAATGAGGGGCACAGAAAGAAAGTGAGGCAAGACAGGAGCAATCCGAAACACCTACCAGTCATAAATCACGGAAGATACGGTAAACAAACCGTATTAACATTCAGGTGTGCCGGCTCTCTACTCCCTATTCCCGAGCACGGCCTAACCAGCTTTATACCATTCTAACCTCTTTAATAAAACCCTGGGCCAAACTTACAAAACAAAAGTGTCTAAAGTTGAAAAGAATCTAATTTATGTAGACGCCTAGAGCGTTTTCTTTTTTATACTTTACTTTTTAAGAGCTCAATATTTGAATCAAATAAAATGTAATAACTGTCAGTAAGCCACTCGAAGAGCCGCACGCGTAAGAAAAGTTCACAATGTGGTGCGTTTCACTGGTTAACTTAGTATACTACCCGCTACGGTAATTGGGAACAGGTTGTCATCTATCACACCCGGGCCCACCCCACCTGGAGGGCGTTCATGCTTACCATGCTGGTGTGCTGCGTGGCCCCGGCCTCCGTATTTGAGGGGTAAAAGTGAAGGGTGGGGCTGCGTAAAAAGGAGAATGATGCGGATGGAAACTAAAGATGGAGAAATTTGAGAAAGGTAAAAAACATTGGGAAAAGACCCTTCGGTAGTGCCTTTTTCGGTGGTCAGGGTGGTGGACTATATAATGGATAAATAGGGCGGGTGGGAAATAATAGAGGTTTGTGTCCAGGCAGGGGAGTTGGGAGAGGAGATAAGGGGGGTGGGGCGCGGTCGGCTTATGCAATTGAAAAACCCTCAAATGGTGACTGGTTCCGCCAAAGCACGGCCATCGGTGTCTCTTCAGACCGGGGGTTAGGACGGCATCTCAATGGGTGCTCTGCCCCCGCTCCACAGAGGGCTTTCAGCTGTCTGTCCTGTTGTGCTTCTGGGGGCGGGGACTTCCGGTACGGCACAGGACGTGGTCAGCATAGCTCTTTAAACCATCTATGGCCTGCTGCCACCTATATCACCCTGCATCACCCCACTGGCACACTTCCGACCTCACTCTGCCTGAATGACTCTTGGACCTTCAGTAATGGTTCTGCTCTGATGGGCCCACAGTTGTGCTGGCCTGGTTAATTAACTGTTTGGGGCCTCGGGATATAACGGGACACACACACTGTATTACTGGCTATGGGAGAATGACCCCACGTGCGGGATCACCCCTTTTATTCTAACCCCGCAGGCCACGCCTGGCCTGCGGATGACGTGTGTACACTTCCTGCTGGTGGACTAGACCGCCAGCACTCTAGACATTACATCCCTCTCCAACTTGGTTCTTGAAACAAAACTTCTAAATGTCCAGTTAGCATACACAGTTCAGCTGCATCAGTCTTTTGAGCCTTAACATGCAAAATCCTGAAGGTGTCGGTTAGGGCGAGGGTTGGGTCGTAAGCTGTATCGATGAGATTGACTTCGTAGGGGTGGTTCACTGGCCAAAGACCCATTGAGAGGCGAACCGGGAGGTAGCAGGCTTGGGGAAGGGGTAGGTTCCGGCACGTTGTCTCTGTCTTCATCCGGGCTCTGCATGTTTCCGCCTGGGCTCCATGGGACTTGAAGGCTCAATCAATCAATCAATCACAGAATTTGTAGAGCGCACTACTTACCCTCGAGGGTCTCAAGGCGCTGGGGAGAGGGAAGGGGGGGGGATGCTGCTACTGGTCGAACAGCCAGGTCTTGAGTAGCCTCCTGAAGGTCAGCAGGTCTTGGGTCTGTCGTAGGCTTAGTGGAAGGGTGTTCCAGGTCTTGGCGGCGAGTGTGAGAAGGATCTGACGCCGGTGGTTGTTCTTCGAATGCGAGGGACGGTGGCGAGGAGAGGTCGGCGGAGCGGAGCTGGCGGTTGGGGACGTAGAAGAAGAGTCGTCTGTTGAGGTAGGCTGGGCCAGTTTTGTGGAGTGCCTTGTGTGCGTGGATGAGGAGTTTGAAGGTGATCCTCCTGTCGACGGGGAGCCAGTGCAGGTTCCTCAAGTGGGGGGTGATGTGGCTGTGGCGTGGTACGTCGAGGATCAGGCGTGCGGAGGCGTTTTGTATGCGTTGCAGTCGCTTGATGAGCTTGGCCGGGGCTCCCGCGTAGAGGGCGTTCCCATAGTCCAGTCTGCTACTGACGAGGGCCTGGGTGACTGTTCTTCTTGTGTCTGTCGGGATCCACCTGTAGATCTTGCGAAGCATGCAGAGGGTGTTGAAGCAGGAGGAGGAGACTGCGTTGACTTGCTTGGCCATGGAGAGCGTTGAGTCGAGGATGACTCCCAGGTTGCGTGCGTGGTCGGTGGGTGTCGGGGCTGCTCCCAGCGTCGTTGGCCACCAGGAGTCGTCCCAGGCTGAGGGGTTGGAGCCGAGGATGAGGACCTCCGATTTGTCCGTGTTCAGCTTTAGTCGGCTGATCTTCATCCATTCGGCGACGGCCTTCATTCCTTCATGGAGATTGGCTTTGGCGGCGAGGGGGTCCTTGGTGAGGGAGAGGATCAGTTGAGTGTCGTCGGCGTAGGAGATAATGTTGAGGTCGTGTTGTCTGGCGATGCGTGCGAGCGGGGCCATGTAGATGTTGAACAGTGTTGGGCTGAGGGACGATCCCTGGGGTACGCCGCAGATGATCTCGGAGGCTTCGGATCGGAAAGGTGGGAGGCGGACTCTCTGGGTTCTGCCGTCGAGGAAGGAGGTGGTCCATTCCAGGGCCTTGTCTCGGATCCCTGCGTCGTGGAGGCGTGCGCGTAGAGTGCGGTGGCAGACAGTGTCGAAGGCGGCGGAGAGGTCCAGCAGGATGAGGGCTGCGGTCTCACCATTGTCCAGCAGGATCCTGATGTCGTCGGTGGCAGCGATGAGGGCAGTCTCAGTGCTGTGGTTGCTGCGGAACCCTGATTGGGATGGGTCCAGGATGCTGTTTTCTTCGAGGTATCGGGTTAGCTGTTTGTTGGCGATCTTCTCGATGACCTTGGCTGGGAACGGAAGCAGAGAGATGGGCCGGAAGTTCTTGAGGTCTCTCGGGTCCGCCTTGGGTTTTTTGAGTAGGGCGTTGATCTCTGCGTGTTTCCAGCTCTCTGGGAAGGTCGCGGTCTCGAAGGAGAGATTGATGATGTTGCACAGGTGGGGTGCGATGGAGCTGCTGGCTTTGTTGAAGATGTGGTGCGGGAAAGGGTCTGACGGGGAGCCGGAGTGTATTGTGCTCATGGTCTTGATGGTGTCCTCGATGTTCACGCTGGCCCAGGCTGGCAGGGGGTCGTGGTCGATGGTGTGTGGCGGGTCTGGTGCATCGATCTTAGTTGGGGCTGTCTGGGTGTTGAAGCTGTCGTGGATGTCGGCGATCTTGCGATGAAAGAAGGTGGCGAGGGAATCGCACAGGGGTTGCGACGGCGGGATGTCGTTGGTGTTGGAGCTGGGATTGGAGAGTTCCTTCACGATGTTGAAAAGCTCCTTGCTGTTGTGTGCGTTGTTGTCGAGGCGGTCTTTGAAGGAGATTCTCTTGGCGGACCTGATGAGGTGGTGGTGGTTACGGATGGCGTCTTTGTGGGCTGTGTGGCTGTCCGGTGTCTTATCACTGTGCCATTTCTTCTCTAGTTTCCGGCAGGTACGCTTGGAAGCTAGGAGTTCCGAGGTGAACCAGCTGGCTCTTTTGGTGGTGTCGCTGTAGGTGAGCTTTTTCAGCGGGGCGAGGGTGTTGGCACAGTCGTCCATCCATCGTCTGAGGTTGCAGGCAGCGTCGTCGGTGTTGGATGGGTCGGAGGGAGGGCTGAGAGCGAGGGTTGCCCGGAGTTGGTCTTCGGTTCTGGCTGGGTTTCCTGGAAGGCTGGGTTCTGAAGACTCTGTTGGGACCTCTTTGACCCAGGAGATGTTACGCAAGATTTCCTCACTCCCCTTCCGAGCCGTCACCATAGTTCCATTGCTGGCAACAGCTGTCCAGGTGCCTGGTTCATTGGTGGTCCGGAATTTTCCTCCAGGCCGGCGGTCTTTGAGTATGACTGTGACACCGGGTCGGAGTGACCTGGGTGCAGCATGGCGCCGAATGCTTGCTCGACGGTTCTGTCGCTCTCGCCTTGCTTGGGTTTCCTGGACGTCTAGCAGCGGGGGTGTCCACCCTGGACACGTGGGGTCAGGTCCCTCCATGGGCCGTTGAACATAAGGGACCATGGACTCCTTAGCGTGGTGCAGTGTGGGGTGCTCCGGTATTCCCTGAGGAACTCGTGAAGACGTTGTTCCGGATCCGCTTGCTCCACACTTGCGATGCGCAGCATTTTGTTCAGGGTCCTCATGAACCGCTCTACATCCCCGTTAGCCTGGGGCCATTGAGGCGTGACACGGCGGTGATGGATCCCTCGCTGACGGAGGAAAATGGCAAACTCTGCTCCGTGGAACGGGGGCCCATTATCACTCCTGATCTCCAGGGGAAATCCGAATGTGGCAAACCCTTCTCTAGGACCGGGGCCACATGTGCGAAAGCGGTCGACGCAACTGGTTCCACTACGGGATATTTGGAGAATGCGTCTACCAGGACTAGCGTGTGTTTCCCACCAGGCAAACTCCCGAAATCCATGCTTATTTTCGACCATGGGATGGTGCAGGCCTCTTCAGTGATTACGGGGGTCGGCCTCTCCGGAGCGCTAGTTATCTGGCAGGCTGGACATCGGCGTACCAGGTCTTCCACCATTACCTCAAGTTCTGGGAACCAGACCTTCTCCCTCATCCTTGCCTTCATCTTTGTCATGCCCTGGTAGCCTCCATGGGCCAGCTGGGTTGCTTTGTGCCTCAGGGATTTCGGTATCACCAGCCTCAAGCCTCTTAGGAGTATTCTGTCTGCTGTGGCGCTCAGCTCACTCCTCACCCTCCAGATCTTCATCAGCTCTTCTCGGTTTTCAGGCGCCCATGTGTTAGTCTGTTGGAGGTAATCCCTCCACGACCCTTCTTGGACCGCTCGGAGAGTCCGTGTGTATATCGTATCTTGCTTGGCGGCTTCCTTGATTTCCTCAAGTGTCATTGCCTGGGGGCACGCCGCTACTGAGATCATGTTGATATATTGCTTTGACCCTTCCGGGTCGTCCCCTTCTTCTTTCGGTGCTGGGTGTCGGGACAGAAAATCCGCAGGGTTCTTCGCCCCTGGCCGATACACCACATCCATTTGGTACGGCTGAAGTTGTACCGCCCATCGCACAATCCGAGGAGGTGGGTGAGGGGCTGTCCCCTTAAAAAGGGGGACCAGGGGCTGATGGTCGGTGACCACGGTGAATGGCTGGCCCGTCAGGTACAGGTGGAAATGGTTGCATGCCCACTTTATCGCGAGCGCCTCCCGCTCAATCTGGGCGTACCTTGCTTCCGTGGGAGTCAGCGACTTGCTGGCAAACGACAAAGCTGCCCACCGACCTGGTTCCTGTTCCTGGGCAAGCACCGCCCCCAGTCCTACGGGACTGGCATCTACCAGTAGCTCCGTCCGCTTTGCCGGGTTGAAATAGGTGAGGGTAGATTCTCCCAGTAGCGCGTCCTTGATGCTCTGAAAAGCCTCCTCTTCTCGCGGTCCCCACTGCCACTTGACGTCTGTTTTCGTGAGCGCCGTCAACGGCTCGGCACGGGTGGCAAGATCGGGGATAAACCTCCCGCAGTAAGTGGCCATGCCAAGGGAGCTCCTCACTTCCGTAGGCGTGGTTGGTGCTGGAGCACTCAGGATGGCTTGTGACTTTTTCAGATCTACTTGGATGCCCTCCTGGCTGAATACGTATCCAAAGAACTCCAACGACGGTTGGAAGAATTGACACTTCTCTCGGTGGAGGGTCGCGCCATGTTCACTGAGGCGACGTAACGCACTCTTCAGATGTTGGTGATGGTCAGCGGCCGTGGCAGAGTGGATTAAAATGTCATCGCTGACGTTTATCAGTCCGGGCAGCCCGGACAGCATTTCGCGGATAGTGTTCTGGAATACCTCTGCCGCTGAGGATATCCCAAAGTTCAGTCGTTTGTAACAACGCAACCCTAGGTGGGTACTAAATGTTGTAATATAGTGGCTTTCCTCCGGTAAAGGCAGTTGGTGATACCCTGCGTTCAGGTCGATTTTGGAAAACCACCTCGATCCGTTGACATCCGCAATTATCTCATCCATCGTAGGCGTAATATGGCGCTCCCTTTTAATGGCTTGGTTGGGCAACCTCATGTCGATACAGAGGCGTATGGCGCCTGGCTGCTTGGGCTTCTCCACTATTACCATCGGGGACACCCACGGCGTCGGCCCCGAAACCTTCTCGATCACTCCTTGCCTCTCGAGATTTTCTAATTCCTTTTCCACCAAGGGCCTCAGGTGAAACGGGACTCGCCGGTGTCGCAGCGCGACCGGTGTGACGGACTTGTCGATGTGTAGCTTGATAGGATCGCATTTGATGCGCCCTAGCCCTTGGAAGAGTTCCGGGAACTGGTCGAGGACCTCGTCGACCTGGTGTGCTTGGACGCTCCTGGCGAAAGACACTAGGCCTAGGTCTTCCGCTGTGTGGCTGCTGATCAGGGTGTCCGCTTCACAATCTATCATGTGTATAACAGTGGTGACCTCCTGGTCGTTTGACCTGATCGGGACGGATATCTTACCCCTTAGTGGCAAAGGGGTGTGGCTCCCGTAGGCAAATATCTTGGTCCGGGATGGGGTGATCGGTGGCCGGGGTCGGAGGTGTTTATATTGCTGGAGGCCCATCACATTTACCGACGCCCCAGTGTTGATAACCGCCTTCACCTCTGATCCTGCGATTTGCACCATGCAGGTGGGTTGAGGTCTTCTGCGGCGTTTGATCTCTCGTGTGAATGAGATCAGGTATGTTTCTACCTCCTCCTCCTCGGTGGATGAGTCCTCCGGCCCTTGATATCTTCGGCTCGCCCTTGGTGGCTCTTCCTTCGGTTCGGAGTCAGTTAGGGACAGTTGACATACTGCCCGGGATGGTGGTTTCTGCCCTCGGGTGTCTCTCGGCCACGATTTCTCCTCCTGCACACCGCTGCAAAGTGGTTAGGGATTCCACTATTAGCGCAGGTCTTTCCTTGCGTGGGGCAGTCCTTCGCTGCATGTGGTTCATGCCCACAGTACCCACACCGCGCCTTGGACGCCTCCGGCTTTGTCTTCCTGGGTGTGTCACTCCGCGGTCTCGTTCGGATGGCGTCAACCCGCTCCATTTTAAAGGTCTCCTGTCTTCCTTGAGGCTTTAAGACAACAAGGAGGGACTAAGGGCCAATAGAAAAGGTCCAGCATACAGGCCCACGTAAGCACAACAAGAAAGGGTATGCTGTTCCTAAAAGATCCTACGGATCAAGGTTATACAAGAGGCATGTGGGTGCTAGTAGAAATCGGAGAAATGCTTATCTCCTTTCAGAAAAGACCCTCACACACCCAGCCAGCTAGGTGTCTTGCTTCATCACTGGGTCTGCTCCTTATCGGGTCGGCGCTGCAATACCCGATCGGCACCCGTGGTGGGGCCTTCTTGGCGGAGATCTTTTTCTTAGCCGTAGGGTGTAGTGCGTGTAAGGGCCCTAGTGAGTGTAGATGTGAATTGTGTGAAATCTAAAACAGGAATAGTGAACCACCCAAAACTATTTTAATGACTGTGGTCACTAACCTGATTAAAAATAGAAAAGGCGCACACGCCTGCCCAAGGATTGCAGGATTGTGTGCTAAAGCTCAGGCCAACATGTTTCATGCCTAATGTTAATTTAACGGCAATTCTTCAGGACCTACTATCGACATTCTACACTTTATGGTTGGTGGTTTATAAATACACAGTTCAGTGACCACTCATACAGCACCCTATAAAGTGGTACCTGTCGATCAATAACACTGCCCAAACTTGGGTCAGCTCAAACCACCAAGATGTCACGGCAGGTAAAAACACTGCAAGATTCAGTGTCGTTGTCAGTTCCGTCTGTTCACGGGCGACCTACCCCACACTCTGCCGGACCGGCAAGTTTGGGCAGTGTTATTGATCGACAGGTACCACTTTATAGGGTGCTGTATGAGTGGTCACTGAACTGTGTATTTATAAACCACCAACCATAAAGTGTAGAATGTCGATAGTAGGTCCTGAAGAATTGCCGTTAAATTAACATTAGGCATGAAACATGTTGGCCTGAGCTTTAGCACACAATCCTGCAATCCTTGGGCAGGCGTGTGCGCCTTTTCTATTTTTAATCAGGTTAGTGACCACAGTCATTAAAATAGTTTTGGGTGGTTCACTATTCCTGTTTTAGATTTCACACAATTCACATCTACACTCACTAGGGCCCTTACACGCACTACACCCTACGGCTAAGAAAAAAGATCTCCGCCAAGAAGGCCCCACCACGGGTGCCGATCGGGTATTGCAGCGCCGACCCGATAAGGAGCAGACCCAGTGATGAAGCAAGACACCTAGCTGGCTGGGTGTGTGAGGGTCTTTTTCTGAAAGGAGATAAGCATTTCTCCGATTTCTACTAGCACCCACATGCCTCTTGTATAACCTTGATCCGTAGGATCTTTTAGGAACAGCATACCCTTTCTTGTTGTGCTTCCTTGAGGCTTTGTCAGGGCTTGGTCCATCTCATTGGCCCTAGCCGCCGATAGGTCATGGGTCCTTGCTAGTATGAGTATGTCTTCCAAGGCGATTTTTGGCTGGCGCAGGATGAGGCCTCGTAGTGTCTTGTCCCGGCACCCTTGGATGAGCTGGGCTCTGATCTCCTTTGGTTGATCGTCCTCCGTGCACATGCTGGCCAGTTCGCGCAGGCGAGCGTAGAACGCATCAATCGACTCTCCTTCCCTCTGGCGGGCCTGGCGCAACTTAAAACGTTCAAAATCGGGGTTAAGTTAGGGGTCGAAGTGTGCGTCTAATGCTGCCACCGCGGCATCGTAATCCGTGCCCGGACCTGTGTTCGGCAAGTGCTTAAACAGCTTGAATATTTTGTCCCCAGCATAGTGGAGAAGTTGCGACCTCTTCATTGCCCCGTCGGTCTCCCTGGTGGCTACGAAATAGTTATTCAGGCGCTCTATCCATATCTTCCACCTCGGGGATGCTGTGGCCAGATCTTCTAGTTCGCTGAAGGGTGGCAATACCCCGGTAAGTGCATGTTGGACTGGGAGTCTATGTGGTGCCTGGGCTGGGTCTTCATCACCCATATTTCCTGTGGGTGGGTGTCTTCACTCTTCTCTTCTGTCCTTGTCCCCTTTGTAAGTGTGGCGATGCGTGGCCTGACACTTTTCCTGGTGTCTCCTCTCTGGACGTGCGTCCTCTTGTCTCCTGCCTTAGTTTGTATATGTCTGGTGTGCTGCTGTGCTCCCACTGCCTTGATTCCTTTGTCAGTTCCACCAGTGGGCTGAGCCTCTTCCTTGTCCCCGTGGGTTTGTGGGCACTTTGATTCCTGTCTTGCCCCTGAGGCTTGTCACTGTGTGCCAGTCTGTTGTTTATTTTTTTTTTCCTCCTTGCTATATTCCCTTGGGGTTGCAGTAGCTCTTGGTGGAGCGAGTCTTCCCCTTCAATGCCTTGTTTTCTCCTCTCAGCTGGGCCTAGTCCTGCAGGCGGCTTGCTGCTAGGGCACACGCTGCCCACACCTCCTCACCAGAAGCGCTCCACGCGCGCTGGGGGCTCACGCTCTCACTCCGCTCCTTCCAGCAGCCTGGCGGCACGCTCCTCACACACACACACGCTGAATCTGGGCCTGTCTTCGCCTCCCGGGGCGTGGTAGCCATCCCACCGCAGCGCACCACCCCCGCGGAGGCAGCACTCAACCACTGAGCGGCGTGGCAGCAAGGCAGTTTGACAGGGAGCAGGGCGGACATCGGAGGTCGGCAGGGAGCCTCCCCAACGCAGTGGGACACCTCCGCAGGCAGCACTCACCCGCGGGGCCGCGACACCGCCTCAACGCCGATCCAGATACCGCGGCGGTAGCCGCTCTTCAATGCGGCAACGGGTGTGCACAGCGGCAGGCGAGGCAAAGTGGGGCAGCCGATCGAGGCGAGGGTCACGGCCCCACACGTCGCCAATGTGCTGGCCTGGTTAATTAACTGTTTGGGGCCTCGGGAAATAACAGGACACACACACTGTATTACTGGCTATGGGAGAATGACCCCACGTGCGGGATCACCCCTTTTATTCTAACCCCGCAGGCCACGCCAGCACTCTAGACATTACAACAGTGTTGCTTCAGCCACTGCGCGGGGTGCCCAGACTAGTAATTGGCCACGGACGCAACACCCCCTTCGAACAGATGTACTCCAGTCAGCTCCACGGCAGTGGAGGCCAGGAATGTAATGGTTCATCCCAGCCAGGAGCGTAGCAGGTTGATTCTGTGAATTCTGGAATGCGCACTAATAAATGAAGATATTTGGCATACAAGGGAAATGTAGATGTGCATGTACCTTGTTAATTCTGGCTCATATTTCGACCCGCCAGGAACACTGTGTCTGATGCAGATGTTCATATCTAGCTAAACAAGGCCTCACAGTGGACCAAAGATCCCCTGCCTCAAGAAATGACCGAGTCTGCACTTACCACAAACTACATATGAAGAAATATAAACATATATATATTTTTAATACTCAAAAGAGGCGCCACACTGACCATATAAATTCCATTTTTCAATGCATTGCTGCATGGAATCTGTTGCCTCTATATCACTGATGTTATTTGTTTTACAAATTTTATTAAAATTTAGGTGCATGCAAAATAATAAAAAGTTTTATAAAAGCTGGCACAAACCTGTAGAAAAAGGGCTGATGCTGTGAAAAAATAACTGAAGTAGGTACGAGGAATTCAAGACCGAAACGAAAAAGGCAATTGTACTAAATGAACAAACAGTAAGGGCTCGCATTGCCCATTGATGATGCGACGTTTTTTTGAACGTCTGCAATGTTACTAATGACTTTTGCAGTTTTGTACAGTGCGAACTAGACCCCAGAGTGTGATAGAGAGAGCTTAAAATAATAACATTTTTTACAGAACAATAATTTATTAGGTTTCAAGTATCAAATAGCCAGTCACATTTTCTGCTGATTCAAACAATATTTCATGATGTTTTCAGGTTTTATAGGGCCAGTTACTTTATGTGTCATAATTAAGTTCCTTTTTCGTCAGCCTTATGGAAGATTGTTCATCATATTCGGCTATTTCATGACATCGTCAAGGGAACTAGACCTAAAATGGCTGCCTCAATTGTGCAGTCTTTCAGGTGAGAACTGCTCTGCACTAATCACACTTCTGGTGCAGTCTAGTTATTCAGGTCGATAAGGTGGGAAAGGTGGCCATCACAAGTGTGAGCTACATAATGCTTTGCATGTCCTCATGTCCTGCCGGAACACCTGTTCAGCCCCTCATTGGGTGCCTGCTTTGGGGCGATATATCAGAACTAGTTCCAGAGGGTCAGAGGTATCCAGGCATTTCGTGTGCCCCTAGCTAGGCAGGCATGCATGCCTGTCACCTGGAACCTCCTCTGGTCCCACCAAGAACTCAATGCACTTCTGAGCGAGATCAGTATGTTTGCATTTTTTTTAATGAAGAACGGGTGAAATAAATTAGAAGTCTTCTTATGGTAGGTATATTTTAATCTTGGGCCAAAATGGAGAGGCAAATTTGACTTCATGATAGATATTGTGACAAACAGAAGTCTCTGTAAGGTCAGCAGAGGTAGAAAACACCTTGGGGCAGAAATAAAAGCCCCTTGCATGACTTTTGCACCGATGTTGCATCACTTTTGTGCCACAAGTGCGGCGTAAATGTTGCGGCCCATTTACAATGTGGCGCATCTAGGGAGATGCGTCACGTTGTAAAGCCCTGCGTCACATAATACCCGCGTCAGGTATAATGTATGCAGGGTGGGCGTTCCCACGCAAAAAGCCATGTAGAACTGACGCAGTGACATCTACAAGATGTCACTGCGTCGCTCTACGTCTTCACAGCGTTAAAATCCCTATGCCTGCTCGGACCAGGCGTAAGGAATGACGCAGGGCTTTTTGAATGGGACTCACCCATCTATTGTGGCGCATTTCTGGAGTTGCGTCACTTTCATGAGCAACTCCAGCAATGCGTCACTTATGCGCCAACAGATGCGTCAGAATTTCTGACGCATCTGTTAATCCTTGTGCCATGGAGCACTGTATTGTAAATACAGTGCATCCATAGTGGCGCAAGGACATTCGGCGCTGACGCAAAGAAACTGATGCATCTATACAGATGCGTCAGTTCCTTGTAAATCTGCCCCTTAGTTGCATGCAGGGCTTTAAGTGGGTTGAAAAAGTGGGGGATCCCTAAAAGGGGTGTGGCCTATATAATGAATGGTGTGAATTAAACATATTAACAAAAATTCTGCGCTTTCCATTGAGTGCAACCCAGACAGTACTTTGGTGCCTTTCTGAGGTTTCTGTTATCGCATCAAGATGTATAACACAATTGACATACACCTAAAACCAGACAGGACTATTGGCTTTGTCAATAGCAGTGAGATGTTTAAGACAAATGAGCATCAACATTGACTTTGTTGTCAATAATTATTATTAAAATAGGTTTTTATTCTGAAGTGATACGACTGTGAATTAAAGATAAGATCTGTGGAAGGGGTAGTGATCTTCAGACTGCTTCAATCACGCCTGTTTTTCCCTTCACACAACTTTATTCTGCAGTGTATGTTAGACACGTACGCCCTTTTTCTCATCACAACTTGCTGAAAACCTCCATCTGCATACCTCACACCTCATCTCTTTCCTCTTCAGCACACTCTCTTGATTCTCTCCTGCATCTACATCCTTGCATCTCTTTCACTACACCACCCCACCACACATAGCACACACATACTCATCTGTAAGCATTGAATTTTCTTTTCACTTCGCCGTGTCAATATTTTGACAAATGTCTACCTCTTTGTGACCACACATTTGCACAGAATTATAGCTGCAACTGGCATATGTGACCATTGCTCAGTGTCTTTTGGAGAGAGGCCAAGGATTGGATGACCATGCATTCTGAGCACCATTTTGACCCACCATCAGACACTGAGAGAAACTCACACTGCCTTTGGCCACAACTCCAGATCTCTCCGCCGTGGTCCATTATAAGTACCTGGAGGTGACTCAGCTGAAAGTATTTACTACACAAGATAAACCTGCTACACAAAAAAATACAGAAACACTACATCCTGGAAATAGACGACACTCTTAGGGACTGCAAAATTATGTAAAGCACAAAAAATATGCGGATTACCTGAACTTTTTTACATTTATTGTTCAGAAATCGCTCAATGCTTTTCAGTGGCGTAGCAAGGGGGTTGGGGGGCCAGTCTGCGCCAAGCGGCACAAGTTTTGGGGACAGCAGCCACCCCGCTCTTACCTGCGGCCGTCGCAGGGCAGCAAACACAGGGACCGTCGCCACCCCCCCACCTGCCCCCCCCCGCTCTTACCTGTGGCTGTCACGAAATGTTAAACGCCCCAACCGCCACGGGTGACATAAGGTCTAGCTACGCCACTGGTGCTTTTGCCTGTGCAATTAAGGACATGAATGCAGGGCTCGACTGGACCCTTTCAATGTCTGTTTTAATTACTACCCGGTCTGAGACCCAATGGTACCTGGCCCACTTGAAGCCCTGGTCGAAAGACAGTATGTGCCTGATTTAGCACAACCTTTGTCTTAACCGCCTTGGTCTTCAAAAGGCCCAGACTGTCCCGAAGTCACTCTATTTCCCAGTTCAGCCCTTAATACTCCAGAGGTGGATATTGGTACCAAAAGACATATTTTCCAAAAATGACAGAACTGGGTTAGCAAGATCTTTACAATAGTTCTTGCTTGCATTTTGAGGCTTCAGTAAAGTATGAAAAAAGCCTGGAACAGTGAAAAAATAAAATAAAAGTATGTTACTTTCTGTTTGCAATGCAGTTTCAAGATAAGTAATTTCATATCTGATGCTTCAGTGTACTTTTGAGATGTAAAATACTCCCTCATGCATTACAGTGTAAGAACTCCATAGGTGGCCAACTGAGACACCAAAGAGGCAATATCATACGGTGAGGGAAAATACACTCCGCAAAGCAGTTCCGCCGCCTACTGTGTATATTTTAAAGTATTGGTAACAAAGGGTCAGCAAACAGCTATGATGTCAAGCCAGACATAAAAACGGTCTAATGTGTGTGTTAATTCCTCTATAAGCTAGCCTTCCTCTGACCAAAGACACCAGGTTTTATCCAAAATGTCCGGGCACCTCCGCCAACGTACCCTGGAAACATGCTGCGCGTGCGGCCTCCCGCCTTCACGTCCTACGTGTCTCTTTTCCGAGAGCCCTTGCCAAGTGCTTTGGACGCCATTCAGTAATCATCCGGCGCTGGCCGTAAATCATTTGCCACTGCCAGGCGTACACCTGGTAAATTGTGGAGGGAAGCCATTCCTCACAAAGGCATCCTTCTGCGCGAAGCCGTCCATGAATCAGGCGCCCGGTAAGCGGGGAGTTATTCTCCAGTTATAAATAAGGTCCTACAGGCTGGAGACAGGCGGTGCGGTGCTCCCAGGGCGCGCGCATGCAGCAGCGGCGAGCGCTCACTGTGCTCGACAAAAAGGCCCAGACTGCCAGCACTCCTTAGATTCACACATGCGTCTCTGTGGATGGAACAATGCAGTTCACCAACACGCGTTATGCTTGTCGACTCGGCGCCTCCCTCCATATAGGCGTTTATGCAAATCAGTAGTGCTGCTCCCAAGATTCCTCAGGATTCCAGGCCAATAAAAACGTTGGCCTGTGCCTGATTAACCAAGGTATACAGATCATTGCCCGGGTACAGTCCGTGTGAAAACCTCAACAGTTTAGCCCTAACCACATTGTCTAAAAATTGGGCCTAAAAATAACAGAAAAGTTAAGATCAAAATATGATAAATGTTTTTATGTAATCTAAAAGGGTCACACCTCTTTTAAAGTACGTTTGGAAAATTAGAAGGTATTAAACAAAAATACTAAATCAAAGTCAGTCAGAGGTTTATAGAGTTTGACTTACCTTTGCTGCTTTGGAATCTAGAAGCGATTCTTTGAACACCTAATTACACTACTCTAAGAAATGAACAACAGAATTCAAGCCATTTTTCCAGTAGGCAATGTATAACAAGGAATGGGTAAGGAAGGTTTAACAGCATACAGTGATAATAGCGCCATTATTCTGCCTATTGTGTAGGAAGAGCGGATTTGAGGTCTCAGTGAAGGCACTTGCTAGGTAGTGCTACAACCACAAAAAGACGGAGTAATTCACCGCACGCTAACTGAACATGGGAGTCAATTGTACTCTCCACCACCTAAAATAATACACAGCTTCCTTTATTGAGCTGTGTTCCAGGGCACCTGTGACCAAAAAGGTTCCCTTTAAAGCAGAAAAAGTGCCTTAAGGTCAGTGCCACCGTTCCACAAGGTTGCAGCGTCCACAAAAGAGTGCAGGAGGCAACGCCCTTGGGGACACAACACCTCTACATAGTTGCCTGCGTTGTTTGGAGTGGTCTTGCTCCCAGCCATAAGTTAATCCACATGCAACAAATGGTCAGCCCAGGCAACCATACAAGGTGAGCCAAGCAGCCAAGTAAGCACACCCCTTGCACGGTTTAGAGAAAATGGCTCCATCTGGTTCCACACAGCCATATTATAGTTATTAGAACAAATCAAAAGCTCTTCCGACTCTAACATGTGGGCAGTGGGGGATACTGGGAAGAGCACACTGTGGGTTAAAACCATCAGAGCAGTATTGCAAGTACCAGTGATGTCACCATGTATATACACATCCTCTGATATGACAATACCTGAACCCCAGCCACTTCACCCAAATCCATCCTGGTTGCTTTGTCTGTCAGGAATTTCCCCAGACAGCGACAACATAGATTCACTTGATTGCCAGTTTTTCTTTGCTCTTAGACTGTGAAGAAGAATTTCCCATAAGACTTTCCCCTCAGCCTTCTCAGGAAAAGCATTATTTATTTACTATTTGGTGTAGTAAGCCACTTAAGCTCGTATTCACGGTTCTCGTCTACTGTGCTTATTCCTGGAGATATTTAAATATCTACATCATACCTCACCCCCCTTCTTGTATTTAATATCTATTGAAGTCCTTGCATTCCTGGTTATATTTGTGCTGTCTCTAATTTATCATTTCGGAGTCATTTGGTGATGTGGCTTCAACAAAACCATAGAAAATTAAATTATGCTAAAACCTGGGAGTATAGTTCTGTAGGTAGTCTAGGTGCAGCATTCAGCGGTGGTTGCTTCTGCCCGTTACCAGAGTGCTCTTGTACCAGCAGTGCAGAGGGATGGGAAGATAGCAGCAAACTGCCTTTCTGAACCACCACAAAGAGGGTATAGTTTATTACTCCGACTCTCTTGATGTTTGCAGCTATATTGTCCCAAGATTAGAGCTGTCGGTTCTAGATTTGAGACTGCGTCAAGTGAGTACTCTTGATTAATACCCCATCTTTTGGAAAAATAAATTAAGGTGTGTGTCACATGCCCACCTCTTCAACTGCAAGGTCTGACTCATATTGAACAATAGATGAAAATGTCTAATTCGGTTGCTGGGAGGTGCACAGTTTCTTGTTGACTTTGTAGCATTTATCGATCCAGTGAGGAAGTAAGAGGTCAATGTGCTCCAATTGCATGTGTCTTAAACAAAATCTGTTACTTTCACAAGGGGAGGAAGGAGATCCTGGCTTTACCTAAGGCATATGACCAAAGCACTAAGACAGAGGGGTTGAGCCTCATTTTTATTAATCATGGTGTGGAGCCCTAGGCATCCCTATCCTGGAGCCTTTTTAAGTCTAAATTCAAAAATGGTGGCAGAGGACATCTCTGCTCAAACTGGGTTGAAGTCATTTGCAGTGAACGCTGTACATAACTTAATAGGGGGAATTGATAACATGGGGTATCATTCTAGAGTTTTTCAGTTTGCAAAATTTGTTGATACGCTGGAGAGCAAGAGGTAGCTACCCCAAAGGAATCCAATCCAACTTGCTTGTGCCACCAGGCTTTAATTATTGCTTTCTTTACTAGTAAGACCTCATCCACTACTAACTAACGTTTTTATGTAGCAGTAATAAATGCAGCGATCTGTAGCATGAGTCTCGCTCACTTCAGCTCTATCTGGAGAGCTCCAGGAAAAGCAGAACATAAAAACAATATGCGACACTCAAGTTTCTACAGGTAAATCCTTTATGGCTAAATCTAAATTTTCAAACTTTCACTCATGGGGTTTCTCTGTGAGCATACCATGCTCTCCTAAAACATGCACAAAAAGATGTTTCCATGGGTTTTGTATAAGGTTTCTTGACACTTTGACTGCTTCTGGAGGAGTCGGTCCTGGATATATTGATTTTCTGAATTAGTCAGCACAAAATCATGAAAATCTGCAAGTGGACTCTTATTTCATCCAACATATACAATGTGATGCCATTTTAGAAGTATGATAATGTTGAAAAGGAATATTCCTGTAACTTCGCCTATTATAGAGATACTAAAGTGAAAAATCAGTTGAACCGAGAACTTGAATACGTCTCACTTTAATCACCAAGGACCAAATTGAGCATGTGTAGTAGATTTCACAGGGAGCACGAACCTTGGTTTTGAGTAACCTAAAGAAACCAAAGGGCCAGACCAAAGGAGAACTAAACAAAGAGGAGGAATAAGAAGCAAAACAGCACAACAGTGGGTCACCTTCTAGCAATCAAGATGAAAATCAAAGACATTAGTGACCAACAGATGGGCAAAGTTTGAAAACACAGATGATCTTCATGATGCAACAAATCCAGCAGGAAATTAAAGAGGTAAAGAAAATGCAGACTAAATGTCTCAATTTAAAAGATGATTTTCTTGACAGAAAAGCTAGAACAATACAATCTTTGTGAGAGAATTTGGAGTAAAAAAATAACAGATTAAGAAATATGTGTTTCTGCTAAAAGTCCAGCCCAGAGTAGGAAAACACTATGGAGGCAGACATATTTAAATGCAAGGCTCTTGCTGGAATAAGCTTCATGTTTTGGGCATTCAATAGTGGCTGATAAAAACGCATCTGTTCTTAAAATACCTGTTGAACTGAAAAAAGGCCACTCTCAGCAAAAGGAGACTGAAAACTATCAATCAGCTACTACAATTATTTGGGCACTGTCTACTCCTACGACAGTTGGTAGAAGACTTTTGGAAAATGTCCCTCTCTGAAGGGTCACCCCAAACATTTTGCCTTCCTCCTCCTCTTTTTTTGACCTTGTTTTTGTTGGCTTTAGGACTCTGAGCACTCTACCACTGCCAACCAGTGCTAAAGTGCATGTACTCTCTGTATAAAATGTGGTTACATTGGTATATCCACAATTGGGTTATTTAATTTATCTGTAAGTCCCTAGCAGAGTTCACTACCTGTGCCCATGGCCTGTAAATTAAATGCTACCAGTGGGTCTGCAGCACTGAATGTGCCACCAATGCCACTAGCCCTTTAAACATGTCTCAGGCCTGCCACTGCAGAACCCGTGTGTGCAGTTTACTGCCACTTCGACTTGTCATTTAAAACCCTTCGCCAAGTCCTCAACTTCCCTTTAAGTACACATAAGTCACCCCAAAGATAGGCCCTAGGTAGCCAATAGGGCAGGGTGCTGTGTAAGTAGGACATGTAGTTTTAAGTTTTGCATGTCCTGGTAGTGAAAAACAGTAAGTTTTTCAGTACCGTGAGGCATACTCCTATCATAGGTTAACATTGGGAATTCCTTAATACACTTATAAGCTGTAATTCTTGATTAGAAAGGAGAAGCTGTACCATGTTTTATATCTTTGGAATGGTAATGATAAATCCTCTTTACTGGTAATGTTGGATTTAACATTACTATTTTAGAATGACTACTTTTAGAAAGTGGACTTTTCTCTGCTCTTACTGCTCTGTGTGCCTGCAGCCTAACTCCAATACACAGAAGGGTGACAGCTTCACTTTGTGCATTTCCTTTAGACCTCAACAAACACAGGAATGTTAGGTGTGTCTGAGCACTCATCTGCATTCTGATGGCCCTTCCTGGGCAGGAAGGGAGGGAGGAACTGACACTTGCACCTGAATAGGTAATGTCCTGTCTGCACACAAAGGGCTGATTTCCTCCTACTGATAGTCTACATGGCCCCACTTGTAGCCATCATCAGGAACCACAGACTAAACTTCATCTCCTACACTGACGACACCCTGTTGATCCTCTCCCTCACCAACGAACCCACAGTCACCAAGAACAACTTCCATGAGGGGCTATAGGCTGTCGCCACCTGGCTGAAGGACAGCTGCCTCAAGCTCATCTCAGAGAAGATCGAGTCCTCATCCTGATCTCCACCCCTCCCCCTGGGAAGACTCCTGGTGGCCCGCAGATCTTGGATCCCCCCACACCCACAAACCACACACAAAACCTTGGCATCATCCTGAACTCCACGCTCACCATGAACTGCCAGATCAACCCCCTCTCATCATCCTGCTTCCACACGCTACGCCTCCTCAGAAAGATCTTTAAGTGGATCCCCAACGAATCCAGAAAGACAGTCACCCACGCACTCATTAGCAGCAGACGACTGCGGCAATGCACTCTATGCTGGCATCACCCAGAAACTCCTCAACAAACTGCAGAACATTCAGAATGCTTCAATCAGACTCATCCTCAGTATCCCCTGCCGCAGCCACATCACCGGCCACCTGAGAGACCCTCACTGGCTCCAGTCAACAAAAGAATCACCTTCAAGCTCCTCACACATGCCTGCACAGCCCTACACGAAGCAGGACCTGCGTACCTCAACCCCCACCTCGCATTCCACGCACCTACCAGAGACCTCCACTCTGCCCAACAGGCCCTGGCCACTGTCCCACATATTCGCAAGACCACGGGTGGAGGAAGATCCTTCTCCTATCTTGTAGCAAAGACCTGGAACAACCTGCCTCTTCACCTCAGGCAATCACAGTCACTGCCTCAATTCAGGAAGGACCTCAAGACCTGGCTCTTCGACTGAACCACAGTGCCTTCAAAGGATCAGCACCCCGTGCCTTGAGACCCTTACGGGTGAGTAGTCGTGCTTTTCAAGTCACTTGATTGATTGATTAATAATAATAATAATGGTCGGATTTGTATAGCACGTCCAATCACCCGTGAGGGTCTCTAGGTGCTGTTCCTAGGTATGGAGAGATTAAGTGATTTGCCCAGAATCACAGGATATTGAGCCTATGCCAAGGCTCGAACCTGGATCCCCAGCTCCAAAGTCAGCCACTCTGGCCGTTACTGTGTGTGTTACACAAATACTTTAGACATTGCCTCTTTAGTTAAGCCTGCCTGCTCTGTACCAAGCTACCAGGGGACGAGCACAGGTTATCTTTTTGTGTGTATCTAGCTTACCCTGACTGTAGTGGTGGTTCCTGCTTGGGCAGGGTGCATACCCCTGCCAACCAGAAACCCCATTTCTAACAAAGACTGAGAACAGAGATCGATAATTGTTTTCAGGAGAACCCTATGAAAGAAAAAATGTCTACAAAGATTTGTGAAAAGGGCAGTTTATCACAAACACACATCCTATTTTCTATTCAAATTTTGCTCTACACCACCTAAGGGAATTTTGGTATAAATTATTCAATTTCGTCAATTTAAATTATGAATTAAGATTGTTTAACAGGTACAAAGCTAAAGTAAAGTTGTATCAAGCCTTTCTGCCCCCTGTCGCCGATCCTCTTTGCTCTGGCCATGGAGCCGTTAGCGTGTCAATTACGGTTGCGGGTGAGGGGCTGGGGTATACGGGTCGATCAACGATGGCACATTGTCTCGTTGTACGCCGATGACGCGCTGATTTATCTTCGCGGCGAGGCCGGGATCTTACAATCCATCATGGATCTTTTAAATGATCAAGTGGGTGTATCTGGACTCCAGGTTAACTGGGCAAAATCGGTGGTGTTCCCAATGACACCAGCGCAAAGACAGCTAGCGCCGCTTACTCCACTGAAGTGGGCGTTCGACACCTTTAAATACCTGGGGGTACAGATTTATCACTTGGGATCGGACACGATCGATGGGAACCTAGGCCGAGCTATCACGCAAGCGCGCACGACCCTCCCGTTTTGGACGGGCCTCCCTTTGTCTCCAATGGGCCGGGTAGCAATATCCAAGATGTTAGTCCTTCCCCGTCTCCTATATTTTTTCTGCGTACTTCCGTATCGCTTGCCCCGGAAACTCTTCCGAGACCTGGAGTCGTTGCTGGTGTCACTGATATGGGGTGCTTCACGGGCTCGGGTGGCCCTTTATAAATTATACTTGCCGCTGTCGGATGGCGGCCTGGGCGCGCCAAATTACGAACGGTACTATGCAGCGGCACAACTACAGTGGCCAATGCAGTGGCTCGCCAAAAGCAACCTCACTGAGTTGATCACCGGCGCCGTGACCTGGGATATCCCAACGCTCCTGGAGTGGCTCTCGGGAACGGCTACGCCGACCCAGAGGCGACAAGGCAACCTGTTAATGACTGCAGCCCGACGGCACTGGGTTAGGTACGTGACGCCCAAGGGCCGACTGCCGCCTTATGCTCCTAGTCTACCCTTGGAGTTGCTCCCTGGCATGTACTCATGCCACGGACGCCCGGAGCTGGGGGCATGGAGGGAGAGTGGGCTGGACACATGGGGGGACATGTTTGCTGACTCGCAGTTGTTGACGTTTGAGGGCCTAGTGGAAACGTACGGAGTGCCACAGGGTTCCTTTTTTCTACATGCCCTACTGACTCACCTGTCCTTGCAGTCCTGGGATGCTGACGGGGCGGAACCTGATATTTCGCACTTACTGCACACTCTGCTTACACATGGCCGCGGGCGCCATGCCATAACAGCCATATACACCTCCATTAGATTAAATGATCCCCCTGCATTGCTTACACTGCGAGCGTATTGGGACGGCGAACTGTCCATTACCCTGTCGGATAAACAATGGCAACAATGTCTTACCAACCCCAAAATTATCTTGACTAACGCCAGGGTGAAATATACCCAATTTAACTACCTTCACCATACATATCTCACCCCTCACAGACTGGCACGCATGTACCCTACTGCCATGGACGTCTGCCCTAGATGCAGACATCAGGAAGCTGCTTTTACTCACATGGTCTGGACTTGCGCCACCATTCGCGTATTTTGGCTGGAGGTGGTTGCTGTGCTTACAGCACCGACAGATGCGCTTGTGGAGGTGGAACCCCTCCACATCCTATTGGGAGTAATGAGACGTAAATCGACTCGCAAGAGTGTGAATACATTTCTGGATCTCGCTCTGGGTTTGGCTAAGCGGAGGATTGCTATGGCCTGGAAGGCGCAGGCGGGCCCCGGGATTGCTGTGTGGCTGCTGGATCTGCGGAGGGCATTGGTTTCGGAATGCATAAATCAGCGCGAGGCTGAGGCGCGGGCGCCGCTCCCCCCCGCGGCAAACACCTGTGCAGTGGCAGGGTTTTTAACAGTGATCGAGGCTAGAGCTGCTGCGGGCGTTCCTCCCCCCTGAATTTTCTCCCGCATTAACGGGAATGCGAGGTTGTTTACCCCCCACTGGCCTTACTGTCTCCTCCCCAACCCAGGCGCGTCCACTCTCCCCCCCTCCTCCTCGTCCATTTACTCCTATGTTTACTCCCAAGGTGCACGACACGACAGTACACATCCCATCATGTCCCTATGTGTACATCTACGTCACTTTCTATCACACCAGACCGGCAAATGTGGTTGTACTGAGCTTTATATGTAGAGATCGGCTTTTGTTCTCTTATTCAGGTCTCATGTGAATTGTTTTCTCTTTCCTTTTTTCGTTTGTTGTGATTTTTGTGTCCGAGTTCATACTGTCTCTCTCAGAGGTATGCGGTATATACCGGGACTGGATTTGCGGATCAATGCCTGATTCTCCTTTCGATAATTTTGTTGTAATTTGCCTATGTTCGGTTGTGCGGCGCTGCGGAGTGAAGCAGTGAGCCACCCAGCCCAGTAGCCATGGAAATGCTAATTGATTATGAGTTTCCTTCTGCCCCTGCCTAAGCCATTCGATTTTCTTGCTAATTTGTATTGTCAATAGTATACCCCGATTACTATGCAAATGCTCTGGATGTTACTTTGTCAAAATCAATAAAAATCATTTATTAAAAAAAAAAGTTGTATCAAGCCTTTAATATTTTTCAGAAATCCTGTAATCACAAATTTTACTGAAAAACATTTGGGAGTAAAGTAGCTCAGTGTTCTACAAAGTATGTTGTATCAGTGAGTGTTTTTTATTACAATCAGAGTGCATTGCTCGATCCTTGTTTTGCCATGTTCTGGTGGTCTATGACATGGACTAGGTATTATTCATACCAGGTAGAGATTATGATGACCACCATTGCCACTAATCTATTACCCCCTTTAAAATGTGTGATTTCGTTTGTAAGAATAAGATAAGGTGTGTGTGAGAGGGAATCACAGGTAACCAGTAGCGGCCGGTGGTGGGAGTGCTGCCGGGCGCTGACGTGGGGCAGGGGAGGGGCAGGGCGGGGGGTAGTAAACTACGGATTACGGCCGATTAGAGGTAAGTAAACATATGAATAAATAAAACGAATTTCATTGCGTGCGCTGCATCGCATTTGCAAACGGTACGGGGGTCCCCAAGGGACCCCTTCTCCTTTGAGAATGTTAAAAATTTTAAGTGAAAGATGTAACTTAAATTTTAAGCCGAATCTCGTTTTCCTTTAAAGAAAACTGGTTGCATAAAAAAAAAAAAGATTGCTTTATATAAAACCAATCACAGACATGGTAGAATGCTGACCCTAGCGGGACACCATCCCTGTGATGGCGGTGACTCCTAGTGGGTCGTAAATTGTGACCTATATCATTAATATTCATGAGGTAGGTCAATTTGCAATCCACTAGGAATTAGTCATTTGAAAACCGACCTATTAATGCAGAGGTTGTGTAGCAAAATTGCACTTTGGTCGCAAAAGTACTGATCGCAAGTTGTGACGGTATTTAGGGACCAGAGTTTAGTACATCTGGCCCTTAGAATAGCAGATGAGTGAGGCCGAGCTCCACGTCAATACTGAAAGTAATCAAGAGGCACTAAGTAAGGTCTTAAAATGAAAGAACATTTTTAAAGATGTTTGACCTAGACAAGAATTATTGAATCAGAAAACCAAAAATTAAAGGATATATGGAGAAGCGAAGAGAATGGGCAAGGTTTTGGCCTATTAGTTTCAAATGTGAAATTAACAAAATCTTGATCCTTGCACACGGATATTTAATACTTAGCCAAATTGAATGAAGAAAGGAAGAAAGAAGTGAACACATTTATAAGGCGACTTGACGCTAACAGCCTGATATTCAGAGGAAGGGACAGCAGCTCCGAGCAGGATTAAGACTTAAGCTGGAAAAGACAAGTTTAAATAATTTTCCTAAATAATAGATGATTATCAATGATTCTGATATTCAGGAGGAGGGTGCTATAGAGCTTGGCTACTAGAAAAGACAAGACTCTTCCTCCTTGTCTGTTAAGTATAATACGAGGGATGCCGCCATTATAAAGATTTCGAGCAAATTTGTCCATGATGTATCTAGTTCTGGTCTTATGAAGAGCTTTTTTCGACAAGGCTCAGCACCTTGAGCATCATTCTTTCATGTTTTGGAAACCACTGCAAGGTTTTCAAAGAATGTGAAACCAAATTGTGTTTAGGAATGTCTAAAATGATGCATGCCGCAGCGTTCTGAACCACCTCTGACCTTTGACATAGAGATTGACGAGCACCTATGTACAGGGAATTACTGTAGTCCAATCAAGAAGAAGTTAAAGCCAGTACAACCGTTTTACAAGATGCCACCAGAGTAAGTGGAAAGATTTTCCTAAATGTGTACAAGATATAAAAACAAGCTGAAGCAACCTGAATGATCTGGACGGAGAACGAAAGATTATTATCAAAGATGGCTCCTAGGTTTCTGGCGGAGCTAACTGATGATAGGAGGGCACCTAATTCCTCAGGCCATCAGGATGCTGACCAGCCAGAGGACTGCTTACCAAACGGAAGCACCGCAGTTTTTTCTCCATTCAGCGTAAGGCAATTTGCATTCATCCTGCAAGTGACCTGGCACATACAGTGTCTAAAAACAGAAATGGTGTCCAGGTCTTCAGTGATAGTGACCATTATCTGGGATTCATCCAAGATAGGATATTGAACCCAAAGGATCTTACTATTGCTGCTATAGGAAACATTTATACATTAAACAGGGTGTGACTAAGCGAGGATCCCTGTGGTGCTCTGCATTGAGTGGTGAAGGGCTCTGCTGTAAAAGGATGGCAGGACACCGTCTGATTTATATCAGATAGAAAAGAATCGACGAGTCCCAAAGCCTTCAGACAAATACAAAGGTCCATAAGGAGGGCCACAAACATGAGATACGGTGTTGAAGGCTGCAAAGAGGTCCAAAAGTAAAGGGCCACTGATCTACCTTTGTCTAGAGTCAGTCTGATGTAATCAGTAATAGCCACTAGGGCCAACTCAGTGCTATGAGTGGCTCTGAACCCGAGAGTGAGAGACATCTAAAACATTATTCTCTGTAGAGATCTAGGCCTATTGTTTTTTTTTGTTTTTTAAAAAACTTTTGGGGGTCAGAAGTTGTGTTTTTTTTAAGAGAGGAACTCTCAAAGCCTTCTTCTCGACCTACAGAACAGAGGCTGATTCAATACCCAGGTTATATAGAATGGTGAACTCAGGAACCCCTTGTTCAGGTGAGAGCAGCAGAATCTGTGATGGGAATGGAATCAGTGGGAGAACCTGATTTCGTAGTCATGAAAAGGTCATAAACTTGAGTTTCAGAAAGAGGTGTGAACTTCTGAAGCAAAGGATCACAATGGAAAGAAGGAGATCGATCAAGCAGAGGTAGGGGATCTGGGAGTGAGAATAGAGAAAACTCCAAATAGGTGCCCTGAAGTTTCTTCTTGAAGAAGGTGGCAAACTAATTACACAAAGACTACAAAGGGGCAATGGTGGTACTGGCTGCTGTGAGAGAAGAAAGATTTCTAACAATGGCGAAGAGATGTCTTTTCAGGTTTTTAGACTTTTCAGTTTTCGACATATAGTAGGCTGCTTTGCAAGTTTTAATTGGAAATTTGTAATTCCGGATTGCAGTTCTGTACCTAGTTTTAGCTTCATTATTGTACGTTTTCTCCATATTTGTTCTAGCTAGCTGCAATTTTGCCTGGTGATTTAAAATTCAATAGTGAATCAAGATGCTGTCATTCTTTTATACTTAACAGAGCACGTGGGACCAATGGAACCAAACCAGATGTAATCCAGTTGTTGAAGGTGGAGGCAGAGGAGTCACTGTTTGCATCAAGGCAAGGGGAATTGTCTTGAAGACCTTTACTAAATTTACCATACCCAACTTTGGCTCAAAAGCAAGTTTTTTAAAAAACATAAGGTTCTCTAGGCCTCCTATTTGGAGGGTTCAAAAGCAAATTTGGAAGAAACTGCTACAGAATCAGATAAGGTTAGAGGCACAGATTTTACTATATCCAAATAATTGCGATTAGCATAGATGGAGTCTAAGGTTTGGCCTGAACTATGAGTAGGAAAATCAATAAGTTAAACCCTGTGGCTTTCATGGAATCAATTAAGGAAATAGTGTTCATGTTTGTCCTATCCTCCAAATGACAACTCAATTAGTCAAGGATTGTAAAATTGGATCCTTGCATAAACAGTTCCAAAAGAGATGATAAAGAATGAATACAATTATTTCTGGGGCCTGGAGGAAAATAGATAAGGGTGCCAGCGAGTGACATGTTAGTATTAATACTAAGCGTAAAATGAGCCCTTCATAATGAGGGGGAGTCAAGTTTAGAGATGAAACATTTGGAAGTCATGAGAACTATAATAGCAAGGCCTCCCTCAAATTTGTTTAGTCTGTACTGAAACATAATGGAGTAATTAGAAGGGATTGAGTCACCTATATCGCGTCCTGGTGAGTTTCACATCCAGGATTCAGTGACAAACAATATCCCCAGTGTTAGACCTGTCAGCCCTGGGGTGGTCTTCCCCTACATTTTTTCCCTTCTTGCCTTTTATGTGACTGCCATTTTCTGTTGGACATAGACTCTGGGCACCTTACCGCTGCTAAACAGTGCTGAGGTGCAGGTGCTCTCTCCTAAAAACATGGTTGCCACAGGCCCCTGCTACTGCGGTGAGGCCACCGTCCTGTCTGCGCGCTAGTAGTTGGAATAGGCTGGGACTGGATGTTACTGTAGCCCTTACGGCCCGCCTCTTGTCACCATAGACAGACAGGACAGAGGGGACAGGGAACACCACAGAGCCCTAGATTCTTCCAGAACCTTCCAACCCCCCCAGGTTGCCGCCAGAGCTTGCCGCCTTTTTGATCACATGACTTGAGGGTATAAGAGGGGGGGGTGCTAGCCACAGATCCCTGTTACACTACTGGACTAGCATAACCCTCTGCAGGAGTGGAGACTGCAGTGCCAGGAGGATTGCTACACTGCTGAGGCTGACTGCTCCCAGGAACTGCTCCCCCAAGCTAGCTGAGTTGCCCTGCCTGCCTGCTGATCTTGCCCTGACAGAGGGGACCCAGGATTAATATCACCAGAGTGTCTCCCCAGGAGGAGGGTCCAACCTCCTGGTCACGAGGTTTCCCCTGGACAGCCAAGACATCACAGACTGTCCCCTGTGGCGCGGCACTCCTCAAAATCACCGCCACTCCCTGGGGGATCCTGATGGGACAGCATAGCGCTGTGAAGGGAAGGAAGCGCTGTGGCCAGAACTCACCGCCGCTGACTGGGGACCTTACCGGAACGGTGTAGCGCGGTGAGGGTGTAGCGCTGCGGATGAACTGCCGGGCAGGGGGCGCAAGCCTTCTTCACCGCCGCCCCCTTCGTGAACTGAAACCAGCCCGTGGACTGCGGCGGCGCCCTCTGATTGCGGGACTCCGGGCTGGCCTCCGCTGTTGGCGTGACTGCTGGGCTGACTGGGTTGCCCCAGGATCACCACCGCGAGCCCGAATCCTGGCCGCCGGAATCACTGATATAGATCACCGCTGCGACCCGGGAGCCCTGGGCGCGACATCGCGAACCTCCGGGGGAAGCCGCGCTGGGATTGGCTTCCGCGGCTGGGGTTGCCCGGCAACCAGGGGGCTCATCCGGAGGCCCGGCTGTGGAGGAATTCCCGCGGGGCGGCCTGGCTGATCCTCTGTGCAGCCGCGAAGAGACCTCCGTTCTGCAGGGAGCTCCGTGAAGCCTCAAGCCGGCGCCCATCCCCAGGTAAGAGTAGCGTGTGCCTGGAGCTACTGGGCCTCGGGACGCCTGGGGCGGGTTGCAGGCCATCGACGGAGTCTAGGCTGAGGGGGAAGAACGTCGTTACCGCCCACTGGGGACCGGCGCTGGAAGATCCCTAGCGGTATCACCTGAGAGCCGGTCCAGCCCTGACATAGTTACCCAGCTGGCTCTCAGAGACTGGCTGGTACCTGTGGAGTAAGTCACCACGACCGTCTGCTGATTACTACTGGACCCCTTTAGAGAACCTTTTTGTTGGGGGCCTAAAGGACTGAACTGGCGATTCTGATGAGCAATGTCCCTTACCAAGGAATCACCTATCCTGCATCATTGTCAGAGTCAAGGGACTCATTGAGCCTGTATATTTCGTTGTGGTTATTTAGCACGAGAAAAGTCATGATTATAGCAGCGGTAAGGTGCCCAGAGTCCTATGTCCAACAGAAAATGGCGGTCAGATAAGAGACAAGAAGGGAAAAAATGTAGGGGAAGACCACCCCAGGGCTGACAGGTCTAACACGTGTCCCCCCCAGCCGAAAGTGGGGAGAGCTACCCAACCTCTAGGGAGTTCTCATCACTAAGGCGGAAAAACCTAGAGAGACCGTCAGCATTGGCGTGGTCTACTCCGGGTCGGTGTTCCACCCTGAAGTCCATACCCTGGAGGGAAATGGACCATCTCAACAATTTAGGGTTTTCGTCCCTCATTTGCATGAGCCACCGGAGGGGCCGGTGGTCGGTCTGAATTAGGAAGTGGGAGCCAAAGAGGTATGGCCTCAGCTTCTTCAGACCCCAGACCACTGCGAAAGCTTCTCTTTCGATAGTACTCCACCGTTGTTCCCGGGGGAGTAGCCTCCTGGATATGAAGGCCACGGGCTGGTCTAGGCCCTCCTCGTTGAGTTGCGAGAGTACTGCCCCAATGCCATGTTCAGAGGCGTCCGTTTGCACAATAAACTCCTTAGTGAAGTCCGGGGCCCTGAGCACTGGAGAAGTGCACACAGCCTGCTTGAGGGAATCAAAAGCTTTCTGGCAAGCTTCGGTCCAAATCACTTTCCTCAGTTGTTTCTTGGAGGTTAGCTCCGTCAAGGGGGCCACAATGCTGCCATACCCCTTGACAAATCGGCGGTAGTAACCAGTTAGGCCCAGGAAAGCCCTGACCTCCGTCTGGGTTTTGGGGGGCTCCCAGGCTAGGATGGTTTCGATCTTGGCCTGTAGGGGCTGCACCGTACCCCCGCCCACCAGGTGTCCCAGGTAGACTACGGATCCCTGTCCGATCTGGCATTTGCTAGCCTTGATGGTCAGGCCTGCCTGCTGCAGGGCCTGAAGCACCTCCCGCAGGTGACCCAGATGCTCCTCCCAGCTGCCGCTGAAGACGGCTATGTCATCCAGGTAGGCAGCGGAGAAGGCCTCTAAACCAGACAGCACTCGGTTCACCAACCACTGGAAGGTGGCGGGAGCGTTTTTCAGTCCAAAGGGCATCACTCTAAACTGGAAGTGGCCCTCCGGGGTGGAAAAAGCGGACTTCTCCTTGGCTCCTTCCGTCAGGGCGATCTGCCAGTACCCTGACGTGAGGTCAAAGGTACTCAAGTATCGGGCAGCCCCCAGCCGATCAATGAGTTCATCCGCCCTAGGGATCGGATGAGCATCCGTCTTGGTCACTGAATTAAGTCCTCGGTAGTCCACACAGAACCGAAGTTCAGGTGTGGTGCCTGGTGGGGCCGCTTTGGGGACCAAAACCACCGGACTGGCCCAGGGGCTGTTGGAGGGCTCAATCACCCCCAACTCCAGCATCTTAGTGACCTCACTCTGGATGCTGGCCTTCACCTTATCCGACAGCCTATAAGACTTGGTTTTGACAGGGAGGCTGTCCCCTGTGTCCACATCATGGGTACACAGGTGGGTAATCCCAGGGATGAGGGAGAACAAAGAAGAGTGCTGCTCCAATACCTGGCGGCAGTCCCTCTGTTGCTCAAGGGTCAAGGACGGGGAGAGAACCACTCCCTCCACCGATCCATCTTTCTCTTGGGAAGCCAGAAGGTCCGGAAGAGGCTCGCTCTCCTCCTCCTCGCTCCCATCAGTCACCATCAGGAGGGTGAGCTCAGACCTCTCCTGGTGTGGCTTGAGGCGGTTGACATGCAACACCCGGTGGGGTTGGCTCGGGGTCTTAAGATCCACCACGTAAGTGGCCTGGCCCTTCTTCTCAGTATCTCATACGGGCCAGTCCATCGGTCCTAGAGGGCCCTAAGCTCTCCGGGCTCCATGACCCACACCTTCCGTCCAGTATCCAACTTCACAGGATGGGCATTCCGGTCATACCATTCTTTCATGACCGCCTGGCTGGCCTCTAAGTTATCAGATGCCTCTTTCCACCACAGCTCAGCCATCTGGCTGCGGAACGGCAACATGTAGCTCACTACATCTTGGGGAAGCCTCCTGGGAGACTTCTCCCACCCCTCCTTCACCAGGCTGAGGGGTCCCCTGACAGGGTATCCGTACAGAAGCTCAAAGGGGCTGAAGCCCACCCCCTTCTGTGGCACCTCCCTGTAGGAAAACAATAGGCAGGGCAAGAGGACGTCCCACTTCTTCCTCAGGTCCTCAGGCAGACTCCTGATCATGCCTTTCAGGGTCTTGTTGAATCTTTCAACAAGCCCGTTGGTCTGGGGGTGGTAAGGGGTGGAGAACTTGTAAGTCACCCCACACTCCTTCCACATGGCCTGCATATAGGCAGACATAAAGTTGGTGCCCCTGTCCGACACCACCACTTTGGGGAAGCCCACTCGGGTAAAAATCCCCATCAGGGCCCGCGCCACCGCAGGTGCAGTGATGGTCCTCAGAGGGATAGCCTCCGGGTACCGGGTGGCGTGGTCCACCAGGACCATGATGAACCGGTGACCAGCAGAGGTCGGCGGATCCATCTGCCCAACAATGTCGATGCCCACCCGCTCAAAGGGGGTACCAACGACCGGTAGTGGTTCCAGGGGGACCTTCAATTTTGTCCCTGTCTTTCCACTAGCTTGACAGGTCACACAGGTCCTGCAAAAGGTATCAGAAGAAATCCTCATCCGGGGCCAATAGAAGTGTGGGACTAGACGAGCAAAAGTTTTGTCTTGGCCCAAGTGTCCCGCCAAGGGGATCTCATGCGCTAACTCCAACAAAAAGGCCCGATAGCATTGGGGGACCACTAAGGCCCTAGATGACCCATGCACCGGAGCCTTGGGCTCACTGTAAAGGAGGCCGTCCTCCCAATAAATGTGGTAATTTCCAGAAACATTTCCGGCTGCTTGGGCTTCGGCCTGTCGCCGCATGCCCTCAAGGGTGGGGCACTCCTTCTGTGCCCGACAAAACTCCTCCCGGGTAGGCTCTCCTTCCACCTGCCACTTTGCAGGGGTTGGCAAGTCCCCCATGGGAACAACGTCACCCTCCGTGGACTCCGGTGCGACCGCCGCAGGTGCCCCATCCATCTCACGTGGTGCGTTCTCCGAAGCGTTTTCCTTGTTAGCAGCTGGCTGGGCCATTGTCCCAGGCTCCAGCCCTGGTTGACTCCCTTTCCGGGCAGCCATGGACCGGGTAATTGCACAGCTCCATTCCGGTAATCCCAGCATCTCTGCGTGCGCTTTGAGCTCTACCTCCTTCCAGCCAGTGTGCTCAAGATCATTTCCCAACAGACAGTCGATTGGCATGGCAGGGCTTACTGCAACTCTTAAAAGGCCTGAAACCCCTCCCCACTCAAAGGGAACCTGGGCTACGGGATAGTGGCCCTCCCTGTTGTCAGCCATCACAACTGGGTGGAATACATCAGGCACCACTTGCTCCGGGGACACCAGCTGACTCCTTACCATTGTCATGCTGGCACCTGTGTCCCTCAGAGCCTCTACCCCCCGACCATTGAGGGTGACCCACTGCCTATACTTGGTAGTATTTGCGGGCACCTGGATCATTGGGACCATCTCCCTGTCTCCCAGGGATACTAGGGTCAACCCTGCCCACTCCCCCCCATTATCTAGGGGCAGCTCCTCCCCCAGCGCTACACTCGCCATCCCGGGGTTCTTACCTCCAGTAGGGGCTGGGGTCCTTTTTCGACACTGGGGATCCCCCTTGTAGTGTCCAACCTCCCCACACTCATAGCACCGGACAGTTCTGGGCTGCTGACCTTTGTCAGGATAAGTAGGCTTCTGGTAGCCAGATTGAGGCTGGGATACAAATCCTCTCCCTTGCGATCTGTTTTGGGGGCCTTTGGAGAACTCCTTCTTTTTATCTCCCCCCTCTTTCTTCTGGTGGAAACCCTGTCCACCCTTTTGGGGGTCCCCCCCAGATCCCTTGTTGGACACCCTGGTACTGGCCCAGGTGTCCGCCTCTTCCGCAAGCTCCCTCGGATCGGTCAGCTTGCCGTCAACCAGGTGTTGGCGCAGCTCTGGAAAACATTTCTCTAGAAGGTGCTCTCTTAAGAACAAATCATACAGCCCTTCATAATCAGTTACCTCGCTGCCCCGCACCCAACCCTCCAAATCTTTGCGGGCGTAATCCAGGAAATCTACCCAGTTCTGTGTGGGAAGTTTGTGGCTATTCCTAAACTTCTGCCTATACTTCTCAGGGGTAAGACCAAACTTCTTGACTAGCACTTCCCTCATAACAGGATAGTTGGTCTGATCTGCCTTGTCTAGTATAAGGAGTGTGTCCCTCCCCACTGGAGGCATGTACCTGTACAGGCTACCTCCCCCCCCCCCCCAGTAACTCTCGGGGACCCCATGGGCTTTTAAGGACACCTCATAGGCTGCTAGCCACTTGTCAATATCATCCCCCACATTAAAACTGGCCACAACATCTTTAGGCATATAGAACCTGGACTCCCGTGAAGCTTCAGTAGGTACGCTGCCACCATTTGTGTTGCTGTTAGCCCCTATTTGTAGGGCTCTGATTTCCAGCTCCTTCAGACTGAGCTCATGGGCAAGTTTTCTTTCCTCCATGGCCAGCCTCTTCTCTTCACGCTCCTGCTCTAACCTGGCAAGCTGTAGCTTAAGCTGTCTCTCCTCCCTCCTGTCCTCTAATTCTTCTGACGACCAGCTCCTCACTGAGACACTACTGACTGCCCTTGAACGCCTTCCTGGCCCTGCCAACACATTGTCGCTAGTATCTATATGCAGTAGGTCCAGCTCTCCTGGAGCGTCATGCTCTAACCGCCCCTCGTCCCTTTCCCCTTCCGGGTGGGCCAATGCCCATGCTCTCAAGGATTTTTGAAGCTCTTCCCTCTTGGCGCCTCGCTTGAAGAACACCCCTTTCCCCTGGCAGAACTCCTTCAGCTGCGCCACCGTGTACGTTTCCAGGTTGGCCAGCTCGAATTCCATTTTGCTAGGTAGGGCCTCAGACGTTCTCAGGGAAAACCACTGGGACTTAGGCAAACAGGCTTTGAACAAGAGCACTTGCAATCAGGCAGTCAGGGAGAATTTCGAGCTTGCGTTGCGTCAGGTGTAGGATTGTGGCGCGCACTGGGTCACTGTAGGGTGTTGCACAAGCACAAGTCCTAATCCCATCGCTGAACACCAATGTTAGAACCGGGGTCTCCAGTTGGCCAGAGTCTGCACCCTAGTCCAAGTAGGGACCACTGATTCCGACAAGTTAGCTTGGCGCGAGGCAGGTAGGCACGCACGAGGCCATGTGTAAAGTGATTGTGCAACACACATCCACACTGACACAGTAAAGCACACACAAAAGAAGCGCCACTCCAGCTTTATGCAAAAACTTAGGTCTCTTTATCTCAAGTTCAGGAAAACTCTGTCATAACGACATGCACATATAATCATGACTTTTCTCGTGCTAAATAACCACAACGAAATATACAGGCTCAATGAGTCCCTTGACTCTGACAATGATGCAGGATAGGTGATTCCTTGGTAAGGGACATTGCTCATCAGAATCGCCAGTTCAGTACTTTAGGCCCCCAACAAAAAGGTTCTCTAAAGGGGTCCAGTAGTAATCAGCAGACGGTCGTGGTGACTTACTCCACAGGTACCAGCCAGTCTCTGAGAGCCAGCTGGGTAACTATGTCAGGGCTGGACCGGCTCTCAGGTGAAACCGCTAGGGATCTTCCAGCGCCGGTCCCCAGTGGGCGGTAACGACGTTCTTCCCCCTCTGCCTAGACTCCGTCGATGGCCTGCAACCCGCCCCAGGCGTCCCGAGGCCCAGTAGCTCCAGGCACACGCTACTCTTACCTGGGGACGGGCGCCGGCTTGAGGCTTCACGGAGCTCCCTGCAGAACAGAGGTCTCTTCGCGGCTGCGCAGAGGATCAGCCAGGCCGCCCCGCGGGAATTCCTCCACAGCCGGGCCTCTGGACGAGCCCCCTGGTTGCCGGGCAACCCCAGCCGCGGAAGCCAATCCCAGCGCGGCTTCCCCCGGAGGTTCGCGATGTCACGCCCTGGGCTCCCGGGTCGCAGCGGTGATCTATATCAGCGATTCCGGCTGCCAGGACTCGGGCTCGCGGTGGTGATCCTGGGGCAACCCAGTCAGCCTAGCAGTCGCGCCAACAGCGGAGGCCAGCCCGGAGTCCCGCAATCAGAGGGCGCCGCCGCAGTCCACGGGCCGGTTTCAGTTCACGAAGGGGGCGGCGGTGAAGAAGGCTTGCGCCCCCTGCCCGGCAGTTCATCCGCAGCGCTACACCCTCACCACGCTACTCCGTTCCGGTAAGGTCCCCAGGCAGCGGCGGTGAGTTCTGGGCACATCGCTTCCTTCCCTTCACAGCGCTATGCTGTCCCATCAGGATCCCCCGGGCAGCGGCGGTGATTTTGAGGAGTGCCGCGCCGCAGGGGACAGTCTGTGATGTCTTGGTTGTCCAGGGGAAACCTCGTGACCAGGAGGTTGGACCCTCCTCCTGGGGAGACACTCTGGTGATATTAATCCTGGGTCCCCTCTGTCAGGGCAAGATCAGCAGGCAGGCAGGGCAACTCAGCTAGCTTGGGGGAGCAGTTCCTGGGAGCAGTCAGCCTCAGCAGTGTAGCAATCCTCCTGGCACTGCAGTCTCCACTCCTGCAGAGGGTTATGCTAGTCCAGTAGTGTAACAGGGATCTGTGGCCAGCACCCCCCCTCTTATACCCTCAAGTCATGTAACCAAAAAGGCGGCAAGTTCTGGCGGCAACCTGGGGGGGGGGGTTGGAAGGTTCTGGAAGAATCTAGGGCTCTGTGGTGTTCCCTGTCCCCTCTGTACTGTCTGTCTATGGTGACAAGAGGCGGGGCCGTAAGGGCTACAGTAACATCCAGTCCCAGCCTATTCCAACTACTAGCGCGCAGACAGGATGGTGGCCTCACCGCAGTAGCAGGGGCCTGTGGCAACCATGTTTTTAGGAGAGAGCACCTGCACCTCAGCACTGTTTAGCAGCGGTAAGGTGCCCAGAATCCTATGTCCAACAGAAAATGGCGGTCAGAAAAGAGGCAAGAAGGGAAAAAATGTAGGGGAAGACCACCCCAGGGCTGACAGGTCTAACACCCAGTTTATGAGTATCAATACATTCAAACAATTCAAACTTGTGTTTAACCATAGATCTGGCATTTATTAGAAAGCCAGCTACTGAAGTAGTAATGTTTGTGGCGTTCAAGAATTTAGAGAGGGTTTGGTCACTGTGCATGTCTGACCTACTTTGGGATAAATGGTTAGGATGGAAGCCACATATCTTACAAATGACAAACAGAAGAGAAGTAGTCTCTAAAGGAGGACAAGGAGCAGTTGACATACATGCATCCTTGATGAAAAGAAGCTCCTGTCTGGAATAAACTGTGTCCATTTGTAGAGGTAACTTGAAAGAGCCAGGATGTGTGCTACAAGGAGCAGTTCAGGTGCGGATGGATGCAGACATGTTTGCCTGTTGTGCTCCAATGGCGCACTGGCTGCACAGACACAATAGCATTGTGCCTAACATGTCCACCATACAAAGGGGGCATGGCTTCTGCCATGACACGATGTGTCAAGAAGGTAGAATAGGGGGAATAAATAAAACACAAACTAGAGTCCAGCAGCTCATACTCAATCAATTATTTTATATATTATGATATGGAACTCTGATGGAGGTCCACGTAACAAAATATCAAATATACAACATACAAAAATAGAATAAATAAAGTACATCACAATAACAATCAACTAATTAATAAAATATTAAAAACATCTAAAAATATTGTTAGAACGCAGATTTAGCTCTTTCATTTGCAGAGGTGCATTATAATCATGGGTAGTCCGCACCTACATATAATCCTTTATTGTATTAACTTAGGCCATGAAAGCATGTTATGTGTGGTTAGCTGAAAATATTAACGTGCAGAATTTGTACAAGTCGCTGACAAAGTACTCACACAATTGATGTCCTTGTGTAACGTGTTAATTTAGAGATGCTCAGTAAATAACATTCATTTTATGTGTAATTTCATGAGGCCTTGTGCCATTTCTTATGTTGACCGATTTCTGTATGCCTTAATCAGTAGCGGTCCGTGGTAGGAGTGCCGGCCGGGCGGGGGAGGGGCAGGGTGGGGGGTAGTAAACCACGGATTACAGCCGAATACAGGTAAGTAAACATTTAAATAAATAAAACGAATTTCGTTGCGCGCAGTGCATCGCATTTGGCGATGCAGCGCTCACAACGAAATTCGTTTTATTTATTTAAAGGTTTACTTACCTGAATTCGGCCGTAATCCGTGGTTTACTACCCCCCACCCTGCCCCTCCCCTGCCCCACGTCACCGCCCGGCCGGCACTCCTACCACGGACCGCTACTGGCCTTAATTGTATTTTTCCCCTGGAAGCTCTCTCCTTAGGTTTAATAAGCGAATTTCATGTGTATGTTGGATTTGTTCTTTCTCGCATTTCTGTTGCAGGTGGAGAATTCATCCTTGTTAGCTAGAATAATGTCTTTGTTTTAGGAGTAAGGCTTAGGGAGGAGAGGATACATTGAACGTTGATACTGATAATAAAGAACTGTTGTACTTTCCCATCGGAGTAAGCCTGGGAATCAAGGTCATCTTGCCAAGGCCTGGGAGCATCGCTGCCGTGTGGAAAACTACCTACAAGGAGGTGGCTTGACTGGATGGTGAGATGCTGCAATGCATCTTGGGATACTACATGTAAGAGTGATGTATCAGAGTTAGGGACAGTGTCCGGGAACTTCTGCCTTGCCTTGAGAGAGAGAGAGAATCTTAGAACGAGCTCTGTAGCTTTATGCTACTTGACCAGTGCCTTGAAACCCTAACGGGTGAGTAGCGCACTTTATAAACACTGATTGATTGATTGACTTGACCCTTCTAAACGTGAAGAGACTTCTTAGGAAGACTTCACACGCTGACACCTTGATGGAGCTTGCCTTGGGAAATGTTAGGTAGGGATGTCATGCTAGTGATAGTGTAGGGACAGACTAATGCTCTAAACACACGAACTTCTAATGAAGGGAATTCTCGATGTCTGTGCCATTATTTTCTGTATTCTGGTCCTCGAACTGATTATTCTGTGCATGCTGCACCGCCTTATTTCACCCGTAGGTTTGGCTTTGTATTAGTTCCATTGTATTTCTACACCCTCATCTTTAGGTGCTTGTATGTCCAACTGTTCTTGGATTTGTAATAAACTAACTAAACCTAATTGGGAGTCTGTGATTCTTCAGAGTCATAGTTCATTGGAGCTGTAATGATCGATTGGCTAACAATTTTCTCCCCTCCATGCTTTCATGCTGATAAAAAGAGTCATCGGCGTGGGGCTCCAGAGTAGATCTAGAACGTGGAACCCGGCTCCTTCAATATGATGAGACGGCGCAAGGTGTTTGATTAGGTGGAAACATTAAGCACTCCGATACTGATCTAATATTATATTTATGAAACCCTGGCCTCAAAAAGTGACATTGTGCATAATGCAACACAGGACAGGCAAATATTTCACGAATGAGCTCTTGTAAATATAAGTGACATAACTCATTAATAAAAAAAAATTAAAACACCGAAAAAATTGAAAGATCTTGAGGCAAACTTTTTCATTAGGTGGAAACATTAAGCATGTACAGGCCTCCAATATTAATCAAATACTATATTTAAGAAACTCCGGCCTTAGAAAGTTACATTGTGCATAATGCAACACAGGACAGGCAAATAATACATGAATGAGGTCTTGTAATACAAGTGGCAAAATTCATTAATACAAATTTAAAAAACACCTGAAAAATTGAAAGATCTTGGCGCAAACCATTCCATTAGGTGAAAACATTAAACATTTACGGGCCTCCGATGCTAATCGAATGTTATATTTAAGAATCCCTAGCCTTAAAAAGTGATGACGTGGATAGTTCAACACAGGACATACAAATATTACATGATTGAGATCTTGTATATACAGGTGACATAAATCACATAATCGCTCCTTTTTTGGGACTTCATCCCAGATGCCTGAGATAACACGTAGGGGAAGCAAATCCATTCTCAACAATAAGATTAATCTTCGGGTCCCATGAGTGAGATTCCAGGTTAGACAGGGTTGGGGTTAATTCCCAAGATTACTCTCCTTATTACCCAATATCACTGACCTGACTGGCACAGAGGAAAGTCTCTCTCCTGGCTTATATTATAAAGGGATTTTTTTAATATGACTCTTTAAAAGGGATTTAGGCATAAAAGAGCCTACACTCAAAACAATCCCAAAGGTTTCTTTAGACATCACAAAGGACCTAAAAAAAGCACTCTTTGGAGGACAAAAATGGGACTCCTAAGAGCTCCATTAAAAGTTCTCGCCTCTCCACCCAGAAGCGAATTTCCCCATCTCAGAACAGTGACTATTGCAAAGGTAAAAGTTGGCAATAATCCAACTCCAGGTGTAGGGTGTGAAGGGCTGCTAGACTATCCAAATCACAAATCTGAGGAAAGATGCAACCTTCTATTACCTCAAAGAATTGTGAAAGGCTCATGTCCAACACCTCACAAGCGTAACTTAATGATGAGGGGATTTTTACACTATAGAAAGATAAAACGTGACCAAAGTGACGTTTTCCGCATGTTTTATATAGTCTATTACAGGCATTAGCCTGGGATAAGGCCCTATTCGAGCAATGGTTTACATGATCGACATCCTTCCTACTACTAGAGAAGATCTTGGCCAGGTAAAGATACAATTCTACTTTTTCCAATTTGTCTTCCCTTAAGTACAAATTGAATTCTTCCCTTTTCTCGTACATTTCTTATGAAAAAGACAAAATTTTACTTTTTGAAAAATTATTTTCAAGAAATGGGCTTCAGAATACTTTATCAAAGTAGTAAGGCGACATTGTAAGCCAATAGGGGTTAAATCCCTTATTGCCACATCATCAGCGTACAGCAGGCACCTAATATACTTGTCACCGATTTTCACGGGGTCCCGCTGCACCTGACTTAAATTGCCTGGCAAGTCATAAATGTAGAGGGAAAACAGCAGGGGAGTCAACAGGCAACCATGTTTAAGCTATTGTGGGTTGTAACTTTTTGGGAAAAACCCTGAGTCCCTCCCATCAAGACTTGACACCAGGTAGCTGAGTGAAGTTCAATAATGAGACTCAGAAGGTGATGAGGAACACCCAATAGGAGTAGATTTCTCCACAGCATCCAAAGATCAACTCTATTGAACTCTGTGGAGAAATCAATAAAAGCTCTATACACCAGCATACCACGGGAATAAGGATATTTCTCAAAAATCACCTGAAGGACAGCAATGTTATCAAGGGTGCTATGGTTCCTCCTGAAGCCAGCCTGTTCTGGGGGGATATGATTGTTTTCTTAAACCCACTGTTGTAGATGGGATAGTAATCTCCTAGCGAAAAGTTTACCAGTTGCTTCTAACATTGCTATCTGTCTGAAACTTGCTGGGTACTATTTAGGGCCCTTTTTATAAAGCGCTACAATGACTCTACCCCTCCAAGATAAAGGGATTTTTCCAGTTTGTTAGCAATATTCAAAGAGTGGACAAAGAAAAATTCCACAAGCTATGGGCTCCTTATTAATGGCCGAGATAGGTATCTCATCGGGCCCCATTGCTCCAGAAATTCCTGCATTTTTTATAAAACCAACAATCCCGGCTTGACATGGAGCATCATACAGTAAAAACAATTCTTCATCCACACTAAACTCTATAGGGTCAGCTTCCCCAGGATTGCTAGAACACAAATTAGAGATGTAACCCACCCAAACACTTTCAGGGATGGGGATTGCATGTGCTGTAATTCTAGAATCACAATATTCAGCCATCAGACACCAGCATTTCCTTAAATTCTTAGAATTAGCGCCCTCCCTCAGATTAGTCCACTTATCATCGCTTTCACTCCTATGCTCTTGTGCTTTTAATCTTGATCTAATACATTATAACAATAGATTTCTTGTTGTCTTAAAGTAGAAAGTAACTCATGCTGTCTCCTTATCAGGAAATGTATTTCTTGCTTTAGCATCTTCAGCTTTGGATTGCACTTTTTCAGTTGCTTAGGGCCTTAATCCTTTGAGCCTAGATTACAAAAACCCGTCATATGAGATTCAAAACACAATATAGGGTCACACCATGAATATTAATTTATTCTAACACATCCATCTTGAATTTTTGAACTTAAGGTCTCAATGATCCTAGCTGCCCAAAAGGTATGCTGATTTGACTTATTAAAGTCAACCTCACCATTTAAGAGGTTCCAGGGAGCTAGTACCTGAAGGCAAGTGTCATCTCCACTATGCTGTGATCGCTCATATCGGTTGGAAGCACAGTAAATTTGGAACAAACCTCAAACATTTGATAGGATACTATCACATAATCTCTATTATCTTGGACGGTAAATTTCAAAGAAAGTCATAAATTAGATGGATGAATAAACACTTCTTGATTCCAGTTCACAGTATTCTTAAGTAAAATCATCACCCCACACTAGCATGGCCCCTTTCGGACTGCCTCACTTTGTAGGATATTAAGAAATAATCAGCATATATAAAATCCGTACATGCCCAAGTTTCTTGTAAATATAAAATTAATGAGTTAAGAGATTTCAGAGAATTCAATTTCGCTTCATCATGATCCCCAACAAAGCCAAGTTCCAGGACAGGAGTAGCCCACCAGAGCTACCTCTGAGGCTCATCAGTCTTTACTGAATAATGAAAGTAACCAACAGTCCGTAATTGGATGTGGTTGGTCCTGGAGTGCACCTAGGGATCCGCACAAGGTTGAATTAGTAACCTGACGGTGGCTCTGTGATGAATAGCGGAAGCTTCCACCGTCAGGTTACTAATTCAACCTTGTACGGATCCCTAGGTGCACTCCAGGACCAACCACAGCCAATTACGGACTGTTAGTTACTTTCATTATTTACAGAGCCCATGGGCCCACCATCCTATATACAGCCGGATTAATCGAACTGATTTACATTTGTGCTTCCGTCCCCCCACCCATCTTGTGTCCCAAAGGTCCTGATGAAGACCCCGCGATAAGGCTGGAATCACCTTTATGATTACAGGGGTCGAAACGTCGACATATTGTAATATGTATCAAGCATAGGTGGCAGAGATGTGTGTATCTGTACCTATTGTGCTATGTTTTGCCTTGTATGTAGTTGCCAAATAATAGGCGGGATAGGTTCTACAATCCCTGAATGTATACAAAACACATTACCTTCCCCTTCCTTTACACCATCACGCAACCCTCCTGAACACTCACCCCCTCCCTTTCTTCTGAGCACCACATTTTACGATTTTTGATGCATACGACTATTAATTGTTTGATTTATTCATAATTTTATGTGATGCTAATTAAAATCACAAGTACTTATTGGCTTTTGTTGGTGATGTCTAAATCGTTTTTATGCTTGTTAGAATTTATTTCTTCTAAGTTGGTCTGCAATTGAACTCCACTGAGACCATTCTCTTGATGTACCATGCCATACAAAGGGGGCATGGCTTCTGTTGTGACGTGATGCTTAAACAAGATAGAATGTGGGGAGTAAATAAAAACACACACTAGAGTCCAGCTGTATCTACTCAACCTAGAAGGCTTCTCTTTAGGTTAAGTATACTGGAAATGGAAACAAAATTGAAATAAATTATAAAAATGCAAAGAATAAAATGATTAAAATCAGAGGGCAGAGCCTCCAATATAGCGATGGTTGTTAAATGGAGGCAGGCACATTTCATAATGAGTGCAATGCTGTTACAAGGATATTTCAACATCGCTGTTGAGTCCGCAGGTATTAAGGAAATGTCAGTAGGAAGGGCAAACCGTCATCTAGGAAGAAGGCCTAGATTACAAGGTTTTTTGAGATTTACATTCCTGTAAGCAGCCTTTGAAATCATCTGCATATTTTAGATTTATCCACTGAATCTTTCAAATAGATTTTTAGCCTTGTATTAACCTTAGCCAATCACGGAATACTGATGGAAAACTGTTACCTTACTTCCTTTTGATAAGGACCCACAGGGGACAGACTACTGAATTAATTTTATTTAAAATATAGTGATTTAGTGATTGTAAAATTAGGTTAACTATATAATGAGATTCAAAATGATTCCTTTCCTCACTCTGTTTTCGCCAAAGTAATTTAATAATAGTTTTGAAACAATACAAGAAAGACAGTGAAATGCGTTGGTCATGCCAACTAATACCTTTTTAAAATGCATGTTATAAGATTTTGAAGAACCTGTTGACCAACATATTTTATATAAAAATAACTCATAAACTGCTTCTTGTAATGATATTGGCTTCATCCTCCTGGATCAGGTATTATCCAGTAGCACACACTGCTTGATAGAGGTGGTGGATTTATCCGATATTACTCTAACATATTTAAAAAATATTTAAGCCTGATGCCATGAATGTGTCTAACGTGGTAAACTGGTAACTTTTAAATCCAGTTTTACATGCCAAGAGTTTTCCTTTCATGTATACTAATTGAATGCCTTCACTGTGAACCACTGTGTCTGATGATTTCACTGTGCATGATTAGGTTGGTATGGAATTTAAGATTGAAAGTGGAAGCTAACTGCAATGCTCTTTTTCCCTACAACCTTTTGTCATTTTTATATAAACAAATTTTTATAGATGTTTTTCCCATAGAAAACCGTAAGCCATACAATGCAAGTGGTCCAGGACATCTCAAGAATAAAAGCTACATACATGTTGATATGTGAATCATTCCAACCCAAAATAACATAAATCTAGTCATAACTCTTTTGTGGTTAGATATGTGATTGAGGGCAGCACAAATTCATTGAACTCGTAGTGGTGGCATTGGTGACTCCATGTACAAGTGTGACAGAATGGTACACAAAATCATGTAGTATACCACCATTTCGCATTAAATGTAGTATAATCAATTTATATAATTTTACAAACAAAAGCATTTGTCTAGTGTAAAGAATAGTAATAGAAAAAGTTTGATAATCATTTTAAACTCACATAAACCGGCATCTTCATCAGACCTGCTGTTTAATAGCACATTGTTTGCTAGTCATGAGAAGGAAAGGCCTAATTATAGAGAGAGTTTTATTTTCTAGTTGAGTGCCACAGGATATGTAGGTTAGTGACAATACCGGTAGTGGTCCTTTCAGACAGGGCCAGAAGCAAACATTTTTCAAGAACAGAATAATAAAAAGGATAATATGTGAATTTGTTGGTTTAAAACTGAATTTGGAATAGTTAGATGGCATTGCTGGGGGGGACACCGAGGATAGGTTCATGTTTTGCTGACCTTTTACAAAACAATTTTACTTACTTTGTGGTAGAGAAAAATGATTGTTAAAATAAAAGTTTAAATATTTATAAACAAATTATACAATTGAAGGACTGATTTTAGGAGAAATGTGTAAACATTTGGTGAACGTTTTGTAATATATTGACACACTGGGAAAAAATGGATAAATTATTCTAATTCACACTATTAACTTTAGAATAATGATCTTAATGTTGGTGAATATTGAATGTTAATAGATTCAAATGGTTTAAGAGTTGCATTTCTCTACATTGTCTTACAATTTAAAAGCAAATGAAAGAATTTTCTGAGACATTAAGATCAAATTAAAGTCTATTGTTAGAGTCAACTTATGAACACACCAGCGAAGTAAAGACTAAGGTTTACATCACATTATGCAATGGCCAATGATGCAACATCAGAAATGAATGGTTTCCCGGACATTGTATTAAAAGCCAAAATGGTACTGAGGATTCTTACCTACCTAAGGAGAAATTAGGAGCAATTCATGTAGGTCTACAGGAGCATATCCCAGAGGAATGTGAGGGCTTTACAATGCAAGGGTTCAAACTCATGGCTGGGAACCTGGCTTGCCTTGTATGTAACCAAAAGAGACAACACATTCATAAAATAGAGCTTTCATCAGTGAAGCAGAGTCAAGTTTAAAAGATTTTTGACAAAAAAGTAGGAATGAAAAAGAAAACCTTTAGCCTATTAAACACAGCAATCCTGCCAACAACGTTTGCTCCATCACTTGTAGTCAGAGCAAAGCAAAATGATGCACATCCAATACACTTTGGCTCTCCACAGTGTGGATGTGTGTGTGTATATAATATCCCCAATCCATAATTTGCAAAAATGCCATGCAAACCAGAACTTGCACACAGAATGCAATGTTCGTGAGCCCACTCTGGATGAGAAAGATGCAATTACAAATGTTCTAAATGGGAAGTCAATTAAATAATTTTATTTGATAGTTTGAGTAAGTGTGGTTATTTAAGGATGGTTTGCTTTTAGATGCTTTTACTTAGTGGTATAAATATTGTGAGGTCATACACATTGCATTAGTGTGTGTTATGGTTAGCATCCTTTTGTGCGAGTTTGGATTTTGGAGCTAATCATAATTGGTACATTTCTGGGTTTTGGGTTTTAATTCAGAACATAACTGTACTTTAACTGTGTTTAAGTGAATTTCAGAGGTTTTCTTAAACATGTTATATAACAAGTTCTAAAAATAGATTCTCTTTTCAGTGAACCTCTGTTTTGCTATGATATACTTCATCCAACTTCTATGAAAGTATTCCCTTCCCCACTGCACAGAGCCTTCAGTCTTGCTCAATGGAGGTTGGCCTCAGGGCCTGCAACCAACCCACCACAGGGGGCCACCCTTTCTGCACCTGTCCTTTTGTGTGAAGAGCATGGGTTGGCTGGAGCGCCAGGCCTTCAAGGAGGTCCTACAGTCACCGTATGGTGGATAGGCAACAGCCGCTATGCAGGGCCTTTTGCCATGCATAGCAGGTGTTAGTTGTAGCACCTGCCCCACCTCAGGTGCCCTTGAAGTGCTTAGGAATTATTAGAGACAAACTCTATTACTGAATGTTTTTTTTGGTTTCGTTTTTGATTCTGTTTTTTTGTGTTTTTGCTGCATGTTCTTGCAACTGTGATACCAAACTGTGATACCAAACGACCACTTGCAATCTGTTGAATTTTTTTTTCCTATTGATGGATTGTTTTGCAATGGTTTTTCAGCATCTCATCAGCATGGTTAGAATTCTTCTAGATATTGGTTTTGTTCTCCGTGAAATTAAGTGCAAAAATGCTCAGGTAGGGCTTGTCCTCATCCACTTACGGCAGCACCCCTTCCAAAACATTTTGGGGTCACTCAACATCCTTATTTACTAGTGTTTGCTTTTTGTTCTTCATGGAACTTGAAGTACTTTTGCTCATACTTCGACTTGAGGTGTTGTGTCATTGTCAAACTGAACAAGGAGTAGAGACCTCTCTGATCAGAGCTTACTGGTTACTCTCATCATGTTCAATTCCTTTTCTGATTGGAAATGACTGAAGAACTCCCAAGCAATGGAATCCTTTGTGTGCTTCTCTAGTTCCACTTTCTTTCTATTACAAATAACAACTTCTTCTTTTGATGAAGCAGATGATGGTCCTGGATTCTCCTGTTGAGCTTTGTCAGCCATAGCGGAGAGCTGGAATATAGCAATCATTCCATTTATGTAATGTGCAGGTAACCTGCTCTTGCTGGATATGCCTCTTGTTGCTATGTAATAGGGAATTTTTGATATGGTGAAACGATATATTACCTATCCATCAATGAAAACCTTCAAATGCTGATTATATTTTTAAAAAGAACACAGGCTCTGGCACCATTTCAAAGACATCCTGTCCTCATTGTTAGGCGAACAGGGTCCACAGATTTGAGTTTGTGTCTATAAACCCATCTCCACACACTTTAAAAAGTTTCAGTTCACCACCAACACATCCCCAAAACACAATCTGATCCCTCCCAGTCTCCTGTTATACTTCAAATTTCATGAGAGCATAATTTACATTTAAAATTTTAAACAGGGGACACAATCAGAGACTTTAAATCAAGTCCACAGACTTGACAAAAGCAAATGGGGAGTGCCATCTATGAACTCTGCACAGAGTCCAAGAGCTCTGACACTGGACCTAACATGGATCCCACAGTTTCATATTGTGAAAAGCAGTTTTTCTTGGTGTCAGTTGGTAAGACTTCTCTGTGCGTAGGAGCGGCCTACTCTCTTCAGAAAGAAAGCCAAACACCAATTTGTAACTGGATGTCAAGTGGCCAACCAAGAACCAACATCCACAGGAGCAGATGCAAATTTCCCAAATCCCCTCAGTAGTTGCAACTCCAGATAAGATTAACCACCTGCACTCTACACCCACTGGGGGGGGGGGAGGGGATTGGGAAGAAAGAGAGACCGCCTCCAGATTCAGTCATATGCCTGCACCTTCACTCTTATTGGGATGAACTTCTTTTTTCAGTCTGAGGTGACAGCAACAGGACCTGCAGTGGAATACAAGAGCATTTCACATAACGATGTCTGTAATTCTGCCTTTACTTCTAATTCAGTCACACCGTTCATTCATTCTAATCTACCTGAATTACTGGAAAGGCTAGCTGCTCTCTGAAGGTTGTGTGTAAGATAATGTCAAATTCTTAACTTCTCTATCAGAACTAATCCTGCAAGACCTTATGAATTACACGAGGTAAAATCTGCTAAAGACTCAGCAAATTATCCTAGGAAAGAGTTCCGTAATATGTATTAGCTAATTCCTTTGCAGGAGATAATTTGTGGTTTTCTTCAGACATACTGTAACAGTTCCTTTTACAATAACTCGAATTTAACTGAACTGTTCTCTTTTCCCAATTTATCTCTGGATTGTGCTCAGTGGGCCACGGCAGACCCAAGATCAATTGGAATTGAGGGGTGTCTATTAAGTTGAAAGATATTTCTTCTCGATGCTCATTCTGATCCTGCAACTCGAATGGACTCAGTCTCATCTGTGATTGGTCCAGAAGATAAATTTGTGCCATCGACAGCTCGTACTGGTTCCGCAATTTTCTTTTTAACAAATCTGATTCCCATTCTCCAAGCATATTGGATGTCATAAAAGTTTCCAGTAGCTCCAGAATCAGTCACGACAGAGACTTCATGTAATTTCTTTTTTCAGAATTTAATTTCGAAAGAAATAGTAAAAAGGGGGGAAAGCAGACTGTAATGTGTTTACCACCTGTTGTTGACTCAGGGTTGGCTTTTGTTCAACATCCATCAGGACAACCCTCTTCACTGATGGTCCTTCTCTTTTCCCGAATTATTGGTTTTAGGCTTCTTTGTACACTCTTTCACAAAGTGCCCTGGTTGACCACAATACAAACATACATTTCCAGATCTTCTTTTATCTTTCTCCTCTTTGGAAAGAGGACCTCTAACACTGCCAATTTGCATGGGCTCCTCCACAGGGTGAGTTTTGGGAAACCTTGGTTCCTTCCGCTTTGATTCGGTCAAAGCGAGGTGGAATTGGATGAAATTCTCTTTCCTGTTCCGTTCTCCTTTCAAAGAGGCATTGATCTATTTGTAGGACTAGGTCAATTAATTTCGACACCTCCGTGGTCAATACGGAATTTGAGCTAAAGCATCTTTCAATTCTTCTTGCAACCCTTGGTATAAGAGTGCTACTCTCTTACTCTCCGGCCATTCCGTCTCAACAATCACTTTATTGAACTGGGCCAAATAGGAGATCAAATCTCGATTACCTTGCTTTAAGTCAATTAATTCGTTGTCCGTAGCTTGAGATATGGCTCTGCGATTAAAGATTCTACGAAATTCTGTTTTGAATCTTTCAAAATTGTACATAATTGGATCGTTTTGAGAATCTAAAGGCATGGACCAAGAAGCAGCGTCCCCGCTCAAATAAGACAAGACAAATGCTGTTTTAGATGGGAAACGGCCCTAACCACAAATTTTTCACAACGAGTAGCCTTAACAACGACTCCTAAACAACGACCTGGACCTGAACCACGACCTCCTTAACCACTACTTCATTCACAACGACTGATTGAACTACGATTTTCAAAGGTAAGTTTAATTATTATTTTCTTATCTAACCTCTAACAGAGGCAGCCATCATCCATTCAGGAGAGATAGATTTTCTGGTTACACATTTTAGATTAATTTTCCATTAATATGTATACAAGAAATGTACAGAGTTACTGTTGCAATGGGAAACATAGTCTATTCCTTAGTTCTTCTACATCGATTTTCACTGACATTTGCCTAGTAACGTTTTTTTTGTAACTTTGTGATAACTGAGAACCTCTTAGACATATTTATTTGTTTAGTAAGGAGAGTCACTTCGGAGCTGTGGCTCCCATGGCGGATTGATGCAAAGGTTGCTATGAATACACATCTGGCATGGGCCACATTTGCATCATTCTTGAGCATCACAAGAGCCTGCAAATCGGGCCCATGCTATTCTTCTGGTTCCTGCGATGGCCTTTTATCTGCTTTTATGATAATTTGAAGTTACATATCAGAATGTCATAAAATGTGTGTGATGTTCTGAGATTTCCCCAGAGACAAAGGCGGCCTTATGTGATGTGCGATATCATTGAGACCAAAACAAATGCCACTTCCTGGATATGGCAAAGGGGTCAAAGCTCACGTGATGTGCCTAACTCTGCCTGTTATTTTGGGGAAATGCAGCCATTCTTCCTCTGTGTGTGGAGTATCCAGGCTGTTGTTCATGTATGAACACTTCAGCAGCTCCGGGTGCAAGTCAGGGGTCTCCCGATTTAAGTGTATGGAGGAACAACGTGATCGCTGCTACTACTGACAAAAGGAGTATTACTACTAATAGTAATTGTAATAATTAGTAATAAAAAAATGAGAATAGTAATAATAACGCTAATAATAATGACTATTCTAGAGGGAAAACTGACTGTTCTGGCCTGAAAGGCCGGCATGGCATGGGGGAGTGTGTTGTCTGTCATGAGACCAGTTACGCCTTAAAGAGGCGGCCCGCAGTGTAATCTCCACACACAGAGGAAGAATGGCAGTATTTCCCCAAAATAACAGGCAGACTTAGGCACTCAGCGCTCATTTAAAAAAGTACCGGGCAGACCTCCAACATAAAAAAAAAGCACACCGCTGATAACTCACATGGCTACAAGTGCCCAGTAGATCTTTGTATAATAAACAGTGTCTCCGGGTCTCACCCTTATAGAAAGAAATTCAGGAGGTAAATCCTTTGGCACATTGCAGATCGTATAGTGGAATTCAAATTAAGAAAACTGTAACACAGATCGTTGCCAAAGAGGCCCACGGAAGGTTCATTACAAATGAGTGAAGCAAGATAACTTAAATATTGCAAGTCCGCTAAAGCGCAGCCAGAAAGCAAGTTGCTCATGGTATGTTCTGTTTTGAAGGTAGTGGTAGATTCGGTAAATATGTAAATTGCATAAGTTTCGTGGTTCAGGAAGTCGTGGTTCAATACTTAGTGGTTTGGCTTTGATCGTTGTTTAGCCTTCGTGGTTTAGGCACTCGTGATTTAGGAGGTAGTTGTATAATCATACAACCGTTTTAGACTGATCGTCTACAAAAATGACTGGTCTGCAGAGAAAATGTAGGGGACACTGCGTTAGGAATCTGTGCTTTTTAAACTTTGATGGGCCCTTTGAGGGCCCACCTTTTAAGTCACACAGCTCATTCATTCTAATCTACCTGAATTACTGGAAAGGCTAGCCACTCTCTGAAGGTCGTGTGTAAGATAATGTTGAATTCTTAACTTCTCTAACAGAACTAATCCTGCAAGACCTTATAAATTACACGAGGAAAAATCTGCTAAAGACTCAGCAATTTATCCTAGGAAAGAGTTCCATAATATGGTCTTGAATATTCCTCTCGCTTGTGAGTTCAAGTCTCTTAAACAACTATTAACATCAAGGAATTGTGGCTGTCCGCGGCCCCCGCAGGGGGCCACCTCAGCAGGGCGGCCCTTTAGTGCCATCTTGGCACCACCCACCCGCTCTAGTGCTCTGAGGGGTCTGCGAGCCCTCGGCCGGGCGCCTCCGTGACGTCCTTCCTGTGCGCCGGGGAGGGTGGGAGGGCTTATATGCCTCCCCTGCCCCTCCTGGCGGTCTCTTTTGCCCAGCCACGCCGTCGAGGAGGTCACTCGGGTCGTCGTTGTCGATCGGGTCGTCGTGTTCACAAGGTTAGTTATCGCCACCCCCTTAGGGGCCGACGGCACAGGGGCGGTGTCCTGGGTGGGTTACTCGCCCTTCACCCCCTCTGTGGTACGGGCTTGTCGGTGCCTTGGAGCGCATCCTGCCCGGTGCCTGTGGCGTGCTAGCTATGCCTTCGGCGTTGGCCTTGTGCATAAGAGGGCCATTGTAGGGGTGGACTGCCTCCAGCTTTTCGCTGCAGCCAGAGCGCGCCGAGTGCGGGCGGGGGAGGCTGGTAACTGCCGGGTCTTTAGGCGGCGCTGTGGCGTGGTTCTCGCGCCGGCCGAGTATCAGGTGATCCGTTTCGATCGGAGCAGTGCCTCACGGTCTTTCAAGGGTCTGGGGAAATGGCGGCACAGGGGCGGTGTCCTGGGTGGGTTACTCGCCCTTCACCTCCTCTCTGGCACGGGCTTGTCGGTGCCTTGGAGCGCATCCTGCCCGGTGCCTGTGGCGTGCTAACTATGCCTTCGGGGTTGGCCTTGGGCATAAGAGGGCTATTGTAAGGGTGGACTGCCTCCAGCTTTTCGCTGCAGCCAGAGCGCGCCGAGTGCGGGCGGGGGAGGCTGGTAACTGCCGGGTCTTTAGGCGGCGGTGTGGCGTGGTTCTCGCGCCGGCCGAGTATCAGGTGATCCGTTTCGATCGGAGCAGTGCCTCACGGTCTTTCAAGGGTCTGGGGAAATGGCGGCATTGGGAATTTCGGTCAGCTGCGAGCGGCGCATACCGGGACCACAGCAGAGCACGCACGCGCCGGGCCTCGTGCGCAGAGCTGGGCTAACTCTTCCGGCCTCCGTCAGCAGATCTGTATCAGCTGCGCCAAGCCTTCTGCGCCCCTAATACTGTTTTCATTTCCCCGATACTGCTGGGATTTACGTAAGAGCGAACCAGGGGGTCCAGCAGATCTCGTGGCTCCACTGGCCGAGGTGAGGCAGGGGTCGCTTGGTGAGCGGGGGGGCTCACTGACCGATCGTGCCTTGGGCGGTGCTGCCGGTGTATTCTAGCCTGCCTGGGGGAGCGGTGTTAGCGTGGGCGCATCATGCACGGGGGGGGCGGTGAGCACCCGCAACCGTTGCGCGGCTCGGCACGTCCCTCCCCTCACATAAGGGGGCTGGCCTGGAGGCACGGGTACCTGCTCTGCCTGCCTCTGCTCCGGTCACCGTGGCAGTCAGTACAGGGGCAGCACTTGGGGCTCTGGCACCAAGGGGGCGCCGAGCACATAAGTCCCAGGTATAAAGGCGTGCAGGAGGGGGTGGGGCACCGGGGAGCAGGTGCAACGGACCCCAACTCCCCAGCGGCACGTAGGTCACACTAAGATTTGTCGGGTCACCCACGCTGGGTGATCCCGGCGGCATGTGTGCAGCCTGTGCATATCGGTAATCGGTTAGCACAGGGCCAAGGTTTCTTTTCTGGAGGGGGGGCGGGCGCTCTCCCCTGGAGGCTGGGTGTCACTGCACACACTGTATGGCATGTCGCCATACTTTGAGCTGATTTGCCCTGCCCCGGGCGTTTTGGGGCACGCCGGGTCTGGATATGTTTGTTGGGGAAACTATATGAGCATCACGGGCGAGGAGCTGGACCTCCAAGGCATGGTTGTGTCACGTTGGAGGCAGCATCAGACGTCGATGTGTGTGGTGAGTACAGGGCCCTGTGGGACGACCCCTGCTCTGAGCTCCTGGCGACCCCCTTCGGGGACAGCTGCTCCTGCCTCCCGGAGCACTTTGCGGGATCACGGGTAGCTGGGTTGTGGGCACGTCCTCGCGGGGCTGGCAGTGCCCCTGGGGGGAGGGGGTTTGTCTCGTGCACATTCTTCCCTGTGGCTGCGCGGTGCATGTTGAGGGTGTTCCGACATGTACCCCAGGCGTGTCCTGCAGCAAGCTTTACATTGCATCTCCGGCGTCCCCAATGTGTGGCAACGCAGGGCGTCCACGAGTGTGTTATATCCTCATCCTATTTGGTATTGTGACTCAAATATCCCCCCCTCGGCTTGGGTCCGGTAGATGCACGCTTTGGTTGTTGTCAAAAGTCTTTACACCACATGTTTTGTGTTGCGGCGGTCAAACGATCCTATCCACAACCCCCCTATGCAGTAAGCAGACCCATTTTCTTTTCCGGACGTCGTCGGGGTTCCCTGGCCTTCTTATCAGTGGGGGCCCAGCTCCTTGTGGTATTTGCTCCCATTTATATGGTCAGAGTGCTTCTAGGGGACCTGTTACATTACACAGAGGCGTTGGAGCACATGTCTTCCCCATGAGACAAGCCGAAAGGCTCCGATTCACTAGAATGTTAGAAGCTCTATAATTAATACAGATCTAGTGGTTAGAGTTGCACACTGTATATTCTATAATTTACTCAGGGGTTATACCACAGGCCTTGTATTAACTCACCCTGATGGGGCATTCTAGGGGATTGTAATACATGCTATATGTAGCCAGCAGTTTGTTTAAATCAACCAGTCTGACACCACTGCTTCTTCACCTCCGGAGCCAGAATGAGCTGTCGCACTCATAGGAGTGGCGAGGTTAGTCACTGTGCGGGAACTGCTAGACCGCATTCCACCAATAACGCAGGCTGGGTAGGTATGACATTGCCTGGTTTGACCATTTCCCTTGATAGGAAATTAAAATCAATGATTGCTCCCTTAAAATGTAGGTTAAATATACCTGGGGAAGCAAAGTCGGGCCTGCTCTGTGTAGGATAGTTGCAGACTGCACGGACCTTTAATTTGGGTGCCACCCCAGAGACAGTTGCATGTTCTTTCCTCCCCAGTAATCCTGCGAGTTTTCAGTCGCACCCAATCTGCCAGGCAGCGTAAACCTCGGTACAAGTAGTAAGTATGGCAGTGCGGTCCATGCCCAAGGGCCAAAGTGTCCAGTTTGGGACGGAACACCAAGTGTTGGTCCCTCTGGTGCAGACAGCTTGGCACGCCTTACAAGGGGGCAATAAGGGTCGGAGAACTTGGCAAGGAAACCATGTTCCATGGTGCGGGCCCGATTCATTAGACATGTGTTGGACCTGTATCCCGTGTGAATAATGCAGAGGTAATGTGTGAGTAAACAGCATTGTTGTTTCATACATAGTTTTCCTATAACATCTCTGGATCGATCTACGCGAGGGGGCTTGTGCACATCACTGTGCAAGGAAAACGGCGCTGTCATGGCATCTTTAGAATTATTGACTAATAATTACGCAGCACACTAAGTACCTTTAAGCGGTCAGGTGGCACATTAGGATAATTGTGCTGAATATGTAATGTAACTGGCGCTCATGTATAGCGTTTCAATCCCTTGGCATTTACATACACGTTACATTTGGGTACTTATTTTGTAATTATCAATGCGCGTTAGATTAACGCTATGAATGGAGGACCGGATCTGCCTTCAGCTGGCGTCGCGGTGTCTGCCTTGGCGGCAACCGGATAGGGTGCCCTGGGTGGGGCAAAACAGTATATCAGTTTGGGGTTGATGATTGGTGCGCTAAACCAATTCATACTGCCAGGGTGCCACAAAGTGGGAAGGCCACTTGGGGGCAGGGTTCCCCACTTTGGGGTACATGAATGAATAATGCCTTCATTCACTAATACCAATAATGGGCATTGCTCCTTCCTTCTCAGCAAAGTAGACCAAGGCGCTTTGTTATGTCCTTTGACTTTGAGCGGGTCTTTCAATGCTTTGCTTTCAAAGAACTATTCTTGCCAATTTTAATTCGGTAGTTTGGATGGCTCATAGGTCTCAAATCCATCAATATTTCTTTGACGATCTGGTGGCTCGCATTTAGGGGATGTCCATGGTTCTTTGCGTGGCTAATTAATGTTTCCAGTCACAAAGACACCCGTTGCTTAAGGTCTCATGCTCCTATTGCTTCAGCCTTGGTTGGGTCATACCATATAAACCGTCGGTTGGCTACGTTAGAAAGACTTTTTTTCACACCTGAGATTATCTGGAGCCGCTATAGCTGAGAAATTCGGAGGAGAGTTGGAACGACCACTGCCTCCAGGGGGGTGGCTGACCACTGTAGCAACAGGTGGCTAGGGCATGGGTGCAAGTAACACAAATTTTAATGGTGCAGGATAATTATTGTTTTACTCTAGGAAACTGGGATCTCATGACCAGGTTCTGTCTTTTGGCCGTCGGTTACCAGCCCAAGGGTGGGAAAGTACAATTTTCATTTACTCAGTGCTGTGTTATGCTAAATACAGTTCCTGCCAGCAACTACGGGGTAGTGCTAACTGAGCTGTAGGACGGTGGCCCGATTGACCTAGGAGTTATGTATTCCCTGTGATGTCATGATGAGGTTTGGTAGCACAGGGTAATGGGGGCAGATGGTACTAAGTCTCTCTTGGGTGGCCGATACGAAGGGTAATTAAAATAACCTGGTATGGAGTCTCTGCTGTAGTGTGCCACTGTGGGAGTGCGGTTGGCACATTAAATTTACACTGCCTCTGGGATAAGCCAAAGTCTCTGCCTAGCCACCTAGGGGGTGGGCAGGAGAAAGCCTAGGTGTGCACCCCCTTCTCCTGACTAGAGGGGTGGGTTCGGCCAGGCTTAGGCGCATACCCTAGCCTACCAGTAACTCCATCTCAACATGAGTAGAGAATGCCTAGGAGTTGTTTGCAGTCCATTCGCAACCGCCCCACAGGGCGAATGTTTTAGGCCACAAGGTTGGGGATGGCTCTTGTGTGGGAGCCTGGTGAAGAGCTAAGGTCAGGCTAGGATGTCTCGTGCTTTCACCGCACTGTTGAGTCCCAGGCACGAGCGGATTGTATCAGGGTGAGCTGGCTGTGGGTCAGGAAGCGCCAAGGCATCAGTAGCACTGAGCGGCTTACAGCCAGAGGCGGTATCCGATGCACGGGGCGCTTGTTAGATTAGAGCCCTACTTAGAGGTACCGCCTTAAGTGCTTGGATGTCTGTTGGCACCGCCTTTCAATGGAAGCCATTGTCTGGCGGGCTGCTCTGAGCAGAGCATTTGCAGGCGTAAGTAACAGTTTCCGCTACCAGCTCAAATGGGCATCTTTCACTAAGTTACTCAGATAACGGGGACAGGAAGGGCTGGATAACTCTTGCTTCTACCTGCATTGGCACATCTTGTCAGGAGTGATTGTCAAAGGGATTGCACTTCAGCCAGGTATTGTCAGTGCCATGAATTACTAAATTGAACGAAACAGGAGGCTTGCCCGCGGGTAAGCCAGCAAAAGTTTGGGGAGAGCTAGACTCCGCCCATGGTCAAGGGGTAGGTTTAAGTAGTTGGAGTGGCACTCTTATTTGACATGGGGTTCAATGCGACACTAGGGCATCGCCGCGTTGCGGCCAGAGCACGGGCATTGTATGGCTCCCAGGGGGCAGCAAGTGTAGGCTAGGCGCTTTCCAAACCTGGCACCAGAACACAAGGTAGTCTGGGCCAACTTGCCTGTTGGGTGAGTTATGTAGGCACCTGGGTAGTTGTCACTCCAAGAAGAGGTGAGTTGTCTCCAATAGTGGGCACAACACATATATGTGTGTCTCTGGCCTACAGCGATGTGGGGCCTGTCTCATTTTGAGGTGCGCACAGGCGGAAATTGTGTACTTAAGGTTCGCATGACCAATGTGGTTGTGGTATCTCCTAGCCCACCCACTGAAGGTGTACTGCAGCTAAACAGGAAACTGGGAATCTTGGTTTCCGTCACTTTGGCAGGTTTTAAAGCAGCCAGGGTCGGCAATGGACAGTAGGTACTGCGCATCTGTTATCCGACGGCAGTTATGCAAGCGGAGTGCGCTGCTTAAATTGTAATTACACGAAAGGGCGAGGTGTCTCCAATAGTGGGCACAAGACATGTATTGTTTCAAACCAACTTCGATACCATTAAGGTGTTCACCAGGGTTTAGCAAACAAAGGGGTTTGTGCAACCGTCTGGTCAACGGGGGAAGTAAGTGCACCCAGAACCTAGGGTAGGTGACTAGTTCCTGCAGTAAGCGATGCCCGCCCGGTTAGCTATGGTAGCCTCGCTGGGTGATGACGCTGACAGCCAACATAGTGTGCTGTTGTTCCGAGATAGGGGGAAACAAGGTGTCAAGCACAAAAGGCTACTATGTAAAAGAACATTTGGCACGTCCAGTGATCAACAATGATTAAAATTTAGCAGAGCAGGTAATTTTCCACCCATGGGGTGGGAACGCCCCTGTCCCCCTGGTCGGGAATATTCTAGGAGGGGGTTGGTAGGACTTAGACAATCCTTAATGTTAGGCACCAGACCGGTCAGTGCGTTGAATCACACAGATTCTCTTAGCTGGTATGCCCAGGGGGTTTCCCCACAAAGGGAGCTGAGCTGGCGGAATTCCCATAAGGAATAAGGGTGCATTGGCATGGGCAGGCAGGCACCCTTGATCATTGTCACATATTGCTAGTTATGAACATTCCTGTGCGTCATGATGTAGAAAGCAAAGGGACTGCAAAGGTTAAGCATAATCCTCCTCGCCCAAATAGCCAAAGCAGGCAGGCGGGGGTGGGAGCGGTTACCTAACAAGGGGGCTGCTGTCCCACAGATGGGGGACACAGGGGATCAGGCACATAGGTGCTAGAATGACGGCAGCTAGGTGGGATCAGCAAATAGATGGGGCAATGTGAGCTTTGGTGTTGGAAACTGTCCCGCCCGGAGTTGGCACGGGGCTAGGTCATGTAAGGCAGAGGAACTTTCCCGCAGGAGGGTGAATAGTTCTTGGCACAGGTTCACAGGACAGAAGAGTCTTTGGTTTCTTCAGACACTAGCTGACCCAGGCGAATGTCAAGGGCTATTGTGATAGAGATGGTGTTCATCTATCATCAGTAGGGAGTGATCTCTTCCCTTAGATTTGCAGGAGGCCTGGAAATGAGCGGTCACATGTGGAAATGCGCTGTTTGGTGAGTTCAGCAACTACATGGGTCAATGTGAAGCCCTGATGGGCGGAGATGATCCCCCGCTAAGGTGGCATGTAGCTAAGTCAGAGGAGGCCATTGAACATCCCTGTAAGAGGGAACTGTTCATGGCGTAAGCTCACAGACCAGAGGGGTCTGGGTTCCATCAGACACGAGCTCATCCAGGCAAACGTTAAAGGTTACTTTGATGAGGACGGGGTCCACTTGTCCCCGGTGGGGATGGACTTGTTTCTCCTGGATTTACAGGAATGTTTGGAAAGGGCAGGTTGCAGGTAATAGGATGTGCAGTGGTGGGGGGCCCTGGCTGCGACGGTGGCCGCCTCCAGGGCTGTGGCGGAGTTACAGGGCGATCTGGAAGCAGACTGGTACAGTAAGGGTACCTCTGCGGCAGACCGGTACAGTAAGGGTACCTCTGCACGGCACAGTAGGGGTGCCAGGGCCAAAGACCGGGAGCCTCAGGGCAGGTTCCGGGAAAACCGCGACGGCGCCCCGTTAGTCCTTTGGGCGGTTGGGGGCCTGACCAACCGGGGGTTTGCCCTGCTACGCTCCGCCCTGAAAAGGGCGTGAGTAGAACAGACCAACGTGTCACGTGATCCGGAAGAGGATCGTCTAAGGTAGCACTGACGGGGTGCCCCAGAGTGCTGGCTCACCAGGCGGGCGGGGGCAGCATAGGTTGGCACAGCTGCCCCGCCCTTGGATCGCCCGTAAGATAACCCACATATTGCATACTCCTGTATGGAATAAACCTGCAGCAATATTTTCCCACTACAAAGTTGTCTTGTGTATTTATTTATTGCATGCTCAGACAAGGGGGGAGAGGTTGCCAATAATGGCACTATGTGGCTGTCCGCGGCCCCCGCAGGGGGCCACCTCAGCAGGGCGGCCCTTTAGTGCCATCTTGGCACCACCCACCCGCTCTAGTGCTCTGAGGGGTCTGCGAGCCCTCGGCCGGGCGCCTCCGTGACGTCCTTCCTGTGCGCCGGGGAGGGTGGGAGGGCTTATATGCCTCCCCTGCCCCTCCTGGCGGTCTCTTTGCCCAGCCACGCCGTCTCCCGCCCCACCTCTTACCCGGCGTCCTGGCTGGGGGTCAGGGTATCCTGAATGTTTTAATGTTTTCCTTTTGTGTTGCAGGCGGAGTTACAGGGCGATCTGGAAGCAGACTGGTACAGTAAGGGTACCTCTGCGGCAGACCGGTACAGTAAGGGTACCTCTGCACGGCACAGTAGGGGTGCCAGGGCCAAAGACCGGGAGCCTCAGGGCAGGTTCCGGGAAAACCGCGACGGCGCCCCGTTAGTCCTTTGGGCGGTTGGGGGCCTGACCAACCGGGGGTTTGCCCTGCTACGCTCCGCCCTGAAAAGGGCGTGAGTAGAACAGACCAACGTGTCACGTGATCCGGAAGAGGATCGTCTAAGGTAGCACTGACGGGGTGCCCCACAGTGCTGGCTCACCAGGCGGGCGGGGGCAGCATAGGTTGGCACAGCTGCCCCGCCCTTGGATCGCCCGTAAGATAACCCACATATTGCATACTCCTGTATGGAATAAACCTGCAGCAATATTTTCCCACTACAAAGTTGTCTTGTGTATTTATTTATTGCATGCTCAGACAAGGGGGGAGAGGTTGCCAATAATGGCACTATAAGTCTTACAGTCCTTTTAATTTGAAGTCTTCTCCTGAGCTTCATAGAGATTCACCTCACCCGCGGAGTCTGGATTCAACGAAACACTGTTCTTCTGTGGGTTTGGGTTGAAGCAAAAAATATCTTTTGAGAACTCTGATTTTCGATGAGACAATAATCTCCCAAAAAGGCAATAACCCCTGGTGTGCACACCGCTCCGCAGAGAAAGCAGAGTCAAAACAACAAGAAATATTCAGCTACAAAATCACCTCAGAGCAGGAGCGTAAGAGGAACACTACTTCTTGTCTCAACACGATGGTTGATGTGCGCCGCTTCTAGAGCGTGCGCGTTGGAAGAACACTGCAGCACGTGAGGGAATTCAAACAACTAGAGCGCTGATGAGAATTACGTGACGAGCGCCATCTTGAGTCTGAGTCAAAGCTGATGGAGGCAAGTTCCAGTAGCAGTCTCCGCAAGAGTAACCTGGAATGGGAACGCTGCTGTTGCCAACGCGGATTTGAAGCAAAACCAAGCTTCTTCTTTCTAGGTATGTGGTTTTGGACACTAGCTAGCGTGTTCCTGACAGTGCCCCCCTTTAAAGAATGGCCTCCCACAAAAAGTTGCCATGCAATTATTAATTCAAGAAGTAGCTTGGCCATCTTGGATTTGAAAATCTATTAATGGTAGATTTAAGAAAAAACTACTAAACATAAGATATGCTCTTTAAAAAACAAATATCAATGTATGCATGATAATTTCACAAAAATATAATTGTGGCATAGGATTATCATCTAATTTCTTCTACATGTGGTGTTTCTATAACGTGAGCATGCAAGAAGGAAAATCACCCCACAATGCTCTGCTCGGCCTGCTCGTCTGACATGAGTTGAACAAAATGGCTTAATTTGACACTGTTGCATCTCGAGGGAACACCAGGGCGAGGCACGGAAGGAGCTTGAAGAGGAGCGAGGGCTAGCAAGGCAATGTAAAGGTAGGGGGGTAAACCCTTACACATATTTTGTCTACTCTGTACCAGGTTCGCAAACTACAGCAGGGGACCCAACATGTGCCCTATGGTTTCATAGCTCGTGAATTCTGCACAGAGACCACAAACTAATGCAAGGTATCCAACACGGATATAAGATATCTGTAGTCCATGGTTGTTATAGTGGTTTGCAGATTTTGGATCATAGTTACTGGGGGTCTGTGACTGTCGGCGATCGAAAATTCCAGGATGAGTTTGTGAATACCACGTGACAAACCAATTTCTTTTTCATTTATAAACTTTGTTGGGCCCTTTGAGGGCCCACCTTTTAAGTGGTGATTCAGGATGGCCCCACGGTGCCCCCTTATATTGCCTGTAGATTTTTTTGAGGATGTGGGGACCATGCACCTCAAGTCCTCTAATAGCTGCTGCAAGAAAAAAAGCTCAGTCCATTAACCCAAGTTTGAGTTAAAGAAGCAGAAAAAGTCAATGGGAGAAAAAACATCCTCACCCAATCTGACTAATTGTCCAGATATCCCCAACTTTTAACCTGTCAAAGCCCAATTAGCATCTTTTTTGTAACGCTAATTTCTGAAAAACTACCCAGCAAGTTTATACTAAAACAAACATAGGCACACCTCTGACTAAAGTTCTAGTTTCATACCAATTATGTTAAAATTCCAGTCATTGTGGAGGGCACGAGAGAGCCAACGTGCAACTGTGCCATCCACACTGTGGCGAGGCTCTTGCAGTCAGGGAAGATAATCCGTTATTATCCTCCCCCATCCTCCTCTGAGACACTGTAAAAGGTGGCAGCCAGTGTCCAATTGGGACAGGGACCCACGATGCTCATTTGTGCCCGCTTTTGCAGCCCGGGCAGTGCTGTTGGCCATGCACGGCCTACTGCTGCTGCTGCCTCCTGGGCTGCACTGGCCTCTGCCTACTATTGTGCTCTGGCTGATGAGCTAAAGCGATGCTTTGGTCCCCGCGGCCATAGGTGAGCTGGGATAGGTCAGTCGGCTAGGCCTGCTTGTGCGGTTGTGGTGCCCTATCTCAATTCCCGTAGGCTAGAGGTATTGGGGGAGTGGTGGCCTGGCTGGTGTGGCCCCGCTCTCCTCTGTGGAACCGCATTTTGCCTGGTCCGACTTGCGGATGCATCGCCGGTGGGTGAGCCCAAAAACCTGCGTTTTTCATTCGTGTGAGGACTCCTTGCTGCTTACTGGGCCAGCAACCGATAGCCTGGCCGATGCAATTAGGAAGGGTGGCTCTAATGGTTTGCATGCCTGTCTTTGATTAATTTAGGATATATTTGTGAATATAATTATATGAAATATAATAACATTTATACTTTTATATTCCTTTTTATGAAGTGGGACACACAATTTTAAGCACAGGCATGTGGTGGAATGATGGAATGGCCGATGCTGTGGAGGTGAATAGCTAACACTATCGGATTTTAACTTTGGTATTTGCTATTCCTTTATAGGTACACAGACGGTGTGTGTCTACCAAAATGGCAAGTATAGCCACGTATGAGTGCCCTACCAGATAATGACAAGACTAGGGGGGTACGTATCTTGAACCTTTTGTAGGTATCCGTATCCTGATGAATGCCATCGACCCTTTCGGGCAGCTAATTATGGCAGAAACATGTTGATACGGCAGATAGGGTAATGGGGTCATTACTTTCCCAAACACCCTTAATTTGAATCTTTTTTAATCCTGCAAAGTGGAATCCATCATAAAGATAGCAGATACCCACTTAGACAGTTTTAGAATTTCTCACTGCGTGAGGGATCCCTTTTCAAAGATTTCTTTCGTTTCTACATTATTTTTTTTCTCAGGGCTCCTCTTTGGATGTTTTCTGCACCAGAGAGTCGCAGCCGCCCTATGATGATGCATGCCACTCATTGAGTGGGTCAGGGTAGTATTTACACCCCTTTGGGATTCCCAAATTGGGTTATGATTTTTCACTTCTTGCCTCTCTCACAAGTCTAGTGTTTTCTTCTCCTTTCAAAGGCAAAGAATGTCTTTTTTCGAACTAGGATGGGACTGGCTGGCCCACGCCTTATATGGTAATACATATAAACAATAAAATATGGTTTGAGTTATTACCCCCATTTACAAGTCCTTCTTGTTTAGTGAGTTGCATAGTTGGTGGGAGAACGAGGGAAGGCTCAATCTCTCTTCCCTTCATTTTTGTGGATCTAGTGTTCGTACGGCCGCTGAGCTGAAAGGGAGTAGTACTGTAGAGATTTGCCTGTGAGATCAAAATGGAAAAGGGTCTCTCATATGGTGAAGATGCAGTAACTTCCATTTTATCAATGCCCTCCTTACTTGGAAAGTCCACTATCACCCAAGCTCTGACAATGGTAAAGGGAATTGCATGGGGCCATTTTAACTGAATATTTAAGAGTTAATGCAGCACCACAAGAACTATTAGTGGTCAATGAACCACTCATCTTTTTAGAAGATGCTTCTTTCCGCAAGGATTGGTCACCCATAGCCTGGAAATGCACCAGAAATTGGATTATTTTAATCAATACAGCCCAAAAAATCTATGATGCATTACTCATACAAATACAGACAACAGAGAACAATTTAAAGACACAAGTTCAACTTACTATTTTTTAAAAAGTTAGAAGAAGCCAATACTCAAGTCAATGAATACAAAGACTACTTGACCCACTCAAAAATCAACAAACTACAAAAAGACCTAAAAAATTCTACCCATATGTTAATGATGAATACATCAAACAAAAGGAAACACTCAACTCCAAGAAAAATATGGGGTGAAGAAGGACAGTGGATTCCTCCAGCTCAGGGAGTGAGAGCAGTGATATGGATTACAGACCACGTACAAGAGGGAGAGGATACTTTCAGAGGGCCCCTCAACATTTTCAACAACCACCACCAGGGCCAGGATTTGGCTGGCCTCCTTTGTAACCCCCTGTGCAACCCTATCAGTACTATCCCAATCAGAACTCTTTTTTATGAAGAAGCAGAGGGAGAGGCAGGGGCAGGCAGAAGGGGCAGCGAGTTCAGTGGGAAGACCTGAACCAACGGGTCACTTGGAGCATGTCGAGATAGGCCCAACCAGGCCCCAGCATGGACACACTTTGGTTATGAATCTGACCGACATTCAATTGAGGGAGCCCAAGAAAGTGTCCTCAATAAAGACCTGGTTTTTTCCCTACCAACCAATTGGATATGTTCAAACTCAGATGTGAGCTAGCTGGGTTTTTTAGGAACATAAGACTAAGTGTTATGTTTGCGAATGACACACGTGAAAACAGCACACTAGAGGGCGATACAGGACTCCACAGAAGATCAACCTTTGTCCCTACAATCGCTCAGGTTCCCCCTGAAATTGGGGTTTTTGAACAGGCAGTGATTCATGAGATTGAGAACTTGACAGAAGTGAACCAAAAGAAAACATACAGTAATATAACAAAACTAGAAAAAGAGGCTTTGAGTGAATTGAAGGAAAATCAACGAATCGTAGTAAAACCAGCAGTTAAGGGTGGTGCGATTGTGATTCAGACCTCAGAAGCATACAACCAAGGGTGCCTCTGTCTGCTGGGAGACAGGAGTAATTATGAAATTCTGGGAAGAGATCCCACAGAACGACTACAGAAAGAGATCCATACCATTTTGGAGGAAGCACTTGGCAATGGGTGGATTAGTCAAAAGGAGGCTGCCTTTCTAGTCAAAGAGAATCCCAAGACACCGTATTTTTATACCCTCCCTAAAGTACACAAAATGACCAGACCCCCACCAGGTAGACCCATAGTGTCCGGGATTGACTCTATCCTTGAACCACTATCACAATTTTGTGACTTTTATTTCAGACCATTGGTTCAGAGTGTGCCAGCCTACCTAAAAGACATGAGGGAGGTATTGAATTTAATCAAGGACCTTGAATTCAAACTGATGGAAGATCTGCTAATAGGGCTGGATATAGAATCACTATACACAAATATCCCTAAGAGGGAAACTCTGCGGGTGATTGACAACATTCTGTATGCAGAACAGTGGGAGTTTCAAACTCCAATGTCCCTTATTTTGGGCCTAGCTGAACTGGCACTAACAAGGAATTTTTTACAATATCAAGACACTCTATAATTACAAACCCATGCGACATCCATGGGTAGTCCCTTTGCTCCAAGCATAGCTTGTTTGTATGTATCACAATTTGAAAAAGAATACATTTACTCAGATCAAAACCCCTATAGCAGTGCCATAAGGGTGTGGCGCCATTATGTTGATGATGTTATTGTTATCTGGCATGGAGATGTTCCAAGAGCAATTGAATTTTTAGCTTGGCTTAACAGTCGAAATATATTTTTGTTCTTTACCTCCACGGTCACTACTATGGCTTTACCATTTTTGGACCTCATTATAAAACCTCTGAATGGTAAACTGAGCAGTGACGTTTTCCATAAACCTACAGACAATAACAATTTGTTGTCCTTCCACAACTTCCACCCCAAGTCATTAAGGGAGAACCTCCCATATGGACAGTTTCTTCGTCTGAGGAGAAACTGCCTCAGACATACGTGACTTTGAAAAAGAGGCAGATGCCTTAAGTGTGAAATTACATGAACGAAATTATCCAGAACATGTTGTAAAAAGAGCAAAGAAACGCGCAAGAAATAACAACAGAGACTCGTTCTTGGAGACAATTGTAAAACCAAAAGAAGAGAGGAATGTGTGCATAACAACCTTTAGCACAGCATCAAATTGTATAAAGAAAACCATTACTCAAAATTGGCGTATTTTGAACACCAATGGCCTGAATCTCAAGAGCCCACTCTTCTCTTGCAAAAAAAAGTTCAAGCATTCGAAATACGCTAATACAGACGAGACCACTACTAGGTAAAGTAAGAGAACATAGGCTCCCTACCGGACATTACAACTGAGGTTCTTGCAAAGCATGCCCACTGTCTATGAGCACAAAATTGGTCAACTTGGGACTGTGATACCCTTGGGAGTTGAGGAATCACACAACTTGCAACACAGAAAATGTAACCTACTTGATCATGTGCCCGTGTAACTTGCAATATGTAGGTATGACCACTAGATGGGTCAAAGTTAGAATACTGGAACATATGAGCAAAATTAGATGTGGAAAGACAATGACTAAACTCACCATACATTACGCGGAGAAAAAACATACTGAGAGAGATCTAAAATGGGTAGGTATTGACAAACCATTTAACTTTACTACTCCTAAACAGAAAAATCCTAACTTTAAGACTTTCGGTGTTCACAGAAGGCATTTAGGAGTCCTAAAGTTAGGAGTCCTAACTTTACTACTCCTAAACTGAGAAAAATCCTAACTTTAAGACTTTCGGTATTCACAGAAGGCATTTAGGAGTCCTAAAGTTAGGAGTCCTAACTTTACTACTCCTAAACTGAGAAAAATCCTAACTTTAAGACTTTCGGTATTCACAGAAGGCATTTAGGAGTCCTAAAGTTAGGACTACTAACTTCTGTGAATACCGAAATGAGTAAGTTCATTCTGTGAATACCAAAATGAGTAAGTGTATTCTGTGAATACCAAAAAGTACTAACTTTACGTTTTTGATGTAAGTTAGTTCTGTGAATCAGGCCCTATATGTGTGAGGCCTGATAAGGATGTGTATACACTTTATACTCACTTTATACCCACTGAAAACTAGTACATGTGGGCAAGACTCAGATATTGAGCATAATTGATGGGCCCTAGGGGAGGTTTACCTATTCTAAGATGGCCGCCCCCCTGTCATACTATCCACAGTTTGGTTAGAGGATAACGGGACCATCTGCCCGGAAATGGCGAAGTACTTAGACGGCCATGGCTCACAACGGGGGTACTGCCGGAAGGACTAGAGTGGCCGAATAGGAGACTCCCATACCTTGAAATAGTAAGTAGGAATGGAGGGGCGGAAGAGGTGACATAAGTGTTTGATTAACCTAGGCGATACTTTATGGCACGATTAAGCGGAAGTAAATAAGGCTGATTGTGGACATCGTATGGTTCTGGGTGGCGAGCTCTGCAAAGTGCTCTACCTGGATTAGGTGCTTTACAAAACTCATATGGCAATTCCCCTCAATGAGTATAAAAGGAGGAGAAATATGATTGTGTTACGTCTTATAGATATGACATAGTACGTTGTATGAATGCCGTTTCAGACTAACGACAAAATATAAATAGAGAAATATCGGACATCTTACTACAGTCTCCAGGTCCCCTCGGTCCCCCCGAGTCTAAGCCATCACTCATGACCGGGGGAGGACCAGTAGGAACATCAGCACAATTAGCTCGAAAATTTGACTTGAGAAGCCTTCTAACTTGGAACAAGTGTTTTTATGTTTGGGAGTTGTCTCTGTCTGTATGTTTTACTTTTTGCTTACATAGTAGTTGTGACACCCTAAGAAAAAGGGGAACTGCCTAGAGTGGGCCTCCCAGATACGAATATCTGACTAGGCATGGATTAATGATATTTTGGCATAAGCACTTCATATGCAACGACAATATATAAAGAGATGATGCTTTATTGCAGAGTGTGACTACAGGACGGGGTTCCCACTCTGTCCCCGAGTTAGGAACATCATTGATGAGACTCGGGTGAGTAGTCTTCCACGGAGAGTTACTGAGCACGTGTGGAGAGATTAGGTCACTGCTAATGGTTCACATGGCTGTCTTTGATTAACTTGGGATATATATGTGAATATACTTATATGAAATATAATAACATATATACTTTTATATTCCTTTTTATGAAGTGGGTCACACAATTTTAAGCACAGGCATTTGGTGGAATGATGGAATGGCCGATGCTGAGGAGGTGACCGGCTAACACTATCGAATTTTAACTTTGGTATTTGCTATTCCTTTATAGGTACACAGACGGTGTGTGTCTACCAAAAGGGAAAGTATAGCCACATATGAGTGCCCTACCAGATAGTGACAAGACTAGGAGGGTACGTATCTTGAACCTTTTGTAGGGGTCCGTATCCTGACGAATGCCATCGACCCTTTCGGGCGGCTACTTACGGCAGAAACATGTTGATACGGCAGATAGGATAATGGGGTCGTTACTTTCCCATATACCCTTAATTCGAATCTTTTTTAATCCTGCCAATTGGGATCCCTAATAAAGGTAGCGGATACCCACTTAGACAGTTTTAGAATTTGTCTCTGCGTGAGGGATCCCTATTCTAAGATTTCTTTCTTTTCTCTATTCTTTTTTTCCTCTCTGGATGTTGGTCTGCACCAGGGAATCGCAGCAGCCATATGATGAAGCATGCCACTCATTGAGTGGGTGAGAGCAGTATTTACACCCCTTCAAGATTCCCAAATTGGGTTATGATTTTTCACTTCTTGCCTCTCTCACAAGTCTAGGGGATTTTGGTGTTTCCTTCTCCTTTCAAAGGCAAAGAATGTCTTTTTTCGAACTAGGATGGGATTGGCTGGCCCACACCTCATAGGGCAATACATATAAACAATAAAATATGTTTTGCGTTATTGCCCCCATTTACAAGTCCTTCTCAAGTAATGAGTTGTATAGTTGGTGGAAGAACGAGGGAAGGCTCAATCTTTCTTCCCTTCATTTTTGTGGGTCACATGATGGATCTCCCTTCCTTTGTCCCTGGCTGGGCGTATAGCTTTAATGAAAATTATAATCCTTCGTAAACTACTTTATCTGTTCTTGAACATTCATGTCTATTTGCCTCATTCCTTATTCTGCATGCTTAAGACTCAGCTGATAAGGCTTGCTTGGGTGGGGAGACAGCCTCACATTCAATGGGACCCTTTCAGGAGGAGGGGTTTGAGACTCCTGATATGAAGCTTTACTATGTGTGCTCAGGCTCACCATGCTATGCATTGGTCTAGACGGCCTCCCCCTTTCTTCCACATTTGGCTGTTGAGCAAGGCTATATGGCTCCCATTCCTCCATCTTCTTGTATAGGCACTCCGTCGGCTGGGCTCACCTCCTCCTTGTCTACTGTTACCTGCACCACCGTAGTCTAGCAGCGGCTATTTTGTAAGGTAGGCAAACGTCTGCTCTACTCTCCTTTGCTCCCTTTGGAATACCACCCCCTGTTGCTGGTCATTCATAAAACTCTGAGTCATCATCATCTCAAACACACGGGGCTCACTCACTGGGGGGATCTGTATGTTAATGGCAAATTCCTCACAAAAGCTGAGTCCTTGGGGGACACTTCGGCCTCGCCTTTAGTTGTTTTCATTTATATTAGTCTGAAAAGCAGTTCCAGGATAGCTACTCCTAAATTCCCAGGTGAGCCTCCCACCTTTGTCACACTATATAACATGCTTCAGGTCTCCAGCCCTAAATGTTTGGTCTCCTTCCTGTACCATACTGTGCAGGCTGACTGCTGGGAGCAGGAATTGGGAGTGGCCATTTCTGATGAGCTGCTCCCAGACAGGTTTGATATCTGGCTGGCTCAGAATTATTCATTACGATTTCCTCCAGAGTGCATATTATACTCCTGTCACGTTACATAGAATCGGTCATTGGCTGAGCGCCCAGTGTGTACGGTGTGGTTTAGATGGCCTAATTTTCTACACTTGGCATGGACATGCGAACTGGTACACTTTTATTGGATAGAGGTGCAGGATCCCCTTTCCCTCATGACAGAAGACAGGGTCTTGCTGACACCTTTCGTGGCCTTACTGGGTTATGTTGAGGATCTACCCGCTACTTCTTGGGAAATATATTGCCTTAGCCCTGCTGCCTGCTAAGAGACGTATTGCCTGCTGCTGTGGTTGTGAGCTAGGTGCCAAAGTTTAAAGACTGGATCCATGATCTAGTGTATTGTAATGCACAAATGTCATTGTATGCGGAGCGTCTACCGATTTTGTCACACCTCAGATATGTTTGGCATCCCCTACATGTCTATATGCAATTACAACCTGCGGTTTCTAGCCCTTGACGTGTGAATTTCTTTTTGCATACATGCCAGTGCTTAATTTGAGCTGGTGGTTTCTCGTGCTCAGCACCGGCACTTAATCATCACCTGCACTTATAGCGTGGACTCGACCCAAAGTTATTGGAGCGCTTTTCACAAGCACCAGTTAAGGACACATTAATTTTTGGTAGGCATGGGAAGATTAAGTGATTTTCCCAGAATAACAGGATGTTGAGCCGACCCCGAGACTCGAATTTGGGTCTCCAGCTCCGAAGTTGCTGTTACGCAACATTCTCTCCCACTTGTAGGGTTTCATGGTTAGTACATGGTTCTGTTTTAGGCGGCGCTAACAGGAGAAATGGGCTGGTGCAAGCTGCCTCCAGACGAGAGCCCCGGCATTTATGTCTTTTTACAAATTAACCACTGATACATGCATGTCTCTGTGCTGCCTTGTAAGTGTTGGCAGGCTCATGTTATTATTGGTAAGGTCACTTATTTGGTTTCTGTCCTAAATATTAGTCACTATACAATGTCATGCCATGTTGTGCTTGCTATATGCCTTCAACATTGCTAGCTGTGGAGCTTATGAATTTGTCTATGATGCCCTATTGTAATTTGAGTCATGCCGCAATATACCGATGTTTTGTGCTATGCCTTCGTCGGCATTGTTGTGATGTTGTACTGTTTGCAGAAAACTAATAAATAAATAAAATATTTTCTGCAGATATATAAAATTGTGCCAAAGATATTAGCAAAACGAAAACAACTTTTTAATGAAAACTCTGACCAAATAATTACAGTGTACAGAGTCGGCAATGCGGCAAGCGCAAGTAAGGTTTTTTTTGGGTTTTTTAAATGGTATTTTAGCTAACCGGTCGTCTGTCGACCTTCCCCCCCACCCCTCCCGCCCCGCCGCTCTTACCTGTGCTGGCGTGGCGATCACTGCATTTGTCCTGTATCTCAGCTAGTAGTAAGTACATCTTCATCCAAGTACACAAGAAGATCAGGATAAGTAGCAGACACGTTTTCCATTTTGTAAATATTCTCTAAACCTATATAGCCAAATAGAGAACTATACACTGCCAAATTGTCTATTAGCTACTTTCTTAGCTGAAGATACTTGCAAAGGGTCTCTAGAAACGGCAAGCCGAATTCAGTCTGCAACACAGAAAAGGATTTGATTATATTTCCCCAAAGAAGGACTCCAACTATGGTGACCTCTTCTCCTTCCAAATTCTTCTACCCTCCGTTACTTCTGCATGCAAAATCAGGTGTCAAATAAAGATATTTTGGAATTTAAAGATCTTTCAAAAATCTCTTGAAATAATGTCATTATATTTGCCACTACTTGGAATCAAATATTCTTATACATTTTCGAAATTCTAGACTTAAAGATATAACTTTTTATACCTGTGTGAACTACTATTCCATTAATAATACAGTTATCCACACCTTTCTCATTCTTAGGATTCATTTTTCAGTGTGTATTTCCAAGGTAACAGCTATATATTTTTCTGGGTAACAGACAAGCGTCACTGAATAACACTAAATGAGTTATGATCGATCTTTTATTCACAGTAAAATTACATCATAATAAAGCATGTAAATAGGCCTTCACACAAATCATACCACGCTCACCTATCCATTCAGTGTGTAAAGATCCTTCTCTATTGCTGATAATCAACTTCTGCTCGTACTCGCCAACCCGATTGCCTTTATTTTCCAAGGTGTTGGAGAGAAATGTATTTAAAAAAAATAGCTTTCTGTATCTTTATTTTATGTATTTTATGATTTGTAAAATGGTCAAGAATCACAAAATCGTTGTTTGCTATAGTTCATTTTTGGAACATGTCCTTAAACTTCCCAAAATTCGTGTTTTGGTTAACTTAATAATTAATTATTCTATATCATTAATGTTGAAGTTATTTCTGCCATCACCGACTAATTCTATATTATGTATAAAAATATTATAATAGGAAGAAGAATATATGCTAATATATAAAAAAGAAAACATTAGTAGATAGCTTATTGATTTTATACCATCTTTTCATAACTTTATTTAAAGTCTGTATCCCCTTGAAGTCTATGACATGTGCATACATTAAAGCAAAGCAGAAAAGGCCCTGTATAACAGGCAGATCTGTTTATAGCTTTTGCAATGCCATGGGTAAACTAGGAGGGTATAAATTAAGGGGGGCAATACCTAGCCATGATTGAGGCTCATATAATGGACCTATGCAACAAGGCAAGTTCCCTTGAGAGCATGCATTCCCAGATCTGAGTCAGAGGGACCACATCAAAGAAGAGATAGGTCGCTAGGAAGGATATCTGGTCCCACTAGAAGCTTCCCTCCGTTTCCTGGCAATGCTCCACATGAAATGAAAAGGGAAGGTGTAAGTTTTCTCCCAGACTCAAGCAGGCCAATGCATTATTAAATTACATTGTTGAAATGACCTAGAAGGAAACGATGACTCTGTGTAGTGCCCCCATGCCCACATTTGACTCTGATTTTCCCCTATGTAGTAGGTCTCTCTGTTAATTGTCCCTCTTCCTGAGGTATAAAGGTGCTGGCATAGTTCCTCTTGTCGTGTAGTTCCTATATAACCTATACAGGATCTGCGCGTTTGGATAACATAAACTGTGGGATTGGTGGCAGACTGATTCCGTGCACCCCCACCGGATACGTTAGCCTATCTGTATTAGCTAGCTCACAGTGCCACTATAATCTCCTCTTACCAAGGAGAGAATAGATTCTGGCAACCTCAGAACATGACAACCCTGATCCCTCAGAATCGTGGAAACAATATACTACCTTTCGCTCAGTCACTCGTGCTCAGTTAGTTTTGCCTCAGAGAGATACACAGAATAAACAGGCTGGGCGTTTTCAATAAGAATTTATTGAACAGTTGTTATTCTAGTGTAGAATAGATGAGCTGCAACAACCATTAGACAGTAGCAGAGATATATGATTAGCAATACTACGAAAGTAAAGGGATGGTAAAGTTCTACCATCTTGCAGAAATCATGAATGTATACATGTACATAAAACACATGATAATAAGTGAGTACTCCTACGATGCCTCCCTAACTAGATGTACCTAAATGTACCTAAATGTACCTAGCATCTGTGTAGGTGTTATGCAAAGAATCCCTCTAGGATCTAGTCAACCCCATTACCTGAGAATGAGAGAATATGGGACCCCGTCCTGGTCTCGAGTTGGACACCACGCGAGGGATGTTAGATCACTGCGAGCTGGAGTGTCTGCATGCAGGAACCTCAGCGTCTCTGGTCAGTGTGTCAGCCGGGAAGTCTCGGTCTACTCTGTCCTTCTAAGCAAGATGTGATGTATATATACCCATAGGTCTCCCCAGGGGTCCTCCCTTGCTGTGTTACTGTGTCGGCCTAAAGGATGACGTCGGGCCTGAACTTTATACAGAGATATTATACAGGAGATGTTCGTCCTGCTGTGCTTCCAAGAAGCCTCATGCATAATGTATGAGATTCGAACTAGGGGGAAACCTGCGTTCTGAATGAAGTGTCGTATCTAGGTAAAAGGTCAGTCCCTAAGAACCGTTATGTATGTAATGTAGGGAAGAATATAGGTGAAAGGTTTGCAATGTTACCTGAGCCTATATAGGGTACCTATATGGAATATAACACTCTGGGTATTCATTTGAGAGCTTATTCTCTACCGGTGGACTCCATGTGATACTCAGCGACCGTACCCATCCCTCTGTTTTTAACTAGTGGGGCCTGGGACTGGTTTTTAGTGTCCCTGTGTGTATAATGAATGTTTGATTTGGTGCCTGTGACTTCTTTCTAAAATGTTATTCTGAGCCTTTGATAGTAGTCATTATCCCAAGAATGGTATGCATAGGAAATCTGCCTTTTCTGGTGGTCACTCCAATTTTTCACCTTTGCTGGCTTTAGAACTCTATGCACTTTACCCCTGATAACCAGTAGTAAAATGGCAATACTTCCACTTTAAACATGGTTTATTCCTAATTGGCACGGTTAACTTGCCTGTAAGGTCCTAGTATATCGTGTAGAAAGTGCACCCAGGACCTGGAAGTTAAATGCTACTAGTGGACTGCAGGACCTATTGCACCATCCACTATAATGGCAGTAAAAACATAGCTTCAAGCCTACCCGGTGTAGCCTCACTGTTGCAGTGTAAACATGCACTCCAGCCTGTCGAAATACACAGTTTTTGACTAGTAAAAACCTCCTTTTTAAATATTAGCACGTCAGCCATATGTAAGCCTTGTAGCTCACAACCTAGGGTGCATGGAATTTGGAAGTGGGGCTGCAGAAAGGTAATGCCACCATGTTCATACAGTGACAAGGCCCTAAAAGTTATTTTCACTGTGGCAGGCCAAGCTGTCCTATGTAGAAAATGAGAGTACAGATTAAAATACTAATACTGTATCTCAGGAACAGGACAAGCTAGAAAAATAATTAAACAACTATTTTAACGGTTATTAAAACGCCGACTCACTGGTGAAGTTGGATTTTCAATAAATATTAAGGAAAAGTAACGTTTGGAAAGCTACATTTTATCTGCCTACGCTGGCAGAAGGCTAACTAGCATAAGTCCATGCCAGCTCTCAGCCTGTGCTCGGCCTTGAATAGATGTAAAAAGCTGTGAAATTTCTCCCAGGAACAAACACTAGGCTGACCTAAATAGGCAGAGATGACTCCTCAGAATTGCAAAGCAGAATATGCAGAGTGGGGGCTGTGGGAAGCCTTTTTGACACAACAGTGTCAAATCCTGCTTGACATGTCTGTTGAGCTACATGTACCAATTGGGACACACTTGAAAGGGAGAGAATAGAATGCCAGGACAGTTCTTGCATATCTACTGTCTGGTTGCCGGAGGATCCTGTTTTTGTTCTACCAGACTTCTGTCTCTGGGTTTGTTGTGGGTACAGTGCCTGCCTCAAATGGGATTTTAGTGGTAGGTGTAGGAGGACTCTAGGATTACCATAGTACACTCCCCACACATCCCTCCAGCCCTGAGAGCTCATGTTTAGTGTGGCAGAAGACTTTTGCTATCTTGAAAATGCCCTGACATATGGCAATTTGGGCCTGTTTGTAGTAAGGAAAACTGGAACTTCTGCAAAAGTTGGTAGGGTTACCCATCGGAACTTTTACCCAATTGGTTAGGCTTGGCCAGGAGTCATACCCACCCACAAGATAGTGCCAGACATAAAAGGGGCACCTCCAAGCACCCACTTCAGAACACTTTCTGAACCTGCAGAAGATCGGAAGAGGACTGAATCTGCTGTCTGTAACCTACGAGGAGCCCTAAAGGACTAGACCTGCTCTCTCTTGTAGCCAGGACAAAGAAGTGAACTCCAAGGGTCAGTTGGCTGGCATCCTGTGTGGCTACAGGGGAGACAACAAGCTACAAGATGTCTATTCCTGAAAGGACCCAGCTGACTAGTGTCAACTAGTCCTGAACTCACACCCTGTGAGTCTCTACGTGACTCCCCTGAAGACATGTAGGGCATCAAAACTTTGCTCCTGTGGTGAATTGGGGCTTAAAAGATTATGGGCCTGATTTATTACGAGTGCAATTACATCCTATGCCACTTGTAATAAGGCGGAAGGGATATTTATCACATTTGTGACGAAGTAACCAGACTGCCAAACTTTAGATCAGGCCTTGAGTCAGAAGGTAAAATCTTTGACTCTGACAAATCTGGTTGGTGTATCTAAACTGCGTCCCATCCGGTCAGCCTGAAGTTGCACCTAGGTCCTGGTATTCTGCAACCATAGACTATCATTGGTGTTTTGTGCTTTTTGCCACTATTTTCCCTTAAATCTTTAAAACCTCATATCTCCAGTTCCCCATATTGGATTTTTGTCATTTTGTTTATTAAATTTTGATCTATTTTTCTAATTCGGTTTGCAATTTTAGTTGTTTTGCATTTTGACTTTATCACTGTTTCAGTAGTGCATAAATACGTTACACATTGCTCTAAGATAAGTCTATCTGTTCTGTGCCATAGCTCAGGTTAATTTAGTTACTTTGAGGCTTCACCTCACGAGGGTTGAAAATTATTCCTTGAGACAGGTAGTCACCCACCATAAATAATAATCCAATTACTTACAATATGGATTTCTATTGGAAATGTGTATGATCCTTTTTGGTGACATTGTGTTGCCCATTAGTAAAAAAAAGTAAAAGCCTAGAATTTTCAGCAAAGGTTCTTTTACGTGGCTTTTATTTCTCAAAGAAACCTCAGCAGTTCTATTGCTAAACCGGTGTATTCCTTCCATACTGAAGTCAATTATCCCATTGCACCAGTGTAGGCATGTCACAATACTGGAGAATGGGATTAAGAAACCATTATTAACTGTTCTTCATCCACAGTTTGACTTTTGTGACTGTCTCTGTCCATTGCTTCAATCATTGTCTGGCACTCATTCTGTTACTTGTATTAAAGAAGATGGGCACAGAAAAATATAAATAAGATGACGTTTTCGTCTTGCAACTCTAATCCGCAAAAGGCATCTTGTGTTTCACCCACATTTGTTAGATTTGTGACTGGGAACCAAGGCTACAGTGGAAATAGTCAGGTTCTGGGACTGACTTCACCATGTCCTTTGCCAGCCCACAATTGGAAGCACCCGAGCTGTTGACTAGTAGCACCCTCACCCGTGGAAACCAACCGCTGAGGGTACAACAAATCTGTTCTGGAACAAACACCCCCCACTCGCTCCTCGACCCCACAATGGAAACAGTCCTACTTTCGAAACAACCTCAAGGAGGAAGCCACCATGTTCTGTAATCAACAGCCAAGTGAAAGAACTGGGTTCTGAAAGCAGCCCTGGTGAAAAACGTCCTGCTCCACGAAAATAACTCTCAGTGACAACCAGGCCCACCCTAAAAATAAGGTCCAAGCGGTAAACGACCCAATTCTTGAACCATCCCACTCTCTTCCTTGTCTCGCAGAAATCAGCTGAATTTCTAAACTAGCTGCCCCACCCCCGGTCATTCCAGCCAAAAACATCACTGGCCTTGACCCAACCTTATCCCCCTCATGGCTGGAAAGCAAAGCTTACCCCTACCCGCCACAACCCCCTTCAGCGAAACCACCCTTCCTCTTAAACCAGTCTTTCCTCTACTTCTCACTTACCCACAACAGACATGCTCTGAAAATAATGCCCTAGTGGAAAATGAGGAAGAAACAGCCCTCCCTGTTCTGGACTGTTTCAAGGAAAGAATTCGTATTCCTTGCGCAGTAGTGTCTCAGAAGCAGCATTAGTCATTTGAATTTGAAAGTTTCATAAATATTTATGTAAAAATCGATACTCCCTGAGACATTGCCAATGCACTGATTATATAAACAGGCGGGCACCTCGGCCCATGAAATGTAAAATTATTTGATGTTACTATATTATGCTTATCTTTCGACGCAATCGCTGTAGCTTCACCTTTTTCCATGCATTTAATTAATCGCATTTCAAGATAATGTTTACTTCAACAAGAGGGTTCTCGGTTGCAGGTTTGGGGCTGGTACTAATAAAGCATTCGCGCCAAGGGGCTTGCAACTCATCTCCCCTAACACTGCAAAATAGCCCAGCCTTTAAAATGCTAATTTTCAGTATTGCCAGTGACACTGCATGGAAATCATGGGGGAAAGATGCATTCTAAGGTATCACCGCCTGTGCGAGAATCAATAACTTGTGAAAAGCAATTATTGAGCCATAAATTGAGCATAAAGGTGATTGCCATTAAAACATCTCATGGAGGCATTTTAATTTAAAATCAAATTCAAAGCAAAAAAATCCTTAACAAGCAGAAAAATGAGTGCTGTTTCAATAGCACTCCATTACCTTTTAAAAGGCAGCCTTATATATTACCTGGGTGAGTGCAGCTCTGGTTTTGATGGACCCCGCAGCAGATTTATGGAAATAACACAAAAAATCCATAAATGCATTTTTGCAATGACAATGGTGCATAACGCCATTTACTTCGTCAAATACATAAGAATTCTCACCAGATCGTGCTGTCAGACCCAAATGTGGGATGCAAGATGCAGGACATGATTAATGGCCCCATTCTGGGTCAGGGCACACTGGCTATCCAGCACCAGCACAGACGAGTTAAAATGGAGAGCTGTAAATAATGTTTACTGAGGGCTGAGGCTCACAAGATGTGGGCACCCGATCTTTAAGTCAATATGGTCTACAGTATTGAAACGGGTTGTCCTGGCTGCTTTCATCTCACTCAATTAGGTAGATGGCTGTGACAGACTGAGCCCCGCGCAGACAACTGAACACACGGTTATCGTCAACCAGCTTATTACAACCTACTATCAAGTGGCGAAATAACCTGCGAAACAAGCCCTAACAACTCTCGAGAGGGTCGCAAAACCAAGTAAATGTGCACCAAGGCTTTTTAAAGCTCGAAGGTAGAACACAGTAGAACTGCGAAAAGAACAGATGATGGACGGAATTCTGCATTAATCAAGCATTCACCCACAGACACAGATCTCGGTTAAATCCATTGTTTTTTTGCTCGCCCCGCAATTCCAGTTTAGACCCAGCCATGTGCAAATCAGTCTTGACCCTGTTCCCCCTGGGAACTGCCAGGCCAGGTCCTCCCTGGACCAGAAACAAGCATCCTGGGACCGGTTTCAGGGTAACACCCCTCATCAGCCAGGCTAGCTTGAATCTGGTGGCGTAGCGAGCACAGGACCCACGTCTGGGCATACCTTTCCCACTTAGGGCAACAAATGCAAAAAGAACACATAGAACACCTTGCTCTGCTAGTAGAAGTTTAAAAGACCCGTTAGCATTAGCCATTGTGTATTTATTTGAGTTGGTAGTATTTTCAGTACAAATATTGTATATGGTACCTACGAACACCAGCAATTCGAGTGAATGTTTTTAACAAATAGCGAAACAGGATCGGTGAGAAATGGGAAGGACAAGATGCCGTAACAAACATGGAATCCGCTACACTGGTTACTTCCAAAGGGCTTGGATACAATGGTATTATGTATTAAAATGCTATGTAAATTGCATCATTCATTTATTAACATTTTCAATGAAGGCAAGTCGACAAATAGAATGAATGGGCCTTAAGTGGGATGACTGGGCCTACTAATTAGGATGCAAAAGTTTTAACATTTTGGGGTGGATCTGTCAAGAGGTTGTGGACTCAGTGCTTAATTTATAAAAGAATGAGTGCTGATGTCCAAAGCTTTGCTCAGAAGCTCGCGGGCATCACTTGACTTGGATGGTCGTGGCAATACACTGATGTTGGTATTTACTATATTGTCATTAGTCACAGAACTCCAAAGCCACCTAGGCATATTTGACGTATTTATTTAGTTGATAAGAGCCTTTACCTCCCTCTTTCAATGTACTCTAAGAACTCCTTCACCCCCATCCAGCCATGTTTACAACCCTCAATCATCTTCCTTCCCTGTTCTTGAACCCCAATACATTAATACACAGTGCTCCTTTCTCTTTGATGAGTTTGTTCAATGTTAGTAGACTTAGATACTTATGGGTGAGTTCTAAATGTCGCTGGTGCCGCCACCTTTCTTCTGCTACAGGGCAATAAGTATAGGTTGAAGTCAAATACATGTTCACATGGAGGCCTCCGCCTATGAGCACTAAAAGGCATTTGGCCTCCAGTCTTACCTTTGCAAGTTGTTGTGTTGGCTCCTGCCTGTGTGAACAACTTTGGAATGTTCAACCAGTGTGTGTGGGCAGCTTAAGTTTCTCTGTACCGAATGGGGTGCCTGATAGTTTGCAACAGCTTGGCAACCACTCCTGCTGTCCCTCTTCTTTCAACTTGCCCCCTTCTCAGTTCCCCCAATAAAGCTAGTTTCATCACTTTTTGTTGTCATGTTTTGGTGACGAGGAACGCAGGAAGAGGGACCATCATAAGCACACAGGAAGTGACAGAAGTGCCAAAAAAAGTATTCCCTGTCATAAAAAAAAAATCACCACTTAGTAGGAAGAGTTTCAGTGATTGGCAACTGAAGAAAATCCTCAGGCAGGCGGCAGGAAGAACAGAGATGTAGGGTGAGGAGGAGGAAAGAGGCGGATCCTATGTAGACAGGAAGGTAGGCTGACAAGGAGAGCTTGGCCCATGGAATATTGTAATGGGAGCTGGCACGCAGTTAATCTAATCAGTGTGCCAAGCCTTGCTACAGTGCCAACGGCCATTCTGTTTGCCCACTGGAAAACAATTTATTTATGCTTTTCAGAAACTCATCAGTCAATCATGTTTTTGAGGTAAAGTAAAACAGCACACATGCAAAGAAATAAATGTTCTCATCTGAGGTGCGCACATGCCTCCTCTAAGGGAAGGCAGCATCAATTATTTTAGCACACCCAGGTCCCATAAAATTGACACCATTAACCTCACACACAAGGTAAATAGTCTTTCAAACACATACTAATCACAGGTTGATCTACCTATAAGGGGGATATTATCAACAAACCGCGATAATTATCGCTAAGCGCGATAAGCGTCCTTTTTTTTATCGCCGTCAATACCCGGATCTTATCGCCGTGGTAGCGACGTATTAACAACGCGCCGCTACCCAGCGATAGCAATCAATCCCGCCGCTAATGGACGGCGATACATCCTGCGCGCCGGCGATAAAAAAAAGGACGCTAAGCACAGAAAAGTAGCGATAGGCCAAATAGCGCCGAAATCGGCCGGGAAATTGGCAGCAGGCCTGCATGTCACACCAATCAAGCGCCAAAATTCCCCATAAAAGGCCAACAAGCAGGGGGAAAAAAAAAATGGAGAATACACCAGATCCCAGGAGAGACACGGAGGAAGCCGGGACAAGTGCTGAGCCCACCAACAACCCCCCAGCTAGCCAGGAGGAGCAGACAGAGACCCAGGAGAAGGCCAAGAGGAAGAGGAACCCCAGGTTCAGTCACCAGGAAAATCAGGTCCTGTGTGGCCTGGTGGCTGAACACCAACAGGAGCTATTCATCAAATGCTCAGTGCCATTGTCCAGAAAAAAAGAAATATTGGAAGACATTACGGACAAGGTGAATGCTGTTGGAGAGAGGAAGAGGAGGACAGTGGACGAGGTCAGGAAGCGCTGGAATGACAGTAAGAAGAATACCAAGGAAAAAATAGCAGCCAACCGGAAGGCAGCAAATGCCACCGGAGGTGGGAGTCCATAGCCCCAGCTGGAGCTGGATGAGACGGAGGAAATGGTGGCCCAAGTCATCACTGATGAAATGGTGGTCGGAGTGCCGGGTCAGGACACTGCTGAATGTGAGCAGACACAACCACAGGGTGAGTACCAACCATGGAGTGGGTGGATGGTGGTGGATGGGCACAATGGCACTCATGCACAAAAAATTGCATTGCAGACCCACAATCACTGTGGACCAGGTCCCAGATAGCCCTGTGCATGGTGGCATGGACACAGATCACCTGACTCAAGCCAAAACCTTGCAAGACACATATTCCCATGCACCCAGACTTTGAAATGTGCACCGTAAAGTCAGCCAAACACAGTCCAGGCACAACATCAGATTACAAAATAAGGGCAACATCAATTAGCAAAGTGCCACATCACCTAGAGATGCGGAGGGCTTGCAAAATGCCCACCTTGCATCATCAGAACCCATATCCAATTCAGCAGCACAAGGCAGCATCTCCCAGACGCCCAAATGAGCATGCCGTGTGAATGTGACAGATCACGTGCACCAGTGAGCATGCCAACAACAAGCACAGCACACCTGCAACATTGCGCATGTGTCTGACTTGTGTGCAAGGTCGTGCATGGCCATCAAGGGTGACTTTGATGGCCATACACAACCTTGCACACAAGCCAAACACATGCGCAAAGTTGCAGGTGTGCTGAGCTTGTTGTTGGCATGCTCACTGGCGCACGTGATCTGTCACATTCACACGGCATGCTCATTTGGGCGTCTGGGAGATGCTGCCTTGTGCTGATGAATTGGATATGCGTGGTGATGAGGCAAGGGGGACAACGTGACAACCTCACGCATCGCCAAGCATTATGCCCCCTTGACCGTCCATGCAATGCAGTTCTGTGAACTGCAAGTGAGCAAGCATCCAGTGAGTCTGCATACTGGCAACACATGCTATCTCACAAAAAAATGAACATGTAGGCCGATGGCTACAATAGTCATATGACTAAATGCACACACATTGTGAATACATAGTGACTGCAGCAGGGAGGTCTAAGGCAGTCACGTGTTAATACAAGCGCATGACCCCTGAGAAGCTACCCCCTTTGGACATACGTAAGTACAAATGGGAGGTTGATGTAGGGAGCGAAAATCCGGAAAGGGCTTGGGCTGAGATAGTGGAGCGGGCGTGGAAGAGCACCAGCAATGCCTGCTTCCAAATGCACCATTTCCATGTCACACATCGTGCTTACCTCACACCGGCAAAAATAAAAACATATATCAACACTGACTCAGATGAATGCCAGAGGTGTAGGGGTGAAGGGGCAGACCTCCCTAATTAGATATGGCATTGGGGACATGTATACTGCATTGGTTTCCCCACACAGCTAAAACTAAAATCACCACCAAGTTCATAGATACTGGACTGGTGGTTGCCAAGTGAGAAATCACGAAGCACTGGAAGGCGAGTGGGCCCCCGAGCTCAGATCGCTGGAAGATAGATTTCATCTAATGTGCGGACTGTGATGGAATGGTTCGGCTACAATTGGCAAAGAGGATGGGGCGTGATGGAGCACCCGAGGCAGCTAGAGCGTGGGGACACCTGGTGGGACGATCAAAAGAACCAGACGCTGAAAGTGATGATGACGCTGACCTGTGAGAGCTGATGACAGGGGAGGCCCCCTCCAGCGCGTAGAAGTAGCCATGTGCCACCATTAGCGATATGCAAGATACATGAATCCAAAGTGGCAGCCTACACAAGGTTCAATAGTTTACCTAATGAGATTACTAATCAGGCATTACTAGTGGTAATCGATGAGTGCAGAGTAATGGGGGATGTGACATGCCTGGAGGGAGGGGGTATTGGAATTTAGGGCATGGATAGACTTAGTAGGAATAGTCAAGTTCCTCAATCTGGGACCCATAGAGTATTGGACATAGCTCCCTTTGTTACATGAATCATATTTTCCAAGGACATTGCGGAAACGTGCCTTAAGGTTGAGCTGAGATCCTCTGTTTGTACAATTGTATATTAAGATCAGTGGAGGGGACTAGGTCTGTGATTTGGGAGATGTCAATGCCCTGCTGCCTAAAACTTCATCAGGGTTAATTTTAATGTAACAAAAATCTAAAAGTACTAAATGCACACATGCTGCAGACTTTACTCATGGGGCAATGTTATGCAATGAGCAGGGGGAAATACATGCAACACCACGGTACATGAACAATGCATATCAGCAATGTGTTTCACAAAGCTGTACTCCTTCACTCGTTGTTGTGACAAACTCACACAACAACAATGTCCCCGTAAAGAAGTATGCCAAACAAAGTATGACCACAAGCAAGGATAGCAAATTTGCAAACAACTAATAAATAGGCCAAAATGGCACACTCAATGATAAGGTCACATTTCACTCACCCACCCCCAAGTGTACACATCTGTCATACTGAAAACAGCATTCCTCCTCTGTCACCATGTGAGTTGCCCATCCCACGATCATGTGCATGTAAACACATCTGTTTGGTAAGTCAACTGTGTCAATGAACAAACATCCAGTAATGTCAAATCATCACACACACGCAAAGCCAGGACTTGAAAATCTTGAACCAGGACAGCATGTATCATCCATGTCATCAGCTGCGTGGCACATACACAAATACACATCACCATGCCAATTGCATCTGTTGTGAGGGTGGCACTGACAAGGCCTGAGCAACATAAACACGCATCTGTAAATCAACTAAAGCAAAATCCTGTAACACACACCAGTAGTGTCCCGTATAGGGTGTGCTGCCGGGCGGTGACGTAGGGCAGGGGAGGGGCAGGGTGGGGTGTAGTAAACACCGGAATACGGATGAATGTAGGTAAGTATACAGTTAAATCCATCAAACGGATCCATTTGCGCGCACTGCATTGCCAAATGCGATGCAGGGCACCCAACTACATCCCTCTTATCTTTTTAAATGTCCACTGACATGCATACATCCATTTTCCGGTGTCTACCACCCCCACCCTGCCCCTCCACCGCCCCACGTCCCTGCCCGGCAGCATGCCCCATACGGGACACTACTGCCACACACACACCACATGTGGGATCAAAGTTGCGGGTAATGGGTGTTGACACCGTCTGAACAGACAGTAACAACTATTGCAATACATGCTGCACCACACTCAGAATGGGTAATCCAACAGAAGTGCAGTAAGCAATACATGCAAGATTGAACATGACTGACAGAATGTACACAAGACAATTCACAATAGCCCTAGCTACATAGATGCACATGTGTCCTACATAGTGCAGCCATGTCGAATAAAGAAAGTAGGCTCTCATTGCCAATGTGCCAAAAGGGTGCCCTCCTCACACATAACTAATCTCACACAAAACACATGCACATGTGCAGTACCCTGCAAAGCTGCAGGTCTGTGAGCCACACTGACAAGGCAAGTGACAGGGCATGATGAATAGCATACCTGCTGGACAAACATATTTACATGGTGCAGGACATCTCACTGATGTGGCGGAGTGTGGACCACCTCCTCATAGGAGCAGGTCACACTCTGACACATCCTTCTGTACACACAACCCCTGATGTGACCCAGACATCTCATGACCTACTATGCACAAGTGTCACAACTCTGGCCAACACACATAGTCACCACAGCTTACAACATCTCTGCATTGTACATTCACAGAAGTCAAAGGGTCATTGTCTGAAAGGGACGAGGGGCATTAAAACAAAAGCAGCAGGTGCCACCAACACACAATGCAGTGCACACACATACAAATCTGAGTACATCAACATTGACTACTAGGTGTTACGAACTGCATCACTCACACAACTGAACAGAGGACACAACAGGTAGCGCCTGTGTGTAGAAACTGTCCTGAAACAAATCTCATATTGGTAAAATGTATGATGACAATGTACAAGTACAAGCTCACATCCGTGATGCCCTTGAAATAAGCAACATCCTGCTAATAATAAGCATCTCATCCAAAACTGTCAAAATGTACAGTCTCCCGCAGTCTGTTTGCAAAGTTAACTAATGCATGCTCCTACATGTAACACACTGTTAAACTGTATCTCCCATTCCAATTGCAGAGGGAGAGACAACACCTCCTGGACAGCAGAATGACCCACCCCTCACGGTTGACGTGGACGATTACACCACCATCAACCAGGAGGAATTCCTCCAGATGCTGGACACCCTTGACACACAATCTACAGGAGCAGGGCAACCCAGCAGCATTGCGCAAACCCCACCCCCTGCACAAACCATCCAGCAGCAGGCACCTCCCACCACAGCTGCCTCCCAGGACCTTGACGACACATATCAGGCCTTTCACCGCCATGTGCTTGAGGTCCAGCGGGAGACGCATGACCAGGTGCGGTTGGGGTTTGAGAGCCTGGCAGCCAAAATGGACGACATACGTGGATGTCTGAGTCCCATCAGGGACCACATGCAGAGGATGACAGACATCCACAGCCCGCTCAATGCTCTCCAACGCTCCCTGGATGACATTGCTGTAGTCCTGACACAGAGACTGGACCAACTGTCTCAGCAGGGTGGCTACAGTAGTGTCAGCGCCGATTTGTCCAGGATAGCCCGGATAATGGAGAGCAGGGAGCGGCGTGAAGAACAACAGATGGCTGCCACGGCTGAACACCAGCGCAATGTAGCTGGGATCTACCAGGCCCTGCATCTGCTCGTCACCTCAGTGCTGCCCCAAGCTCTGGCGCCAATAGTTGCTGCTGCTGGCGGCTCCACATCCTCAGCTCCGCCCCCTGATGTGTCCGTGCCTCACAGTGCTGCACCCTCCATACCACCACCCACATGTGAGCCACATGACACATCAGAGGACGAAGATGAGGATGAGTCTGCCATTATGGTAAGGAGAACACAGAGCAAATATTGACGTCAGAAGGCCGGGCTTTCCTTGGTATTCTTCTTACTATCATGCCACAGAACGACCCCTTCCATTGTCTTCCAATGTCACCCAACACTCACCTTGGACCTAGACATGGACTTCCACATCAGCTCTTTTTTGTGACAATGACACTGCAAACTCCGCCTCTTCCCTCTGATCCGTCACTCCCAAAGGACTCTGTCTGCCCCTCTAACGGGCATATATGCAATGGTGGGTTGAATGGGCAAGTACTGGTCCTGTCTTCCCCCTTTGTACTGTAAATAAATATTTCCTATTCACACAGATGCGTGTTTACATGACCAATCAAGCTTTGAACTTCGTAAATAATTCATGTCCTGTGAATCCACAACAAGGAGCACCAAGGGAAATACAAGCTAGGTACATGTGTCACCTGACACGGATAGGCAGTGAGATGAGCCTGTATGTGTAAAATTGCTGTGCCCACCTTGATCAGATTCCACAATCTAGCAATAAACCAACTTTTACCCACATTCATTAATTAGACAGGCATGTGTGAACAAATGTACCAGTCTGTTTCAGGACACAAGTAGTGTCACCCTGAACAATAGCAAACCATAATCTCCTGGCATATCTACTTACACTCAACATGGTGTACAAATCTTGTTGTGATGTTGCGCATTGCACATCACAACCCTAGATGTTGCACACCAGAATCACATTGATGAGGAGACCTAAGGGCACATGTCTAACATACATATATGGAACAACAAAGTCTGCCTCACTGAAGTGTAGTCCACAATGGTGACTATAGCCAAAGTGCTAAGCGTCAGTCAGCCCCTACCTGTGCACAAACAATGCCCAACAATCTTGGAGCCCTCTCATGCTGTGCCCACTGTGAGCATATTGGTCAATGTGTCTACGGATGTCTGTCGAACTGCACTCAGCATATAGTCTGATTCTGTGGCTACATTCCAATGGTGTCATCACAATGAGTCAATGCCAAAAGTAACAGCTGTGACAAGTGCCCATGACACTGTCGGTACAGGGAGCTATGCAACATGTCACCACTTGTGTGCAGCAGAACAGTGTGCATGCAAACAAACGTCAACTGTGACCAAAGCATAACTCAACTAATTATGGCAGTCCGAAATGGAAGATAGTAGAAGTTAAGTCAGTATACCTTACAGTGCAACTCCTAAATAACATTTGTGAATAACCTCAATAGTAAAGTCATAACTCATTGTCACGTAACTCATGTGATTCACAAACACTGTTGTGCCATGTGACGTTACCAATGGACACACAAATGACCTACATCTTGCATGTCATGGAGATTGAGCTGCCATGCACAGGGACAGGTAAGGCAAAGCAAGCTGATACCCTGGCACCACGCATCAAGTGTGCCAAGGTCTGTGCAATGTATATTGACTCAGAGCCCAGAGCATCTGATATGCATGTGTCATACGCTATATGTGTTACTCGGTGCATACATCCATATCCATGATGGCTAACTGTAGCAACTTCTATGTACTCACAATTCAATGTCCCTACATTTTGTTGTCATTTTGCCACAATGTGCAGTACAACCCTGTGCGTCACACTTTAGATGTAGAACGTCACAAAAAAATGTCCCTAGACTAAGCCGTAAACCATACTTTACAATCTGTCAGCCATGCAAGTTCACTGTGCTCACATATATGGTATCCTGACACAATCCATCCTGCTAAGTAACAGGTCATGACCATAGTTACACATTCATTGATTTGGCCATTGACGGCATGAGTTGCATACAATGGAATAAGCCCCACTCCCCACATCATCCCTGATGTAAGTGCAAACTGACAAAATTAAATAACATTATTTATTGAACAAATATAAAATATTTAAATTCCCTACACTACCACTAAGAACTAATCCTAACACTAAATCTAAACTAACTATTAAAATGTACTTAACTGAACTCCATACCCTAACTATTCCTAAACACGCAAAAACAGTTACCACCTCAATACCCCACCCAAAGGAAAATGAAACTCATCCCCAAATACCATATAAATTGAAGAAAAAATATATAAACGTAAAAACTAGCACTAACTAGGCCTACCCTAAAACTACTCTACCTAAAACGAACAAAACATCACAAACACTAGCCAACACTGAAACATAAACATCGTGGCAATGGAGAAGAGGGGGATGGGGGACAAAATGGGGAGGAATCACTGCAGTCCAAGGTGTGTCCGGATATCATGCAAGTTCCTGTTGAGGTACAACAATTCCCTCCGAATGTCTATGAGCATCGAATTGTTTGCAGCAAGCATCCTCCTGTCCGTGGCATTAAAAAGCTCCACGTGAGCTGCAGGTGCAGGTGGTATTGGCACCTGTGCGGGTGTGGTCGGAGGGGGAATGACAGGCTGAGACCCCACACTGGGACCAGAGGATACGTGGAGGGCCTGGCTGCTGGGTTGTGCAACATCCTGCAACGGATTCCATTTTCCGGCCTTCCTGTCGTTCCGGTACCTCCTCGCCATCTGTCGGAAACCTCTGGCCACCTTCTTTACATGAAGGTACCGGTCCTTGGCCACCTGGAAGGCATGTTGCTCCGCAGGTGTCATGTTGTCTGTAACATATAATAAATGTTAATTCCAGTACTTCAGAACATGTCAATGTTCACCATTAAATCGTTAATCAAAGATTAAATCAACATGTGAGCCAACACACCAGTGTAACTATGTGAAGTCAGAGACGGACGTGGTCAACCAAATATTTAAGCATTAATGATTCACTACATGCTGTGGAGACTGACATGACAGTGCATGTCATGGAACATGTACTGTCACTACAAAATTAGACTGACACGGTCAAAACATGGCACCATTGGACACCCTGACTGCGGCTGACATGTACAAATGCCTGGAGGAGGGAGGCATTAGCCCTCCGTGTACAGAACCACCCTCATCCTGACCTGTGACACACTGCTGCATCTAATGCACAATGCACATGTGCAACCAAGTGTGTCCACCAGCAACCGTGTGCAGGTCATCAAGTCCGCACCAAAACAGCAAGTCTTGCACAAGATTGCAAGGGTGTCTGTGTGCAGGTGTGCTTGTCAAAGTATTGTAATGTCACACTACATGCACAGGAACAAGACTGGGACAGCCCTACTCACACTTCCAATCGTGCAGCACACATGGGAACATGTTTGGTGTATGACCGCTTACCTTGACGGGATGCGCTGTCTCTCACTCCACCATTACTATACAATTCCTGATGTTCTGCCACTGAGAGGGGGAGACATCATTTCACCCAAATTGTCACACATGCATGTCTTGTGACCGCTGACCTCATTCCGTAGTGAATAAGAGCACGCATGCCTTTACAACGAAAACTGTTCCAATGCACTCAACATTATTACTGCACCCTGGGGTCATGTGCGTCGTGTCATTGTCATGGCTAATGTTTACACATAGATAGTGTCGTTGAGCCCTGCATTGTGAAATATATGGGAGTTCAAATAATGCATACCTCAAGCGTGTTTTGGAAATGTGTGTGGAGTAATGTCACCAATTGTGACAGAGGAGTATGTACACATAATCCATAGTCAAGCATGGAATGTCCCCACGGACACAGCCTGCCAACACCAATGCAGTGCACAAAGATGCAATTGCAGTTAACATGCACATCTTTGATATGTGTTTGTGTAATGTGCCATTGATATGTTTGACTCTCAGCTACACACTGCCACTTCAGTGAAGCTGCTATGCAGCATACATAAGAAAGCACTGTTCAAACATGTCTCTGAGCTTGCACCCCCTGAAAAGCACTGCCTCCTTGTGCACAACTTAACACCCACTGCACGCACCTTTTACGATAAACACAGCATGTAAGTGTGCCATATTGACAAGGCAGCGTAACTCTACATCGGCAATAAGCCAATGACCCGATTGACAACACCACTTCAGTGGAAGTGACACAGTGGCGGCATTTGGGTATTAAAATTATGCCCCTCAATTGGAATGGGTATCACTGACTGTTGATGGGCAAACTCACAACTGTGAAACAGATGCATTGCCCCACCTTCACCTACCAATTTGGACACTAATCTGACTTACACAATGCATCTTCACATTGTGGGTAAGGGACATGCGATACACACCCATACTGCTTATCAACAAAGTGTAGCATTTGTAACAGACATCCATGGCACTGCAACATGACACTATATTATGTACATACTCACCAGTGGCGTGTGGGTCCCTGAATCTGTCAATGTCCCCCTGTGTTATAGGCTGACGACCATCAGTGAGACAACAAATGTTAACATGTGTTGTTACCAGACGTAAACAAACATCACATATACATGATGAAATTCATTACAGTAACTGATGATGCAACATAACTGTGGTGTTGCCTTTCATGTTGGCCACATGACTGTGACTACTTAGACTGCCATTCACGCAGGACCTGTGAATGCAGAGGCGGACCACACAATACATTACTGCTGGCAGACATGCACATATGAGTCATGTGACACAATGTCAAGGCCCCATTACTACACGGACATGGGATTAAACTTGCTCTGTGTACAATTGCATCCCTGCAGATTTCAACGGGCAGTTACCCAGAGATATTTGGGGTATGACACTCTGGAGATGTCCCATTTGCGTTGTGTCTTTTTGACCTCTCCAATTCATACTCACACATAAACCAAGTACAGGGGCAGCGTAGCTACGGTTCCACAAGTTATGTAGGACTGCTATTTCCACACTACATTCTGGCCAGCACACAGCTCACGCGCACAATGGCTTGGCTTGTACATGTACAGTCACCCTTACTGTACACAAACATACATTAATCAGCACGCCGGTTTGGCACAAGTGTGCCAGCTTTGGCACCACATTGTTAAGTGTTGATCCAGCGCAGTGGGTCACCCAAAATAGCCCCCTATGCTTGTCGGCATGGTGCAGCGTTGTGCCTCTGATGTGACCACATCATGTGTAAACACATTGCACCTTACACCTCACTCATCAAATGTCATGGAATTGGACCCCTCCTTCATGACGTCCGCTGCGGGGACAGACTAGCAAGGCCACTGACTAACTGTCAGTGAAATTGCTCTGCCCGCCTCGCAGCTCCACCATTGAATGAGGCCTCCCCCAAGCACATGCACTCTCTGGAGTGTGCGTTTGAAGCCCTCCTCCACACGCAGGTTCACCTGTGCATCGACCCTGGTGGTCAATTGGAGCTCTGACTCACGCATTCAGCTCCATCATTCACTCTTATCAACTTGTTACTTCACTTATTTCCACACTCATACCTAATATATTGTTCGTCACTATCCGGCTTCCTGATGCGTACTCTGTATTCCCTCTCTGCCGACTTTTCATCCTTCCACGCCCCTTTCTCTGCTACCGCTGCTGCCCCCGTGGACCTCTCGCAAACTCCGTCACCAACATCATCTCCCCGCATGCCATTGCGTCCCCCAACTACAACACACTGTGAGTCCTCAACTTCCACCTCGACAGACCACATTGCTCCCCATCTTCAGACATAGACTTATGAAAATGGGTTGGACACATACACACACCTTGATGGACTTGAACATGCACACACCCCCACGTGCCTTGCGACCCTTACAAATGAGTAGACACTCACAATAAGCATGTGCTTGATGGATTGTGTCCCACAGGTGACCTACATTACAATGTGGGCTTTACAGCGCAACATGTTTTCTACCCGGTCAGTACAACAGAAATTGATGTTACAACTTGCGCTGGATTGCGCTCTACAATAAGGGATATTAGGATTGAGTATTCCGACACCTTCCCTTCTGTTGCAAACACTTAGTGGGGAGACTAAATCATGCAATTCAAGAGTCCAGTGCATCATGCGCATGTCTTTTTGATGACTTTCATTGTATTAACCAAGTTGCAACAGTATCACGGTGTTAAGACAGCATTATGACATCATACCTTCATGTCCCACACGTCAATTGTCAATGTACGTAACAGTATTCAGGGTTAAAATAGTGTTTGTACTTACCACCCTGTATGCCAGTCATTACTCCGGTGAAGTCTAGGATGTCGGCCTCACGTGCCAGCATGTCCTGCCAGCGGTGCTTCCACTGGCGCACGTTCCTGTCCACTCCAAAGCAACGGAGCATCTGCACCCGCACACGCTCCCAACGCACCTTCCGCACTGCCACACTGTACCCTTGCAGGATACGTCCACCCCTCTCCAACATCGATGGCAGGTTAAATTTTACCAGCCACAGGAAGCCCCCCAATGCCCCCTCAGACATCCTTCCTGACCTGCCCACAGCCGGCATCTCCCTGCACACCAGTGACCCCTCAACCCAAAGAATGCTAACCCACTAAAACCACTGAAGTGAGATACCCCAACACAAACACACAACAAGACTCAGGACAGGAGACAGTAAAACTATTTGAAACAAATTAAAATGAGTTAACAGACACTTTTCACAGGACACAGGACACAGCAACACACTCACAATCTCACACCAACAGCACAAACCACCAGACACCTCCTTCAATCTGAGCAATAACCAGCAATGTGCTTAGAACAGAAAGTGAAAGACACTCCTCTGGTAGACAGGAAGCATGCATACATCACTTCCTGTGTGTTTGCGGCCCGTTTTTTAGTATGCGATGATTATTTGCACGCAAATAGCTCGCTAATGTGCTCATGTTGTAAGTGAATTGTGTATGCGGCCCGTTTTTGGGAATGCGATGTTAATCTGCACGCAAACAGCTCGCTAATCTGCTCGTTGTAACTATGTAGTGTGTGCGGCCCGTTTCTGGGAATGCGATGTTGATCAGCACGCAAACAGCTCGCTAATCGGCTAGTTGTGACTATGTTGTGTATGCGGGCAGTTTCTGGGAATGCGATGTTAATCTGCACGCAAATGTGCTGATGTCGGAACTACATTGTGTATGCGTGCCGTTTTGGGAGATGCGATGTAAATCTGCACGCACTTAGGCCGCAAATAGGCTTAGGTTGGTACTGTATTGTACAGTGGGTGTGTCTAGCGATGTTTTTTACATGGCACATGTAAAGTTAGACATTGCGTTTGCGTGTAGATTTTACGGCAAGACCAATTCCAAACATAGATGGACAGTCAGAGGAAATGTCTTCTCAAAGCCATTGAATACAAGCTGGAGATTCTTTCGCACAATGAGGGCAGCCTACATTTTGGATTTCAAGACAGGTGACAGACTAAGGGGCATATCATCAAGGCCCGGCGATCAATATCGCAAAGCGCGCTTAGCGCTTGCATATTTATCGCCGGCTAACTCTGGAATTTATCGCCCGGTTAGCGTGTTATCAACAACGCGCATCGCCGAGGCGATACAAATTCCAGAGTTAGCTGCCAAATGTGCGATTATCGCTGGAAATCCAGCGATAATCGCACAACTATTGGCGATACGTTGTTGATAGGGCAGGGCAGACTTAGCCATTATATCCACATTCCATTGGATATGATGGCTAAATCAGCCTGAAAGCAGGCGTAAGGAAGGTAGCGATAACCACGGTTAGCGCTACTTTTCTTATCGCTCTGCAGGTTAGCGTTCACATTGTTGATAGGAGAAATGTCGGTTAGCGACATTTCTCACGTTGTTTTGGCGAGGAACGCCCACTTTGCTTCTCATTAGAGATGCAAAGCTGGGCGTTAAGGGAAGGGGTGCTACAGCAAGGATTCACGCGATAGCGTGACCTTGTTAATAGTGCGATTGCATTTTCACCGCTTTTGGCCCGAAAACGGACGCTAGAGCGGCGATAATTTTTTCTCGGGGCCTTGATGATATGCCCCTTAATGTCAAGTAACATGACTCATCACCAGACCACTAGCGATTTGCACATACAATCATTGAATTGATGATGTGAATTGTAAGTGCACTACTCACCTGTGGTGGTCGGAAGGCAATGAGGGTGTGCACAGATCAATCAGTCCATGAGGGGGGTAATTAAGTGCACAACTCACCCGTGAAGCTCACAAGGCGCTGGGGGAGTAAGTGTGCAGCTCCGTCTCAGGCAAATTGCCATGTTTTGTTGTCCCTCCTGAGAGCATGCAGGGTGGTAGAGCGTTTGATGTTGACTGTCATCTTGTTCCAGGATTTGCCAGCAACGTGGGAGAATGCTCTTCCTCCCACTCTGGATTAGCGGGTCCGGGGTGAGTCTGCGTGGCCAAGGTTTGCTGAGCGTCATTTCCTCTTGTGGAGGTTGAAGGTGACTCTCTTGTTGATGTATTTGTGTCCGATGATGAGGTGGGGTGATTTGTATGTGTGTGTGAGTGGTTTTTAGTTAACTCTTATCTCGAGGTTGATCCAGTGGAGGTTTTGTATGTTCTGTCTTTTGTGTTTGTGACGTGGGGTTGTGATGACGGGTATGTCTGCGCCCTTCAGGATGTTTTTGTGCTTGTGTAGTAGTGTTTTGTTGATTCCTGAGTTGAGGGCGTTGCCTTTAGTCCAGTCTGCTGGTGATAAATGTGTGCTTTTGGTTTTTGATGCATTTGGGGGTTATACATTTGGATGTATTGCGTAGGATCCGTAGGCAGTTCTGGCTGTTGAAGGCTATGGAGTTGGTCTGGAGGGTCATGGTGACGGAAGAGTCGTGGATGATGCCGTGGTTGCGTGTGTGGTCTGTCGGTGATGGCAGGCTTACGTGGGCGGAGAGCCACCAGGTGTTGTCCCATGCAGATGTGGAGGGCCTGAGGATGAGGGTGTCAGTCTTCTCTGAGTTGAACTTTAGGCAGATGTATTTCATCCAATCTGCACTTTCCAACATTCATTCCTGGGAGCAGAGTTTGTAGTATTTTCTGATCTTCGTGAGGGAGTGGATGAGCTGTGTGTTGTCTGCGTAGGGGACTATGCAGAGCCCATGCTGTCTGACGATGAAGGTGAGCGTGTCCATGTAGTTGTGGTAAATTGTGGGGCTTAGGGACGATCCTTGGGGTACTCCGCAGTTGATCTCTGTGGGTTCGTGGATGAAGGGGGGAGTCTGATCCTGTGGTTTATTACGGAGAGGAAGGAGTGGATCCAGGAGAGGGCGGTTCCTCGTATCCCGGTGTTGTGGATTCTGGTGGGTGTGGTGCGTTGTGAGACGGGGTTGAAGGCTGCAGAGAAGTGTTATAGGATGTGTTCCGCTAGTTGACCCTGGTCAAGTGGCATGCGTATGTCGTTGTTGGTGATGAGGTGTGCGATCTTGGTGCTGTGCTTGCTGCCGTACCCAGACTGAGAGGGGGCCCTGATGGATTTTTCTTCAGTGAAGGCACTCGTCTGCGGGTTTATGTGTCTCTTGGTGACTTTGTCTGCAAAGGGTAGGAAGGAGATGGTCCAATAGTTCTTCAGGTCTGTCGGGTGATTCCGCCGATACGCAGATTTGTTCGACAATGAGATAGGTCTTGATGTGCTTCATGAAGGTGTTATGGGATGGTGCGCATGTGGGTTCTGCTGATGGCTCATTCATGGTCTTGGGGGCAAGGTGAGTTTATTTTATCTTATTTGACCCCCATTTCACGCCCAATATTCATATTTGAGCCCCATTTCACGCCCAATATTCATATTTGACCCCCATTTCACACCCATTTTTCATATTTGACCCCCATTTCACGCCCAATATTCATATTTGAGCCCCATTTCACGCCCAATATTCATATTTGACCCCCATTTCACACCCATTTTTCATATTTGAGCCCCATTTCACGCCCAATATTCATATTTGACCCACATTTCACACCCAATTTTCATATTTGACCCCCATTTCACACCCATTTTTGATATTTGACCCCCTTTTCACGCCCAATTTTCATATTTGACCCCCATTTCACACCCAATTTTCATATTTGACCCCCATTTCACACCCATTTTTGATATTTGACCCCCTTTTCACGCCCAATTTTCATATTTGACCCCCATTTCACACCCACTTTTCATATTTCACCCCCATTTCACACCCATTTGTGATATTTGACCCCCTTTTCACGCCCAGTTTCCATATTTGAGCCCCATTTCACGCCCAATATTCATATCTGACCCCCATTTCACACCCAATTTTCATATTTGACCCCCATTTCACACCCATTTTTGATATTTGACCCCCTTTTCACGCCCAATTTTCATATTTGACCCCCATTTCACACCCATTTTTCATATTTGACCCCCATTTGTGATATTTGACCCCCTTTTACGCCCAGTTTCCATATTTGACCTCCATTTCACACCCATTTGTGATATTTGACCCCCTTTTCACGCCCAGTTTCCATATTTGAGCCCCATTTCACAACATTGTAATGATATTTTCACACAGACTGAACATTCATAATCATTGTTTCCCCCATACGCCCACATTCATTTCAAGATTTAAGACCGAGTACACCCTGTAAATCATGATTTACGTACAGTATAACACACTAATTGAGTAATTGTGTGCCACAATGTACACCTTGTGAAGTCAAGTTGTGCACAATTGACACACTATGGCATCTCTGTAATGAGGTGACATACACGCCATTGTTTGACTTTTGTGGTCATAATAGCTATTTTTGAGCAATGTTAACGTTTCATTTGTGATATACTTATGCAGGAGAGTGATTTGCAGACAGGGTATATGTGTTAAGTTTGTTTATTGTCACAAACAGTTGTTGTAGTAATGTTCCCAAAACATGTCTCTGTTGTAGTCAGTCACAACGTGATGTGCTCAAGTGAAGTAATTGTTTATTATCCTGTCCCTTCGGGCAATTCCTGCTGCAGTGGCTGTGGGGTGTGGTCCACCTCGGTGATCTTCCTCATCATCCTGGTCATCGTCCGGTGCTGCAGGAACTTGGATCCAGGGGGCCTTGGTGCGCACACATATGTTGTGCAATACACAACATGCTAGTATGATTTTGTTTACCATTTCAGGGCTGTACAGAAGTTTGCCACCTGTGATATCCAGGCAACGGAAACGTGACTTCAGCATGCCAAATGTGCGCTCAACGATGCCATGGGTGCGTCTCTATGTGCAGAATTGTACTGCCTCTGTGCCTGGGTGGTGAGGTTTCGTATGGGTGTCATCATCCATGGGCAGAGAGCATATCCTTGATCACCTGTCACAAGTAAGAGGGAGATGTGTCCATTATTCATTATGCATACTGTGTTGGCAATGTTGACAGGGGCATTGTACATTTCTTATTTTGGCAATTCTTTTATTTGGGTTGGCCATGTGTTGCTTCTGGCTATTTAGCAGCATCAATGCTAAGTACATTGCCTCAGTGTTGATCCTACAAACGGCCATTTGGCTGGTATGTGCTGCAAGGTAGCATCCTACCATCTAGCAATGGCACTAATCAGCACTCCTCGCAGTCAACGCCATGTGAATGTTCTAATGACATGGGCCACGCCTGACACAGCTCACATTCCGATCTGCGTCTGGTGCTGTCGACAGACCTGTGACACCACACAACACATGCAATTGAATATCCAGAGCTTACACATAGCAACAGACAGCAGACCCCTCGCTTGCAGGGTCCACTGAGGGCATTGACGGTTTGCACACTCCATCTACAGCATCACATGTCACAACGTTAACTTCATGGACTACATCCTCTGTCGCAAGCAGAGCCTCAAACTCGCATACCACACATACTCAAGGTCAATTGCACTCTGTGAATTGTTTTACAACATCTGATTGTCCATACACTTCACCACACTGATACACATGGCAGGGCACACCTTTGCACACTTCTTGTAATTTGCTATGTTTTTGCAGTTGCCAATACAAATTCTACACACATGTTGTGGCCACGGACACATCCACTTACTCATTGTGCAACCACATGACACACCATATCACAGATGGGACAATGAGACTTTTGTGTAGCTGGGTTAGAGATGAGATGCTACACACCACCATCAACAGCAGCACCAACAACACTGCAGTCAACACCGATGGCGCAAGATAGTTATTTCAGGACACATTTCTCCAACTGCGCATACACATTTGCCACACTGTGCAACTCCAACATTCCACATGCATTGATACAAGCCTGGTCACTCCACAGCTCTGAGTTGACACACTGATGAGACATGGGGGAGTACTTGTGCGACATTTAGTCAACCATCATGTGTCACCAGCAACAAGGACACCAACATTATGTTCATCCTCACCAATACACCAACACACCAGACTGGGATGCCAGTGAGGTTAACTTTGATTTGCGACATGGATGTTCAGAAGCTGGTGGGTACTGTACGCAGAGGAGCCTGGAGATCTCATGCTCATACACAATACATCAGCATGTGACACCAGGTGGTGTGCCAATGCCTTTTGCAGCCCCCCCCCCCTATTGGTACCTAGGCAACGTATTTGAATCCTCCTTCTTGATGGGACGACATTCTTGTGGATTTTGTGCATGTGGTGTGTCCAGTTGGTACTTACCGACAAGCAATGAATTTCCATATATGCGATTCTGGAAGCGCTGGTTTATGAGGCAGTGTCGGTAGATGAATGCATCGTGCACACTCCCAGGAAATTTGGCTATGACATTTGTGAACAGTCCACGGTGATCCAATATTGCCTGCACATTCATTGAATATGTGTGCTTTCTGTTGGGGTATATGTGTGCGCTGTCCGCAGGCGGCACAAATGATACATGTGTGCAGTCAATTGCACCCAACACCTGCGGGAAGCCAGCGATGGCATAGAATCCTTGCTTGATAGCAATCTGCTCCTGCATGGTGTTGGGGAAGTGAAGGTGCTGGGGTATCAGACTGAGTATGCCATCCAAGACAGTGGGGAGGAAGACTGAGAAGGCTGCCTGTGATACTCCACCAACTCTGGCTGTTGTTGGTTGGAATGTCCCAGAGGCCAAGAAGTGCAGCACAGCAAGCAGTTTGGTCTGCGGAGGGATGTTTGTTCTCAGCTGTGTTGGTGGCGTCAGCCTGTGGGCAATGAGGGTCAGAATATGCTGGATAGATGTCCTTTTGAGCCTGTAGTGGGCTATGACATCCTCTGGCTTTAAATCAGCAAGGCAGACACGTCTGCGCAGTGCCCGCTGTCTTCTTTGTCGCTGCCTCAGTGGGGGTGGTCCTGGGGGGGTTGCATTGGCGGTGGTTGTTGTTGCCTTTGTGGGACTCCAATCTGCATGATGACTACCTCCATGGCTTCTGTGGCTGTTCTGAGGGAGCTCTGGCCTAGTCTCCCTTATATATGTCCACTTATCTGCAATTTAAGTCAGGTTTGTATCAGGTGTTAAAAACTGGAGCTAACGTGGGTTAGCGCGAATTTTTTTGTAGCTACGCAGTTCAGCGATAGCGTTGTTGATAGTGCGAAGCTGTGTTAGCGACATTTTTCAGGGAATTGTAGTCAGGCACGCCTACTTTGCATCTCATTAGTGGAGAATATCGCTGGCGAGCAAGGCAATACATTTTCTGGGTACTATCGTGGGAAACTAGCGCTAATAGGGGTTAGCGACGCATTGTTGATAGGGCGTTGGGATTATCGCCGCTTTATCGCCTAAAAGTGGCGCTAACGCGGCGATAAAGCCCTTGATAATATGCCCCAGGGTTATTTTGAAAGCGAGCTTCACCATATTAGTTTTCAGAGTTGTCTGGTTTTTAATAAAACTAAAAATCAGAGAATAACTATGTGAAGAGAAAGAAAAAGACAAAGATTGAGAGAATGGAGTTATTTGAAACATTGCATCACTCATTCAACAAGGGTCATCGAAAGTATACTTTGTATCTCCTGTTGCAATATACATGCGTCGATATTGCCGAGGCTGTCAGCACTTAATGACAAGAAAATAAAAGACGAGAGAAACATCAAGCTGCTGGGAAAAAGCCTAGAGGTCAAATATAAAAGTATAAGACAAGAGGTAAAATATAGGATGTAATTATACCAGGGAATATTCGCAAAATTCTAGGCCCCTTCTTGTGTCGTAGATCAATAAAAAGAACCTAAAAAGAGATGCAAGAGCTGGTCCCGGACTTTTAATATTTTCCTTGTGATTATAGGCAGACCAGAATTTTCTACAGCAAGAACGTTTGCTATACTTTTTCATTTGTTGAAGGATGTGCAGCAGAACATATTAGACCACCTGCCTGAGTTTGTTTCACGCAAATATTCTGAATCACGATTTATATTAGGAGGCGATAATACGTTTGTATAATCATTTTGTGTCTAAACACAAAGAGCTAGATGTACGAATATCTGGCCTCAAATTGCGACTAGAATTTTTGCAATCACTAAAGATTTTGTAAGAAACGACCAATGTACTAATAGGTCGGTTCTTTAAAACTCAGAATGGTAGCAGATTGCAATCAGACCTATCTTATGAATATTAATGAGGGAGGTCGCCAATTGCGACTCACTATGATTCATGGCCATCACAGAAATGGTGGTTTTGTTTAAATGCAGCCAATTGTTTTTTTTGTTATAAAGGAAACAGGACTGCATTTAAAAAAGAAAAGCTACCTTTTTTTTGGTTTAAGAGTTGGCAGTGGTTCCATGGACCACAGCCAATCTTCAACAAGCTGATTTTTACATTCACAAAGAGGAAGGTGTCCCTTTGCAAATGCATTATCATATTTTTTGAGGTATCAGTAAATTATCAATGTTTTGCAAACAGATTTCGGTCTTAAAGCATTGATATATTAGATACTGATTAAGGGACACCACGTCCCTTCCAGACATCAAATCAATAGCCATTCAAAATCCCATTTTAGGAGTCAAAAATATTTTTCTGATACCTGCAAAGGGATTAGTACAAAAGAAAAATTATTTCCTCAGCCGCATACGCTTAATTGGAGTGTTTTCAAGAGTTGAACTGCTTAGTACATCTAGCTCAAAGTGATTATAGACAGGAGATAAAAGAGAAGAGGTAATTATGGCAGGAAATATTTGCAGAATTCCAGTCCTCCTTCTTGTTTTTAGAGTCACCAAAAGAATCTAAAAAGAGATGAAAGAGCTGGATCAGGGCTTTTATTATGTTCCTTGTGATTATATGTAGATCAAAACATTCTGCAGAAAGAACGTTTGCTATTCTTTTTCATTGGTAATGGGATGTGCAGCGGAATGTAGTAGACCACCTGCCTGAGTTTTACCACAAAAATAATCTGAAGAAAACAATACATATTAAGAGGCAATAATGCATTGGTATAATCATTTTGTGTGTCTAAACACAAAGATCTAGATGTATGGATTTCTGGTCGCAAACTGCGACCAGTATTTTTGTGGCTAATAGATTTTTTAAGAACCGTCCTAAGAACCGACCAATGTATTAATAGGTCAGTTCTTAAAAATCAGAATTGTAGCATATTACAATCCAACCTATCTTATGAATATTAATGAGAGAGGTCACCAACTGCAGCTGACTATGATTGGTGGCCATCACAACAGTGGCGTAACAAAACTAGAGGGGGGGCCCCCTGCAAAGTACAGGGAGGGCCCCCTGACCCAGTCAGGAGCACTCAGGCCAGGGCCCTGCTGCCAATACACAGTGCTGGAGGGGTGCTGGGGCTAATGTTACGCCCCTGCATCACAGGGATGGTGGTCTGCTGAGACCAGAAAACCACCATGTCTGACCAGGAGGCTATAATGCATTGGCATAATCATTTTGTGTGTCTAAACACAAAGCAATAGATGTACAAACCAGCAAACCGCCATGTCTGTCATTGCCTTTCAAAAATATTAACTTTTCTTTTGAATGCAGCTCTTTTTCCTTAAAGGAAACAAGACTGCATTTAAAAAGAAAAGTTTACTTATTTTTTGGGAGGTTTATTTAAGAGTTGGCAGTGACCCCATGGACCACAGCCTACTCTTCATCAAACATTTTTATATTCACAAAGAGGAAGGGCTCCCAAAAGGACCCTTTCCCTTTTGTGAATGCATTACAACCTCTATTGAGATGTCAGTAAAATATCAATGTTTTGCAAACAGATTTGAGTCTCAAAACTAGCCCTGGGCGGAGACCTCCGCTCCGCCCGCGGAGTGCGCGGAGATTTGCCTCCTCCGCGTTCCGCGGAGAACGCGGAGAAGGCAAATCTACGCACACTCCGCAGCGTAGCGGAGTTGGCCAGCCCCCGCCTCCACCCCCGTATATTAACAATAAATTATACAACTAATAAGTAAATTTAAACCACTTACCTGAACTGCGGCGTCCCCGGGCTGCCCTCCTCCTCTTCATCGCCGTTTCTGCTAATTCTTTCAAAAACTGCGCATGCGCGTGTATCCGCGCATGCGCACTGGAGGTACCTGGTGGGCTAGTTGGCCCCTAAGGACCCTTAGTATTCAAGGGGACTCAATCCCCCAACCCAGAATGCACCAGAAGGCGCATTTGCAGAGTGGTGCAGAGAGGGGGTGGAGCCTCCGGCGAGATGCCGGCTTCTCTGTTCTTTTTCTCTTTTTAGAAGAGGGGCTGTGTGGCCCCCTTAATTTTTTTGGGGCCCTGGGGACCTCATCCCCCAGGGCCTGAGACATTTTTTTTTAAACAGGAAGGGGGTCACGCCGGGACCCCATCCCCCGGGGCATGGCAAATTTTTTTAATTTAAAAAAAACTACATTTAAAGGAGGGGGGCCGCGGGGCCCCCCTCCTGAGGCCATTTTCGGCCCTGGGGACCCCATCCCCGGGGCTTTGCCTCCTATTTTTTTTTTTTACTTTACAGGAGGGGGGGCCGCGTGGCCCCCCTTCCCTTGGCAACTTTTGGCCCCGAGGACCCCATCCCCCGGAGCCTGGCCTCACGTTGGGGACCGTGGGGGGAGCCCCAATGCCCCCACGGTCCCAGCCGCTCCCCGCCTCCTGCGGGAGCCGGCATTGCTTTTGGACAAGGGGAGCTTTGAACATACAGCTCCCCTTGTCCAAAAGCAATTCTGCTTTGCTTCATGGAAGCAAGAGCAGTTTTCCTGCTCTCGCTTCCATGAAGCGAAGCAGGAGTTTGCAATGACATTGCAAACTGCAATGTCCCGGGGGTGGGCACCCCGGGACATTGCTGGAGCCGGCCCTGGGGAGCCGGCCCTGGGGGTTGGCGGTCCCCAGGGCCAAGGAGGGCTCTAGGAGGGGGGCCCGTGCAGCCCCCCTCCCAATTTGAACATAGCCCCGGGGAGGTGGTGGTCCCTGTGGGACCCCCTGAGCAGGCCTAGGGGGTCAGGGGGTTTCTACCCTGCCCCCTTTTCTTCATTTTTAACCTTTTTTCTTGTGACTCGGTTCAACCGAGTCACAAGATGGCTGCCACCACTTTTTGGTTTGGAGTGTTGACAGCCATTCAGAATCAAACTCGTGCTCGGGAGGGTTTGCGGATCCACCGCGGTCACCAGATATCGATATTTTTTTATTTTTGAATTTCTCAGAAACTACTGAACGGATTTACACCATTTAACAAAAAAGTTGCTTTCTGAACCAAGAGCTACCTTTTTGCCAAATTTGGTGTAATTCCGTTCAGCAGTTCAGGCTGTAGCCTTCTCCAAAGTTTCCTATGGAAATTAACATGGAGAAATAGCATTTTGGGCCCCCCTTTTTTCTCAGCCCCCGCTTGACGAATCACCCCGAAACTTTCAAGACTAGAGCTGACCGGAGCGCCCCATTAGTTTTGAAAATTTCGCGAAGATTCGCCAACCGGCGCCAAAGATATTGGCAAATCAAAAAATGCTTTTCCTATGGAAACTAGGTCCTAACTATAACTACCTACTATATATATATATACACACACACCCACTCACAGACCCACACAAGCACTCACACGCCCACTCAGAGACCTACAGAACCACTCACACACTCACTGAAATTCACTGGAAAAAACAAAGGTTACAGCAGGGACATTATAGTTAGGAAATAGAATTTTAAAAAAGTAGAAATTCACTGAAAAAGCAAAGATTACAGGTACATTATAGTTAGGAAATAGAATTTTTTAAAAAGCCTTAGAAATTCACTGCAAAAACCAAAGAATACAGGGACATTATAGTTAGGCCCAGATTTCACTCATACAAAAACAGACATTCAGCAGTTATAGCTACCTGAGCTAATTATAACTTATACCCCCGCAATGGACTGCTTACAACATCACATATTACATTACTCATGACATGGTCAGTGACATCACTGATGACATCACAGATGATATCATTGATGACATCATCCACAGAACCACTCACACACCCACACCATCTATCATACACGTCATACACCCACTCATACACCCCTATAACCACTCACACACCCACTTACTCATCTACAGAGCCACTCACACACCCACTCGCTCACACATACAGCCAGTCACACAGCCACTCACTTACCCATACACCTACTCTCACAGCCACTCACCTATACAGTCACTCACACAGCCACTCACTCACCGTACAGCCACTCACACACCCAGTCACTCACCAATACAGCTCCTAACACACCCAGTCACTCACTCATACAGCTTTTAAATAGAACCACCCACACAACCACTTACATACCCATTCACACATTCATACTAGCACTCACATGTCTACTCACTCACCCATACAGCACTCAACAGTCACTCTCCAATACAGCCACTCCACACCCACTCGGTTAACCAAACACCCACTCAAACAGCCACTCACTCACCCATACAGCAACTTACACACTGCCACTCACCCATACAGTCACTCACACAGCCACTCATTCACCCATATAGCAGCTCACTCACCCACCCATACAGCCACTCACAAAGCCACTCAATCACCCATATAGCCACTCACACATCCCCTCACTCACCAATACAGCTACTCACACAGCCACTCACTTACCCATACAGCTACTCACACACAGCGGCGGCCAGCACAGGTAAGCACGGTGGGTGGTGGGTCAGGGCGTAGCAGGGGGGAAGCTGACAGATGACAGAATAGGTATTATTTATTTAATTAATTATACCTATTCTGCTGTCTGTCAACTCCCCCCTCCCACCAAGCCCCACCCCTGCACCGCCCCACCGTGTTTACCTGTGCCGGCCGTTGCTGCTCATACACCCACTTATTCACCCATACAGCTACTCACCCACTCACTTATTCACCCATACAGCCACTCACACACCAATACAGCCACTCACAGACCCACTCACTAACGGATATACACAGGCACACAGCCACTCACATAATATATGTTTGAAATAGTATCACTGATTAGTAGTACACAAGGTTTACTAATTTTAATTTTGTAATTTTGTAGTACCTTAGTATATATTTTCACACTCAAAAACTTTAATGATATACTAACGCTTACTGGATGATGTCATCAGTGATGTTATCCGTGATGTCACTGACCATGTCATGAGTGATGTAATATGTGAGGTTAGAAGCAATGCATTGCGGTGGCTTAAGTTAAAGTTAGCTCCGGTAACTATAAATGCTGAATTTCTATGGTTTTGTACAAGTAAAATCTGAGCCTAACAATAACGTCCCTGTAACCTTTGGTTTTTGCAGTGAATATACATATATTTCCTTCTGGTGGTCACCAGTAGGTAGTTATAGTTATGACCTAGTTTCAATAGGAAAAGAGTTTTTTGACTTGCTTATAACTTTGGTGCCATTTTACAAAGCTTAACGAAATGTTCCAAAAAAGGCATGGTATGTCTAGTTCTGCTTGGAAAGTTTTGGAGTGATCCGTCAAGTAGGGGCTGAAAAAAATGGGGAGAGCAAAAAATGTGTGTTTCACATGTAATTTCCCATAGGGATTTTGAACATAACTAAAGCCTGAACTATTGGACACAATTACACCAAATTTGGCAGAGAGGTAGGTCTTGGTCCAGAAAAAGCCCTTTTTGTGATGTGGTATAAATTTGTTGCAGAGTTATTAAAGGAAAACCACAATCGTATACCTAGGGAGGCTGTCAGGAGAGACTAACCTGTGCCAATGAATTCCACAGGAGCAGACCCAGGTTCCCAAATCCCCACCACCCATACTCAGTCTAAACAAGTATTATCCAGCCAAAGCACACAGTGAGAAGAATAGGTGAGTGGGAGAGAAAGAGGGAGTCTGCTTCCTTCTCAGTAACTTATTTTCTCCAATTACCATCTAGGGCTCTTTCTTGTAAAGTGTATTCTGCTACACCTACATCGATTAAGAACTATGCATTTCCTATTTCTGTAATTTCTATTCACTTGCACCATTCACTCATTCAACTGCCTGTTAAACTCTGTAGACTAGCTTCTCTCTATATGGTTGTAATGGAACTCATACAATATTAACAGTTGTATAATATCTCTTAAGCCCTTCTTTGTTGCTTTCTAATTAGTCTCTGAATTGTTCTTTGAAAGTCTCTCCAATGGCAATGGAGAACCATGTACCAAAATGCCTTATAGTCCTTTTGCAAAAGTAGGTACTTGATACTGCATACACTGTCATGACTTAGAGGCTTACTGATTTTTTCCGTGCTGAGATTCGATAGACAATTTTCTTCTTACTGGATTCAACAGATAATCTTCTTCTCACAGGATTTTCACCAAAGACATTCTTCAAACATTACCTCATCGCGACGGACCACTAATCTAACAAAAGCAGGGAATAACCAAAGGTTACAGAGACGCTATGGTTAGGCTTAGATTTCACTCATACAAAATCATAGAAATTCAGCAGTTATAGCTACCTGAGTTAACTATAACTTATGCCCCAGCAATGCGCTGCTTATGCCCTCATGTATTACATCACTCATGACATGGTCAGTGACATCACACAGCTACTCACACACCAACTTATACACCCATACAGCCACTCACACACCTGTATAGTCTCTCAGACACCCACTCACACACGGATACATACAGCCACTCACGTATTACATGTTAAAAAAGTAGTATCACTCATTAGTAGTATATTAAACTTATGTAGAAGCTTAGTATATATGTTTAACACTCATAAATTCTTAGAAAAAATTTACACTCACTGGATGATGTCATCAGTGATGTCCTTTTAGATGTCATCAGTGATGTCACTGACCATAACATGAGTGATGTAATATGTGAGGTCATAAGTAGTGCATTACGGGCGTAAGTAATAGTTAGCTTAGGTAACTATAACTGCTGCATTTCTATGGTTTTGTACAAGTGAAATCTGGGCCTACCTATAACGTCCCTGTAACCTCTGTTTTTTAAGTGAATTTCTAAGGTTTTTTAAATTCTATTTCCTAACTATAACTTCCCTGTAACCTTTGGTTTTTTTAAGTAAATGTCCATGGTTTTTCTGACTTGCATTTGCAGAGTGGTGGAGAAAGGGAACTCTCAGCAATCCAGCTGTGTGGGACTTACCAGAGGTAACGGGAGGGGTTCGTGGCCCCCAAGGACCCATAGCATCCAAGGGGACTTCATTCACCAACCAGTAGTGCGCCAGGAGGTGCATTTGTAGAATGGTAGACAAAAAGGGTGGCGCCTCTGAAGACATCTCAGCAATCCCGCTGTGTGGGACTTACTGGACGTAACAGGAGGGGTTCCAGGCCCCAAAGACCCTCAGCATCCAAGGGGACTTCATCCCCCAACCAGTAGTGCGCCAGGAAGCGCGTTTGCAGAGTGGTGAAGAAAGGGGGCAGTCCTCTGATGACCTCTCAGCAGTCCCGCTGTGTGGGACTTACTGGAGGTAACAGGAGGGGTAGTTGGCCCCCAACAACCCTCAGCAGCTAAGGGGACTTCATCCCCCAACCAATAGTGTGCCAGGAGGCTCATAGCTGCCAAAGTTTCAGATTGCCATGTGTGACATTTTCATAATTTAAGTGCAATTATGAGTGACATTTCAATGACTACAAGTGAAACTTTCTGGCAGCAAAATCAAGCAATGAAGACGAGGGAAACATATAAATATCAGAAATTACACCAATTTGAACAACAAGGATCTCCAAGAAGATCTTAAAACTGCTGCAAAACACCTTTGCCAACTGGGCCTCCTGTTTCCTCCCTCGCAATTAATGATGCTGCTTAGAGCATCAGTGGACTCCAGTGCCTCTCTATCCAATGTGGGTCCCGGCCCAAACAGGATGTGAGGCCCCAACAACACTCTTCTCAGCTGCCTACTGTTGCCTTGTGGGCTGGCAGAATAACAATTAAAATATAGATTGCCTTAACCACCCTTTGTCCACACTGGGCCACCTACCTGCTGCCGGCAATCAATCAGGATGGACTCCAGGGCCTCCCTGTCCATGTGGGACCCGGCCCAACAGGAAGGATGTGAGGCCCCAACATGAACAAGTTACATGGGTCTCTTCAACTGCCTCATTAAGAGTCACACAGTCAGCTGACTTGCACACGGAAGGCACCATTTGGGCATTAAGCCTCAGACTGAGGTGCAGTAATCTCACATAGGCATAGCCGGCAACTAGGGTGCTGCAGTGTTTATATTTCAAAAACTAGTCTTGCTCAACCCCAAATTAGCCCTAAGCATTCCGCGGCCCTTGATTTGTTGGTGCGCCACTACCCTGCTCAGACCTGCAGCCACTGCCAGTAACTGCCTGTTACTGCGGCACAGAGATGAGCTGCCTTAGCCTACGTAAAGGACAGTTGGAGGTGTTGGCTGGCTGAGGGTGAAGTAAAACTAATGGCAGCAGACAGCAGCATGCACCCCCAGGCATTTTGAGCAAGGCCACCTCAGGCTCTGAGGCACACACTTGGTCATTTGTTCTTTTTGCATTTGTCACCCCGGTATGCCCAGACGTGGGTCCCATGCTCTCCATGCCACTGGAGTCAAGCTATCCTGGCTGATGAGGGGTGAAACCCCGAAACCGGTCCTAGGATGCTTGTTTCCAGTCCAGGGAGGACCTGGCCTGGCAGTTCCGGCTGGACTGTTCCCATGAGGCACAGGGTCAAGACTGATTTGCATATGGCTGAATTCAAACTGGAATGGCATGGTGAGCAAAAAAAGTATGGATTTAGGCCCAGATCTCTGTACTGGGGTAAATGTATGACATTGTTCTGCATTCTGTCCATCAATTTTTTGCATTTGGCAGCCTCGAGCCTGCAGCCATGATGCCAAGGGCAGAACTTCACAACTGGCTGCAGGCAGCTGATCATGCGCTGCCACGCTGAAAAGCAAATTGCAGAGACTTGGTCACAGCCCGCCAGCAGCATCGAGCAGCATATGAAAAACAAATTGCTGCACTAGTTATAATTTTTGGAGATTAAAACGGAGTTTGAAACCCTAATCAACTTAACATTCGCCCAAAATTAATTCTACAAAGTTGGGCTGAAAATTAAAGTTAAAACAGAAAATTCAAAACAACACACAGCCATTGCCAGGGTAGAACTATATGACCGGCACTGCAGGCAGCTGATCGCGCTCTACCGCTGAAAAGCAGAGGTATTAACACACTCGGGCCGGCTGGCTGCAGAGCACTGTCTCACTTACTTGTGAGGCCGCGAGTCACGGGGGTTTTTTAATGTTTACTGCAGTGGCAGGCCAGCCGGGCCACCCACATCTTTAGAGTTCAGGCTGCTGCGAGGTAACTCCCTCTGCAATTTGTGGCAGGGTGACAGTCATCATTTTAAATTTACTGCAGCCACACAGCAGTGTGAGGTGCAGCGCTGCCATCATTTTCTGCAGCCAACCACCTAGCCAGCCTCACAAAACTGCAGCAGCCGGAGGCAGCACTAGCAGGATGTGATGTCCCTGCGGTGTCTAAAGTCTCTGACAGACTGTATCATACAACCTGACTCAACGGCTGATGTTTCTGTAGTAGCCATTGGGCACTACCTCGATGTGACGTCAGTCAGAGCTGTGCCATGGCAGGAATTTCCTTATTGACACATTGTAGCAGCCAGCTGCTACTAGCTCAGCCAGCCAAGCCCCCAAGCCTGTGGGAGCAGCGTGCACATGCCACGGCATGCTGCCAGCCACTCCAACTTTAGTTTAGCATAGTAGGCAGCACTAACAGCTTGACAGGTGAGGCGTTATGCCTATAATGTGTGACAATGCATTTTAGTGCGGTGATGTAGAGCACCACACTGAAATGCATTAGTTTAACGCCTAATGTGTGGTATTTGGCAGGACTGGAGGCGCATCTGCAAAGTGGTGGGGAAAAGGGGCGGGCCTCCGATGAGTTCTCAGCAATCCCACTGTGTGATAACAGTAGGGGTTCTTGGCCCCCAAGGACCCTCAGCATCCAAGAGAACTTCATACCCCAACGAGTAGTGCACCAGGAGGTGAGTTTGCAGAGTGGGGGAGAAAGGGCGCGGGCCTACAACGAGCTCTCAGGTGATTTTTGGGCACAGAGATATTAAATGATTTGCCTCTAAAGACAACATTGAGTTGAAACCCAGATTCAAACATCGCTTCATAGTTCAGATTTACCTACAAGGCTGTACCTCCCCCCACCTTCCACAAACCGTAGGGGTCTGAACACAACAAAGCAACAGGTGATTCTGTCCCTCTTTCAGACAATGTCCATGTATTCGTCATTGAAGTTTGTACGTAGACAGACCATGCTCCCTCTGTCAGCACTTCAGAAGAGAAGTACACATTTTGCATTGTTCAGAAGAGAAAACCCTACAGTGCTCATAGGGCAGCGCATGACAGGATAGAGCATTGGGCACTGTTTACATTCATGCACGGTATTCAGTTGTGTCATCGCTGAACCATGCATGCTCACTCACTTGTCTTTCATCAGCCTCTGAGCCGGAGGTGATGGAGCCTAATGTACTAAGCAGAAAAGCTGAAGCAGCAGTTGTGGGCAGTAAGTCACCCAGACACTCATGAACCTGTTGCGGAGAGCAGACATGGGATACAACATGTTTTTGCACTTTTATTACATTTTGGCATCATGGCATTTTAACTCCAGTAGAGCAAAATATTTAATACTGTTCTACAGTGGGAATTAGGAAATGGATGCTTCACATTCTGTTCCTAATTTCAAAGGCTGCATCATGCTGCATCACTAATGGGTGTCAAAATGGCACAATGATATTCTTGAACGCCCATGCTTGTTTTTTTTGTAAAAGGTTTTGCAGAAGTTTGCGGATTGTCTGCGATTTTCGCAATTAAAAAACAAAATGCTTTTTGGTCCAGGCAGGATCCCCAAGTGATGCCAGCACCAGGCCTAGGGTGTCTGGGTATTCCTACCCTGTCTCCTTTTCTTTACTTTTCACTTTTTGGGGGGGATTCGGTTGAGTCTGAGTCCCAAAATGGCTGCCAGCACTTCCCAGAGGAAGTGCTGGCAATACGTTTTTCCACGGATTGCCCTCAATATGCCTCCATTTGTACATACCTGTCCTCATTCCAGAGGAGCACCTAGCAGGATGGTGGCACCAGGAACGCTGTCCTGGCTTCTCGCAACAGGAGCGATTCAAGAGCTCCAGGCGGCCCAGCGCGTCCTCCCGCAGCGTGGAAGTGACACAGCTGGTAGAGTCAGCACACGCAGTTTACGCCGAGAGGGTGCTCAGGAGAGCTGAGTTTCTGGAGACGGCGGCTAGCAGGGTGAAGGTGCCTGATAGCAGTAAGGAGCAAAATCCTGCTGAATACAGCCTGCATGGCGTCCTGATAGATGCAAATAGCGAGCATACAGTAAACCAGGAGAAGGACAAGGGTAAGCTGTTGCCTGAGACACAAAATCTACAGAGGACCACTCAAGGGGGACAGAGACAATCCAGAGTGAATAATATATGTAGGGTAGAGGAGCAGTTGCGGGCGGGTAATCGGTACACATTGAGACACATAATTGCTCCCCCCCGGGTGGTAGGGAGGATAGTTGTGGTAGTGAGAAAATGAGCTCGCAGTAACCAGTAAAGCTGTAAGTCAAGCAAAAAAAGACCCGGGGTAATACCTTCCCGGCTAAAGAACCCCACTCAAAAAAAAATCTACCAAGTTGGCAAACTTTTCCCTGTTGAAGGAAAAACAAGGTCTTACAGCTTTAAAGGCCCCAAAAATTACCCCGTCACTGTGATCAAAATTAAAGGCAGGATTGACTCAAGGAAATGTTTGGAGGAAGGTATGGAAGCCAGCAGAGTTACCCTAAAAACAACCCGGATTAGAAGATAGGGAGAGTTCAATGTGCGAGATAAGGAGTGTGGCCTTGGGAGACCTCCCCTTAATGTACCCTGGTGTCCCAATAAAAAACAGGTTTTTGGGCCTGGCTATGGAAGAGCCAAATCTGGGGGCAGGAGGAGCCACTGGGGAGGGGTCCAGTAGTGTAGACGGAAATCTGATCACAGAGGGGGGGAGTCTGGGCGCTAACGCCACTAAAGGGTGGGACATAGTGCAGGAAATGCTTGCCCAACTAACCCAGGAAATTAAAGAGCATTTTTCAACCTCTGAGGCAAACCAAAAGGAGATACAGGTAACTTGCTCCAGCTTGGAGGAAAAGATAGAAGGTCTAACCCAGCATACACAAGAGCTGTAATGCGGATTGCAAGATTTACACATATAAGTCAAAGGGAACACTCAGGAGGTTGTACGGCTGAAGCAGAGAAAAAAGGCACTTACTGAAAAACTGGAAAATAACACCAGGAGAAATAACATCAGAATTGTGGGTGTGGCAGAAGGGTTGGAAGGGTCAAATATTAAATACTTTGTGATAAGTTTATTAAGAAGCTCTTTCCCACAGGAGGCCTTAATGGCCAATCTGGACGTAGAAATCTAACGAGTACATAGAGACCCTTTTAAGATACATCCAGAGTGTAAAAAGCCGGGTAAGATTCTGGTGAACTTTTTAATCTTACTCTTTGAAAGAAAAAATTTGGAAGTTAGCCCTGAAGGAGAAAGCACCGCAAGAGCAGCGGACCACCTTCAGGATCAGGTCAGATATCTCTAAAGAAACAGCAGACAGGCAGTGGGAAATGGGGATCAGAATGGAAGAACTAAAGAAGTTGGGAGCTTCTGTACAACTGAGATTTCCCGCCATCTTAAAAGTGATGTGACGGAATAAGATGCACAATTTTTTAGATCCAGGAGAAGTGGATAAATTCATAATGGAGGCAAAGCAGGGGAATACAGATAAATGATAGACAGAGGAGGAAAGAAGTTACTGGCACTCCTAAAGATGAGTTCAGAAGGCAGAAAAAATGCTTAACCATATATTTGGGAGGGTTTCCATGGGAGGGTGCACATGTGGTGGGGAGCATAGGGTAAAAATAAAAAAATAAAAAAAATTGTCCTCAATTCAAAAAGGAAAACATATAAGGAAAGTACCAACCAGGAGTTATAAGGATGCTTTAAATGAGGAGTTCAGAAGGAAAGGGAGTAGGAAAAATGAATAAAAAGGAATCTTTAGCAATTTTATGTTGGAATGTAAATGGGTTACGGGTAAAAAAGAGGCAGCGAGTAAGCCTACATTATTTGAAAGACCACAATGCCCAAATAATCATGTTTCAGGAAACGCACCTTTTAAGACAAGAATGCAAGGATCTCTTCCTAAAACAAAGATGAAACAAAGATGAAAGAGGAAAGAAGTTACTGGCACTCCTAAAGATGAGTTCAGAAGGCAGAAGAAATGCTTAACCATATATTTGGGAGGGTTTCCATGGGAGGGTGCACATGTGGTGGGGAGCATAGGGTAAAAATAAAAAAATTAAAAAAATTGTCCTCAATTCAAAAAGGAAAACATATAAGGAAAGTACCAACCAGGAGTTATAAGGATGCTTTAAATGAGGAGTTCAGAAGGAAAGGGAGTAGGAAAAATTCATAAAAAGGAATCTTTAGCAATTTTATGTTGGAATGTAAATGGGTTACGGGTAAAAAAAGAGGCAGCGAGTAAGCCTACATTATTTGAAAGACCATAATGCCCAAATAATCATGTTTCAGGAAACGCACCTTTTAAGACAAGAATGCAAGGATCTCTTCCTAAAACAAAGATGAATAGAGAGCTTTGTTACCACAGATCAAATGCATTGTACTAAAGAGCAAAATCAAGGTTGGAGTTAGTTTAGTTCAGAACTGATGAGGGAGGACGTTGGATAATTGCTGAAATAAAACTCCACCACACTCCCTATACACTAGTAAGCTATTACGGCCCAAATATTGACAATGTTACCCCGTTGAACCAACTCTTTTCTAATCTGGTAGATTTTGAGGCTCCTGTTATTTTAGGTGGGGACTTTAATATCCTAATGAATAATAAACTTGACAGATCCTCAGTATGGATCCAGATTATCTCCCCAAACATTAGGGCATATTTGATGGATATGTTAGAAAAGTTGAACCTTTGTGATGTTTTTCGCAGAGTAAAGGGGAACAGAAGGGATTACACCTTCCATAGTAAGAAGAATGGATACTACTCTAGACTAGAGTATCTTTTTATGGACAGGAAAGAAGTGGAGAAAGTAGTGGGGATAGAACACCTTCCTATACATCTTTCAGATCACACGGCTATCCTCTTAAAATTGAGTTAAGGAATTCCGGTAGTATTAGAAGGTGGACGGTTAACAGAAGGATTCTGTTACAGACAGAAATAATGGAAAAGTTGCGGTATAGCACAGAGGAGTTCTTTTCCCAGAATCTGAAATCTTCCCCCCTGTATTTTGTATGGGACACATATAAGGCTTGGCTTAGGGAATTGTCAAAAATGTATCAGTGAATTGGGCAAGAGAAGAAAAAGCGTAATTTACTAAGTGGGAAGGGGAGATAGCGAAAGTGGAGGATACATTAAAAGCTAAGGTATCACATGAGAAGGAAAGGAAGGTGTTGTTAGAAAAACTTGAGGATTTGCAATTGAAATGTAGAGGTAGGATAGAGGAGAAAAGGATGCAACAATTCGAAGGTTAGTAGAGCAAGAAATATTATACATGGGGAGTGTTGCTGGAAATTTTTAGCTTGAAAGGCAAGGCTGGAAAGAAATAAAAAAATCATAAGGAAGATTATTGATGGGGAGACAGGTAAGATAGTGGAAAAAAGTAATAATATTAGAGCTGCATTTGCCACATTGTTTCAGGGGTTATACACAGAAGATTTATTGGTAAATGAAGAAGAACTAGAATGCTGGCTTCAAGAAAAATAACTCCCCAAACTGACTAGTGATCAATCCCAATATTTGGGTCAAGAAATCACCGGTAGTGAAATTTTGGATATAGTGGGAAAACTAAAAAGACGAAAGGCCGCAGGACCAGATGGGATTCCCAGTGAGTTATACTCTGTGATGGGGGAAGTGATTATTCCCATATGGGTTAAGTTATTCAACTCTATTTTGATAGAAGATTTGCCAATTCCACCTTCGTGGAATGAAGCAGTGATCTCCCTAATCCCGAAGCCCGGTAAGAACCCCTTACAGTGTCAATCTTATCATCGATTTCATTACTTAACAGTGACTAATAGTGACTATAACATTTTTACCAGCATTCTTTCAGCTCGGTTGAATAAAGTGATGGGGCAATTAATACATCAAGACCAAAATGGGCTTCTACCGGGGAGAAACATGAGAGAACTTAATCATACCCTGATAGGATCAATAGACCTAGCCACAACTCTAGGGACCCCTCTTTCAATTGTGACCCTGCCTTTAGCTGAAAGTTTAAGAATGAATGAGGAGATTAAACCTTTTGAAGTGGGGGCATATTCAAGGAAGATCTCCCTATACGCAGATGATTGAATGGTTTATATCTCAGCTGAACTTCTGCTTTGCCACAACTTAGGGTCAAAGTAAAAACATTTCGGAACATTTACAGGATATGAAACCAATGAAGAAAAAACAGAAATAATGACCTGGAACCAAAATGGTGGGGAGATAACAGGCATCCCTGAAATGAGATACTTGGGGCTAAAAATAACTAAAGACATTTGGAAGATTGTGGCGGTTAATCTCGAGAAAGTGGGTAAGGAGATAGGAGAACTATTAAAAGATGGCAGAACCTCCCACTCGCAATATATGGGTGGATCAACCTAGTGAAAATGTCAATTCTCCCCAAACTTACTTTTTTGTTTGATAATATCCCATTACACTTTGAGAAAAAAGTCCCTCCTGAAACTGCAAGGGAGAATAACATCATTTATTTGGGCAAGTAGAGGAATACGCCTCTCTTGGAAGAAACTGAGAAGGAAAGTGGGACTTACAACTTTACTGCTGGGCCTTTCAGTTAAAGAATAACAGAATGCTTCTTCTTTGTCCTGACGAGTCCCTAATAGGAATTATGCTCAGGACTATGCTGAGGAGTTTGCATGAAGAAGGGTTCTCTTATAAATTTGGGGCGCCAAAGTTTTTTAAAAAGGTCAGACTGAAATGTTTGCAGGTGGCAGCAAGATCCTGATATGAGATTAGATCAATTCTGGGCTTAACTTATTACAGCAGGTTATCCCAAATATGGGATTCCACAGGAACTCCAGAGTGTTTGCTTGATAGTCTCGCAAAGCCCTTGAAGCAGGGTGATGTCACCAAGTGGGTACAGTTGGTGGATGATTGGCAAAGGCTAACCTGGAGTTTTTGGAATAACAAGCTGGATGGGGTTAAAGCTAGGTTTAAAATTTATCAAGTAAATGCTTGGCTAAGAGTCAGAACTGGTCGGAAACTGATTCTGGACACATGGAAATAGATCTCCAGGATTTATCGGTCAGGAAGAAAGAAGTAGCGCACTGGTAACAGTATCTGCGGATGGCAGAGGAGGACAAGATGAAAGTGTCACACGCTGCATGGGATGGATACTTGCCAGAAGCGAAGCTGGCTGAGTTATGGCAAGTATCTTTTACTACACTTTATTCCGTGGTTAAACCTGCTGCACTAAGAAAGAATTACTTTTTTACCCTGCATAGAATTTATTGGACCCCAAAAAAGCTGGCAAAGATAAGGGGAAGTGGTGACACAAAATGTAAGCGATATGACATCGGAGAGGCGGACGATATGCATATGTTTGCCACGTGCCCAAGATTGGAAGTATCTTGGTCAGCTGTGGGTAAGACCATCTCGCTCTCCATGGAAAATAATATCGAGGTAAGCACCACTTTAATATTGTTTGGGATATCACAGCAAGATAAGGACAGCTTTAATCAGCAGGTAAAATACTGCTACTTGATCTTTTACTTAATTTTCTTAGTAAGAAGGGAAATATGTAAGTTTTGGACTTAAGCTTCGGCCCCCACTTGGCAAGCCTGGAAGAGAGCTGTGGTCATTTATAAAGAACTGGACAGAAGAAGTAATAATGGGAACGGAAAAGAAGGGTTTTGGGATCTGTTAAAGTTATGATAAGATATTCTCATCCAATGGTTACGCCCTCTCAATTCAGTAAGGCTGGTGAGATTATGACCACCTGATACAACCCAGTAATTCTGATTGAACTGGAGCCCGATATTGAGCAATTGGGAAGGGCGAATCAGGTTTGTGCTTATTATTATCAGTGGTGATATGAGGACTAATAAAAAAAAGAGTTGTGTCTTCAGCTCTTTTCCAAATTGGAGAATGGTTGAGTTGATCCTGTTGGATTCAGGGATTTCATTTCAAGTCCTGGGTGCATAAACGGAGAAACACTGTTGCCTTTTTTAATTTTTTATTTTTTGCACTTCTTCATCTCAAGTCTAATGGTTCCTTGGCTGTAGGTGATCTTAAAGCCACTGAAGAATGAACGTCTCAGCGAGCAAGGCAGGGGTTCCGGTCATGGTTGCTTTGTAGATGCTGCAGCTCACTTTAAAGATGGTCTTGAGTGGCAAGGGATACCAATATAGTTCTATCAGTGTGCCAGTGATGTAGTCCTTCTTCTCTGACCCTTGATGAGGCTTACTGTGCCATGGAAAATGCCCTTAAAGGGTGCCAGTGTGGAGACCTGGAGTCAGTGGAGCATGTTATGTTATGTTAAAATTATTTATACAGCGCTTGTACACCAATCGGTTTCTTGGAACTAATTTAGGAGCAGAACTGTAGCCCGGAATGTTATTCGTATGCTTGTGTAAAAAGTCATATCTTCAAAAGTTGCCTGAATCTGAGATAATCAACAGTCATTCTGATGTTAGATGGGAGACGGTTCCAGAACCGGGGGGCCAATACAGAGAATCTGGTACCTCCTTGTCTTTTCTTCTTAAAAGGGGGAATAGTCAGAAGATTGAGATGAGATTACCTCAAATTACGAGAGGGAGTATACTTTTGAATTCGGGAAGAAATAAACTCGGGGCAGTTGCTGTAGAGAGATTTAAAAATGAAACATCCCGTCTTCAAGCCCGTGCGCTGTTTCACCTGCAACCAGTGTAATTTCCTTATAAAGGGGGTGATGTGACATCTCCTAAATTGTCGGTAGATCAACCTGGCTGCCTGGTTTTGTACCAGTTGCAATCTCTTAGTCAAATAGTCTGGAAGACAAGATAGAATGAGTTAGCATAATCTATGCATGAGGTAACTAAAGCAAGGATAACCTGGATGAGGGTTTCAAAGGTGAGAAATCTGCCAATTTTCCTAATCATCCTGAGCTGACGAAAACCGGATGACACTACTGTCCCAACTTGAGGCTTCATATAGAGTTTGTTCTCAACAAGGACTCCAAGACTTTTTACTGAGTTCTTTGGTTGAGGAGGAGTACCCATTTCAGTTGGCCACAAATTGGAGTTCCATACGTTTTGTGTGCCTCCAGTCAGGGCGATCTCCGCCTTATCGGAGTTTAATTTGAGTTGATTGCCATTCATCCAGTCACGGATGAATAGCATTGTATCTTGGAGTCAGCAGAACTATCGATAGCAAAAAGAAGTTGCATATCATCTGCATAATTAAAAACTCCCACCTTCATTTTCCTTAGGGTAGACACTAAAGGATGAATATATAGAATGAACAGATGGGGGGACAAGGAAGACCCCTTGGGTACTCCACAACTGAGTTGAACCTTAGGGGAGCTGAAAGGAGACAAACAGACTGACTGGGAGTGTTTTTTTAAAAAGGGGGCAAACCAGTCCTGCACCGTACCCCTTATTCCCGTAGCTCCGACACGGTGCACCAGAAGTTCATGGGCGACCAAGTCAAAAGCAGCAGATAGGTCGGGGAGCACTAGTGCTTGTATGGCACCTCTTTCATTTTCTTCCCTTTATTCATCCAATACTGAATGCCACTATTCAGAAAAGAGAGCATAGCGGTTTGAGCAGCATTTTTGGAGTCACATTTCTGCAAGGAAAGGCTGGATTGATTTTCTAGTCAATGTTTCCCTTGTAGGTGAGGCCTGTCTCCTCAGTGAATGCAAGTGACCTAGCATTGTATGAAAATTGGTGTCCCAAACTGTCTGGGATCATCTTGATGAGTCAGTTTTAGACTTGGTATTGCTTGCTATTCATGGTGTACAGTAGAAGTTTATTTTTGATGAGGCTGAGCTTCAGGTAGGTGCTGAGCATCCAGGTCTGGATGAGGTGCAGGCAGAGTTGGATGTCTGCAATGGAGGAGAGGTTCAAGTAAACTTGTGTGCCATCTGCATATTACTGAATTTTGATGCTGTCATAATGAGTAGGGTCCCAGTGAAGTCTATGTAGAGGTTGAAGAGAACGGGGGACAGCATGGAACCCTTGTGCTCTTTGCAGGCAATATGGATCTTCTGGGACCTGGAGGTATCCAAGTGAACAAACTAGAGTCTGTTTGATAGGTAGGAGGCGAATTACTGATTGAAGGAATATGCCAGTGAATCCTATTCAAGGTTGCAGGGTGTAGATGAGAGAGTGATGAAACATGGTAAAGGTGCCTACAAGGTACAGCAACATCAAGAAGCAGAGATTATTTTTATATGTGATCAGGAGGGCGTCTTCTGTGATTTGTAAGGTAGTTTTCTCTGTTTTGCAGCATGGTTTGAAGCCAGATTGGTAACCATGCAGAAGATGGATGCCACTGTTCTTAGTGTTGTGTGTGATCTTAGTGTTTTTCAATGATCTTCAAGATGAGGGGTGGGTGAGTGAGGAGCTGGCAGTTGTCAAGGCCATCAGCATTTAAAGTGGGTTTCTTTATGAGTGGGAGGATCTGGCATGACTTAGCTTATGGAAAGACGCACTGAGTGAGGGAGGCATTTATAGTGGCGAGTAGAGGTCAGAAAACATCTCCAGAGAGGTCTTTTATGAAGGACAAGGATAAGGCATCATCTTCACTGGAGGTGGCTCTGAGGGAAGTGAGGCTGTTGATGGGGTCTGCAAGAGAGAGTAGTTTGAAGGATGGCCATTGTGGGATGCAGGCGGGGGTTGGGGTGAGGGAGTCAGAGGACAGGCAGGCTTGGGGTTGTTAATGTGCTGTCAGATTATCTGTATTTTTTCACTGAAGCAGAGATTGATGGTATTGCACTTGTCCTTGGAGTTTGTGATTGGAGAGTCAGGCAGGGGGTTGATGTAGTGCCCAAGTGTCTTGAAGAATGCTCTGCTTCTGTTGGCAGCTTCATTGATGGTGTTGGTATAGTATTTGGCTTTTGCGGATATCACAAATTGTCTGTCTGCTGACTTCAGTAATGTGAGGTGGTCAGGGGTTATACTTTTTTTTACAATTTCTTTAATGTCTGCAGATTGAGTATTATTTTCAGCATGCAAGTGCAGGTTGGGCACAGGTGACTCAAATACGGCACAGGTGACTCAAATAATAGTTAGGTACAGGTGAATATAATGCACAGGTGACTCATATATAGGTTGTGTCAAGTGACTCAATTAGAGATGTGACTCAAAGTTGGTAAGAGATATTTCAAATGCACACATGACTTTTATACAGATTGGGAGCAGGTGAGTAAAGAAGTTTGTGCACAGACGGTTCAAGCAGAATGTCATTACACATCTGGGAAGTGCAATGAATGACTTACTTACTAGTAGAGAATGTTGCTGTGAAGGTTGATAATGTGAAGCTCTGATTGGTCTAGTGGGTGACATAATAATACCAAATGTCGGAGTTTCAACAAGAGTCACCCTTTGCCTAATTGGTCATCAGTCTGACTCTGAGACAGGCCAAAATCAGAGTCCCCCTGAACAGAAGATGTCTTGGGTTCAACATGGGGGCGTCTTTCAGTCTTTGCAGACCTTCTGTAAAAGTAACAGCAGCTTGACTACTAAATGGATAGGTCAAGCAGAAAACAAGCAAAATGACGACAGGTTATCCAAGATGGTGGTGGTTGTTCAAGCTTCCTGAAATTGTTATAAATGGCTATTTACTCTAATTAAGACAGTTTTTAAACTGGACCCACTGCTAATGGGAACCTCTATATCCCCCCTTTAATAAATTTAGTTACAGGGCATCTAGTACAGTACAGCACAGTACACTACAGGCCTATTTACAAGCTACATTTTGTAGTATCTGAAGTAGTACTACAGTAGTACTACTCGTGCTACAAAATTCTATTCACTAACGTCTGAGAAGAAAACTAAGACTTCCGGAAAATGGGGAATAGATACACCTAAATGGGGGCTGTTTGGGGGTGGTTAAGAAGGGGTTTAGGGAGGGAAATGCAAATACAAATACCCACACACAAAAGAGTAAGCCCATGGCTATTCACAAACTATACTTATAAAGATACTACAGCCAAAAAGGTCTGAAAAGGGTATTACACGTACTCCAGCTCAGCCTCGGAGTAAGTAAAAAACCACGCATTGCCAATCACAGGTACTGCAGCACACTCTCGTATAAAACAATGGAGGCAGAGACTTCAAATAACACCCCCCCCACGCAATTATTGTAAAACAAACAAAAATAAATCTTTTTGAAATAAATGTATTTTGTTTTTTTTAAAAAAATATATATATATATAGTTACATACACACACATATATATAATTATAATTGAGAATTTAGTGATGAGCATTATTTATTTAATAATAAAATTAAATGAACCTTTTGTTAAAAAAAGAAAAATAATTTAAATGAATGCTATACATAACTTTTAAGAATTTTGATTAAATATTAAGTGCATTACTGTAGATGGTACTTTTAAATTATTCTTAAGTATGGTTTCAAAATTAAATGAATTATTTAATACACATCCTTAATGTTCTTTGCCATTTTATTTGATCAATTCTATGTTTAAAATACATATATATAATTATTTAACATTAATATTTTATGTTAAAATACGTTTCATTTTTTTTTTTTTTATGAATGAACTTGAATCATTTGTACTATACTTTCCCAATAGGGAGATTTTCGCCACAGTGGTGGAAAGTAATGTGTGAAAAGTTATGAGTAGTAAATTTACACTCGTAAATGCTGGTGTAGGAGGCTCCAAGAGGTGAAGACATGTAAGTCTGCACCCAGGAGTAACTTTACACTTGTAAGTGGAAAACAGCAAAAAAGTCTAAAGTTACTACAAAGTACAGTAATAGATTTACACGTGAGTAAATTTGTACATGTACATTTACCTTTCTGATTAGGCTCCTATGTAGTGTTAATAGAGCACCCTTCTTAAGGGAAATCTTTTAGGGAGCAAAAGCCTCTTGCGCCCTTAATACCACTCAATGGTTTCAAAACGACAGCAGCATACAACTAAACCCCATCTGCACAGAACAAACCAAAACAACGTTGCTGGTAAATATAACAATTAGAAATATTTCTGGCTGGGGGACACATTGCTGCAGGCAGACTAGGGGCACGTTGGTAGACTATCAAGACTAATTAACATCCTTTGTGCGTGCATATATACTTAGCTGATTACAGTGCAGGTCATCACTCAGAGCTCATCTCTATTCTCATTTGCAGAGAATAGCTTAAGGCACAGCCTCAATCCTATAAATCTGCAGAACAGCCCACGTTATCGGCACAGCAAAATGAATCTTTACAATGGCAAATTAAGTGAAACGTATTTAAGTAACCACAATGTCAGCTCTGTGAATATGACATTTGTAACATAAAAATCACAAAACAGTCTATAGAGTGCATTTATAAGTGGTAAGGTAAAAGTGAGTGTAAGAGAATGTCTGAGAATTGTAATTGTATTTATATAGCACTTACTACCCCTGACGATGCATCGAAGCACTTTTCGGCGAGTAGCACACTACTCCAGAACCCAAAAAGGATTAGTGGTGCATTAGTATAGGAAAACAGGAGTTAATTTGAGCGCTGGACATGCGAGTCTGTTAGTTGGATTGAATAGGATAACGGAGGTATAGAAGAGGGAAGAGGCTAGAAAGCAGTATTTAAGAGGTCATAGTAGTAAGGTTTGGCGTGAGTCAAAGGAGGGAAGCACAAGGGAAGAATTTAGAAAGGGTTATTTGGGAGATCATAGTAGTAAAATGAGGTTTCGGGTGAGCCAAGGAGGGATAGAGGAGGGCAGAGTCTAGAAAGGGCTATTTTACAGATCATATTAGTAGAATAAGGTTGAGAATGAGTCAGAGAGTGGAGCTAGAGGATATATTGAGAGAGGTATAGGGTAAGACAGAGTAGTGCAATGGAGAGAGTCAAAGGTTTTTTTTCTTCTACTGTTGGAGTAAAGTAATAAATAAATAGATGCATAAATACATAGAAAGGCTACACATGTATAAGGAAGATAATATATTGAGATTTAAAGTTGTATTGTATGAACTAAAAAAAAAAAGTGTTGCTGTACTTGAAGCTAATTTATTTGTGTATTAGAATGATACAACTGATAGTCCACATCGTGGGGAGTGCAGTCAGACATTTCAATATTGCATTGTGGAATACCTCTTTCATTAATGATATGCCTAGGTTGAGGCGTCTATACATTAGCTTTCCTACTTGCAACAAGAATGTCATTATGCAAAAAGAGTCTTTATTGTTTTGTTTAATCAACTGTGTGCACACTTGCCAACTCGATCACGTGACCAGTTTTCCCTCCAAAACAAATAGCAAGGTGGAAGTACCACTTGGGATTTATATAATACTGTACCTTGAAAGAAAGGAGCACTAGAGGGTACATGCTCATGTCCCCAAACATGTAGCCAATTACAACGAAAGTTGCTTGTTTCTTTTCATACCTACAATCCAAAGTAAGACCAAAAGAAGATCAGTGGTCTTCTGTCATACGTGAGCCATGCTGGAAAGTTATTGCCCCTCTTATTACAGGATCAGATCATTGAGAAAACCACCACAAAAATAAAATAAAAATAAAATGAATAAGATAAATCTTTAAAATTATGAATAACAAGAATTTGTACAGTTTCCGCAAAATAAACAAGCACTCAAATTCACCGTACATGTAGATTCCAGCTAGCTATAAAAAAAATTAGGACTGAGTTACACTGTTACAATTTAATGTAAGTAACTATTCCGAATAAAATGTATCAAGCATTTTTTGGCCCTTTTACAATAAACATGATTTACAAATGACATCATAACACTCAGAGACACTTAAAATAGCTATGTATAAACCATGGTATCCAATTGAATCACTGGGGTCACTGTCGCAAAAGATAAATTGTACTGTTTACACATAAAACACGGCTTTAATAATAAGGAATCATCAGCATTTGCATTTTCATTGGATAATACATCCTTGTGCAGTTTTGAATTGAATATAAGTGGAATTAAAGAAGGAATCTGTATAATAAGAGAGGTTTTCCCCAGTGTTTACGTGTTATATAATTTAGGTGATTGTGAGCATTTATTGATACAAACAACTGGACCACTGCCTACTCCCTAACAAACCTTTTTTTTATACATTCACAAAAGGGAAGGTGTCGCAAGTGGACCTCTTCCCTTTGGCGAATGTGTTAGAGCCCCCCCACCAGAAGTCAAAATTTTCAATGTTTTCCAACTGGGTTATGTTAAAACATTGATACTACCATAATGAATCGTTATTTGGAAGGTGTAGCGTCCTCCCCAGCCTGGGTACTCGCAAATGAACACACTACACATGGAGCTTGGTATTACACGTCTTTATCCCTCTGCGTGTAACTGTGAACTCAACATTCTACACCTGAATGCTATTCCCCACACCCAAGCACTTATGTCACAGTTCTACGGAGTCCATCAGGAACCAAAAAGGTACCTCCATTGCTGACTCACAAGACACTTGGAGGAGGATTGTCCGTGACTGACACTGGTGATGTAGGGACAGAAGTAGTCAGTGGGATCTCAACTGTCTCACTGGATCCAGTCTCGGCGTGGACATCAGGAACTGGCGAATGATGATGCAAATGTCTGAAATACGAAGATTCTCGCGTGATGGTCTTTCCAGGACATTGGCAGTCATCATGTGACCTTTACTAGTCAAAACACGAAAGTGTTTGGCATCAAAAGGAGCATCAGCGGCCGTATTACATAAACTGCCCCAGGGCACAATGGGCATTTGCGCCCGCTTTGTGCGCCCTGTGGCATTTTGGTATTACAGAAGGGGCAGCAGACGCTTGTGTGGCCCCTTCTGTGATAGAGATCGCATTGGTGCACATAAAGCTCCAGAACTACCTGCAGGGGGCATTTCCTCATTTGCATGGGGCCATCGTCCATGCAAATGAGGGAATCCTTTTGCCTCTGCACCCGCGCCATATTACAGATACGGGCGCAGAGGCAAAGAAGCCCTCAGGGGGCTCACTGAGAGTGCGCCATCTAAAGTGCCCCTGATGGTAGCCCTCTGGAGGGGGGAAAGGGGGTCCCATGGACCTCCCCAGACATCCCCTTGCAGGTGGGTGCAATCACTGACTGCACCCACCTGCAAGGGGAACTCTAATCCCCTTCAAAAGTGCAGGCGGGTGCCGCCTGCACAGTAAAACTGTAAAGCAGCCGCTCCGTTTTTCACCTGAATGCGCTGCCCCCAGGGCAGCACGAGTTTGCTGCTGCCATGGGGGCAGTGCACTCCTAGTAATAGGGCGCATTTTCACTGTTTGCGCCCAGCGCACCTTTCTAAAGGTGCACCCGATGCAAACAATGAAAATGCGCATGTACCATAATACGGCCCCATATTTGCGTTTTCTATGTTGTAGTACTTATACTCGATCTCCTTTGGCAAAAGTAGTGCTCTTGGCACATCTGCTTTTGTCTGCATACACTTTCATTTTCTGTTTATGACTCAAGTCCTTATGACCAAGTTCTTTTTCTGTAGTAGATCTTTTGTTGGTCCATTGAGGTAACTTGGTCACCATGGCTCTCCCGAACATTAACATACCAGGACTTTCACCTGTCATTGAATGAGGGATCAAACTGTAAGCTCGAAGAATAGAATGCAACAATCACTTGAGGTTGAGCTTCTCTACTGCAGTATGCTGGACAGACTTCTTGAGTGTGTTCATAAGGCGTTCGACAAAGCCATTTGCCTCTGGCCACTAAGGTCTCTTTTTCTGATGCTTCACATTGAGATGAATAAGAAAGTCTCTGAATTCTCGACTGTTGAAAGGTGGGACACTGTCAGACTTCAGGATTGAAGGAACACCCCATGTCGCTAAGATGCCATTTAATCTCTCGATGACTGTTTCCTGAGCGATAGATGAGAGATCTTCTACTACTGGAAAATGGGAGTATTCATCAATAGCCACCATCAAGTGATGTCCATTGTCAAGGGGACCAAAGAAGTCAACAGCAATTCTTTCTCATACATGTTCTGGCAACTCAGACATGTTCAAGGTATGTTGAGTGGTTTTGGATGATAAGCAGTTGCATAAGTGACAGGCTTTCAGTTCTCTTTCAACTCGTTCGTCAAGATGAGGAAACCAAACTTGGTCTCGGAGAGCTCATTTTGTGGCAACAATTTCACGATGTCCATCTTGGGCCACTTCAATTATCTGTTGTTGCATACTCTCAGGAATAATAAGTCTGAACCTCGTAAGACAGTACCTGCTTGAGTAATGGACAGCTCATATCTCAGGATGTGGTCCATCGGCTAGACTGCCGACTTTGTGTTGGAAACCAGGGTTCGAGCCTCGGGGTCGCGTCCACATCCTGTGATTCTGGGCAAATCACTTAATCTGAATGTGTGATGTAAATACGGTGCTCGTGTAAAGCGCTCCAATACCTTAGGGTCGAGTTCGCGCTATATGAATATGCAACAAAATATTCGGCATTTTTAAACTTCGGCTATTCAGTGTCACTGACAAGAGGTCGAGTGTGCTGTTTCCAAGACTGATGTGTAATAACGTCCTTTAGTTTCAACATGTCACAGTCTCTACTTGCGGCAGTAATGATTTGTTCCAATGAAATAGCAGCAGGTGTATTGAATTTTACAAGAAAATTGATTTAGGCTTCAACCGTTTTGGAAGGGGTACCATGACAGTGCACTGGCACTCGTGAAAAGTAGTCAGCAGGGTTTTGATCTTTCCCTGAATGGTACACAATAGTTTAGTCGCACTCTTGTAATCGCAATCCCCAACGTTCAATGCGAGGAGGCATCTTGGCCTTTGGATTACCAAAGATGGTCAACAATGCTTGATGATCTGTTACAAGCATGAAAGGCTTTCCATACAAAAACATGTGGAAATGTTCACAAGCCCATTCCACTGTTAACTTTCTTTCTCAGGTTGTGAAAAGGCATGCTTAGTCTGTGATAAACTTCTGCTAGCATATGCCAAAATATGCCTTCAAGCATTTGGGTGTCCAATGTGTTGGGCAAGGATCTTGCCCAACCCGATCGGGCTTGCCTCAACAACAACCTCTGTATGATATTTGTATCAAAGCAGGCCATCTCAGTGGCAATCTCAATTACCTGTTTCATTTTCTTAAAACTTTGTTCATATTCAAGTGACCAGTGAAATGAAACATTCTGTATCATTAAGTCTCGTAAGGGAGCACTTACTGTGGCAAAGTCACATATGTATCGGGAACAGTCGCTGACCATGCCAAGGAATTAATGTAACACGGTGAGATCTTGTGGGGACTGGTGGTTCACAAAGCCTGAACTTTAGCTGGATCCAGCTTCTTACCCTCATCACAAAAGATATGACCAAAGAATTTGAGTTGTGTTTTGTGGAACTCACATTTCTGGGCATTCAAAATGAAACTTGCATCAGCAAGTAAATGACACACTTGTGTGAGAGCTTTATCTCGTTCCTTTCGTGTAGTTCCTAAGACTAAAATGTCATCACTGTAATTGAAAGCATGCATGACAGGCTGTATGATACATTGAAAGATATCTTGGAAAGGTTCTGCAGCTGATGACATACAAAAACTTAGGTCCTGATTTATATCTCGGCAGACTGTTACTCCGTCACAACGGGTGACAGATATCCCGTCCGCCAAAATATAAATCCCATTATACCCTATGGGATTTATATTTCGGCAGACAAGATATCCGTCACTGTTGTGACGGAGTAACACGTCTGCCGGGATCTAAATCAGGCCCACTGTCTTCTATATCTGAACAGACCAATATGTGTAGAAAAGGTGGTAATGTACCTGCAGTTTTTCACAAGTTCCAACTGATGAGATCCTTTGTTCAGATCAAGGTGAGAGAGGACTTTGGCACCATTTAGCTGTGTGATCATGTTGGCAATGGACCTGAATGTCATTTTCTTTCAATTGCCTTGTTAGCTTGACGCATATTAACACAGATGCATATAGCTCCTTCACTGTCCTTTTTGGACTCTATCACTATGGGCGAAACCCATGGCATTGGACCAGTCGAATGCTCAATGATATCATGCTTCAGTATATGTTCAAGCTCCTTTTTAACAGCTCATTGTAGATGAAATGCAATTCATCTATGTCTTTGAGCAACAGGACGAATGTCCTCATTGATATGTAGCTGCATTTTTATAGTCTTAAATTTTCCTAATCCATGAAACAAAGCAGGGAACTGACTTACTATTTCGCGGTGAGCATTCATGTTATAGTTCACAGATATCAGTCCCATATCAGCAGGAGTAGTGAAACTGAGTAAACAGGCACTTGACACGGTACCTTGAAATATATGAATGGGTGCTTTTACTTTTGTCTTCTTGTGTTTCATCGTTGACTCTTTAATGGTGTCAAGGCAGCCCATGTATACACTTTAGTTTTCAATGGTGTGAGACGGGGCAATGGACACAGTTCACTGTATTTCTCCTCAGGCATAATGTTTATTGATGCACCATTGCGAGTAATAAAAAGTATGGAGCAACCTTTAATTTTAGTGTAATTTTGGGACAATGCTTGAATGATTTTTGTGTTTTAACTTGTCGACTTTTCTTTGACACACATTTTTCATCACGTGCGCATGTTTTTCTGAGGTAAACATCGCACATCCCTTTTATTCACTGTCGCTTGAAACTGATACTGAAGAACTCTTAGATGAAGATTTAGATGACGATCGACTTCGTTTAGTGTCGATTTGCCTCAGCTGATGTTGCCGCTTGGCCTTGTGGGCGTTCGTAGAACGTCGCTTCTGGAATGTTTAGGCCTCCATTTTGTTTTGTGGTCGTGACGCACTTAGCTTTTCCTTCGCCTTGCAGACTGCTACAAAAAGGTTCTACTTCACACAGCCCTTGCACACCTGTCCAATGGTGGGACATTTACCTTTGTGTGGAAATGAAGATCCACATGTAAAGCAGTTTCTTTTTCCATGTAGACATTACTTTGTGTCCTTCACTCTAGTGTTTCTGCTTACTTTTCATTTTCATGACTGACTCACTTTGGGCCCCTCTGGCTTGTCAATCGGCACATTCCTCAACACTGGCAGCCATGACAACTAGCTCCAGACTAAGAGTTTATCTCAGCATTTGTCTTCTGAATGAATCTGATAGACATCCCTCAATAACTCGGAGAAGGATAGCTTCTTCATCATTGAATTCATTGAACTCTCTCACCAAATACGTTAATTGCTTCACCAACTTTCTGTCATTCCTGACTGAAACAGTATGTTTCGTAATAGACATTCGGCATTGGATTGAAGTTGAGATTTAACGCTTCTTTGATTTGACGGTATGTGACTTCGTCAGTTCGCAGCAGTTTTTTTATTACCTCTTTCACTCCTTCACCAGCAAGAATTTTGAGGTATTTGACAATCTTTTTGGTATCTGTTTCTTCTAGTGCATCAACAAAATCATTAAATGTTTCTTCCAGGCAGTCCAACTGTCACCAATATTCTGCTTCTTGGCAGTATCAAATGGAAGTGGTGGTCTTAGGAAGGTGGTGGCTCTATAACCAGTTGTGGAACTTGCTGACATTGAGAGTGAAGTTCTTTCTGATACTGTTTGCTGTCCGCTGGGATCTGTTTCATTCATGCCATCTCTAAGGCCTTGCGACGTGCTTGCCTCTGGGTCATAACGGACAATTTCAGGAAATGTGACCTCTTTCTTCTCAGCCAGTAGAGCCTTTCAATTCTCGAAGACCCTTTGAGCTGTTTTGAGCCCCACCTAGCAGTTTTCTGTGATGTGCTGCTTCAGGTATCAACGACTCCGTAAGCACAACACCGCGGGCTTCCACTAGAGTCACCTTGCCCACAGCAGTGCTCTGATGTCTCGCTTTACTCAGGTTGTGGTAAGTCTAAGGATATGTTTTTAGCTTCAAATATTTTGTCAGCTAGCACTACTCTGTATTCAGCTGCTATGGCTCGTGTGGCTTCTTTGTACTTGACAATTGTGATCTTCAGCGCTTTTTTTGTACGTGGTTGTTTCTGCCTTTCCATTGTCGTTCCTTCTAATTTATAGCTCAGTGTTGTGTAGTGGTGCAGTACCTCTTTCACGGCCTTAACAGCAGGTTTCTGCTAACGATGAGTAGACTTTTCAGTGAGGCTTTAGTTATCTTCAAATGCTTCAAAGTGGCTGGAGTGGCGCTTTGACTCCACATACGCCAAACGTCGATCTTCACTTTGACTGAGGCACGTGTAGCACGCACAAGCAGTTTGCTGGACCAAGGCAAACTCTCTGGGAGAGCACTGTTGATCTTTGGGTTACATATCCCCTAACTCGTCGCCAGTTGTAGCATCCTCCCCAGCCTGGGTGCCCATAAATGAATACGCCACACAAGGAGCTTGGTATTACACGTCTTTATTCCTCTGCGTGTAACTGCGAACTCAACATTCTAAACCTGAACGCTATTCCCCACACCCTAACACTTACCTCACAATTCTAGAGTCCATCAGGAACCAAAAGGGTTCCGCCATTGCTAACTCAGATGACAATACAGAAGGGATGCAATAAATACACCCCTTACAAATAGCAATTCACTGTGCCTTTCTAAACCCATTTTCCAATTCAGTAACATGTTACTGTATCACAAAATGGGTTTAGTAGATTTTAAAAAGCCAGTCTGCTGTTGCAAACTGTGTGTTTTTGCAAAATGCAGGTTTTGCAACTGCAAAGTGGCTTTGTACATTAGTCCCACAATGTGTGCCAATTCAGTATAGTTTTGAGATGTAAAATAATTCCGCCTGCATTTGCAATGTAAGCACTCTAGAGGAGGTGGAATGACACACCAAATAGCTAATAGCATGAGATGAGAGAAAAATACTTCTCTACGTAACATAGCTCAGTGGACTACTGCATCCATTCCAGCGTGTAATCTGAAAGCCATATATTTGAATCCCAGCGATACCACTCTGCCATTCATTCTTCTAAAGTCGATCAAATAAGTACCACTGAGTTGGGCATTATTTAACCTCTCTTATCAGTGCCTGGAGACCAGACGCATGATAGAGCATACTACATAAGTGTTGCAATTGTTTTATTAAATAGTGAAACATTCACCCACTTTTCCAAGTCCTTTTAATTCTCAAGACGCACCACAGAAGCAGGTTTTCAGATCGCAGCTCCAATAAGTATTAATTATCGTGACATACCATAACATAATATTTTCTCCATGGTCACTATAAATGGATCATTTTCCACTTCAATGTTGTATAACCGAGAACAGTATTTTATTGAATTGGCTAGAGAATAGCTTGCATGCCTACAATTGTTGACAATGTATTACTGTAATCCATAAAATATAATTTGCAAATTGACTGATATGTATTATTAAACTCACTAAGAGAGAAGAAAATTGGCATAGTCCTATCTATTGATATTTTTCTTCATATAATTGCGTCCCAAATATCTGTGCTAAATGTGGATTATCCAAAAATGGACTACATATTGTTTGTGTAATACTCTTCATTATATCATCTATGAAAAGTAGGGCTGACTGAAAGCTAGAATAAAACTTCCTTCTTATTAGGTCAGATCAGGGTGTTAAAAATTGAACTTTTTCCAAGAAGGCCTCTATTAGGTTCAGGTACTGATTTTCGCATATGTCTGGATCAGTATTGTATTTGATAATCCCCTTTTCCTTAAATCTGGATATATTTATGTTGGTCCTGGGTTCCTCCCACTCCATTTCTACATTTGAAAAAGAGAATTACATGCGTTTTGGGGTGTATAATAAGAACATCAAGATTCTTGTATCAACCTACATAAATATTGACAGTTGAACCGTACCATGCCACGAACATATATACATATATCTTCAGGGTATGTATATATATGTACGTTCCATGTGCGATTCTTTAGTGAAAACCAGTCCTGAGTTAGTCACTAACAAAACATGGCTCCTTTCCAGCAAGGGCTTCAGAAGATGCACCAGCTGTAAAGCCTGCAGACATGGTGTCAATAAAACAGAATATAAGATCCCCTTCTGTGACGCCCCAAGAACAATCTATAGGATGTTTACATGCAGGACTGATTTTGCTGTCTATGTGCTGGAGTGTCTGTGTGCGCAATATGTTGGTAGTACCAAGTTGCAGGTCCACAAACGGATACTCCAGCACATTAGGGCAATCAGTGGGAGCGATGCATCCTACCCAGTGGCTCGTCATTTTAAGGAACACCATGACAACAAGAGTGAGCTTCTAAAATATTTTGTCATTGACTCGGTATTGCCTCTCAGACGAGGAGGCAACCGTGAAGCCCTCTTGCGAGCTCTGGAGACCAAATACATCCTAGAACTTGACACTAAGGGGCCGATTCCGATTCGGGCCGGGAAACGTACCGACCGACTCGGAGCCGGAATAAATACCGACCGACACGTACCGGTGCAGCCCGACCCGCAAAGTACGATGAAAAGCGTGCAAAATCCGACCGACTCGTACGGAACACAAGCCGAACGACCGAGCCGCGCGGAAAACAGCCATCCGGCCGGAAAAGCACGCGAATCGAACCGACCGACACGCACCAGGAAGAATCCCGAACGAAACGTACCCGCGAACTCCAACCCGCCAAGTACGATGCAACGCGTGGAAAACACGACTGAGTCGCACGGAGCCCAAGCCGCACGACCGACACGCATTCAAAACTGCGATCCGAAGCAACCCAAAACCCCGCGACCGACGCGTACGCAGCACAGAAAACAGCACAAACACAGCGTGAACGAATCTGAGAGGCTCACACGAGACAACTGGAGGGTCCGACTCGGTCACAAGAACGTCTCCTACATTCACAAAAAGAACCAAGGAAAAAAAAACACTAAAAAAGGCCAAACAAGCTATCACAAAGCTAATAAATACTGGGGGGGGGAAACAGGGAACAAAGACACACCCACAACTCCACCCATATAAAGGACACAAATCCCTACCATGATCCCTTGCAAATTCAAATTACCTGCCAGCACTCAACACCAACAGACAGCAACCACACACACACTCACAGCTCATCCATCACACAAGCCACACACCAGCAGCACCACAACAAATAGCACCCTCACATACACCCAGCAAAACACACACTCACACACCCTCACTTGCACACCAACACACACATCACACACCAGCACCACCCAACACCATGCCCCCAAAGAAGAATCACAAGTTCCTAGATAGTGAATTGGAAGTCCTGGTAGATGAGATCCTCAGGGTAGAGCCACAGCTGTTTGGCACATTGGTCCAACAGACACCCATGGCGCAGAAAACCAAGATGTGGGAGAGGATCGTCGACAGGGTGAATGCACAATCACCATGTTTGCGCACAAAGGTAGACATCCAGAACAGGTGGTATGACGTGCGCAGGAGGGTCAAGGAGCTGTTGAAGAAGGACTACATCTTGAGCCAACACACCGGCAGTGGCCCTCCTGCCAAACAGTATACCTCAGGCCCTGGGAGGAGAAGGTGCGGGCCATCCTACCACCAGTGAGCGTCTATGGACTAGAAAACATCCCAGAGCCTGGTGAGTACACAACAAATGTACACAATATTGTGCCACAATACACACACATCACTGTCAAGGGGAGAGTCAAACCATGCACCCTTAGCAAATACACACCAACCAAAACAGATCATCCCAAAATGTGTATGTCAGCCAGATAAACACAATACATGCCAGCTCATAGTGAAATGTAACTGTGTCATGACATGTACAAACCTAACAACAAATAGAGCTAGGCAGTGGCACAAATATAACCAACAAACACAGTCAGACATGTAGCCACCACCACAACACCACCTCACAGGGAAGCTCACTGAAAGGAAGGAATACTGTGTATGCTGGGCAAGTCAGTGTAGCCAATAGCATCATGGGAGTCGTAGTCACAGAAATTGCCCACCCTCACAATGCGCACATCAACACCACCATGAACCATGCACACATCACAGGCAGTGCAAAACAACTGACAAGATGGCTGACACTGGCTACTGCTGTGGGGAGCACAAGGCCCTGCTGGCAACTGTGCACCAACCAACAGCAGGACACCACTGACTGACATCCTGAAAGACAACTTGCACTCCCTGCAATGGAAGCACGTTCCATGGTGGGATATCTGGCTGGGTGGGAAGGAGGACTCACAGCACTGACCATAGTCACCAGCAGCTCCACCCACACACCCCCTAACACAAACTACACACAACTCACCTGGGAGAAAGCATTGCCTCACACACCAATCAAATATCCCACAAAGAACCACAACCCTGGGTCATGCAGTGTGAAGCACAGGGACACACATGGGACTTGTAGCAAAACAAACCCCAGGATAACACTGTCAGCCATCTTGTCAGCACAGGCACACAACCCCACAGGGAAGCTGAGTCAAAAGGAAGGAAGCATGGGCATGCTGGGAAGGGGGTGGAGGCAAAAGCATGATGGGAGTGGTAGTCACAGCCCAACATCCCCCACCCACATGGCCCAGCAAGAACACACCCAAGCATGCACACCTCACAGGGAGTCAAAAGCCACTTCAAAGATGTCTGACACTGGTGCTCTGTTGTGGGGAGCACAAGGCCATGCTGGGAACTGGCCAACAACCAACAGCAGGACACCACTGTCAGCCATCTTGCCATTGCTGTCACACCCACACACAGTGAAGTACACACAAAAGGAAGGAAGTATGGGCATGCTGGGAAGGGGGTGGAGGCAATAGCATGATGGGAGTGGTAGTCACAGCTCAACATCCCCCCACACATGGCCCAGCAAGCTCACACTGAAGCATGCACACCTCACAGAGAGTGGAAAGCCCCATCAAAGATGTCTGACACTGCTGATCTGTTGTGGGGAGCACAAGGCCATGCTGGGAACTGGCCAACAACCAACAGCAGGACACCACTGTCAGCCATCTTGCCATTGCTGTCACACCCACACACAGTGAAGTACACTCAAAAGGAAGGAAGTATGGGCATGCTGGGAAGGGGGGTGGAGGCAATAGCATGATGGTAGTGGTAGTCACAGATATTGGTCAGCCTCACAATTGGCCCATCAACACCACCCTGAACCATGCACACATCACAAGGAGTGGAAAACAACTGACAAGATGGATGACACTGGCTACTGCTGTGGGGAGCACAAGGCCCTGCTGGCAACTGTGCACCAACCAACAGCAGGACACCACTGACTGACCTCTTGCCATTGCTGTCACACCCACACACAGTGAAGTACACTCAAAAGGAAGGAAGTATGGGCATGCTGGGAAGGGGGTGGAGGCAATAGCATGATGGGAGTGGTAGTCACAGATATTGCTCACCCTCACAATGCGCACATCAACACCACCATGAACCATGCCCACATCACAGGGAGTGGAAAACAACTGACAAGATGGCTGACACTGGCTACTGCTGTGGGGAGCACAAGGCCCTGCTGGCAACTGTGCACCAACCAACAGCAGGACACCACTGACTGACATCCTGAAAGACAAATTGCACTCCCTGCAATGGAAGCAAGTTTCATGGTGGGATATCTGGCTGGGTGGGAAGGAGGGCCGGATGTCAACCAAATACAACCAAGGCAGACCATGTACACACCCCAACATTCACATGGAAATGCCCAAATAATGCAGGACAATGTGCTACACCAATATCAACCCCTGACTGTGACAACTTAGGACAATGCAATGTACAGGCCCGCATCCAGAGGCACAGTCACAACTGTCAGGTGTGTCAACCATTGATGCCTGCAGAAACATAACATACATTGTGTGTGTCTCCCAAAAACAGGTGATGATGGGGACACAGCAGCAGACGCTGAGGAGTCCACGTCCCAGGCTCAAGAGGATACGGAGCTCACTGGTGTGGAACAGCCTCTGCCCTCCTCGGATGAAGAAGACCAACCTGGCACCTCCGGAGCAAGTCATCATGCAGCACCAGCAGGACCACCAGCTGCACCCCCTGCACCCACCCCTCCAACGACTGTCAACACACATACCACCCCTGCCGACATGGAAAGACCAAGGAGCACCACCACCACCAGCACAGGGACCCTGGACCAACGTGGGGCCATGGACACCAACACCACCAACAACCCCCAAGGGGGCCCAGGGTCACCTGTGCGTGCCACCTCAGGTACTGCACGTGTTGCCAGGGGTGGTGGGAGGGGTGGGAGACACAGGTCACTGATCGCAGAGGGGTCTGGACTGCATGATGACCCACAACTGGCACGCATAGCCGATGCATACCAGTCCAGCACCGGAGAGCTCAGCCAGGTAGTGGGGCTCCTCAGGGACATTAAACAGCAGCAGGCTGCCCATCATGCCCGCTTGGACTCACACATGTCCCGCGTGGAGTCCAAGTGGGACACACTGCAAGAGATGACGGCGGTGCATAGGGACATATTACAATGCCTCCGCCAGATGAGCAGCAACCAGTCAACACCTCCCTGTGTGCCCACAACATCTGGTGCTGAAACAACTGCAACTGCCACAGGGAGGGAGGATGACTCTGGCGGAGAGTCCCCTGCACTGCAGCAGCCTGCACTTGAGGGTCCCCCCCAAAGAAGAGGGGCCGTCCGAGGAGGGGCAAGTGAGAGGCCGATGGCCATGTGCAACCCCCAGGAAGCCAAAACCTGTTCTGGATAATCACCTTTGTGCGCAAACTGTTCACCCTGTTGACTGCAACACAACTCTCCCACATGACATGGGGAGCTCAAGTTGGACCAATGTCTCAGATGACTGTGGACTTTACTCTGGACATTTCTGCTACCAGGACTTCCAAATAATCTAGGAACTTTGGATTACAATCACAATGTACAGCACCCACCATCCTGTGCACTATACTCACACATGTATGTCAATAAACTCACTAATACACCATACTTGCCTCTGTTGTGATTCCTACGTTGTCTCTGAAATGGCGATGATGATCTGGGAAATGACACTGTGCATGCTAACTGCTACAGCAAGTACAACACCGGCATGTGAGTCATGGCGACGTCACACATATGAGGGAGGCACACCACCAGGGCTACACAACACATACACACCATGGCCATCTGACTCATCGCCTACACTGATGTTGCCAGGAAATACGTTGCATTGCACAGACCCAACACCTATTCACAGTCTGTGTTAACTAGCCCACTGGTGCAGTAAGCAAATGTCAGTCAGATGTGTGACCACAGACAACGCACATCACAAAGTGAAGCACAGGTTTATTACACATTTGCAACATGTTGTAACCACCACAGATGCAAGGTAATCCCACCTGGCAGCGGGCACACAGTCAACAAGTGTAGAAGGAAGGAAGTCCATGGGTGTGGTGCACATCACCTGGAGGGACACGACAGCTACCACCCTGGAAGTCGAATCACGGTGTCGGGGATCACAGTTGACCAAACGACTCTGATAGTACCCTGTGAAGGACAGAAATGACACACAGTCAAAAGCACTGAAGAACAGGACAGAACTGCAATACTCATGCCCAATACATGTCACAAGATACCCACCCAGAACCAAGTTAGCATGTCAACACTGTTGGGGAGTACAGACTACCTGTAAGGACACATCGCTACACGCATACAGTCATGTAGCACATGCACACACTCAAACAGCACCAGAGCACCACCAACACATATACTGCAAACTCACATCAGTTACATGACATCTCTGGATACTTACATTCAGCTGAAGAAGTTGGTGATGAGCTGTGTGCGGACATCACCATCATCATCATCATCATCACTGGCATCGTGGTCCAGGCCAGGATCCTCCACAGGTGGCGGACGTTGGTCATCATCATCCAGGATGAGAGGCAACTCCTTCCGCACTGCCAGGTTGTGTAGCATGCAGCAGACGATGACAATCTTGCACACCTTTGCCGGGGCATATGGGAGGGACCCTCCTGTCTTGTCCAGGCAGCGGAAGCGGCTCTTCAGGAGACCAAATGTCCGCTCAATAACTCTCCACGTCCGACCATGTGCCTCATTGTAGCGCATCTGGGCTGGTGTCACAGGGTTCCTGAGGGGCGTCAGCAACCACGGCATGTTGGGATATCCGGAGTCACCTACATACAGACAATTGCACATTAGCTGAGTTGGAAAAGAGGGTGGAACACTACATTGCAGAACACACACAATGGTACAAAGTCAGTACACACCAACAAGCCAGGCACGCTGGTTCCGCATCTGTGACATCATCCTCGGGATGCGACTACTCCTCATCACGTAGGCATCGTGTGCAGAACCGGGGAAACGGGCACATACGTGTGAGATGGTCATATCTGCAAGACAGACCACCAGTGCATTGACCGAGTGGTAGTGCTTGCGGTTCCTGTATGCCTGCTCCTGGGCCTGTGGTGGTACCAAAGCCACATGTGTCCCATCAATGGAGCCAATGACATGCGGCATCCTCCCCAGGGCATAGAAGTCACTCTTCACGCCAGTCAGTTGCTGGAGTCTAGGGAAATAGATGTACTGGTTCAGGTATATCAACATAGCCTCCAATACATCGCGGAGCACACGGCTGAACATGGTCTGTGACATCCCACCAGCAGTCGCCAGAGTGTGTTGAAAGGTACCGGTGGCAAAGAAGTGTAGGGCTGCCATCACCTTCACCTTGGGGGTCAGCGCTGTAGGGTACGGCCGGCCAGGTTGCAGGTGTGGTGCCAAGCGCACTGCCAAATCATCAATCAGCTGCGTGGTGAAGCGGTACCTTCGGATGCTGTCACGTTCCACCATCGTTGCCAGGTCAGGGAATGGTCTATGGACAGCTGGTGCCCTGCAGTGCATAGGTGAAGAAAGAAAGATTGTCAGTCACCCCACATATGTGGCATTGAACACACTCAATAGCACATGATACATCATTATGAGGCACAAGTACATGATGTGTGCAGTTCCGTAAGGACATGTATGGCACATACATGGCCAACATCCAACATCACAGTTCAACAAGTGGCATCAATAAGTCCCAGGTTGTGCCATGGGTATCATGAGGACGTGTCACATTTCCCATCTCCTGCTGCCACGTTACAAACACACCCCACAGTGACATGTGAGGACAGATGTGCCCCAGGCATCACAGCCCAACGACAGGTAGATTCCCAGGGACCCTGTATTGCCACATGGACACTGGCATGACATGGCGTATCATGTATACACCACTACAAAACAACCATGACCCCCACAGGTAGTGGTCCCTGTTGCCTCGGCAGGACAGACATGGACGTCTGTGACACACACACGCACAACATCAAAGTCCATGCACAAACAACGTGGATGTGGAGACTGTCTCCCATTGTGCACATGAAATCAGAGACATTGTAAACACAACATGCACACAGACTGCGGAGGACCATCACTATTGTGCCAATGGGTCAGCCTGGGTTAAACATACCGTCCCACATGGGACTCAGGGGGCATGTGACATGACATACACATACACCACCGTGAAATGTGACCATGCCACATGCTCAGATATGAACAGTTGCACATCACAGTGGTCATGTACACGAAACACCAAGGATACTGTCCCCATGAACACGTGCACAGCCTGGGGGTGGCTGCCCCAAGTGACACCCACAGAACAACATGTTCACCCCCATACACGGAATAGGTAATGCAGCCTTACATGCCTTAGGATACAGTTTGGACAGGCTGTGGTGTTGTAGGTGTGCCCCTCACTCCCTGGGAAGTATATGTGGCTGGCATATGTTCACCTGTGACAGGCATGGTGACATATGCCAGTGACATGTTGGACAGCAATGGACCGATCGGTGCGCACACATTGGCCATTGCAATCAATGTGTGTGGGTACGCGTTGTATCCCGGGTACGCGTTGAACAGCAATGGACCGATCGGTGTGCCCGGCCGGCCCATTGCATTCAATGTGTGCGGGTACGCGTTGTATCCCGGGTACGCGTTGAACAGCAATGGACCGATCGGTGTGCCCGGCCGGCCCATTGCATTCAATGTGTGCGGGTACGCGTTGTATCCCGGGTACGCGTTGAACAGCAATGGACCGATCGGTGTGCCCGGCCGGCCCATTGCATTCAATGTGTGCGGGTACGCGTTGTATCCCGGCTACGCGTTGAACAGCAATAGACCGATCGGTGTGCCCGGCCGGCCCATTGCATTCAATGTGTGCGGGTACGCGTTGTATCCTAGGTACGCGTTGAACAGCAATGGACCGATCGGTGTGCCCGGCCGGCCCATTGCATTCAATGTGTGCAGGTACGCGTTGTATCCCGGGTACGCGTTGAACAGCAATGGACCGATCGGTGTGCACCCATTGGCTATGGCCTGGCCTGGCAACGGACGCGTTTTAAATTTTGAACGAGTCTGATGCTGGAAATTCAGTTGGTCACCCACAACAATGTTGCAAATTCATGGGTGTCATGAAGTTGAACTTTTGAAGGATGCTGTGGGCGTGTGTAAGTGGTGCAATTCCATGGATTGGCCAGATTCAGAAGATGCTAACGACTTGGACCTATCACTTTGGACACATGGGACAGTAACTGCCTCTGCAGCACACATATAATGCTGGCTGTTCCCCTGAGAGCTCACTTGCCTGCACTACATGCTCCAGGACGACATCTGCCACCACCACTGCTGCTGTATCTGCACCCTCTGGACCCTGCAATGGCACGTACTGTGGAGAGAGCCCCAGCCTTCAGCACTGAGGAGAACCAGGCCCTGCTGGACAGCCTCCTTCCACAGTACAAAGCGATACCAAAGGGGATGATGGACGGAGCGCTTGAGCAAATCAAACACTCACCCCCAGTCAAGTGATCTGGGTTTAATCCATCATCATTCTTTAGCTCACTCCACCACCCCAGTTCAGACATGGCCATATGCAAATCAGTCTGACCCTGTGCCTCATGGGAACAGTCCAGCCCGAACTGCCAAGCCATGTCTTCCCTGGACCGGAAACAAGCCTCCTGGGACCGGTTTCTGGCTATTCAGCCGTCATCAGCCAGGCTAGCTTGAATCCAGTGGCAAAGTGAGCAAGGGACCCACGTCTGGGCATACCCTGCCAACTTAGGGCGAACAAGCGATACCAAAGGGGATGATGGACGGAGCGCTTGAGCAAATCAAACACTCACCCCCAGTCAAGTGATCTGGGTTTAATCCATCATCATTCTTTAGCTCACTCCACCACCCCAGTTCAGACATGGGCATATGCAAATCAGTCTGACCCTGTGCCTCATGGGAACAGTCCAGCCCGAACTGCCAAGCCATGTCTTCCCCTTTGGTATCGCTTTGTTCGCCATAAGTTGGCAGGGTATGCCCAGACGTGGGTCCCTTGCTCACTTTGCCACTGGATTCAAGCTAGCCTGGCTGATGACGGCTGAATAGCCAGAAACCGGTCCCAGGATGCTTGTTTCCGGTCCAGGGAAGACATGGCTTGGCAGTTCAGGCTGGACTGTTCCCATGAGGCACAGGGTCAGACTGATTTGCATATGGCCATGTCTGAACTGGGGTGGTGGAGTGAGCTAAAGAATGATGATGGATTAAACCCAGATCAGTTGACTGGGGGTGAGTGTTTGATTAGCTCAAACGCTCCGTCCATCATCCCCTTTGGTATCGCTTTGTTCGCTATAAGTTGGCAGGGTATGCCCAGACGTGGGTCCCTTGCTCACTTTGCCACTGGATTCAAGCTAGCCTGGCTGATGACAGCTGAATAGCCAGAAACCGGTCCCAGGATGCTTGTTTCCGGTCCAGGGAAGACATGGCTTGGCAGTTCGGGCTGGACTGTTCCCATGAGGCACAGGGTCAGACTGATTTGCATATGGCCATGTCTGAACTGGGGTGGTGGAGTGAGCTAAAGAATGATGATGGATTAAACCCAGATCAGTTGACTGGGGGTGAGTGTTTGATTAGCTCAAATGCTCCGTCCATCATCCCCTTTGGTATTGCTTCCTTCCACAGTACAGCAAGCTGTATGGGAAAGCAGGGGAGCAGGTGAGTGTTCTGTCCACTGCCTTCCTAAATGTGCATGTTGTCTGACTAGCAAGGCTAACAGTCTGCACGCCACTGGCTAGCAGGCTCACTGAGTAGTTGTCACCCCCCATAGTGTGTAGTTACATGCACTGGACAGGTATAGTGCAGTGACAGTGCATTTAAACAAGGTTTTACTTCCCAGGCAATGATACCATGTAGTTACTGCTGGCATACTGTCCATGGCCATCGTTGCACTGCCTGTGTACATCATGTGCCCCTGTGATTGAGACATGTATACACAACTGTGTAATGCACGGATATGTTGCATGTGTAGTAATAGCATTCTCACTTTGTCATCCTCACAGGTTGATGCCCACCAGAAGCAGAAGATATGGCTGACCATCGTCCGGGCAGTGAGATCCGTGGGGGACTACAAGCGCTGGATCCGCAACTGCCAGAAGAGGTGGCAGGACCTTCGGGGCTGGACCCGGAGGATCGCACGGGTCCAGCTGAAGCTGTCGCCTCCTCGCAGGAGGGGCGGACACCGGACCCTGACCCCCCACATGCTCTGGATCCTGGCGGTGGTCTTCCCTGATCTGGATGGGCAGCTGAAGGCCAGGGAGCAGCACGGAGGGGGTGAGTCCATGTCTGCATTGTGTACTCTGTCTGCCATGCTATGTGCCCTCCTCTGGCCTGGTTAAACTTCCACAGCACATCAGTCATGTGGTCCAGGACCCATGTCCCTCGATTGTGCACTGCCCACTCCTCATCTGATACCCAGATGTGGCCCTTGCAGTCAGGGAATTGTGTCACTTGGGTACTGTGTCCTTGCAGTTTGCTTGACTCAAGGTGGGGGACAGCATCTGTTCCCCTAACTGTGGTGGGCATCATGGGTGGGTCCATTGCTTACACAATGCCTGTGTTCTGACATGTAATCTGCATGTTACTTTGATCTGTGGTCCAATTGCTGAGCTGATCCACCACATGTGCCTGGGGTAACTGGCACACACCCAAGCTGCGGGTGGGAACAATGTTTGGGCCCCAGGAGTGTGTATATTACGTGTGTCACACATACTTAGCCAGCTGCCTACTGTCCAGGGTTCATCCCTCATTCATGTGGGGCAGGACAGTCATGCCTACTCCAGGCCATGCAATGCACTCTGTACTCCCACTCCTGTGTATCAGCTGACACGTTGTGCTCAGTGATATGTCCCCTCAGGTGTCAGCCTCTGTGTCAGTGTGCTGTGGCTTCGATGTCAGGACTGCTGGGGTGTTTATCGGTTGGGGCTCAGCATGCCACCGGAGATGTGACCATAGGAGACGATACTTGTGTGACACATAGGTGTTTGAACACCTGACCGTGCAGACTGGGGTATGCGAATGTGAGGTCCATGCAGCTGTTTCCCATTCACAGCAGATTGTGAGGTGCTCAGGTTCAGAGGCTTGTGTTACAGGTCACCCATATGTCCAATCAGTATGACCTGGACAGATAAGGGTTCAGATGATGTGGTGTGTGGGGGATGTACATGTGCACTTGTTCAGCTCCAGGACTTGCATTCCCCATGACCTACTATTGTGACACAGTGCAGACTGTTGTTGTGTGGCTGCCCTGCCCATGTGACTGGAGACAGTGATGTATGACTTAGCAGGCATGCCTGTGCCATGGCATGTGACTTCCTATGAGTGATCCTGCAGGGGAGTGACATGTGCTACATGCACACGATAGTGGCAATGGCTATCAGCACATGGGTGCATCGTGGTGTCTGTCGCTGGTATGCATCACATGCATTTCATATATCTGACTCTGGGCATCACTTTCATCCGGGCACCTGTACTGACTCAGTGGCAAGAGTTGTGATGTGTGCATGTTCACATGCTTCACCGTGTTCTCTGCACCGTCCAACTACTGTGTAAGTGGTGCATGTGTCCACACTGGGGTATTGCCAGCCAACGGACGCCAGACAGATGGGTGCAAGGCCAGGTGTGATGTGAGTGCCATGGTTGACGATCAGACTGACAATTGGCTTCTCCTATTCTGTTTGGGCAATTTTAGCAATGTTCAACTAAGGATGCCAGGCCTTGCTCTGTATTGTGCTGTACTTACTGTGGTGTGTGCGTTCGGTGCAGGTGACTGATGTCTGTCTGTCTCCCTATTGTTTGCAGATACATCCACGGCCACAGGAGGGGACAGCTCCACGGACCAGGAGGAGCCGCAGAGCCAGACTGGGTCAACAGCCGAGGAGTGGTCGGAGGGACCCAGTGGCACGGAGGGCAAGGGGAGCCACACAGAGGAGTCCTCAGCACCATCCACCTCAGCTGAGGACCACAGCAGCTCGGAGGATGACTTCCTTATGGAGGCGGGTGTCAGCAGCCACCACACCCCAGCTAGTGTTGCTGTCCCCGCCACCACCACCACCACCGCCCTCCCATCGGCTCCCATTCCCGAGGTCCGTGGAGGCTCCCATGTTCGGGAGCGTGTCTCCTTCGGGCCAGGCACCGCACCCCCTGCCCCTGTGTCCCCTGCTGCCCTGAGTGAGGAGTCTGTGTACCTCCTTCGCCAGCTCCATGTAGGGCAGACAGCGATGCTGAGTGTCCTCCATGCACACACCACTCTGTTGACTCAGCTGGTGTCGTTCATGGAGGGCATCTCATCGGGCATGTCTGCCCTACAGAGGGGCAATAGGTCCATGGACTCCTCCCTGACGGCAGCAGTGTCCCTCCTCCAACAGTCCCTCACCCCTCCTGTCTCTGCCCCATCCACACTCCCCAGCACTTTCCCTGTCCCAAGCACACACACACCGGCACAGGCACACACCAGCACAGACACGAGCAGCACACACACACACACGCCACAGACAAGACGCACACGCACGCACAGTCAGGGGACTGAAACCACACTCACAGGGGATGGGGCCCAGTCACACACACATGCATCCATGAGCACTGCGCAGTCCACAGTTGCCTCTCCCTCCAAAGCCCCCTCCGTTGCCTCACCTGCAACCCCAAAGACCCAGCGGCTCTTCCTCAGTGACCTCGGCCTCTTCCCTCCGATCCAGCTGATACAGCATTCAGGGGGAAGAGGAAGCCCACCCACACGGAGCGGAGTGCCCCTCGCCACCGGACACCCTCCCCCAGGCGCAGACCGACTGACGCCCCCATCCGCAAGTCCCCCGGACCCGGAAGAGCAAGACCCCGCCGCCGCCCTGCAGCTCAGGCACCAAGTCTCCTTCCTCCATCCCTCAGGCCCCCACTCCACAGGTGCCCCCACCACACCCTGCCCCAGGTTCCCCCACCCACAGATACACCATCCCCAAAAGGATCAGGCCTTCTCCCCTGCCACTTGCTCTTCCGGCCCCACACCCCCGCTGCGCTTGTCTGTGCCACTGGTGTGGAGACGGTGTCCTCCCCTCTGTCCTGCCCACCTTACCTGATCCCCATTCTCCTCCCCTGGAGGTAGGCACTGCAGTGGAGTCCACTACCACCCTGTCTGACTTGGGCACTGCAGTGGGGAACCTGTCCACTCCATCTGCACGGTCCCCTGCAGTCTTGCCGGCACCCACACCATCAGAGTCATGCCCCCCAGTTGTGCCGGCACACACCATGTCAGACACCTCCACTGCAGTTGTCAGTGGCTCTCCAGCACCCACCACCCCTTCCCTGCCTCCTTCTGGTGAGCCTTGATCCTGTCCCTGCGGTGCCTGGCTTGCCCCCCCGTATGCCCCTCCGAGGGGATTGTCCCTGGCTTTCATCAGTGCAGGCATGCGTAGGGTGACATCTGCCACTGTCACCCTGTTTTGACTTTCAAGTTGGACTGGCCATTGGCCTTTGTTAATTTTTTGCTGGACATCAACTGTAAGACCCACATATGCTGAATAAAGCACCTTTCTGTTCTCTAGTGCTTTTGCTTCTGATGTACATGTTGATGATGCTAACCATGCCCTTGCTGCAGTGATGGTGATATTTGGTCTCATGATAATGAAGTGTTACTGTGCAGGAACACATGTGGTCCAGGGGGAATGTGTCCTATCCTGTGGTGTATCCATGTCATCCTTAGCAGCATCTGAGGGTGTCATGTGTTCAATATTTGGCAATGGGATTTCCTACTTACATTAGCAATTTCACATCTGTGGCTTCCACCCCTGCACATCTGTTGTGCCTGCCATTGTTCAATTCGTCTACTTCCCTGACCGTGTGGCCATCTCCACTGGACATGCAGGTTTGGGCATCAATGGGGAAGGACTCATCTGTGTTGTCAGTGCAACATTGCTATACAAGTGTGTTGGATCTGTGCTGATGATTTCATTGGCACTCCCATGACCAGGCTGATGTGACGGGAGCATTCATTTGGTGCTAATTGTTGACTGTGTGACCAAGTGCTCAGCTGACATGATGGAGCCCTACTGAGGCAACATATGGCACAGCTTTCCTCACACAGGAGTGGAGTCCCCTCATGGCAGTGTGTACTCCTGTGACATTGTCTGCGCCCAAGGTGTGTGTTATATGAGCATGTCTGTGTGTTCACTTCCGTTTTGCTGTGCATGCTGGGATCCCTAGTGTTGTACCTGTTTGTGATGCTTTCTGAGTTGACCTATGTTCCCCCCAAGTCTTCTCCCTGGATTCTCTGTGATGTGGGTGCATGGCACATTACTGGTCATCAGGGTGTCACCCATAGGTGTGTTTGCTGTCAGGGCTGAGTTTGTGTGCAGACGCAGATGGGTCACAGTCAGGATTCCCCTTGGCACTTGTTGTTTACACCTGTCATGTGATTTCCAGTTTGTGTTATCTTTCAGTGATTGTGACACGTTGTGTGTGTGACTGCTGGCACTCCTCAGGGTCCGGGCTGCAATGTTGGTAGTTGTCTATGTGTGTTCTTTGTGGGTGTCCTTGGCTTCTTCATTGGTGTGTGACTGTGGCTGGGATCCCATTGGTTGGTGTGGTATTGCCGTCATGTCCATGTACAGCGTAGTGTGCAGTGTGTCAGACATTCAGGAGTCTTGTTGAGTGGCCATGTGTGATGTGTTTCTGCACCTTGGTTCCCACCCACCAGCCTGGGATTGTCATGGGTGCATGTGCAATGTCACCAGTGCATGTGTGCTTCACTGCTGCACATTGTTGGAGGTCGAGGTGTGTGGTGTTGAGTGTGTGCAGATGAGAGTTGTTGCCCGGCTAGACCCCTGCCTCCATGTTGGCCTTGGCTTACTGGCCGTGCTGATTGATTTGTGCTTGTGTAGGTGTGATGGTAGTTTGTTGCTCAGGACATATGACTGTGGTTCACAGTGCGAACGACATTTTGCTTTGTCATCACAGTGGGATTGTAATGCAGCCCAAGGTCACCAAATTGTGGGGGCCCTGGGGGTAGTGCTGTGGTGTGTCTGTGTCTTGCTGTGTCAGTTGCTGTTCCTACATGCTTGTGTGACATGTGTGATTTGTGCTCCCTCTCATCTGACAATACCTGATTGCCCACATAGGGGATTTGGATCCATGAGTTACCTTTGTGTGGCACTGTATGCACATCTGTGTAATTGGTATTCAGGCCTCCTCATGTGTTGTGTGGTTGCCTGGGGACACTGGCACCCCCCCTCACCTGTTGTGTTTGATGTGCAGTGTGGGTCTGCCTGTTTGTGTTTGTGCATCTGCACCACTGCATTGGCATATCTTTGGTGTGCCATTGGCTGTATGTTGTTTGGTGGGTTTCCCCTGCTGTCCCTGGGACTCCTAGGTCATCGGTCAGCACAATGATCATGGTTTGTGTGTCCCATTGCTGCCATGGTATGGTATCTGTTCACCTCACATCTACAGTCTCCACAGGGTATCTGCATTTGTGTGCCCATTGGTGCAAATATGTGGGTCTGCATTCTGATGGTCACTTCTGTCATTGTGTCATTGATGAATGTTGACAGTGTCAGCCCCCATGGGTGTTGTTTGTCTGCACATGGCCAAAGGTATGTCTTATTTGCACTGCAGTATTTGCCTCCCCCAATCTATGTTGCAATGGGACACATGCACTACTTTGCCACTGATGTGTTTTATGTTCTGTGACCAGGAATCATCCATGCAGTTTGGCAGTTGCAGCTTTTTCTTTGTCAACACTTGCATTTTGGTCACTGTGATGATGGGGGTTTAGGCCACAATGTTCAAAATGTGCTTCAGCTATGGAACCCACACTTACCTTTTGGTCACTGTGATGATGGGGGTTTAGGCCCCATTGCCACAATGTTCAAAATGTGCTTCAGCTATGGACCCCACACTTACCTTTTGGTCACTGTGATGATGGGGGTTTAGACCCCATTGCCACAATGTTCTGAATGTGCTTCAGCTATGGGCCCCCACACTTACATTTTGCTCACTGTGATGATGGGGGTTTGGACCCCATTGCCACAATGTTCAAGATGTGCTTCAGCTATGGACCCCCACACTTACATTTTGCTCACTGTGATGATGGGGGTTTGGACCCCATTGCCACAATGTTCAAGATGTGCTTCAGCTATGGACCCCACACTTACCTTTTGGTCACTGTGATGATGGGGTTTTGGACCCCATTGCCACAATGGTCATGGCCTGCTTGCATTGTGGGGGCCACACACATATATGTGTGGCACATGTGATAGGGGGTCACATTGTATGTTCAAAGTCATGTTCAGTGTTGTAGGCATTTGACACAGTCTACACACGCTTGTCATGGTGTTGGGGGGATGTCTTTTTCTTGCATTTCCTAGGTTGTGGTGTGCTGGTTGTGTCATGCATTGTCCAACCTATGAGTGGGGGTGGTGTTGGTGGTAGGCATCCAGCCCCCCATGGGTAGAGGTGGTAGTAGTGACAGGCATCCAGCCCCCCATGGGTAGAGGTGGTAGTAGTGGTAGGCATCTGGCACCCCCTGGGTAAGGGTGGTAGTAGTGGTAGGCATCTGGCACCCCCTGGGTAAGGGTGGTAGTAGTGGTAGGCATCTGGCACCCCTGGGTAAGGGTGGTAGTAGTGGTAGGCATCTGGCACCCCCTGGGTAAGGGTGGTAGTAGTGACAGGCATCCAGCCCCCCATGGGTAGAGGTGGTAGTAGTGGTAGGCATCTGGCACCCCCTGGGTAAGGGTGGTAGTATTGACAGGCATCCAGCCCCCCATGGGTAGAGGTGGTAGTAGTGGTAGGCATCTGGCACCCCTGGGTAAGGGTGGTAGTAGTGACAGGCATCCAGCCCCCATGGGACGAGGTGGTAGTAGTGACAGGCATCTGGCACCCCTGGGTAAGGGTGGTAGTAGTGGTAGGCATCTGGCACCCCTGGGTAAGGGTGGTAGTAGTGGTAGGCATCTGGCACCCCCTGGGTAAGGGTGGTAGTAGTGACAGGCATCCAGCCCCCATGGGTAGAGGTGGTAGTAGTGGTAGGCATCTGGCACCCCTGGGTAAGGGTGGTAGTAGTGACAGGCATCCAGCCCCCCATGGGTAGAGGTGGTAGTAGTGACAGGCATCCAGCCCCCCATGGGTAGAGGTGGTAGTAGTGGTAGGCATCTGGCACCCCTGGGTAAGGGTGGTAGTAGTGACAGGCATCCAGCCCCCCATGGGTAGAGGTGGTAGTAGTGGCAGGCATCCAGCACCCCATGGGTAGGGGTGGCAGTAGTGGTAGGCATACAGGCCCCTATGTGTATGTGTGGCATTGGTGAGGGCCATCCCGCCCCTATGGTGCTGCTGTTGCTGGTGTAGGTATTTCTGCATCCCTCTGTGTGTGATGTGTAGGGTACGTGTAGTTTGTTTTTGTTGTTGGTGTCTGACTTACCTTCTGCGCCGTACGCGTCCGTGCCTGTTCCGGTAATAGAGGTAGAATATTGGTAGGATCGGCACGAAGGGATTCATGGTTGGTTCGTCTCGTTCGTCTTTCTCTTTGCTTCGCGTCGTCCTCGTCGCTGGCGTGTTCGTCTCGTAGCCGTAGATCGTGTTGTGGCGCGAATCGGAGCTTATGTGCGCCTCGACCGGATGCTTTGACGTGCCGTACGTAGCGACGGGTTCGGCGCGTACGGGAAGCGCATCGTACTTGTACGGCCGGACGGGGCTGCATTTTTGCTTCCGTGCGGCTCAATTCTACGATTCCGGATCCGGCTCGGTCGGGGAACAGGACCTGGATTGGGTGAGTACGACTGGGTCGGAATCTATGCTGTTGTGCGCATCGTACTTGCTCGTTCGGAATAATGTGCGGATCGGTCGGGAAACAGGTATTCGCATGGCTTTTTTCCCGACCGAATGGTGTTAGGTGCGCCTCCGACCAAGATCGGAATCGGCCCCTAAGACACCACTGGGTTTAATTTCTAGCGAAGATTTTTATACATGTCTATAAATTGTCTCCCATTGTTAAACTTCTGCACTATTTAACATATCTTTTAACACCGGCCTAGCCTCTTGAATCCATGAAATTTTAACTTTTTTAACACCATTTTTTTATTATTCTATGCACTTTTTGCACTTTATTGGCACTAACACTTTTGATCTGGACATAGTTCTATTTTGTCCATTAGGGCATATAGTGATGATTTTTAACACATATAACTGCACCACCTACAATACTTTAGCAGTTTGTTATGTACAAACATTTTTGATTTAAGCAGATATTTTTATCTGTGTACACATGATCCGTGACCAAATTTGTTTGTTTATCAGGTATCCTTTAAAGCTCTTTGACATGTTGGTCCCCTCTCATGTTTATTATACATAGATGACAATCATTTGATGTTCTATTGTCTGAGTGGTGGGCCATTAGTGTTGTCACATAGTAGCCTGATGTGCCTTTCATGTGAATCTCAACCCACTTGGGTTTTATTCTTCTCTGCGCATTTTGCATAACATTGTTTGCAATGTGTTTAAATGATCATCTTGTGTGTTTTGCATTTCGCCCTAAGTGGGAAGGGTATGCCCAGACGTGGGTCCCGTGCTCACTACGCCACTGGAGTCAAGCTATCCTGGCTGATGAGGGCTGAAAGCCCGAAACCGGTCCTAGGATGCTTGATTCCGGTCCAGGGAAGACATGGCTTGGCAGTTCGGTCTGGACTGTTCCCATGACGCACAGGGTCAAGACTGATTTGCATATGGCTATGTCTGAACTGGGGTGGCGTGGTGAAGCAAAATAACGATGGATTAAACCCAGATCTGTGACTGGGGTGAATGTTTGCCAATGTGCAACATTCCGTCCATCATCTTGTGTGTTTTAAATGAGATTTATATTACAAAATGTTTTTTATAAAATCTTTTTTACTGCTTGTACTTTTAAATACCGATTAACTGCACATACCAAGTGCTTTTAAACAAATAGTATTTTTAAGTTATTTATTGTGGTGCCCTGTGTTGAATGACCATTTATTTGGTTATGGTACATATATTTTTTCTATGTCCATTGTTGGTGTAGGCAACCAATCACGTTGGGTGTTACTCTGCACTTTGCACTTTAAATGTTGGCATACTACTCACAAGGCGCTATGTGAACAAGGCCTCTGGTGGGCTGAAACGCGTCATGGCAGGCATGCTGAGCTTTAAATAAATTACTCACTTACAGCTGGGTCTGTTATCGTCTGTTCCGGTTTCCGAGAGATTTGGGATTTCTGGGATCCATGCGGCGAAGTGTTCGGCATATATATATATATATATATATATATATATATATATATATATATATATAGAGAGAGAGAGAGAGAGAGAGAGAGAGAGAGAGAGAGGTATGAATTAACCATTCTTAAATCTAATTTCTTATCTTTAATATTCTTAGCATCTGCCTGCATACCTTGGTGACATAAATATCTCCACGTATATTGATATGGAGTTAAAAAAATGTTAATCTACACACATATATATTTACTGAATAAAGAGATGTTACAGTTAGGTGTCGTAATAATATAATAACTAATGTTTAAAAACCAAAGAAAACACTGACATTCACCATGTACAGTTTATTGAGCTACCAATAACTTGCGCCCCCATGCCCTGCTTATGACCTCACATATTTCATTACTCATGACATGTTAAATTACATCATTGATGACATATCAAATGACATCACTGACTACATCATCCAACGGATATGACAGTCTGCTATACGCTTTTCATACTGGAAAGTATTCAGCAAGGTACACGTAGACCCAACATTCCATAACATCTGTAGTACTAATGGGCATATCCTTTTGCAACCAGCAGAACAAGCAGATCATGAAGCATGTGTTTGGAATCGCCCACATTAAGTGTACATTATACTTTTTTTTTACTTATATTGAGGGGCAGAAGAAATGTAATGCTCTGCAGACATTTTTTACCTTTATGAGATGTGTCTGTTAAACACCTCGTCTCACATCGGATTTTATTCAGTTAAGTCAGTAGCTTCACTTCTGCACATTAGCCAATGATAAGACATGTACTACCAGGCCCTATGGTCAACACTTCGTAGCATTTAAAAATACCTTATATATATTCCTGACATAAATGGTTTAGCCATCTTTAGGAACATTAATAATTATACTGTAATTTGAAGTGTCTGTGAGTCAGCCATGCATTATACATTCTACAACAATGTATGCCTCACAATTTTCAGAGAACTTTTTGAAAATAAATATTGTCAGTTTATAAAGCTCCAGCTTTTATAGAAATTGGCTGTAGCACCACATGACAACTCTTTCATGTCAGCATGTACACAGACTTCCACAGGAGAATAATGTATTGTAAAGGGAAGTTTTCTCACATATTTTTAGGAACATGCCTTTGAAATAATGCATAACCTGTTTGTAAGGCATGTATGACGTTACCACACATGCATTTTCCACGCATGCCTTTTCCAAGCAACCTTACTATGCAGATGCCTTTACCACACATGGTAAGTATATCAAAGGTAAAGCTTAAAGTGATGTTGCAGTTAGGTATGGTTGTAAAATCTTATTTACATTAAAAAACAACCTTAAAAATTCACTACAAAAAAGCTTAAACTGACGTTATAGTTAGGTGAAAATATCCGTTAATACATTGCATTTTAAACTCTAAAAACCACTGAAAAAAAAAACTTTTTATACTAACAAAAACCCCTGAAATTCACCAGATATAGTTATCTCAAATAACTAGAACTAGTGGCCTAAAGTAACCATACACGCTCAAAACACGTGATCTGATTGGCTGCCTGAAGAGAAAGTTGTAGACGTCATTTTAAGACTCAGGGACTCGGTCACCGTTTCATCAAAAAGAAATAAAAATAAACATTAAGGTGGCAGGATAGGCGTAACTTGACCCCCCCGGCTCTTGAGTGGGGGGAGTCCCAGAGGGGTTAAAACAAAAGTATTTCCTTTGTGATGAGTGGTACTACTGCGGTGCTCAGTACCACACCCGTGTATATTCTCTGTAGTACCGCAGTGCTGCCCAAAAAAATTAAGTGCAGGTCTTGAAGCTCAGCAAGACCATGGTGGTTGGTCATCAAAGGGGTCTTGGCTGACTGTGGGGTGTTAGCACAGTGCCCAACCCCACGCTGCGACCAGTCAAAGGCTGTGCGTGGCACGGGGTCAGCTTAATTAGGTATGGTAATAAAATATTATTTTACGTTTTTAAAAAAACCTAGAAATTCACTAAAACAACAAAGGTTAAAGTGACGTTATAGTTAGGTGAAAATGTCAGTTAATACATCACATTTTAAACTCTAAAAATCACTGTAATTCACCATTTATAGTTAACTCAAGGAACTTCAACTCGCGCCCTTGCCATGCACTGCTTATGACCTCACAAATTACATCACTCATGACATGTCTATGACATCACTGATAACATGACTGCAGCATATGAAATGACATCATTGATGGCAACACTGTGCACGTGGGGGTGAAAGTTATAGTTACATTACTTGAGATAACTATACCTGGTGATTTTTAGTGGTTTTCAGTGGAGAGGGAGGTGGTAGCATGAGTGAGAGTTTATTCCAATGGTGCAAACTAAGTAGATAGAATAAATGAAACCAGAGGCTTCACATGAATGTTTTGGTTTGTGGATCTAAGAATGCATGTGGGAACATATATGTTGCTAGGATGGAACAGTAAGTTAGAAGATAGGCTGTTAGTAGCTTTGAGAATAAGAACAAGTAATTTGTATATTTCTCAGTTATTGCTGAAAGCCAGCTGATTTGGTGACAGAATTGTGAGTTAGGATCTTGTCTAGAGCTATTAAAGAGTCCTAATGACAATGTATAGAGCCTTGTCTAATGCTAAGAAAGGATAAAGAGGAAGACCTACAACAAGGCTGTTGCAGTAGTCTAATCTAAAGGACTAGTACAGAGATTCCTGTTTTGGCCATGTGGAAGGGGATGTAGTGACAACTTCTATGAATGTGTAGCATTTCATAAACCACCAGTGTCTGTTGTGATAATGAAGGATTCAACACAGATGGTTGGGGACATTTAAAGACAAGATTTCTGGGAGACGATCTTAAGGGGAGTGTGGTATGGTGATAGGAAGATTTGTTTTGTTCCTGATGCTCTCAGCTTGAAGATGAAAAGTAGCTGACAGCAGCCGCTGCCCGTGCAGGTAAGAGCAGTGGGGCGGTGGGGCCAGGTGTGGGGGATTTTGACAGACGACGAGGGAAAATTAATTATTTATTTAATTTTCCCTCGTGGTCGTCTGTTGAATCCCCCCCAACTCGGCCCCACCGCTCTTACCTGCACGGGCTGCGGCTGGCTGACAGTCTTGGTCCTACTCAATCTGCGGGCTACATTTGACATAGTTTATCTCCAATAGGCTCACTGGTGGGCTGTCAATTGAGTAACAGGCCAGTCTACAAATTAGATTATCTTATAATCAATGAGGAATGAATCACTTGTGTCAACAATCCTGAGTCTCAAGAAAATTGTATCGGAGACCCTCAACCAAACGTTTTTCTCCGCTCGTGTGGTAAGGTGGATAATGTCATCAATGGGTCATTATCACTTGAGGGTTCAGTTTTCCAAGTGATTAACCAACCTCTACCAGGAGGGAGACTGTCTGGGTAGTGGCAGTCGTGAAAAGTGATTACAAATATCTCCTGTCCTGTAATGGGCATTTATTGATCAGGAGAGGGATAGGATTAAAAGAAACGGTGGTGCTTAAGTGGATGAGCTACTGGTCCACAGCACCTCATGGGAGGTCAACATGTTTCAGCCAAGAATTGCTCATAAGAGTCAAGTGGCCTTCATCAGGACTGAGTAGTTAGTAAGTGGTCTTTAATCAAGAACACTCAAGAAGTGGTTAGGGTGAGTAAGTTCCCTTACCCTCCTTCGTCAGTGAGTATAATAGCTCGTAGCAGACGTGGTCTTAGTTGCAGCCTCTTGCCTATAACTTTGGTAGGAGGTTGTGAAACCTCCTTGGGACACAGGAGAAAATGATGGTCCTTAATTGACGGCCATCTCCGCAGGCACTGCTGCAGTACTCCTGATCTCGGATGTAAAAGGGAGAGATGTCCCTCTCCCACCTCTCCCTTTTACATCCGGGATCAGGAGTACTGCAGCAGGATCAGGAGTACTGTCTGGTAACATTGTTGGTATGTGTTACTGTAATGTGTATAGATGAAATCAGTGTTATGTATTCTTTTCTGGTTTTTTAAGCTGGATATAGATTCATTGACTTGACTAATAGCAAAGCCCAAACCTCCCTTTTTAACACACACACACACACACATATATATATATTCCTTCACAAAGTGGTCTCCAAGTGGCGCACTCTAACTGCCGGTGCAGCGTTAGGGGTAACACCAAAACCCTTCAATATTTGTTCATGAAAGGAGACGCTGCACTCCCAGAGGCTTTGCCGACATTCATTTATTGAAGCAACAGCCTTTGAAGTCCCCACGACGTGTTTCGATTTCCATCTTTCTCAAGTGGGTGTTGTCTCTAGTAGTAATCATTACCATGTTTTTTATATAGTAACAGGCATTATGGGAAATGTAGTTAGTTCATTTGCAGCGTAGTGCTATCTTTAAAAGTTAAAGTCTTTCATCTGTTTATTTTTATGGTAAAATCCCAACATTGTACAATTCATTGCTGTTGTGACTCAAACAAATGCGCCGCTGGCCTCTGGACCCTCTCTCCCAATAGCAATAATGGGCTGCATTGATGTCTTTATGTGCAAGGGACTGTGCTCTCCATATTGCTTAAAGAGCTTGTCCCTATGGAGTGAAGTTGCGCTAGGCGCTATGGAAGTCACAACATCAAGTCACTTACTAGTTTTCCAATGTCCAGTACACGCGCTGAAGATAAGTATCTCCACGCCAGCTTCATTGTCTCTTGCGCTGAAATCCCACCAACGGGTGCGCTGCTTTAACAAACATTCCTTCACAAAGTGGTCTCCAAGCGGCGAACTTTAATATATAGGCCTATGGAGTCCAAAGACAGGGTGCTGTATATTAAAAAGTAGGACATGTATTTTTATATGTCCTACCAGTATAAACCCTAAATTGTCATTTTTACTGCGGAAAGGCAATGACATGGTTACACGTGGACAACTCAGCTGTGCTAACGTCTGAATGGGACTACTAAAGTTGGTATTCCGAGGCATCAATATAATTGTTACATTAAACTCGACTTGATGCTCGAGCCAAATTTAATGTAACTTTTTAAGAAATCAATTTTTAAAAAGTTGCTTCTCAAGTTTTTCTGTGATGATTTGCAGATGCTGGCCACAAGATATCCTTCTGTTCTCATAGGCAGAAGTGCAAGCGAATCAGAGGACAGGACACTATAGAGGCCTACTGCTGGAAGAGGTATTAGCTCTCCCTGGTAGAAAGCCACAAGGGTGTGTGAGCCCATAAGGCGAGTTTCAAAGGGAAAACCACCTTTGAATGGCAAATGATGGACACACACAAGAGGGGCTGCTCTTTCGTTCAGGTAGAAGGGGTGGCGTTGAGGGCAGAGATAGGCCACATTACACTCCTATCTGTACTGTTGACCCACCATCCCTTAAGCACAAACTCAGCTATCTAAAGCAAGACCTTCAGCTAGTCGAAGCCGAGAGGTGTGGTGCAGCGGCCAGGGCAGCTGACTTCGGAGCACAGGGTTCACGGTTCGATCCCCGGCTCCGGCCTCAGCTCAGCACCATGTGACTCTGGGCAATAGCTCACTTAATTTCCACTACGGCCCCCAGCGCCTTGAGACCCGTAAGGGTGAGTAGCTGCGCTATATAAAAACGGACTTACTTACATATCTCCAGTACCTTTTAAACATCACCTCGAAGTTTGAGAAGCTTTGGTTTCTCAACCTGACACCCAGATTTGACAGAACCCCTCACACAAAACAATAAAACCCACCCACAGGGAGAAGTCCGTATCATCCCTGGCATGGGTCAGTGATCACTAAGATCCCACCTATCCCGCATTGCAGATCTAGACCTCATCCCAATCCCTCTCCGAGACCCCAGGGGGTTACAGACCATTTATCTGAGATTGACATTAAATCCCTTCTGTTATCATATCCAATACACAGAAGGACTCGTCACTCTTGCCATTCACTATTGTTATTGTTATTGTTAATTAATCTTATAAGGCGCACAGCTACCACAAAAGGTTTCATGGCGCCGCTTGACAGAGAGAGGAGAAAAGCAAAAAGTTGCAGAATCTAATTAAAAGAATTACCCACGAATTATTGGTTAAACAACCAAGTTTTTAAATATTTGTGAAAATTACTAAGGATGTTTTCGTTCCGAACTATCCCCTCCAACCCGCTCATAGAACCCAGTCTCAACCACAGAACCATGAACAAGCACAATCTTTTGCATGTCCCCATATCACATCAAGGGACATTAATAACAAAATCACATATTGGGTCTATGGTTCTTAACTGCAGGTCAGCGGTAAAGCACACACCTGACATCGCTGATCTCATCCTTGCACAGGATCTTGACCTTCTAATCTTAACTGAAATGTGGTTCAATGATACCTCCTCACCCATTATAGACATTCTATTTCCCCCAACTAAGACTTCATCAGATTGGATAGATCTGGAACAGCTGGGGGAGGCATAGCATGCATTTACCGCTCCATACTCACTTTGAAATATGCACAAACTACTCCTTTGACCTCATGTGAATACCTATATATCGAAATAAGGAACAATGGCAAGATTGTGTGCAAACTACATGTGATTTACCACCAGCCCTCCCCACCTCCCCCGGAAACAACTCATCTTTCATCAAACAAATAATGGAGACATTTGCTTCTAATACAGACCAACACACCAACCATATCTTCTTTGGAGATTTCAATATACACTGGAATGACTCAAAGGACCCCCATACTGAAAGCCTTCAAAACCTTCCTTTCGGACCTCAACCTCCTCCAGGCATGTACAGTCCCATTGGGGAGGACAGAAGGACACACCTAGGTGTAAACTCGGGAAACGCACCTTGAGGCAAAGTCTGACTACAGGGGTTTCCCCTCCTTTCGCCTCCCATGGGGCATGTAGGGTCTGTCCCCAGGGCCTACTGAGTGCCCCGCCTTGCACGGTGGAGTGTGACACAGGTCATCCCACCAAGTGGTACCTTCTACCACCAAGTTGGTAAGAATGGAGCCCCCTTGTTTTAGGTCCTGATGAATGCCACGGACCCTTCTGGGCCAAACGGCAGAAACATGTTGACCACACCTACTGCGGTGAGAGGACAATAAAATTCCCCCATTTCACCGTTCACTCTTTTTAATACCATATAGCTGCCGGCCACATTAATTTAATTTGGTAACTATAATGGTTTTTAAATTTCACTCACTTTTCACGGGCCCCCACTTAGTTTAGAAGTGCATCCCTGTCGTCAGGTGTATGCCCGCCCTCTACCAAACCGAGTTTCTAGAGGGCAAGGACTGCCGATGATGAAGCATCACACCTGGTGGTGTGTGAGGCCAGTCCTTCACTTTTTGTGAGATGTCCACACTCACAATTTAGTCTTAGAGCACCTTCGGTCACTACACTGGGAGCGGCCCCATTTGTGTTGAACATGTACAGTCCCAACACATAATAGAGGTTATACCCTCAATCTATATAAACTACAAAAAGAAGACCCTGCCCAAAAACGCTAAAAAAGTGGAATATCTCACCTTAAGATGGGATAGTCATTCCCCATACCTGACCAAGCTATCCATGTGAACACAATACACTAATATACATTTAAGTGCACTGGCGTAGCAAGGGGGGGGCGGAGGGGGCGGCACGAGATTTGGGGGCGGCGGGTAAATTTATCGCCAGCACCCCCCCCCCCGCTCTTAGGCGCTCGGCGGCGGCAAAGGCAGGGACCGCCACGGGCGGCAGAGTGCCTAGCTACGCCACTGTTTAAGTGCATTTAATACAAAAATATTCCAAAATACATTACAAATTTCTTATAGGTATAGTATCAATTTAGGTCTAACAGAATTATGTTTTACTTTTTTTCAACACAATATAAATGAAAAAACTCACAACTGTATTTAACATCCACCTATCAAAAACAATCAGACTCCTCATCCATTCATATCCACAATCACTCAAGCCATACACATACTACTATCATTCAGCACACCATATACAATCAGTCTTCCTTCAAATCCGCCTTACACATGTGGAATGTTACATATACAGGAACATAAAGTCAAG